>OX336885.1:16838266-17438266 GCA_946959425.1 Argyrosomus regius
AAAAGAATTTCCCCATTGAGGGATTAATCAAGTAAATCTTCTTCTTCTATTGTACTTTATATTAGTCGACCCCAAAGACTCCATTCTGCTGCTGCTTCTTCTGCTTGCTGAATACTCACAATCGCACCAAATGTATATTATTCCACAGCTGAAAATGGTACCGAAAAAACACACTTTGCACCTGTTTGGGTAAAACCACAGTGCCCAGATTATTTAGCCATTTCAAAATCTGTTTTAAAAGAGGAGCTTGACCAATTTTACATATAAAGGTCAGTTTATTCATCCCAGAAAATAATATAAGGGAGATACAAATTTATAACAAAAAGTGTTACCAAGTGGGGGCATGGGGTTTGAAAGAACAGCAACATTATCGGGCAGGAAATGTTTTTGGTTGCATTATGGGAAATGTATGATCCATCGTCTTTGGAGCTTAACCACTAGGGAGAACATAAAAGTAGAAATATTTTGAGCTCTGCTGCAATGATTTTGACTATTTTGTTTTCAATCTGTCTCTTGTGAGTCACCCAATTTTGCAGTAAAAAAAAAAAAAATCAATCAAATATCCAGTTAAAAAAGATACCTCTGAATGAATGGGCTCTTGGATGAGAGATTGAGAGGGACAAACTTTTTTTTCATGTGTGTTTTTTTTTGTTTTCTTTTGTTTTTTTGCCTAAATGAAATATATATATATTAAACATCAGCCTCAACTTTTAAGTCTCAACTTGAGACTTGATGATGACATGGAGAACCCTGAACTTGCCTTGTTATTAGACTTGTCACTAAAAATGTTAAAAGACTTGATCAAACTTCAGTTCCTCACACCTCTGAAAAAATTCTGAATTTCATCACTCCATACTAACGGCTTCTTAGACAACCATTTGGGATCATTGGACCATCAGAAGATGAAATACTCATCACCATATCAATGCAACCAGTTGCAGTGCTCTTGCGCTTACATTTGGATCTGAGATACTTATTCTTTCATATTTTTCTTTCCTTGTGTCAAGTAGAGGTTTTGATCAATAAGAAAAGCAGCCAGCGGATGACAGCACTTTCTCTTTCAAATTCATTCACTCTTTAATCGAAGCTACGTAGAAAGAAGCAGTCAAAGGTTGTATCTATTTGCCCTCCTTCTCATCATTTCACATACTGTGCACGTACACAACCATTATTATTACATCTCCGTACTTTCACAGTTATCTACAATCTGACTGACAATTTCGGAAGCATCCAAACTAATTCCATTACTTTTGATTCACGTCTGTGAAGCAGATATTGCTCTGCCTCTATCCTGTTTCTGAAATGTATTTATCAGAGAGAGAGGAGTAGCAGGACAAGGTTAAAGAAATCTCTCACTTTACATGTCCAGAAGCACTCGAGGCAGCTGTTTATTGTATGGAGTCATCCTACAGTGATATCATCTTCATTTCAGAAAGTCCCAAAACAATTACTCTTTCATTTCATATCAGTCTCCCTCGCTTTGTTCAGTTATCATATTTATCTGTTTTGCTCACCTCATTGTAGACAGAGGAGGACATAAGTGTAAAAAGTTAAACAAAAGACTGACTTTCTGTTGATCCTTTTGATGGCGAGCATGCAATAGGAATTCTTCATTGTTTATTTGGATCCTCATTAGCTTTCACAATGTGGTCACTGGTCTTACTGGAGTCGACATAAAATGATGCTAAAAATAAATTTAAATTTAGAATTATTTAGATATAGGCATCAGAAAAATATGAAGACTTATTTTACAGATGAAAAATCATTCAATTGTAGTAATACATTACAATACAATCAGCATTATACTATAATTAGTCCTATTTATATCATAATTACAGTTGTAGTTATCATTATTATTATTATTGCTGTGCTCTTTAAACCCAGGCGGACGTGACAGATTGTCACACACCATCAGACGGGTTCTGCTCGAGAATTCTGCCTCTTAAAGGAGGTTTTTCCTTGTCACTGTCGCCAAGTGCTTGCTCATGGTTTGATTTGTTTGGTCTCTGTCAACAATATTATAAAGACTACAGTTTTATTGCATAATTTCTGTTATGATTTGGCACCATAAACACACAAAAAACACAAAACAGCAAATGTAGTCTCAAAATACAACTTTAAATCACATCTAATTACATCAGTGTGGGATTCATCTGCTTTTGTTTCAGTGAAGTTTTGAAAGAAAATCTACTTTTTATCCATTATTTATCCATTATTTTTGTAGTCTATAAGGCCAAAAGTATGTGGATACCCCTGTCTTCATTAGAGCTACAAATAATTATTTTGAACATTATTTTCTTTATTTCTTTGGTCTTGGTTGTTTTGTCTGTAAAAGTAGAAAAAGTCAGTGGTCCTGAGATGTCATTTTTTTTCTGGGTTAGACTTTAGTTACAAATAAGCCAAATCTAGTGACATATCTGTGAATAGTGTGCTTGTATCTCCCTGGCAACAGTTTGGAGAAGGCTATTTTCTACATGACAATGCTCCTGACCAAGGTCCATAAAAAATTAGTTTGGTGTGGAATGACAGTGCCCTGGCCTCAACCACATCAAACACCTTTTAGGGTTAACACAGATGCAAGTTAGGTCACTGCTCTTGTGGCTGAACAGGAGCAAATACCTGCATTCAGGTTGAAAAATAGCAGCATATTAATACCCATGGTATTGGAATATAGTATTTTGGTGGGTAGCATAATTCAAACAGAATAAGCTCCACAGAGTTCTGTTCTCATACATAAAGAAAGAAAGTCCTGAAAAATCTGAAATCATGGGAGTAGAAGCAGTGCAGTAGTAGCTGTGAAAATTACTACAGAGTTTGGGTGATGAGTTGACTGATTCTCACCATTAGACAAAGTGTTAGTCATCTTCTCTAACCTCCCGCCCACCCTGTCTGATGCTTTGACCTCTTCTTCTTCCCACGCCTAGAAAGCCAGACTGGCCAGGATAAGAATATCCAAGTCCGGCAGCGCCAACACCTTCATCCAGTGCAAACACAACGGACTGCTCAACGAACTGCTCGAGCTGACGGTGAGAAAGACCTCTGACCCTCTGAACACTAAGAACCACTGACAACAAAGTGGGCGTGATGATTACTGGGAAGTTCTTTCAAATGTGTTCATTAAAACTGGCATGAAATATCAGCAGATCGGAATTCAGTATGAGAGATTAATCACATTATTCCTTGTCAAACATCCTGCTACTAATTATTTCAGTTAAGTGCAACTCAATAGCTTGGAAGCGACAGCTTAACATCAGCAGTATACACACACAAGATCTACACACACACACACACATAATGACAAACAATTACTGCGATAATTAACCAAAGGACAATTCAGAAGTCATTTAGAGGCTATAAAAGAACAGCAGAAGTTGTAGTCATTACATTCTCGTTGTTATACAGGGCAGGGGTGATAGCAGAGGAGTTATGCCAATAATCCTCCATGCAGGCGTTATTAGTGTAATCACACAAAGTACTTTTCTTAGTTGTCTTTCAGTTCCAAACTTGATTTAATTAATGTCTGTAAAACAGACAAATTCAGACAACAGAAGTTGTTTTCACTTTATTTGCTTGTGTTACTGTTGGCGATAATTAGTTGGTTAGTGCATTAAAAAGGTTGCAAAAAAACTCAAAACTGCACCAGTGAGCAATGAGACAATGGATGACACTTAAATCCCACACTCACCCAGACTCCTGTTCCTGCAAAGGTACAAAATGTTTCTGTCTTTCCTCTCTATAATTATACCCAACTGCACTGTTGTTCTGTTCTTGACGTTCATCATTACCATACCTTATTCCTACAATAATTGATTTTTGTGGTGACTCAGCTGCAAAATCATGTTGTAAACACACAACACTGACATGTATTATCACCTTGTAAAGTTGATAAGTGTTAGAAAATAGTTGCCCATTTAGACATCCAGCAGACACAGAGAAACATTGGCGTATTTACTTTCTTGATGACAATTAGATTTGATCAATCATGCCTGTGTGCTACATACTGTATAGAAGGGTTAGCCAGGCTATTAGCTTAGTTTAGCATACAGACTGCAAACATGGGCTGTCAGAAATATGCCAGCACCTTACCTTAGCTCACTAAATTAACATGAATATTATATCTTGTTTCTTGTTTCATTCGTACACAAACACAAATAAAAAAAATTGGGTTTTAGGATGAAGTACTTGAGGTTACCTTCCAAAAAGTATAACATGAAACTCCCCCATAAAACTTGTACGAATTAAACAAATGACATATAATGTGTTAATTAGTGACTTTGAGATTAACTTTAAGGTATTTGTGAACCCTGGACAGAGCCAGGCTCGCTGTTTACTTTGCTTTAAGTTTCTGTGCCAAGCCTGACTACCCTGTGGTTCTTCTAACTCCATACTGTACTTAATAAGCAAACAAAAGAAATAAAGTAAAACTATCTATCCAAATGTCCTCTTTATGAACACTTGCAGACAGGGATGTGCACAGACTGTAGCTCTAACCTGAAAAAGATCCTGCCTACATGTTACGCTATAGCATATTACGCTAGCTGGCTAGCTAGCTATGATTGGTTCATGTGATAGCATAATATAAGGCAATATTGGGTGATGTAATTAATGTGAAAAACTGTACATTATATCCACAGGGCTTCCCATTGGTTATACCATTTGTTGTTACTCATTTTCATACTTCAAAAGACTCACACAACAATAACAATGGGGCGTTAGGCATCACTTTGCATCCTTTGTCACCCGTGCCTCACAGAGGCATTCCTAAAGTAACAAAACTTTTCAATTTGAGTGATTTAATTTTGTATAACTTTAGTCATTACAGTATAAGCTACTCGTATTTATTCATTTTCTTTTTCATCCAGAGGGACAACTCAGCCAAAGAGGGTAAATGGACTAATGCTCGAGCAACTTGAGCCTGGCATTGTACACACCCTTGTTTGCAGACATACAATTTTCTACTTTTTAAAGCCAGCATCCACCACCATGTTCTCCTCCCTTTTTGAACTTGTCACCATGGAAAAATGTGTTTGGTAATGCATGAGCAAATTGCCTATATCCTTCCCATTCAGTCCATCACTCTTGCTTTCAGTGACACACTCCCTACCTTGCAGATGGTTACTAAAATCCATTTGGATCTAATCGAGTCCAGTGTGAAAGCTCATGGGTGTCTGGAAGTGGCTAGAATTATCATATAAATGCCATCTGTGAGTGCTGAGCGACCCCCACCCTCTGCATGCGTATGATGAGGCTGCCAGAGTCCTGCCGCATCAAATTACGGTGGTGTCACTACTGTCAGTCAGTCGCTCTATGAGTCTGGGGTGGGAGTGAGTGGGGATATATGACAAAATAACTGGTTCTCTCATAGCCTATAGTTAGATTAGAAGCTCTGGTCTGCTGGTCTTTTCAGTTTTTCCTGAAGGCTTTTTAATTTATTGATGGACATTTATTTGTTTCGCAGATCACAAGATCATTAGAGGGTGATTTATTGATAACCCTGAAAAGTTTTGTAATAACTTTGCAATGAAAGACAGTTTACAGTTTTATTCCTTCCTTCCATTTACTTAATTTTTACTTTTCACTTTAAAGTACCAGGATTTCCTCTGATTTGCCCTCATAGTTAACATTTTCTTAGCCTGGTTCCAGACCTCCTCAGTACTGCCCACATTGCTGTTTCTGCCAGTGATTCAAACAGGTTTGGTTTTGTGCTCAACAGACAACTGAACCAATCCGATATTTGTACTGTAAGGGAAGGAACGAGGGGGAAAAAAGCAACAAGCAATGCAGATTAGATGAATGTTGCTTGATGGGAATGGGCAACATGGAAAGAATCCTCTATCACAGTTCATGTCAATTTACATTGACATATCAAAGTATATCCAGAAGTAGTTAATTTTCTGGAAAATCAACTGAAAAACATGTCATGGATAAAATAGCCAGATTTTTAAATCACATCCATGCAGAAATCAAATAGAACCACTAAGTAGTTCTCATTTCTGCTCATTGATAGATTAGACCATTGTTGCAATATTGACATGGCACTGTATGACAAGATAACCCCTGCTAATGGATGGTTGTAAGTTCACCGCTCTTGAATTGGATGAATTGATTGAAATGAATGAATGAAACAGTAATTCAGTCTGATTATGAGAGTAACTTCTTCCTGTCTTTTGAAACAGCAGCATGTTTCCAGAACATCACAACAACAGCATCATGTAACATCATATAAAGCTATATGTCATGAGACAATATATCAACTATAAGAGATCTTTCATTTACATTTACAACAGCCATCTGATGAATAACACTGATTGAAGGCCATATACTGAATATCACAATCCTGTTTCTCCTGGAAGTCCATTCATGTTGAAAACTCACGGTATGAATGGTAGGATATCAATATAGATAAAATGAAACAAGAACGGTATTTTTCATTACAGAGAATGATATTTCGTGATTAAGTCATTACAAAACCTGTAAAATCAAAGATAAAGGATCTGTGTCTGAAATGTCCAAGCTCTGAGGTTCATTCAACTCCATCTGGTAATTTTGTCAATAATATAAAAAAAAGAACCTGAAATTACAGGAATGTCTATCTCATGAATTATATCTATAATGAGGTATAAGATACTTATATCATAATAGATTTCATTCACATCACCAACAAAGTGACTTCACTTAAGATATTAAGGTAAAACATCCTCAGTGAGTATCAAGGTAACATTTCAGATGGACTGCATCAAAATCAGCTTCTTTCTTTACATGAAAAGAGCTTTGCACCTTGACACAGGTCTCTAGCTATATAATGTATCTGATTGGGATGTCTTTCACAGGGCAAACACGCACATTAAGACATCAGAAGGCGTATTCACATGCCCACATAGCTGTATTGTTCACGTGTCTTGAATCTGAATAAGAGTCCTTGGGCTGGATCGCCACCCACCCAAATCCTTTGAGTAACAATGTGCGTTGTGGGGAGAGAATTAATTTGTTTTCAGTTTTCATGTTTTTTGGCAATTGTGATTACTTTGAGACTAAGCTATATTGGAGCCTGAGCTTTGAAACCAAGTCCCGCTTGGAGAAATACCAAAAGAAACGATTCCATAAGTTTCTGGGGTTTTTTCCCCAACTCTTCTGTTTTTCCTCTTTCTGAAGCTTCATACATCAATAACTGCCTTCAGCTGCCTGGAACATCACAGAACACCCAGTGGTATCTACTTAGATAGTTAAGTAAGGGAGCTGGCAACAACACAGTCTTAGTATTTATATTGTATTAGTTCATTAAACAGAAAGAGGGGTTCTTTTTGCAAACTGCTTACAAAGGGAATCAAACCAAAGGCAGCAACAGTATTAATGGCTCAAAAGATGCACAACAGAGAAAAGTAATTAGAAACAAATCACTTGTCAAGGCTGAGGGATCAATTCAGACCAAGCAGAAATATGGTCACTTATGTAACTACATGGCTAGTAAGTGTTTTGAAAGCAAACAGCAGGAGTTGATAAAGAATAAACCAAAATAGTTGCTGAAAATGGGCAACACAGAGCAGAATCAGAGAATCACATCACTGACATTGGATTACTGAAGACAAAGTTCATATCAAAAAGTAATTTCAGAGTCTTCAATGAGTGACAAGGTTACATCAACAATGCTATTTGTCAACATTCATCAATGTTGTGTGTCTGTGTCTGTGTCTGTGTGTGTTTGTGTGGCTTATTAAGGATACAGAAGAGGATGAGCAGAAGCTGGCTAAGTCCATCTCTCTGTTAGAGAGCCAACACCACCACCTACTGCACTGTCTGGAGAAAACCACTGTGGGTACACTTGAACACTTCTCTATCTTTGATTCAAACATTTTTAGCCCTGAAAATCCACTGCTTACGTTCATGAGGGTGAACATATTAAAGAAGTATTGTATAAAAATGAAAAAGAGAAAAAGCTTTGGTAATGACAACTGCAAGATAAACACATAATCATAAAAACACCACCACACTGAAACCCCAAAAGTGTTTTGTTTTTTTCTTCATTGCTTACATTTCCTATATGTCTTGCACTATATGTACATATTTTTATGACATTTGAACCTCTATTGATCTGTCTGAGGTGGCTAAGCTTACTTTACACCCCTTGCATGCCATCTTTGATCATTACACAAACAGTGTGGGTGTTTATTTAGACCTCCGGGGAGTTTTTTTGCTGTCAAAAATGTCTATCGATGTGACAGTAATGTTTTCCTTCTTCTTCCCGAATCTTTGCTTCAACATCAGTTGGAAGCAAGAAACAAAGTTTATGCAAAAATGCTTCAAAATGTTTACACGCCAGTTTGACGCTTTCCACAAGACAGTTTGTGTAAGCAGCTTTTAAGAGTCTGCACAAAGAGATTTTGATGTCCTGTGGCTCACACGCTCTTTAGAGTTTTGAGAGCTACTTATTTGCAAAAGGTTTTGATGTCAAAAAATATAAATCTGTATAAAACACTGACACAGAAACTGCTTTCCTGTCAGCAGATATACTAATTGGGCCATGTACATGAGTTCATGAATGAGAGTTACTATTACTTTATTATTATCAGTATTAATTATCGTTCTTTGGTGTATTTATTTGTATAATTAGAAATGATCTATCACTTAAGGCGTCAAGTCCCATAGGTCTGTCTTTTATTTACACATTCTCTGCTCCATTCCCTCCCTGTGTATTCAAACCATCATCCTGTTTCTTCTCTCCAGGCTCATGAGTTTGTGGACGAGCAGATGTACGAACAGAACTGTTTAGAAACGGCGCTCCAGACCTTCCCGTCACGCAGCCCCTCTATATCCAGCCATGACAGTTCTGTGGGCACCTGCTGTGGCCGCAGGGTAAAGCGAAATACTCCGCTGCCCAATGCCAGCCTGCCCTCCACCCAGCAGGGCCCCCTACAGGAGCTCAGTACAATCCACATACAGTGTGGTGACCCACCATCACACACCACCAGGTAACACTAAAAGACAGCAGCATCAGAGGAGAGACAGAGGATTAGTATTGAGATTGTTTGCTTATAACTTTGACACTTTTCTCACTTGCTCCACATGGGGTAAAATTATGCCAAATGTTTTGTGCCAAGGTTTTGAGATACTGCATTCTACTCTGTGCACCTCAAAGCATTGAAACATTACGTTTGACAACCGTAGTAGTAGTGTGACTTTTTCAGAAACAATATCCAACTCTAGGTTGTTGGTTTTTTTTGAGCAACGTCTCCTTGAGGTGCCTACTGGTGAATAGTGAGTTTATTGAACTGACATCAGGACAGCCAAAATCTGCTTTCAACCCTCCTTTGAATCAGGGAAAGATAAATGAAAACAAGATACCTTGATCTCTGCACAGGATAAATGTCAGCACACCTCCAGGCCAGGTTGTGTCCAGAGTATCCAGGACCTAGTTTCTTGAATGATAATTTGCCGTCTTTCACTGCTTTGAGCACCACAAACATAACAAACATCACAGATTACATTCACCCAGAGGCACAAACCTCAAAACCTCAGCAGATAAAACTTAAACTTTGTGCACAACTAGAAGTAGCATAATAAAGGTAAGGTAAAAAATGTGTAATATCCTAAACAAGTCACTAGAGGGGGCTGTTGTACAATGTCATCCGTTAATACTTTGATTTCTCTCTCTCAGTTTTCAACTTAAATTAGATTTATTACCTGATGGCGTTTTGCTTGAACATGGATAAATAACTTATACATGCTAAATAAATGAAAAGTACTTCACTTTAATATCATATTGGCACCAGTGGTTATCTAAGTTTCATAATATGCAGCAATAGAGGAAAATGTTTGGACTGCAACATATTTTATTATTTGTTAAAAGGCTCAAATTTTTTGTTTTTATTGAATAGTCTAGATGTATACCTCTTTAATGTGAAGTCTAGAGTACGTGTTGTGGGTCTTTAACAGCTTTCTTCAACTAAATGCTGCATTCATTGACTCTGTGTAGTACAATATAGAATTGTTAATAGTCTCTCTATGTTTCTCTCTCTAGTCGTTCCAACCTCAACCTGAAAACTGATAACAGCAGCAGGATCAACTGCAAAGGCGGCCGGATCACCACAGCAATCATCAGCCTCCCAACACCCCCTGCTTTGACCCCTGATGGCGATGGCCTCCACGGGCCCCCACAGAGGAGGCCGCCCCCTCCCCCAAGTCATCCTGCAACTCCAAGCATCCAGACCACAACAAGCTCAGCTGGCACCAACATCATTAAAGTCTCTGCCCTGTGACTGTCTGACTCATGGAGGTAATTTAACCCAGCAGGAGGAAGAGGAAGAGGAAGAGGAAGAAGAAGAAGAAGAAGCAGAAGAAGAAGAAGAAGAAGAAGAAGAAGAAGAGGAGGAGGTGAAGACTACCTTTATGGACGCACCATGTCCCGTCCCACAGGGTCAACAGGAAGAGCGCTGTTCTCCAGCAGAGCCACCAGTTGGTGTTTTAGAGAAGACAGATGGTGTTGGAGACATAACTGAGTTAGAAAATTGTAGATATGTGAACCGAGAATCACGCGCCCGTCATGTTGTGTATGCACTGTAGATATGGACAGAATCGCTGCATTTCTAATAGTTTCTAACAGCAGTACAGATGTTTTACAGCAGGTACTGTGAAAAAAAAAGATAGACATTGAAAGACATTGTGCAATTAGCATATCAGTACATCAGCAGATGCTGTCAACATACCACAAATTCACAGTAAATTTAAAGTGAATTCACAGTGAAATAGTGAAAATGATATTTTGTTGACTTTAAATGTGTTTGAAGAAAGAAACAGAAAAGTGTTGACTGTGTTTACTTGAATTTGATTGGTCTTATTTGTGTTATGTGTTGTTGTCATGGCATTTTGAGGGGAAAAAAAACAATTGAAAACAGTTTTAGTTTTCTTTATAGCATCATTCGAGACATCACGGCACCCGATGCTGCTAATATCGTATCACTGAAACGCGACTTTAATGTGTGTGAGACTGAAAAGAGTGTTTTTGTTGGGAAATTGTATCTATTCATTGTGTCAAAGACTGAAACCAAACTGTGCTTTTTTAGTTGCTTCATGTTTACATTTCTGACTGGAGATTGACCTGACACTGTCTTCATGACATTACAGGTCATATTTAGGTTAGACAAAGCAGTGATTTGTCAAAATCTTCAAGCTGACCTCTCTGTGGCACACAGACCCAAGGCCATTTGTTCCTGCTGAAGACACAAATTAAAAAAAAATACCTCACAAAAAAAGTTTAATTTTTAGAAAAGGCTCAGTAATTTTCTCAAACAGCTGGGCAGTGCCGTTTCTAACAAACATTACTCAAAGAGGAATAAACCCTGCATTTGTCTGGGACTATTTTCACATGCGAATGAATACACATTTAGCGCAAGACACAGCAGGAGGACAGTGTATATGAGGAGATAAACTACAGTGCCATGTTCATTGTCTATAGCACATAGAAATAAGCTATATCAGGTACAGTACTTGTTAGTAGGTTGATTCATTGTTGATTTTGGTCTTTTTATTGGATTTCTTGACAAAATTATTCCAGTCTGACCTTTTGAATTAATGAAAACTAATAATTTTACTATGAGTATGATCCTGTTCCTATAAATGTGATTGATTGTGTCCTGTGGAACAATTCAAATCTGCCTCCACTGGCAGAAAACAGCATGTGTGTTCGTCATGAGCATGAGTGGGCATTTTAGCACCACTGTCATATCAAACAGCCACAGAGAACATTACAGGAATGGAGCTACATTAAAGTTTTAAAATGGAGAGAACAAGGACAAAATATGCAAGCATATACAAATGGTTCAGAAAATCTTATTTTGTCATCTTTTCTCTCTCCTGACATTATTCTTCTGAACAAAAGAAAAACAAATGCCTTTAGTATTACCATTTTGGGACTTGAGTTAAACTGTCAATGAAAAGATTTTTTTTTTACAGCTGACTACAGTGTGTTTATGAGGTGGCACTGTAAGTAAGTGTATGTTTACCCGTTGAAATAATTCAGTTTCTGACAGATAAACGCAGGTTTTAAATCTATTTTAAAACTTTATGTTTGTAAAAAATGTCCAGTGTGTACACAAGTAAATGAGAACAGGGATTCACTATTTTGACAGAATAATCTCAACTCAAGGTCCTCTTATTTTCTTTTCCAGTTTTCAACCATAGTCTTTCATCAAGGGATCAGGCTTTCTTCAGTTGTCACGGGGACAAAATTTGCTGCAATTTAAAGTCAACATGAAAGTCATAAAAGTGCCGTGGATGAAATCACAACAGCTCAAGAACTAGCACATTAACAGATCCATCTCTATGACAACTGAGCTGATGATGACCATGTGATGTGATTGAAAGGCATAGTACAAAGTGGACCTTAAGTTGGGATTGTTCTGTCAAACTATTTCCAAGGTCACTGAAGAACTGTGAATCTTAAGAATATTAAAAAGCAGCTCCATCATGTAAATCTCGACTGATGAATGTCAAAGATGGGCACAAGATGGCAGCACAGACACTGAAATAATATGATTGAAAATGAATTAAAAATGATTGGTCTGGTTTATGGCCTTACTTCTACATTAATATTACATAATTTATATACCTACTGGCTGCACATTGTTGCTCATTTAAAGTTGATAGACGCCTGGTGTTTGGAATAGTTTGTGACTACTTGCCAAATGTGTTATGATTTATCTGTATGAAATAAACAATGTGTTTATTTGTCTTTGTTTGTTTTGCTAAAGTGGAAACTTTGGTTTCACTTCATGTGGTTTTCAATCATGAAGTACCAAGTGAAATTGTTTTTGCTGTATCGGTATACTTTGTGTTGCATTTCTGTATTTTGTCATGTTCTTTGTGCTGCTATATATTAAAAAAAACAAACCCTTTTAGATAATTTTTTCTGAAAATAACAAGCGTCCACTCAACTGTAATGTTCATAACCTGGATCTTAGTTACCACTGATGCAGTATCTACACATTAGGGCTTTTTGCAGTATCACAGAACACCATCATGCTTCAACAACAGAGAGCATTTCTCACACACTGGTTTGACTGTATGAGGATCACTTGTTGTCATTATATGAGGGATTTCAAAAGGCATTGTAGGAGTCTCTTCTTTAAAAGTCTTGGCATTGCTGTTTGTGCTGTTTCTTATCTTTTTATCCTTTTCAACTGAGCTTTTCTGTCTGTTTGCTGTGTTTACAGTATTCTGTCAGTTTATTTGTTATAACAACTATGAAGTGTCAGGTGAAAATTAAAATCTGCCACAACAACCGAGTGTCATCTTTCTTCTTGCTCCTGTCACCAACATGGAAATGTTTGCATTGAAATATATATTTAGCACATGACTGAAATAGTTGTCTGTTTCAAACCTGAGTTTTTAGTGTCAGGACTACGAGTGCAAATTAGCTGTTATGCTAACCACATTTTTATTGAGGTTGTTAAATGTCAGTGTTGATTAATGTCTACAGTCCTCTATAACTAAACAAAACATCAATAGTCAAAACCAGTTAAAATTTACACCTAAAATTGAATGCACATTTTTCATTCTGAAGAGCATCACAAAGGTTAAACAAAATAATTAGAAATTTAAAAAAACAAATTCTGGATTATTCTCACTATCTGACAGTTGACTGCTACAATTTGCAAGTAGGACTATCCTGTTTGTTACTGGCAAAAATTCTAACTTTGGGGAAGATGGGATAACAACACTACCTAAAAACTTAGGGTAGGCTTATTTCGGGGTATTGAGCCCATGCATTAAAAGTCCACACATCTTGGAGGAACAGAGGAAAATTGCTATGTATATCTTCTTTACAAATTACACCCTTTAAACTGTGACTTATCTGCACATGTGTACTTGTCTCACTAGATGGCAGCATAATACACAAATCAAATTTTGTAGCATTTACACGACACTAAAATATATAAAGATATAGAAATTATTAAAGATATAACCAATCAAACATTTAGTTCAATAGGAGAGTTATTCAGTGAATACATGCAACACTTATACTTGTATCTAAATATCTGTGACATATCTGTAATGGTTCAAGATAACAGTTGATACCTTACACATTATTTACTTTGGTATGAGTCATCACATTTGTCAAAGATTTTCATAATATTTCTCCCTACACAGGTTAATTTAATGAAATATGGTAACTCCACTCTGACTTTCAACTCAGAACACAATCCTAACTTTTTATTATTTTCAATATGTAACAAAATCCAAACTGCTGCCACAAAATGAGCCGATATTATATGACTGGTCTGCTTCAGTAACACAGTGTTTAGCAAAAGGCAAAGAACTAAACAAAAGGCAAGCAAAAACAACACCTAAATGCTGTCACGTAACATGATGCACAAAGTCAAAGGGAAGTTATGTTTCTGACACACCTCTTAAATACAGCTTTCATGTATTTAACCAGGTGTTCCACTGTCAGCTCACTCCCGGCCACATGAGTGACTCGGACGATCTTTCACAGCTTATCACCCATCATTAGTGGTTGTCTGGCGGATGTCATCACACACATGGTCTGGATGATTCAAACAGACTATGACTAACTCAGTTTGGACATAAAAACCCACACATCCAACTGCTACACAAAAACGCTTCAGGACTGGAGAAAGTACATCAGTTTTTATTAGAGTGTTTTGAATTTTGATGATATTTTTGGTATTATGCAGCACTCTTAGAAATTAGGATACAACAATCATAAAAAAGCCCCATGCTCACCAAACTGCTGCCACAGTGTCGCACTGCAATTAACAGCAGAGGTGACAGGAAATGAGATAAACCTATAACTGAAAAATGCCTGCATTGAATATGTTACTTATGTAAAAGTATCTAAGTATATTTAGGAAAATGTACTTAAAGTAAAGTAAAAACTATTTTGTATTTATAACAAAACATATTTTATAAGTTCTTGATCTTATAATCTTAATTTAAGAAGGAAATAGTGACTAAAGCTGTCAAATAAATCTAATGGAGTAAAAAGTATAATTTCTCTTAGATGAGTAGAAGTAGGAAGCATCAAATATAAATACTCAAACTGACACTAATTACTGCAAGTCCTGTGGTGACACATCCTGACCTTTAGATGGCAGTGCACTAACATCTTTGGTAGACAAACATTATTAAGTCATGCTGCAAAAAAGACATGTTTGTCAACAATCAATATTGATATACACATTACACATTGCATTAGAGCTACACGTCCTTTACAATAAGTGCATACAGTACAGTCATTACTGGGTTTATAAACCATAATTCATCATTTGTTTTTTATTTATATACAAATCAACTTGATTATTATATTCCTAAACAATCACCACCTCATGAGAAGTCCAATATGTTTGACTGATGATGTAATAACAAGTGCTGTGTAATAACATAATAAGTCAAGTTACTGGTTTTCTCTTATTACATATTTTATCAGTCCCCTTGTGTGAAGTAACAGATGCTGGGTTATGTAACGGGATGGTATAAAGACATGATGTGATTTTATTACATATTTAACAGTTTACGAATGACAATTATTACATTAACTCGCAGACACTGCATCATCACAGTCCCTGGTCTTGATTCTTTTAAATCTAAATGAAAGCATGTCATCCCATCCAATTATTCTCACCACAGACAAGTGACAAAACACATGAATGATTGTCACTTGCAAATTGCAGATAATTGTGAGTCCCACAGAGCTCTTCAATGCTCATTAGTGAAAATTAACAGGAGAGGAAATCATCTCATATCACAAATCACAGCTTACTTGTTGCAAATTTGGTGCAACGGGACCCAGATACACAACTAGTGGCTGCAAAGTACAACCTTTGGGATGATCAGCTGCTGTCAGAACAGTTGGATTTATGTACAGCTATAGCAGAGGATGTTTCTTTCTATTCTTGGACTCAAATGAGTATGTTCATTGTTTCCCAAACCTCATAAAAGTGAAGTGATGCACATTATTGAGGAAGAGGAGAGGAACAAACCAAAAACAGACCTGCAACTCGTTTTAGCTTCATTGTTTACGTTTAATCTCTTGTGTCTTCTGTAGCAGTTTCTGTTAACAACCAAAACACTTGCAGTCTTTGCAATGGAACCATGACATTATGACTTCTAACACACGCAGTGTTTTGTCCTTTCTCAGTAGTTTGATTCATTTTTTGAACACAAGCATAACCAAACAAGTCATAACATTAACCAAGTCACATAAAAGATGATAATACTGTCTGTCTGCAGTAATGTATAGATAGACAGTTGCTGCTGTTGCATGTGTTTCAGTGCTGAGTGATCCGAGGAGACATTTCCTCCCAGCTGTCAGCATGAACACACACACTAGATCAGGAAGTGGACACATGTAGGAGAAGCAGCTGTAGGCCGGGGTCACTTTTGGGATGAAATTGTTCTGAATTCTGAAGCAGCAGGCTGAACATTAAATAGGCTCACATGTCATCATCTCACTTCAAATCATCTTGACTGACAGAGATACAGAGTGCAGCATCTTCACACTCATGTGGACTGATTCAAACCTAGACGTATATTTGAGATTTCTTTTCTGCATGTTGTTGTTTAGCTGAGAAATTGTGCATGAATTTATGATTCTGTCCTCCCTCAAGTTTGTACTTGAACATTTAGTCAGCGGAAATTTAACTAGTAATCAGCTATAAAAATAGTTTCCAGTTAAAGTCAATCACACAACACACAAGTCGGTTAAAGCTTTTCTTCAAAGTTAAGTTATGCTAAGATGATTCATTCATTTTTTCCTGTTTTATTGCTTTTGGGATCTGAGTTAGATCCACTTCCTTCTCTTTCTCTCTTAGCATCTGTCCGTCCATCTGGGATGCATCAGCAACATCAAGCCTACTATTAAAACTTCCAGATGACAGATGCAGGTCAGAGGACATAAAGTTTCCTGTCTGTCAGCTAAAGGTCTTCACTGGACAGGGAGGAACTGGTTGAACTGTACATTTATTTGGATTTTATTGTATGTGATGCATTATATGTAGCCCTATAGACTAAATATTATAGCCTCCCTCTGCACTACAGCAGAGCAAGAATACATAAATTGTCTTCCTTCCATTTCCTTTCAGCAACACAACAACTTCAGGCTAAAACGGATGTCATATAGTTTCCCTGACATCTTCAGAATGGAGGAGATGCAGTCAGTGTGCAACCTTTCAGAAATGTCAAATCTATATTGTGAGGGAAGGAGTGATAAACAACTTCCAGATTGGGTTCTCTGTGTATGCAGCTCTTCCTTCCCTTTATATCCGGGTCAGGCAACAAAAGCCTGTGGCTCAGGTGCTTCCTCTCTGACCACAGTGAAGGTGGCCAGGAAACTGTTCCTATGGCTCCTTTCATGACACATATGGTTTCTTTTAGACACAACTTCCTCCTTCCAAGTCCAACAGTGGCTGCTGAATCTATTCTAATAGTCTGTTTGTGCTATGGATCAGAGATAGTTACTTTTATTTTTATTTTACACTCTGTCAGTGGCCCTAACTATCTGTTCCTTCTGCCTTGATTCAAATATCTCCAGATGTTTTAGTCATTCTCTTTAAATCTCTGTGAAATGACTACAAGCTGCCCCATTCGTTTATAATAAATGATGGATCTGCGTTTTATCCTGGTTTGAATGGGACTTAGTCTGCCCTGAGCGGCTCACTCATTGGAGGAAATTGGATGGGCAACGTAAGCGCTCCTCTTGAATGGGAAATAGCAAAAGGGGGAAAACGAGCTGAGCAAGACACACACACACGCACACACACAGCAGACTGACAGCAACACACGCACACACGGGGACTGAGTGTCTTGATGCAGAAACAAGAAGAACCTCATTATCGTTTGTCTTTTGGAGTAAACGCATTTTCGTCATCAGGAGTTGCTTTTTTAATTACAGGATTCGCGTCATTACGAGCCGTGCGCGCATTCCTCAACAGGATTTGCGCATCTCCAATTGCAAATTGTTGTCTGCTCTCCACGAGAGCGTTGTTTTATTTTTATTTTTTTCCTGCCCAGCAGAAAGCTTTCATAGTCATGCTCGAGCGGCGACTGGCGAAGCATTTCCTCTGAAATTCTTGTATTTCAAAAGAAAAAGAAAAAATGGAACAACAGCTCTCCAAACCAGAATGCAAAAACATGGATTCGTGTCTGAGACGACTGAAGCAAGAACTGGTATGTTCGCTTGTATCTACTACAGTACTATTGCAGTGTGCACTGAGGGATGTTGCTCTACTTCATTTATGTACATTTTAAACATGTGGCATTTTAAAATGATGCACATGTTTAAAATGTTTAAAATTTAAATTAGCCTACACAATATTATAAAATAGCATCAGATGTTTCTTCGCATATTATGTGTATATGTTATATTCTAGTTTTCAGCTTCAGATGGGGGTGCATGTGTATTTACTAAATCGCATTAATCTGTGTAGGCTTAAAGCTTTGAGCTCACTAGAGGCATGTGTATCCTCCTCCTCTCTGTCCACTCATCTGGGACAGATGTTTTAAGCATAATGAGCTCAAGACAATTTCAGTTTCCTCTTCTCCTGAGGAGGACTGTGCTAAATCTGGTGCTTCCTAGAAAAAAACAGTTGTAAAGAAAAAATGTTATTTAGCAACTAAATAGATAGTCGAATAATCGTTTGATTTACTTTTCAAGGAGAAATGCAAAGACTGTGCTGGTTCCTGCTCCTTAAATATGAGGTTTTACTTGAATATTTTTGAGTTTTGGGACTGTTGATCAAACAAAACAATACATTTGAAGGTATCACATTGAGCTCTGGGAAACTAAGAACTGTTTTATAGACAAAAATCGATTCATCAAGAAAATAACTGTCAGATTAATCAATAAAGAAAATAATCGTTAGTTGCAGCCCGACACTAGAACGCTTTGGGATCTTGCTTTCAGAAGGGGAGGGAGTGAAATTGGCAGTCACAGTGAGTTTCATCACATTATTATGCCCCAAATGAATTTGAATGTTCACGTCTCCTCTCCTTTAATGAACAAATTTGTTTGATGGTGGCAAAATTAGAGTGCTATGTCTTACCCCCCGTCTTTGAAATGTAAAAACAAAATGTGTAAGCTGCACCCTCACACCCAAATCATTTGGCAGTGACACACTGTAGACCCACTTTCAAAAGAAGCCATAACTGGCACAGACTTCATTTGGAATCATCTTCAAAGCAGACACAGATTTCTTTTTTCTTTCCATCCAGCCACTGGCCCACAGAAAAGCCTCGCATGGCTGCGTGTTTTGCAACATGATCTGCTCTGTGACTCCTTGATTCGCTCCTCAAAATTAGCCACACGTCTGTGAAGTGGCACATGCGATTTTAGGGGAGTACACGTCAATGCCAGGAGGACATGTTGTGTTATAGTTGCCATAACGCAGTTTGGTAACATAATAGAAAAAGTGTAGTGCCATGCCGAGGATCAAACACGAGAGCGGAGAGCAGATGCCGGTTAAAAAGCTGAGGCAGTCTCCCCCTGCACAGGACCATGTGGGATGCAATCTGTTGTTCAGAAAACAAGGGGAGTCTATGCCAAGGTTGTCACTTTTCTTTCCACTGTGACGGCTTTTCATCCAGTGCTCACTGGAGAGTGGTAAACCAGCTCCATCTGCAACACACAGATCTCAGACATCCGACTTACACCTGCCATGCAGAGTCTAGTAGTTCCTCAGTATCACATGTGACAACATTTCAAAGACTGATGTCGTTTTAAAAAGAACCATATGGGTTGTCTTGCATGTTCAGTCCATTTACTACAAATCACAAACACCTTTAACCACAGATGACAGAAAGAAATCAGAGCGTGCTTTCGGTTTCAGGAAGCCATTGATTTACATTCATCTCTGTGTTGTATGAAAATCAGTTAGCAGACTTGCATCAACTAGCTTGAGTTGTGTAATCCATCACACTCAATATCAAATCTTGAATGATCAAAGTCACACTGTGGTGATAATGCAGCTTCAATGCAGATTGATTGACTGCATTAAATTACATAATAAAATAACTCTGACCGTAATGCATGCAGACATAATGTTCAGTGTAATAAATGCACGACTTAAGCAAGTTTCAAGGAGCCACCATTGGCACTGCATTATCATTATGTTTCACTTTATCATTGTGTTTATGTTAGCCATTTTCTGTTTGAAAGCGGTTGTTATTTTGCAATAACCGTGCCTCAATCAGTAGTGAGCGATGTATCCATCCAGCCGATGTCATTTTCACTTGATAATGAAGCTACAGTAGCAATATTTCTGTCAGTGGACATATAAAAACACATACAGCTGCACCAATCTCATCCACGCTCATTTTATGGTCATTTTTCTGTCTCTGTTTTTTCTGCCATGTGGATAAACCCACCTGTAAAGCAAGGAGCTATCAATGAGCACAACATGCAACCTCTTTGAAACAGTGAAGGTCTGGAACCAGGCTAAGATTTAATAGTGCTAATTGATTTTCACACCGTATGGAAGTGGATAGACACTAACGGTTGGAAAAATACACCCAAAGACCTTAAGCTGCACAACATGCATTTGGAAAAGGTTAGCAACTTGGTAAAGCACTTATGAGGTTGATGATGAGCTAAAATTTGCAAAAATAAAAAAGTAAATGTTCATACAGTTAAGTACTGAAATCTCTGTAGATTACAGTGTCTGTAGCATTTGCGTAAAAGTGTCACTTAAATTACAACTGTAACGCAGACACACTGAAACCCAATGCACTGTCAGCTCTAAAAGAAGACGAGTGTCATACGAAAGTGTGAACACTGTCAGGGGTCTGGGGGGTCAGTCTGTGTGAGGTAGTGTCAGGTCACACTTAAACATTTCACCCTTCACCTGACAAGGCCTGGGGCTATCCGTCCTCACTGCTGACCACATCCAGCACACCAGTGATGCTAAAACTCATGTCAGGAATGTATCTTCGTTTCTCAATGGTGTGTCAACAGGCTGTTAGCTTCCATTTGTTCCTTACAAAAGCTCTGCAAGGCTCAATAGAAAGGATATAATGGTAACAATGAAATATTTTAAGTTGCATGACTCATTATTCATACTACAGACAGACAAAGAGTCATGAAAAAAACAACATAAGCCCTTCCTGCCAACGGAGAGTTGAAGATACAAATGCTGACATGTCTTTGAGTCATCTTGTCTGAATGTAGGGTTCACACCTGCTTAACACAAGCACTTCAGACACTAAAGCATAAGTCAAACCTTTTGATGCCATCACTGCTGAAACTGATTTCATATGCATCATACTCTTTTATCCCTTTTGCACCTGAGGCACATTTTCAAACATAACTGTCACCTTGGAATTCAACACCAAACCCAGCAGGCATGAGATCATGAAATCTGAGAAAAACCTACACGAGAGCCAAACTTATAGTGTATTCAGGAATGATCGTGTGCCGCAGAGTTGCATGTTCTTTGTTACCTTTAGGGTGTGGGTTCAGAAAACTGTACACAACACAAAGCAGTATAGTGGTTTGGCTTTAAGCTTCTCGTTTGTTTGGTGCCTCCGTCATGGCTCTTATTCTCCAACCTGCCCTTCCTTCCCCTCGGCTAAAATTGTCCCAGCTCTTGGGGGCAGCTGTGGGGTTTTGCATGGGTGATTATTGTGTTTGAGATGGAGCTGCTAACCTTTTACAAAGCCATTTTATCATTGTGGAACCATGCACATAACCTGCTTTATCATAGTTCACAGAATGGACATGAAGACGTTGAGGATTTATTGTTTCAAGAGACAGTTTAGTGGTTAATTATACTGCTGCTGTAACCATACATGCCACCGCTGGTCTAAGATCAAGTTGTCTCTCTCCTCTCCTCTGTTAGCTTTTATTTGAAGAAAAATATGTGGGTTATTTCTTATGGGTACTGCTCTCACTGAGGTTTAGATTAATATTATGTTCTCTTGTATTGATGTATCTTTGTGATCTTCAAATTACAACTTGTCTGACATTATTGGTTTGTCTATAGCCAAAAAAATTGATTTTTGGAATTGTTTTGGTACTGAATAATCCCATAAAGCAGCAAATGTTGGCATTTTGGGGTTGGCGAAATAAGTGTAAACAGAACGTTAACAAATTATCACCATATAAAGTTATATCATACAGATCCAGCATACTCAGAACAAGGTATTTCTGGACAATATTCACTCTTCTATTAGCTCCATTTTTGGTCTCCACCAACTCCTGAGGGAAACACCAGGCTCTTCAGCTGCTATATGCCCCATTATGTTCACCAGCTAGTCACCAACTTTGTCTGTCTGTTGTTTGGTACTGAGCAGGTCATGTACAGTGGGTTTATCAGAATATTGAGTGAACCAAAACATTAACCATGCAGGTTGTAAAACCAAAACAATGAGCCAAAATAGATTAAAACACTGTAGACCCATGAGAAACTGGAGCTTTGTGTCATGATTCACTGTGGGTTGATCAAAACAAGCAACCTCTTTCACATTATGCAGTCATTTGATGGTCTCTTAATGTAAAAAATATTAATAGGTGCAGCTTTAAAGTCTTTAGAGGCCCATTTACTCCCAATAAATCTCAATAAGCTTTCAAATGCTCTTAATGCTGAACAAAAATCATGAAAGCTTGCTGCAATCACATGCATTTTCACCAGGAAATGCTTCTCTAGATTTGCCCTATCTAGATTGAAGTTGGACTAAGACGGGGGTAGGATCTGGAGTCTCTGCAAAATTAACGTCACACGTGATGTTACAACTGTGGGCTGCAGAGTCGGCCATGCACTTTCACTGCCCACACACAAGGTGCTGACGTCAACTGCTGAGCTATCAAGCATCTATCTAACGATCCTTGCTTACAGTGAACAATTTAAGCCAGGAAGACAGCAGATTGCTTCCCAGACTGTCTCCAAATATCATCTGCCAAAAGATGAGGATATGGACCCTAATCATCCCGTGTCTCCCACAGCAGCATTGTTTTTATGATTTGCGTGTTTTTGTGATCGTAAATGAGCTCTGGCAGGAAACAGGCTATTAAACCACCTCCCATCTCTGAAAAGGGCATCAGGGAATCTTTGCTGGCTGGCAGGTCAAAGACACAGTGATAGATTTGGTTTAAATAGATTTTGTTTTAAAGGCACAGTTCACCACTAACCTCTTGCTGATACTTGATTTGCCAAGATGTGAGGAAAGCCGCCTCTGAGATTTCTCTTGCAATCTCAATGCAACGGAGGTGAATGCAATGTCCTTTGTTGTGCTCACAGCCCTGAAGTTGAAGTTAGAGTACAGTACAGGACTTTTCACAGGAATTGTTAGTAGTTTCACTGAAAAGTGTTCACAGAGATGTCTATAATTCCTGCCTTTAAAAATGACCCACATATAGGGTTGGCAGGATCGTTTAAATCACTGAACCAAAATGACTCATATGACCTTTTTTTAACCCAAACAGTCAAGTCAAAGGACAGAGAGAGGTTTGGGATACAAAAAAAAACATTAAATAAACCACTTTTGACTTGTGATATGAAAATCAGCCACCCATGTCCATATAGTAATGCACATAGCCACTAAACAGCTTTGTAAGTTCAACAAAGACATTGTATTCCCAGTATTTGCACAGACTACAGGTGCTTTCATTTTTCTTGAAAGTGCAGAGAAGAAATCTGGGAGATAAATATCTCGAAATCTGGGCAAATAAAACTAAATCTGCCATACTAGATACCACTGACTATAGGCGAGAATGTAATTCAGGTGAATGAACAGTGCTACCGACAGGACTCATTTCATGTGGAGTGCCAATTTGTCATGACATCATGGAAGAGGTATTTATGTTTTTTCTTGAACATTAGTCACACTTCATCTCCTGAATGTGACCCCAGGGACATTCAGACCAAACAGAGTCACCATATAACCTTTTTGGTCAAAGAGGCATTCATTGCCTCATGCACAGTAATTTATTTCTTTCAGCGAATGCTCAACAGCTTTAGTGCCCTCTTGATCACAACCTCGGGGCTGTCCACAGCGGTCCATGGCGTGTCCAGCCGTTCAGTCACAGAGGCCCTCTCTGTATCCCCTGGACAGAGACCCCATTCCCGTCCTTGACCTACACAGCCCACCATTCATTTTTAATTAGGGGCGGAGGTGGAGGGAGGGTGGAGTACAGTAGCTGCTGCTGCTGCTGGCCAGCTCCTTCTAAACAGGAAGACCTTTTGGGTCTGATAACCTTGGCCTCACCGTTTCCTCCCCCTCCAGCCAATAACAAACAAACAACAACAGTGAACAGCCTGTATTTCGCAGCCAGAAAAGAGCGGCGGTTTGTTTTTATCGAATTCTCGTTTGGGTGTTTATTTCTCACTTAATAATCTAGTGAATGTATATCACTGAACACAACACGCAAGCACACATGCCTGGAAAAAGACACTGACTTCATTCAAGCGAGGCATGTCTGGACATGTGTGGATGTGTGAGCTCAGTGTGTTTGCACAGTGAATTCATTTTTCCCTCCATAACTCAAGGAGGTAATATCAAGGCTGCAATGAAGACAGACAGCTCGATCTCAACAGACAGCGGAGAAGGAGGAGCATTGATTTATTTATAGTTTGTGGTATTTAATTCAGTTGCATGCATATTGAATGGTTTCACGGTGCATCTTCACAGTATATGGATCCTGCCACGGGAATATAAAATAAAGAATTGCCAATCAACTGATTGTTGTTTTTTAATTAAAATGGCCATAACTTTTTAATAAGCCTCCATTCAATATTAATTCAAGACTGCCAGCCATTGTTCTTAAACTTTGAAGCATTCAGCCCTTAATTGGCAATTATGTCTGGTTGGCTGGCATCGCTGCAGCCAAAGAAGAAGTAAAGGGGGGATGAAGGGGGAGAAGCTGGACAACCCCCGTTTGTCCTCCGTTCATTCATTCAGCAGATTTTCACTTGGCTTGCCTTTTTATAGTGATCTTTTTTATAGGAATACACACTTGATGGATTAAATGGCTGAAATAGTTTGGAGGCTTTAGTTCAAAAAGAAGATTTAACTAAACTTCACAAGACTGAGTTAATGATGCCAGTTTTTTTCTGGCCAGTACAGCAATTCCCTGCAGCCCCAATTTCATCCCAGTTCTCTTATTAAATTAGATTAGACAGACACTTTTTCCCCCACATCTCCATTTTTGTGGGTAAGTGTTTGAGGTGCTCGTGTAGGTTCTGTCAGGTCCTCTGTGTCTTTGTCCTAACGAGGCCCCTGAGCTGATTAACACTTTGTAAAAAAAAAAAAGTGAGACATCTCAGGATGAACAACATCTGTGTTTAAACTAGAAACTGCTGCGGGACATTGTTGTGAAGTCACTTTTACCATCCGGCGCAGATGGCAGAATGAAGGTTGAAGATACTGACATATTTGGGCCGCAAAGTTCAGCCTTGAAATGGCAGTGAAGTGCCCGGAGTTAGTTGGTGTGGTAAAGGTGGAATAATGGGGGTTTAGTTTACTACTGTTCCTCTGTTTGTTCCCCGGGGCACAATATGAATTATTAATGTTATCTTAGAATAGAAATGCCAGTAAACAACTCTGTGTTTTAAATACCCAGTGGGAACGCCTGTGTTTTCGGAATAATGGAAAGCTGCATGTGAGTGTTAAATTAAGGTGTTTTTGGTTAGCGTGTACAAACAGGTGCGGCCTTTTTAGACTGCATGAGAATGGACTGCTTAGGAGATAATATTTCAAAAACAGACTTAATACATTTAAGTTGTCCAGATCTCACCGGCAGCTCACAGTGAGGTAATCCTCCAGCTGATCCCTGCATAAACTTCACGGAAGCCACATGTCTGCCTTTACAATACATAACTCTGCACATCTTCTCTTTAGACTTGTTGACTTTTGATGTGGAGGAAAGTAAACCGTAATTATGCACTCTTTCCCAGCCTCTCCCGGGACGCAGAGAATTACAGCTAATGAAGTCAGCCATATGTGGAAGGCACAAAGACAAGAGACAACCTGATTGTACTAATTACACGTACCTCTGCTGCCTAATTTGGCGAGCCAACGAGAAGCTCAGAGGCTTTTGTTCCCAGCATGTGCATTGATAGGCTTATTATCTGATCTTAGAGGCTATTCACGCCACAGTGCACCTACTCAGCCGTATGTTATAGTGATGAAGTGTTTTAACCCAGAGGTTTAATGATAATGGTGCAGCATATTGGATAAGTGTCAAGGTACAAAACAGGTGAAATAGCAGATTAACAGAAAATAAATTAACAATTCTGTTGGCCGATTATGTGTTTTTTTTCAACATTTCTCTGCTTTATTTTCTTTAATTGTGAATAGAATATTTTTGGTTTTAGACTCCTGGCCAGACAGACTGTGATGGGAATTGCAATTATCTTTGATAGATTAAATGATTAATCAAGAACATATTGACAGAATAAGGTAATTATTTTAAAAAATGAATCATTATTTGGGGCAATAGTATATAAGAAGATGTCAATTATCATTAATTTCTAAAAGACTGAGAGTCTACAGCCGTGCTAGCAGCTCTGTGAGGTTGCAGCATGGTGGTCCTGCTGACGTTAGCTAAATGCTGATTTTTAGCAGGTACAATGTTTGCTATCGTCACTATCTCAGTTAAGCATGTCAGCATGCTGATACTTACATATAAACCAAAATACTGGACAATTTCAACTTGACCTTGAGGTGGCACGAGATTAAAAGTCACCCTGTAAGGAACATGAGTATGTGTACTAAATGTCATGGCAATTATTTACATGGTTGTTAAGGTATTATTATAAGCACAAATGTCAATCTCAGGGTGGAGCTAAATGAAAAGTCAGTGCATCACCAAAGTCGGAAAAGCTTCATCTTCAGGGGACCATGAATGTCAAACTAACATCACCATCACCACCAGAAATCAAAAGAAGTTAAACATATTGGCAGAGTTTTTGTACATTGTATACCATTTTCTCATGACTGTAGAATTTTATTTTTTTACTACATGTAGACGAAGAATTTTTGTAATCTATCACATTTGTCTGTTTTCCCAGAAAAACCCACATTCTGCAACATTTCCTTCTCTCACGGTGCTTAGAGGATGCTTTGTTTATGATGCTGTACTGTCAGTTGTTCTACACAGCTACTTTTCCCACCCGGGGTTCAACACAATCACTGCTCCCTCAAGATTAAGTATCACAGCCTGGTGTTGTTACACCTACAACTATAACTCCCCCTTTCACCCATCTATAACTCCCCCCGTGTGTTCTTATGGTGTCATCCATAATTAAATCCGTCAACAGTTTTCTCTTCGACATCTAAACATATGGCAAGGGATCCCTCCCCATTACACACACACACACACACACACACACCGCCCCCCGCCCCCACCAGCTTACTCATCCGGCTGACTCTCACCATCCCTCCTACTCCATGCCTCCCCTCTCTCGCTCCTCTCATTGTCAATCCGTTTCCGCCTGAATGACCCCCCCCCCCGCGCGCCATTTGGGGGTTATAGTCTAGACGGGCAGCACTGATTGGCTGTCATGCCCAGCGGTGTCCCCCCATTGGAGAGAGATACATATAGGGGTTGTCACAGTGATCCGTTTGAAAGGTGAGAGACAGTGACAGGCTGGCGGAGGTGCAGGCAAACAACAACAGAGAGACAGACAGGGAAATTTATACCTCCTTCTTTCTGAAAGTTTCTAGAAGGTAAGGCGGGAGTTTTAAATTTTTCTAGAGATGTATAATATTTGTTCTATAAACTGAGATGTGAGTGCTGCAAGTTCCTGTTTTTCATTTTCAAAGGATTATCCATTTTAAAGTGTTGTAGCTGTCTGTTCTCATGAAAGAAGCCTGTTTTATATGCAGGTGTCTGTGTTGTTGTGGTTTAACCGACAGATCCTGACAGACAGCTTTGCTTATTGGGAAAAGAAGTGTTGATCAGTGATACCTGCTGTACAGTGGGTGTGTTTTAAAAGTTTCAGGCTAACATTTTCCCACGCAATCCGGCACGTTTTTTAAAATTCCTTGCATGCCATCTTTCATCTTCCCACAGATGTTTAGTTTTATTTCAAAAAGGGAGGGCTGTCTGCCGGTTTACTCATCTATCAATCGCTACCTTTGCTCATGTGACCGTGCTCCTAGATGAAGATAAAGCTGTTATATTAAAAGAATGATTCAAAGTCTGGGTCAAGGTGTGAAATGATTCAGATCTACAAGTCAAGACACAGGTCACAATGCTGCCTCTGGGCTTTCTGTCTGCCTTCAGGAGAAGACGGTTAGTCGAGGTCACATGACACAGGCTCTTAAACAGATGAGAGCAGAAAGAGAGTGGAGGAGGAGGAGGAGGAAGATAAAAGCTGAGTGTATGATTACTGCTGCACAGAGGGAAGTAAGAGTGAAGACAAAGAGCTCGGAGGACATAGCAAATATGGAATAAAGTAAATGGATGGATGCAAAAAGGAAAAGCTGAGATAGGAAGAGTAGAAGAGAAAGAAATGGCAGGCTAGTCTGTTTTACAGCTGTCATGGGTTGGATCATATTCGTGTGCAGGCCATATGGAAGCCTGGCCTGTCATCCAAAACTAGGTCATATGACCCATAATTAAACAAGGTGCACGGCCTTAAACAAAAAAGATAAGACTCCAACAGGCACACAGACAAAAAGCAGAACTATTACTGTGATTTATATTCATAAATATGTGTCTTAAAAGTCTTTGACACTGACAGTTGATGGCGTGTAATTGGATTTGTGCTGGTGCTGAGATAAATGATAAAAAAGAAGGGGGGCAGTGAGGAAATCAGTTTTTGATGGATGAGGTTGGTTCAGCAGGAGGCTGAGTCAAATGATTAAACTGATGACCTCTACAAAGTCTTTAGCTGTTAAGCCGAACTGGACATTTTAGATATTTGTCTCTGATCATCGTATCTTTATTGCTCTCTCTGTCTTCCTGCAGGTGTCTATGAAAGAAGCCGGAGATGGCCTCCACGCTCAGATGAATTCAATGATGGGAGCCCTCCAGGAACTCAAACTTCTCCAGGTTCAGACAGCACTAGAAAACCTTGATATTTCGGGCCGGCCCATTAACCGAGGTATCCCACATCCTGCTCCACCAGCTCCTCGTGAAGCATCAGCTACAGCGGCTTCAACCTCAGGCGAGCATCACGGGTCCTGCTTTAGCCAAACCATGCCAGAAGAGCCCAGTCAGAGTCCGATGCCAAGTCCAAGGCAGTCTCTAGAGAGCAGAAACACCTTCAGCCGAGATGACAGCAGCCCATCACAAAACAGAAGCAGCCTCGGAACCTCGTCTTCCTCGTCTTCCTCGTCATCCAGCCTTGAGAGTGAGAGCGACATAACTGAAAGAAGTGCGAGAAGTGCAAGAAGCGAGAATGACCTTGAGTCTATACCCAAGAGGTGGTCAGGGTATGCAGCACCGCAGGTGGATTTCTATGGACCAATGGGGGGAAACCCTCCACCAGAGTCCTACCCCCATCCACAGGCTCCACGTCGTGCTCAGGTAGTCGACCTGCCTGGGATCCTGTACAGCCTCTCCAGAGAGGGCCCTTCATTGGACAGTGACTACTCCCAGGATAGCACAGATGACGGCAGCGACTGGACTTCTTCACTCATGAGCCGCAGCCGCAATCGTCAGCCTTTAGTGCTGGGTGACAACGTCTTTGCCGACCTCGTGGGCAACTGGCTGGACCTGCCCGAGGTGGAGAGGGAAGAGGGTGAAGAAGAGGAAAGAAGGAAGAGGAGGGAAGAGAGGATAGTGGACGGAGGTGCTGACAGACCAGACACACCAGCTCACCCTCTCCGCCTCAGCCGCTCACAGGAGATCTGCAAGAAGTTCTCGTTAACCACAAACATCTTCAAGAAGTTCCTCCGCAGTGTCCGTCCCGACAGGGACAAGCTGCTTAAGGAGAGACCTGGCTGGATGGCACCTGAGCTGCCAGAGGGCGACCTCTTTAAAAGGCCAAAGAAACTGGTTCCTAAAAGTTCAAAAGGCAGCTTCTACCTGCCGTTCTGGGCAAACGGACAGCAGGGCAAAGCCAGGCCGTGTCCACATCTAGCTGAAGCAGAGAGGAACCACCAACGCCACTTCCCCCAAGTCCACCAGCAGCCGTTCGCTGGGATTTATTTAGACAGGAGACAGCCAGAGACTGGTCTGGAGAAAATGCAGCCCTTGTTTGACTACAACACAGCTGTGTGGGTCTGACAGTGAGGCCAACAGTCTGCCGGTGATGCCAGACTGAGTGAATGACAGGTGCTGGGGTTTTTTTGGCTGTGCTGGAGGGGAATGAATGAATGACTGAATAAAAAGGCTTGGCTACAGTTATCTTCCAAAAATGAACCGATGAATTTCACACCCACAACGAGATTATCAGGGCAACATTTTGTCTGACAATCCTAAAACTTAAACCTCGTTTGCTGTGTATGTTAAGGTGTGTGAATGTGTTTGAGACGGAGTTAGAGACAAACATTATGCTGCAAGTTTTGTATTATTCAAATTTCTTTGTGTGCGTGTGTGTGCATGTATGATTGGGTTCTCTGGATGTATTAAGACGGTACTTCGAAACGGACAGTCTGTCTCAGAATGTCACATCACATCACATCACAGATTCTTATACAAACATCCACAGACTTTTTCACTTCTATGATACAGGACAGGCTCTCATATATCTCTCTTCTTTGCATCTATGAATAGAAACACCAACTGTTGGATTGCATGGTTACTGTTTTTATAAGTGATGCTACAAAACAGCTGTTACTGAACGCACTGCCACTGAAACACAGTAATAAGCTCCCTTTTGTTTCCAACAGGCCTTGATGCCATGGAAACTAAGGTTTAACTGAACTCGATGTCTCATTCACCTTGCTCAGGGAATGAATGTTACACAGGAGTAAACTATGAGAAACTGCCGCATATAAATGAGTTTTAAATACAGTTTAGGGAAGTCTTGCCTCATTCCATCTTGCCTAGAAAGACATAACAGCAATACGGTGCATGACTAGTTCAAATATTGCACATTAAACTTTGAGATTTGTCCCTCGTAATCAGCAGTGTTGTGCTTGCTTGCTTGCTTGTTAGAAACACTCATTTTTCTTCTCTGCCATGTGGACATGGCACACGTTGAGTCAACTGTCAGTCCTCCTGGGTTGTTACACAGAGCAAGGAGGGGGTAGAGATGGCACAGCCAGTACTGACTGACTGACTGACTGCCATCTGGTACCCGGTCATTATGAAAAACTCATTCACGACAGGCTCGAAGAACATGCAAAACGGGCTCTTTTTTGTGGATGAGCTGAATTATGATGATGGTGTTACATACTGTATATACACACATACAGGTGTATGTATGTTAGAGGGCTGTGACAGTGATGAGACAGTTGAGAGTGGAGGTAAAGACCTGTAATTTCTATCAGACAGGATAGATTAAGTTAAATGTACAGAACATTGTACATATTTGTCATCAACCAAACAGCAGCAATAACCAAGATTTATTCTAATATCCATCGCATGGTTTTCATTATTTTGCACAGATAAATACAGTATGTCACAGTAATATTACAGTTCTTACCATAACATGTAAACAACATCACCACACTTGTATTGAAACCACAAACTGATGAGTTAATCGTTGACCTACAGTATCTATTCTCTTGTATCATAACAAACCATTTCAGTGTTTCTCATTTTAAGCGGCATCTTAACAGTTAAAAACTCCAGCTTCCTTCACAAATTCTCATAAATATCAGGATGCCCCTCAGGATTACAGATGATACTGCCCGCTCTGACTTAAAAATACTTTGTTTTTATAGAGGACCACTGTTATGCAAGGACAATCTGATGCTCTAACTTCTTATTGTTATGAAAAAACAGTTAGTTTCATTAAGTTTTTTTTTTTTTTTTTTTTTTAAAAAGGGATCCCAGACCAATCAATTTAGCCAGCAGGGATTAGGCCTGAGGTCTTTTGAGTGTCTTGGCCAGTTGATCCATATGGTGTTGTCTCAGTATTCAGGTCAATACATACCACACATTCAGAGGGTCCAAGACACACACAGTTTCCGCCATGAGGCACAGTCTGAGATGTCAGATATCACACACTATGTGTATGTGTATGTAAATGTAACATTTATTTCCTCCTATTTACAGTTGTCGAAGTGTAATTTTTCAGCACAGTTGTTGATATTTTTCATCAGGGTTCTGCGAACCTTCAGTAGTGATTCTGTGTCATGTGCACTGTAAAACTGTCACTGACTCTTTGTAAATTAAATCTGTTTTCAGAAAGAAATGTTATTCTTTGTCTTGACTTTAGTTTGGGATATTAAATGATGAATCTGTTGCTTTGTTGGCACGGTCCACGGTGTCCTGGTGTCAAGCTGAAACTTTACAGCAAGGAATAAACAAACAAGATCCTGGGCAAGAAGGCTGAAATCAATATTATAATATTATGGCAAAATGATATACTATATTTGATTATACATAATCAAATTGACTTTCAGTGCAATTAATCTTGTTTCACTGACAATCACATCTGACACAACTATTGTTTGCTGTAAAGTTTGCTTCTTCATTCACATTTAGTTGCTTCTATTATTTAGCCCACCCTCATTGATATGAATGGAGTGGACAAAATAATAGAAACCACCTGTTAGTATAATGCAATAAATTTAACACAAACTACATCCTCCAAAATGAGCAAACCTCTAAAACTATTTAACAAAAACTGAACATTATGAAACTTTCATGAAGGGAGGATGTATTTCAGAACTGTTGCATTAGACTGCATTAGTTTTAGCACCAAAGTGAGTGTAGTTGGGCTACAGGATTCAAGAAAACATGATATAATATAAACACTTGCACTGTTAGTTATCATCCAGCTCTACTTACAGTAATGTAAGATTTATACCCCTCTCATGTCTGTACATTAAATATGAAGCTACAGCTGGCAGCTGGTTAACTGGAAACAAGAGAAGCTTACCAACTAATACATATCTCATTTGTTTAATCCATATTTGCAAAAACAACAGGTTGGAGTTTTACCAGGATTACATACCGGCCCATTTCTTGGCTAGGAGCAGTAACTTCCTGGATTCTCCACTGAGTCTCCGATACCAGGAAGTCTGGCAACACTTCGTGTTCTGCAACGTGTCGATTTTCAGTCTGAGAGATATGGTCATTGTTCTTTATATTCATTTCTTTTACATTCTTGATGAGACTTGAAGAGCTTTTGATTGTATCACACAAATCTCCTTTAACATATGACTATATTTGCCAACACATTATTACCAAATTTATTGTTGTATATTTAGAATCTAGCATAAAAAGACGACATTTCCCAACAAATAAAGACAAATATCTGACTCCAGCAAGCAGCTTTTGCTTTCAGCTGTTAGCTCTCAGTCTGATGTTTCTGCTCTGCAGACTCACTACAGTGAAGTGCTGCTGTTAGTCCTAACAGGTTCACTTAGGGCAAAGCCAGCAAGTCACTCACTGCCTGTGCATCCACTGTGCACTAAACTGATTCTAAATCTGTAGAACAATTCACTCCATCAGTGTCGTGAATAAATAAACAAAAGCAACATGAACTCTGCAGCCCTGCAGTCCAACACAGGCTCTTTGTGACACTCAATAACTGAGAAGCTTTTTTATAAGATACACATCAAACAGTTCATCTTTCTGTCCCCGAGCACTTCATCCAAGAAAACCAAGTTATACCCTATACTGTAATATATCTGCCCTTTAGTGTAAAAATAACCCTTTAACATGATGTGTTGTGCTCCGTAGGAGCTTAAACAATTAATCTATTCATTGATCACAACTATTTTTATGATTAATGATGATTCATTTCGAGCAGAAATGCCAGATATGCATTGGTTTCAGCTTCTCTGTTGGCTCGTATCTGTTTTCTATCATTTTAAAACTGAATAACCGAATAAGATACATCGTCTTAGACTATAGTCGATTAATCAATAAACATAAAATTATAATAAAATTATGGAAAATTAAATAATGTATTTTCATTATTTTCTGACATTTCAGAGACTACAGAATTCATTAATTACTCAAAAAAATAAGAATATTAATCAATATTGATAATAAACGAAGCCATAAATTGCCTCATATGTTAATGTGTTGTATTTTGAAACCTATCAAACTTTTTCCTCATAGTAAAACATCATTTACTGCTGCCAAATGTGCTTTGATCAATATTGTCCCATCTCATAGTAACACGTAAAAAATTTATATAACACCCAGCGAACAGGTCAGTGAGCATTCTAGATTAAAAAGGACGCCAGAGATGGGCTAAGAATAATCTGTGTTAGTGTGTGTGTGTGTGGTGTGTTAGTGTGTGTGTGTGTGTGTGTGTGTGTGTGTGTGTGTGTGTGTGTGTGTGTGTGTGTGTGTGTGTGTGTGTGTGTGTGTGGTGTGTGTGTGAGTGAGAGAGCAACAACAGCTGCAACTGTAGTCCCTTCTCTTCTGGCTCAGTTTCCCCCGGGATCCCAGTAGTGGACGCTGACTGTCTGACCACCACCTCCTCCCCTTCCTCCCTTCCCTTCCCTCCCCTCCTGCCCGTCTCCCCTCCTCCCTAGTCCCAGTTAGTCAGCTGTCGCTCTCTCACAGCCTCCCAACACTACTCCCACCCCAAATCTGGGGCATGCAATGCCTGAGTGCATGCACTCACACAGTTTGCAGAACTTTACAAGTCAGAGAGTCTGCAGAGCTCAGAGTCACACGAGGACTGAACACAAAGACCAGGTCATGTTACAGCAGTCAAGTGTGACTTATTGCCTGAACATAATGATGGGATGTATGTGATGATCATATAAAAAAGGGATCATCATCAGTGGGGGTGGTGAATAAGGAATGCAGTCTATAAGAACATGCATTTATGTGTGTGCATGAATTTTCTGTGACCCCCGCTGGATCCTGCTGTAGGCTAATTTCCTGCTAAGCACTCATCTTTCAATAAGCCCTCAGCTGTGTAGACGCACAGCTCTACCTTGGCCCTCAGGAATGCGCTCACGTTTCACTTTTTATAATCGTCAGCAGCTAAAAGTCCAGAATCGTCGTCCAGTGCGGCTTTCTGCAAGAAGTTCCCACAAGAAACATGAGACACACTCACACATGCTAAAGCTAGAAAAAACCATAGGTCATTTGTAGTAGCACATAAACACCCCCACTTTTGGAAATGAAAGACTACATCTTAAAGCCACAAAGCGGAGCCAGATTTGGCAGAGAGATAAATGCAAGAGTTAAATCTAGGGCGAATTATTTGGGATTTAACATCTGGCCGCTTCGCAGTGCAACACTTATCGCACAAGATAAGTCTCACACTCTCTTGTTCTGCTAATGCATGCAAAGTGGAACTTCACAGACATGAAACGATGTCGCATTAAACATTATTAACCCGGGCTTGTAATGAGGTGAAAGGGGCACGGCTTTGCACACAAAAAACACATTAATGATGCTTCAAAAGGGTTCACCAATTGAACATATGCTTATATCTCTTTTTTTTAATGTGGAGTTAGATATAGTCGATGTGTACATCTATAAAATTCATGTATAAGAATGTTATATGGAGGTGTGTGCATGAAATATTTAAGATACAAGAGAAAATACACAGACAGTTTGTGCAGATGTTGAATGTAAAATATATATATAAGTATATTATATAAATTAGATGAGTTGTTAATGGCACATATTAGTGTAAATGGGTCAACATAAGCTTGAAACCAGAGCTGAATACACACTAATTAAATATTAACTAACTAAATATTATGCCAGTGACGAATTGGTAGGATTTCAGTTCACTTAGTTTTTTGTCTTGTCTTTTTTAGATAACCGTATCAATCTCTGGTGTGGCAATTAATTTTAAAAGGTAAACCTACTCAATTAAAGAGGTTGTTCAACATTATTAAGTCCGTTCTCATGCAATATAGGGAGGAAAAAGATTCAGAAGTTTAAAAAGCTTGAAATAGTGCAATGTCTTATCAATATCTCTTATATAATCTCTTATATCAATATCCTAACACTAAATTATTAGTGTTAAAAGGGCAGCTATAAAAAGTCTTTGTTGAGCTGATGAATCCCGTGCTACACTGGAAGACCCACGTCTGGATAGTTGTTCAATGGTCACCCTGTTCCAACAAGGTGACCTGAAAGACATGAAAGAAGAAGAAAATCATGGTGTGGCCACCATCATCCAATTAACCTGAAGATCCATGAGGATGAACAGCACTGGGAGGCGATACTGGCACCCTCAAATGAAACACAAGCAGAAACTGTACATGCCTTTACAAGTTCACTGGATGAGAAAGTTGTTCAAGTGATCTAAAGGAAGGGCTATTATATTAATAAGTAACTTGATCTGTAAATATGTTTTCTGAAACAGATTTCTGTTTCGAGTTCGTTATGACCTTTAGAATGACTGCGCTGTGCATAATAACTTGGAACAATGTATTTTGAGTAAAGCGAAATTATGTTAAAGTATAAATTCAATAATAAACTGATGTTTAATATGAAGAACTGAGTTCTACTGTTATGCATAACATCCTGCAACAGTAAGAGTTAGCTGATTCATAGGAGCAATCATAAAGATATGTTTCCACTGAATAGACCATATACAATATATACATATACAATAAAAGTATTGAATTATTGCGCAGCCCTAATCAAATCAAAATAAATCAAATAAACATTCTAATATTATAATGTCCTTGTTTTTTTTTCCTTTTAAACTAACACATTACAGAGAAATTATTGTGAGCAGTGGTACAGTAGGTCATGTGAGCAAAATGCACACATTGACCCGTTGACCCTTACTTAATGTGATAAACCGCACCAAGACTGTTCTCTAATGTTATTCACAAGTGGAAAAAGTTTGCGAACATAGAACTTGAGTTTAAAAGATGGATCCCAGCAGCGCTGAATACTTCAACCTGACAGAATGCAGCACCAATTTTTTTTCGGGTCAGACTGCAACATGAAGCTCCCTGCAGACCACCCTCCTCTGAAGCCATGATTGATGTCTTTAGGTGCTCTGACAGGTGAACCCAATACACAGGAATGTTTCCAGGCTTTGATCTCCTTCCTGCCTGCCAGTGTTTCATGAATCTGAGGAATTCATGTGTATTTGTACAAATGTAGTCTGACGTTGCTCTAACTACACCGCAGACGAGCAGAAGTGCTGTCGGTGCTGTTGTTTCAGGGCTGTCAGCTCTCTGACTCCTGCTGTGTCCTGCCCATGAATTCTTCTTGTGAGGTGAAATCAGAAACTCTGATGGCTTCATTCTGGTGCTGAGTTTGCACTTGGGATTTATTCTAAATAAATTAGTAGGTCAAGGAACTGTTCTGATAATGAATCAGCAACTATTTTGATAATCAATTAGTTAGTTGATGCCAATGTCATTCTCTAGTTGCAGCCTCTCAAATAAGAAAATGTGCTTGTTTCCTCCGTTGTATGTACACTAAATATCTTTGGACTATTTATCAAAACAAGGCATCTGAAGACATTTCTTTGGAAAGTTTTGATGCATATTTTTCCACAATTGTTTGATGATTTAAGGATTAATATTAAAAAAATCATTAGCAGATTAATTGGTAATGAAAATAATTGATATCTGCAGCCTTAATTGGATTGCAACTGAAAATTCAATTAGTATATTGACTAATTAGTGTGCAACTATTTTCAGAATCAATTAATTATAAACTCTACTTTCATCTTCTAAATTGTAGGTTTCCTCTTTTCTTTGTCTTATGAGAAAGTTTGAATAACTTGGACTAAACAACAATATGAATATGATCATCCAAAGTTTCAAGATATCAAAATCGTGACAGCCTTTTTTATTATTTTTACCTGTCCAAAGTTTTGACACACCTTTTCATACAATGGTTTTTCTTTATTTTATTTTGTAGTTACAGTTACCAGCCTCAGAATTAGATAAACATAAATGCTTCACAAAGTTCAAGTAGCTGACACATATCAACATAAAGTGTTCAGAGAATACTATGTGAATGAGGCCTTTATGGGTGACTGCAGAGAAACCACTGCTGAGGGAGACCAACAAGAAGAAGAGAAATGCTTGTGCCAACACAAGGAGTGGACATTGGACTACTGGAAATCTTTGCTTTGGTTGGATGAGTATAAAAGTATAAACTGTGAAACACAGAGATGGTGACCGGACAGCATCTGCATGTGTGGTTCTCACCATGTGATGGCATGGGGATGCTTTGCTGATGATACTGTTGGTGTTTTATTCAAAATACATGGCAGCATGGCACCCTAATGCTGGTTCCAGTGTTCCAGTTGAGTGTAATTAATTCTCCTTTTTTCAAATAATCTATAGACATCGCAATAATATTGTTATCTCAAATTCTTTTGGCCATGGTAATAGTGTAGTGACAATCATCGTTACAGTCCCAGCTAAAAAAAAAAAAAAAGTCTAACTTCACATGTGGAAAAAGACAGCGACTAATTTGTTTCTGTTTATTCTATTTCTGTCAACACAAGCTGCATGAAGCCTGCTGCCTCCCACACGAGAACATCACAACATATCATTAAGCGAAGTTTCCATTCACTGCTTCTCAGCGTTAATTTAAGAGATCATCTCATCGCAGCAGCTTCAGATCCAAGCGCCTGCAGAGCCACAGCATGGAGCCCCCACCACCACCACCACCACCACTGTTTCAAGGGCGTCTGATCGTTCGTCATCATTAAACAGGAGCTGGTTTCCTCGTGCCAGTCATGGCAGCCTCCCCAGTCAGAGGGAAAGACTCTGGGAAGCACCACCAATTTGACCAACATACACTCAGATTAGAGGTGACCCCTGCTAATGGCTCAGCGGCCGTCGTTTAAACTTCGCCCACCCCCCTCACAACAAACGCATCAATTTTCATGAAGCAGCTCCAATCCCCTTCAATTCTCTTGAAACCCTTCAAACAGTAAATAATTGAGCCTTGTACTCAGCCGGTCTTATCTCTGCAGGGTGTTGCGCTCATAAAGTGGCTGTTTGTATGGATAGGCACACACACACACACACACACACACACACACACACACACACACTTACGTACCCACTCCCTCCCTCCTCCACCTCTTTCTCTATTCATTTTTTCCTCTATTTCTGTCATTCCTGCACACACACACGTATGGCTCCAGGGGGTCTGCCTCTTCTCTGCTTTCATTAAATCATAAACTGTGGGCCAATCGGCGCTCTTTGTCATCATTAATCCAGATTAAAACACAAATCTCCAGTTCTGACTCACACCCACAGACAGTTATTTAACACAGCATCCTCTTACTCAACATAAGTCATCATCAACGCCCATTTTGTATGTCTGATATTGGCACATCTTTTTAAAAAATGTTTTTTTCCACAACTCAAAGTCTGTCCTTTTCAACCATGTGCTCAAAAATTGATTTCTTCTATCTGACATTTGAAACCATCTCTCCAAGACTAACTAACCAGACTGTTCCTGCTGTCTCCCCACATTTTCATACACGTCTGTATCAACGCCAGAAGAGATTTTTTTTAAAGAAAGGAATGTAGCTATAGTGTGGGAGAGCACTCTTCGAGTTAATGCATTTCCAGGCTGAATCAGAAATGGAAGCGACGTCTCCTCTCCTATCAATAACAACAATCTGCTCCATGGATTCTTGGTTGGAGAGCTGGGATTTACTTTTCACAGGAAACTTTGAAATTTGATCATATAGATAGATGGATGGAAAGACCTCATCACTCCCCTTTGTTCCCAACAAAACACTTCAAACTATTGCAAGGAACATCATATTTGGATAGAGAACTCCACCTGACATACAGCAGCAGAATCTGTTGTTGCTGTCACCAGACAACAGTGACTACAAACATATGATGATCTTGAATATGAATCTCTGGTAGCTCATGTGGTAGAGCGTGTGCTGGCTAAAAGTCCTTACCACAGCGGCTGTGGTTCGATTACTCTGGGCCTTTGCTGCATGCAAGTGGCAACCTCCATGGATGTGAAATTATACCAACACTGAAGTGCCAAAAACTGCAGTTCCTCAAACGGCCACTTGCGGCTGGCTACAGAACGAGTTCATCTCCATAAGCCCCCATGTTAATTCATTTCCACTGTCATGACTACTGTACTGAGGCTGAAAGTCAAAATAACCCAGCCATTCAAATTATATCAAGGCTTAGAGTTATGCATATTAACAGCATGGCCACTTTGATTGACAGGTAGGTGTCGTTACAGGTGGCTTGTTTAAGCACCTGGGTGGTGGCAGAGGCAGGACTGCCAAGATGGCGACGGCCAGAGCCATCACACTCTGAGCTTTAAAATGACTCTTCAGAAACCCGTAGGTGACGTCACATATACGACGTCCTTGTTTTATACCATGCATGGCTACATGTCTCTAGCTCTCTCTGCATTTCCTGTGTTCAGCTTTCAGCAGTTACATAGTATATAATGTAATTAAAATTAGCACAACTTTAAACATCTACAGCAGTAAAATGTGTATCCAATAATGTAGCAGTGATATTAATCAAAATATGTCATATATAATAAAAAAAAAACATTTTTATGACAAGAAGTAATGTATTTTTGATAAGTGGTTTTGCTGATAATTCATACTATTACTTAAGTAACGTTTTAAATGCACTTTTACTTGTAGTGGAGTATTTTCACAGGCTGGTATTAGTACTTATACTTAAGTAAATGGGCTGAATACTTCAAACAAAAACCATCCCAAATCAACTCATTATCAACAGCAGTGCAGCACATACATATTCATAATTTACCACTATGAATCAACAGCATGAGAGCATCATAACTCACTGTGCCATAAACACAACAGCTCAGCCCCGACAAAGAAGTTAATCCAGCATTAATACTGAAGCAAACAGCAACAGAAGAGCTGACAGCCTCATACAGTATCCTCACAAAATGCATGTCAGCACCAGCAGCTTGTTCTTACCTTTGAGATGTGAAACAAGTAATAACCCACAGTGGTCCACAGCTGGCAGGAAAACTCCACTTCTGGTTTGAAAAGGCACAAACAAGTAGCTAAATACCAGTAGCAGTGGTCAAACATAACTATTCCTGCACAGTGTTATCTTGAAGCTACATTATCAAAATGTTAGCATGTCAGCTTCTTTATAGAAAGCTACACAAGCAGCAGGTGTTGTTTAGCAGTTAGCAGCCTAGCATTGCAGCAGGTTAACAGAGCAACACATGACAACAGTTTAAACACCCCGCTCTGAGGTCAGAGGGTGCGTTAGATTTACGCTGCAGCAGGTAGGAGTGTGGCATGTGTGAGAGGAGCTGCACAGTCTGTGCAGGTGACTTAAGTAAAAGTTCAGAAGTATCAGCAGTGCTTTAATGTTGTGCATGAAGTTGCGCATATTTTAGAAACTGATTATATATTTAAATGCATTGAAGTAAAAAGTACAATATCTCCTACTGAAAGGTAGTAGAGGTGTAGTTTTGTAGTTTTTTTACTTCAGAAAAGAGTACATCTTCCACCACTGTGGCCAACAGATCAGACTGGTTGTACTGCTATGGCAGCTTGTGGGAATCATCTGCACTAATCATCACTGTCGTCTGCTTTCTTCTGCATTTTTCTCTGAAAGTGAGAATCTTTCCTACTTCTTCTCTTCATATTACTTCCCTGCCAATGTAATCTCCTGTGAACACACATCATTATTCATACTGACTCAACTATGATCACTGATTATTCCTACAATATCTGCAATGTACTTATTGCATCTAAAATTAAACTATAATTCTGTCTTAGCAACTAAACCCATTTGACTGAAGATAAAATAAGATTGTGGTCAAGGCAACATAAATTCAGATTAGGCAACTAACCACTTGGTAATTGATAAAACCTGTTGTCATGGTTACATAAAATAAAAGTTAGCTCTTATTCATAGTTTGAGACAGGAAGTGAACATGGTCCTCTGGTGTTGAAAGAAAGTAGCAATGATAAATAAGACAAACATTTGATGATCGCAACTTCTTAAATACAATGTTTTGCTGCCTTTCTCTGTTTTATAGCATTTTTAATTGAACAGGTATTGATATTGATTTGATTTCTACAATTTTCTGGTATTTTAAGATTAATAAATGAATCAAGAAAAAACTATGTAACTATATCTCTACCCTTGCTGGCTGTCACAGTACCTGACAGTAAAGTTTTAATTTACTAAAGCAGATTACTTGCATATGAACAGATTTTGTATCCAATATAGCTGAGCTAGGAAAACATTCTTCTTACTGCTTTCCTTTTTCCTCTCCTCCTCACTCGGCATAAGGCCTCAACAGAGGAACTCACTAATCATGGCCCCAATTCTGTCTGGTATCACAACTGCATCCTATTCCCCGGGATGTGTGGCCCACAAAATCCAAAGTCCTTATTCATCATACATGCTGGAGCGTTGGTTCTGCCTCACTGTATCCCCTCAAGGATGAGGAACAGAGCAGAGAGGAGGAAGACAGGTGTGAGGAGAAGCTCTGGATGGACTCCCAAAAAGGTGTAACACACCAGATGATGAAACAAATGAACACAGACAGAATCCCGAACAGAAGCCAAGATATGAGTGTAAAAGCAAAGTAAACTTGTTGTTTTTTAAGCAGCCAAACCATCTGTTCAATAATAATTTTCCTGAAACAATTTCTCACCATCATTGTGACTCAGCAGTTTGATTTCCAGTGACCCAGATCCTAACTTTCTGAATCAGGCTTATTCATTCTCTCTGCCTTCTATAGTCCAAATGTAGGATTAATTATTCATAGAGAGGGAAGACTGAGTTTTAAGGTCTTACCTGGCTAAATAATGAACGGATGGCCCAATTTTAAAAGCACCCTGAGACAAAATATTCAACTCTTTTTTAGCTTACCTTTCCCTGCTCTTAAACCCTGCAGCTGACCCTCACCCCATTTCTTTCGTCATCCCTCTCTTTTGCCTCCCTTTCAATTCATCCTCTTCTCTTTTATCTCCACCCCTTTCAATTTCCTCCCACAGCTACTCCCTCCTGTCTGCATCTCCCTTCCTTCACTATCTCCTCCATTCTTCATCTCAGTGACAGACCATTGTGCTCAGTAACACAGTCGCCTCGAGTCACAACAACAGCACACAAAATGTCTCTGATGAACGCTGATAGTCACAGCTGAAATGTCACGGGCTGCCTGCTGTTAACTCTCAGCACATCTATTCCTCCACGCCCGACGGAGAACAGACAAAAAAAATGAGCTTAGAGTATCCACCCTCTGCTGCAATCGCCATGTCAAGCTCTGTATCTATTACATCCAAGTATCTTCATGTACGTGATGATGCATTAAATGAGATCAGCTTTGTGGAAGCTGCAGTTTGATAAAAAGAAGAATTTATATAAGTGTCATTCTGCCATAAATAAGCGATTAGCCTATAAATATACTGGAAAACATTTACATTTTTTACATGCTTGCAGTTTTTTAAAAGTTTGTATTTTTGCTTACTGGTTGGAAAAACATTTTTTGGCCCAAAGAAGACCTGGAGGCCTTGTGTGGTACTGTTATACAATGTCAAGTAACTGAATCCAACTAAAACCTGTGTTTTCATGTCTATCTATATATAGACTGTACTCTACAGAACCTATAACATAATCTTAAAATACTGATTCAAAGCTTTCTCCCACCAATATAACCTGACATCAATGACAGTATTTCAGCTTAGAGCTTTTGGGTTATTTGTGTATGTTCAGTGAGAACCACACACATTTCAAACATGTTATTTATTTGCTCGAGTCTGGCCATACAAATCAACTCACTGGAAATAGCTACAGTGAAGCTGATAGCCTGCGGGTCTGAGGGACAGCTGCAGGAGACGGGAGAGAGGAAATGTGGCAACGAAAAAATAAAGATGAATAAGAGTCAGCAATAAAGCGTCTGGATGTCTGTATGTGTTTGACAAAGGGAGGTACTAAATGTGCCTAAAAATATCTCATATTTAAATATGATGAGGGTGAAACAGGTGGAATCTGCCTGTATGAAAAATTGTTTACTTTTCAAATTTAAGCGACTGCAAAAAATCTAAATTCCTTTAAGTTACTACTTCCAAGCCCTCATTGCACTGAGAGGAAATAGACACTAATAATAGCTGTGTGCAGACGGCCTGGGTACGATAGACTTATTGCTAACACCACCCTTTTGTTGCATCAGTTAAGAAATTGAGAAATCATTCGCAATCATGTCATGAACTTTAGATACGACTATGCCTTAATATTACACACTGTTTTTTGTGACGCATGGGAATTTTTGACCATCTCTTCCGGCCGCAGTTTTTAGCGATGAGTGTAAGCAGAAGCAAAGGTGAAAGAGGAGTGGGAGGGAAGGGAGGGAGAGAGAAGCAGCTCTGCCCTTTATTTTAGTCTGAATGTGAGGAGGAAGAGGAGGAGCAGGGTGATGGGATGTGATGAGACATTCACCACTGCCCCTGAGGAGGAACAGCAGTACTGGGGAAGCCTGATGAGGGGTGGAGGGCAGAGTATGTGTGTGTCATTGCATGTGTGTATATGACCTTACCCTGCTCTAAATTTCATGAACACTAATGAAATTAATATGTCTAAATAAAACATTTAAAATTATAATATGCAAGTGTGTCATTTTCCAGATAGGTTAGCACCTATGCATGTGTGCAAAAATGTATCAGTATATGCATGCATGCACATGTGTGAGTGTGTGTGCAGAGAGCAGGGTAATGAATGGCCCTAAGTTTACCTCGACTTCCCACAGCTCTGTGATTAACTACCCCACATATATCCCAAATTAAAGATGTGGGTTTCAACTTTAACCCCCATGGAGAGGCTCAGCTTGGCACGGCACGGCCTAGAGCCGGTGCAGCTGTTGTGGCCTGGCAATTAGAGGGCACCACGATTTGATCTAGAACAAACCCAGTGTGGTGAGACTAAAGTAAGAGAAGGAGCTGGCGAAGACCCCCAAAATACCAACGTACAGTACGGTGACCCTCCCTGCTGAGAGGAGCCTCACATGAAACCATCATGTGGTCAAAGTCCAGTTTTACCGACTTACATACCTTGCAAATCTTTTCTGGAGTAAATACAACTTGTCTGACTTGAGTTGAGCAATGTAATGTAAAACAGTTCTCTTTCAAATAAAACACACTGTTCATGTATATCTTTTTTATTTTTGTGTGCATGCCTGGTTAATGTATATAAATCAACCCACTATCATCCAGCAGGGTCTGGTTTGAGAATAATACCAGCACTTTAGGAACCAGTGACAAAATATTATTAATTGTTTAAGTCAAATCAAGTTTATTTATATACTAGTCTAACATAATTTTGTCATACTATCATCAGACACTTGATTCATATCTGGAAAAACTCCAAATGAAAGCACAAGAAGACTTTGCACTTTTGCAGCCCCAAGTTGTAGCAGCATGTAAGTTTTAAATTTTAAATGTTTGATGGACTTCATAACCCAGAAATGGTGTAAGATGACATCAATAAAAAGCACAGTTCTTTTGCGCTTATAAAACTTGTCCTGTCTGTTTTTGTCATGTCTCAACTTCTCTATCACAGCCCCAAAATTTAGAATGAGTGCAGACTTGTTTTTCCATTTATACTGTGAATGTATTTGTGGCGGTGTTGGGCAGAGACCATCTGTGTCAAAGTCCTCTTGAGAATCTTCCACCATATCTCATCTTCAGTTTCTTCCATCTTGCCCTTCATCATCACCCTTCATCCTGAAAGTTCAGCACAGCAGCGGCCATTAAACATTTAACAGCTGACTTTTACTAGTTCCTCAGAGCAACAAAATCCTTTTCCCTCAGTGCATGAATATGCAAGGAGACTCAGTCAATTCATGAGAGATATAAAGGCAGGCCAGGGCACAATTACACTGCTGGCTGAAAGCCGCTGTTATGTAGCCTTACATCACATCATCTCCTGGTGCAGAAACGCACACTACTGGAACAGTAACCCATTAGGCTACGATCTCTGCTGGCTTTTTTTTCTGTGTCATGGCTTCCTTTTCTGTGTCATTGCAGCTGGAATGCATGTGGTGGTCCCCAGATGGATGAATCTATCAACTTGGATCCAGAAATGTTCATATTTCTGTCACTACAGTAGAAATCCAACACTCAGTGACAGGATTTTCCAGGCAATTCTTAGTGATGTATGAAGTAGCGATGACCCACTGAATGCTAGATGTCTATCATAGTAATCCTTCGGCTCCTATATAGCACAGAATGTTTCTGACATGGTTTTATGCAATAAGATCTCACAAGACACGCTATGGTTGAGGTAAACACATCACAACAAATATTTCACTTCATGTAAGCTTGTTTTAATGTACATGCCTAAAACTATTTAGATCTCTTTTAAATGATTAAGCTAATACACACTGAGTAGTGCAGTTAGCATGAGACTACTGCCATGCCAGCAGCTCTGCAAGGCAATGCCGTGATTTTTCAGCTAAATGCTAACATTAGGGTACTGAAATGCTCAAAATGACTGTTACGGGAATTTTCAAGAATGACCCTTCAATAATGAAGACTGGATTCGAAGTATCAAAGTTTAAGTTGAATTTATTATTCTTGTACAAGAAGGAGCATTTAACAGTGCAACACACAAAAGGGGTTACAGAGAAAAGGCTCCCCGAAGAGCCTTGACAATTAGTTCTTATACACTTTCTAATTGGCTATTTTGGACACCTCCCCATAGATACAGATAGCATCATAACATCTTTTTCTGTTCTCTAATCAGAAGTCAGCAGAATATCCCTTAGTCTAAAAGACACCTCCCGACCTGTCTCCGACCCTTGTTCTGTTCTGAACTTCCACAACTTATACATATAGTTGAACTTTATCTCTCCCTGCCAGCATCAGCAAATACACAAACAGAAGGGGAAGTGTCCACAAGTCATGTAAAAAATAGAAACACACACAGACATCTTATGATTAAAAACATCTGACCCCAGTATAATTCTAATTTTTATAACAATGGCAATGTAAACATGCTGATATTTGACAAGTAATGTTTACTATGTTCATTTGGCAAATTTAAATTTTGATTTCATGATAGCACCGAATGAAAAGTGAGGGGAACATAAATGTTTGACCCAAATTTTATGGCAGCTCATCCAATAGTTGTCAACATATGTCCCTCAAAATCACAAAATTTCAGCCTCATGGTGGCACTTGAATAAAAATCAGGGATTGCCAAAGTCAGCATGATACATCATATGGGAACCATGAATGTCTGTACAACATTTTGTGCCAGTTCATCCAATTGCTGTTGAGATATTTCAGTCTCTACCAACATGGTGGATTGACTTTGCTATTCCTAGAGGCGCACCATTAAAAAAAGCCAAAGGCATATGGAGTCCATGCTTGAGTAGTCCAGTGAATTATACTTTTGACCTATGACATCCAGACAGTGAAAAAGCTATAGGTCTACCGAATGGTGTGAAAAGCCCAATCGATATACATTATTTACAGTACCAAAGAGTCCTGAGATCAATATGTAGACTGATGGTGCTTTACAAACAAACCAATGGATTAGTTAATCGTTCGGCCACAAGCTATCAGGAGAGCAAAATGAGCATCATTGTGCCACAGATGTTAGACACCGAAATCAAATGAAACCAAAGACAAATTAAGGTAAATTAAAAACATTCAGCAGCTTCCCAGCAACATCATAATGCTTTACTGTTGTGTGACTTGCACAAAGGCACTACAGTAGTATTCCCTATGGGAGAGCATTACTCACATACACCCTTCCCCCCAGTTTTTGCCAGTTGGTATATAAATCTCTGTCACAAGCTTGCTTTTCTAACCTGTAGGCTAACGATGCCCTATTTGCACCAGAAAATGTATGTTCTTGCATGAAGCTGAATTTAATTCATTAAATATGTAAAAGTGCTGTGTGTGTAAATGCCACCAGCATAGAGTCACATGACAGCAAGCTCAATGCTCAGTGCCACAAATAAATCAAATCACAATGCGACATTTAGCTTTGGTGATGCATTCACTTTTCATCAATCAGCAGGAGTTTAGGCCTTGGTTCATTACCAAAAATGCCATCCAATTAGCTGATGTTAAACATGGTAAACATCAGCATGTTAGCATTTAGCTCAAGCAGCATTGTGCCTAAATAAAGCCTGAGCTGTTACCATCACAGCAGACTCCTCTTGTTCAATAGTTAACGCCTTATTTTTCTTAATTCTCAAATTATTTCCTCATTTTCCTCATTTCTGGGAGGAAATGTTGTTTCATTAAGACTCTTCAAGAGCTAAAAATAGCATCAGGCTGCAATGAAGCACAAAAATGTCTGTGAGGCACTAGCACGAGGGAGCCTTAAACAAGTCAAACACTTCAATTTCCAAGTTGAAATCCCTCGCAGGTGTCATTTCCCCTGTGCAAGTGCTTTCACTTTAAGCAGCTTTCTGTCTACGTCCCTTTTGTGAGCTAAAATTGTAATATTTTGGTCCATGCCTCTGGCTGTGTGTCCTTATGAATGTGCAAGTTCACAACCATGTGTGTGTGCCCATGTCTGTATGTATGTGCTTGTGCGTGGAGTCAGTCTGTCCCCGGGGGGCTTGTAGTGTTACAGACTGTCCTACTGGTTTTATTAGTCCTCAAGGGCCACATGAAAACACAGTTCAGCTTGTTTTCAGCAGACAGAGCGCCACAGTGTCGCTCATGTCGGACTCTCGTGGGTCTCACAGAGAGTCCCCAGAGTCAACACTGAAATGTATTCATATTTAAATTGTATCTTTTCAATATCAGGCACATACTGTACAGTTGCATTCAATACAGGCCCATTCCTTTGTCAACCTCCAGTGGTGCAAGGTTTTTCACTCAAGTACTATAAATAAGTATGATGAATTGTTTGACTGAAGATTCATCTTCAGAAGCAATTTGATTAAATCACCTTGGACATTTGCTGACAGGAATGTTTTATCATTTTCTAAAATCAGACTAGGACCAAACAATTAATTGAGAAAGATATAAGCAGATTATTTAATATGTAAATTGCAGTCCAATTTATTCCAATCCCAGTCCCAACCAACTCTTAATTGATGTGGAGTATATTTAAATGATAGTATTTTTGCTTTTAGTCAAGTAAAGGATCTTACTATTCTCCTCTGTCTCCCTCATATTGTCTAACATTTAAATACAGCACCCGGGTGCTAAAAACAAGCTGTCCTGATCTTTGACTGCTGCTGCTTTTGTTTGTCATCCTTCTTCAAGCCTTGCTGTTTTTTTTTTTTAGAAACACCTCATCAATGATTCAGCTGTCCGATACCATTTGCACATCATATTTGGATGTGTGGGCACATGGGGTGCTCTCAGTGCACATAATGTCTCCAGGAACACTGGAGGAGAGAAAGGCAATTGCAGCACAAGGTGCAGGAAGGACATGTGACAGAGTGTTAAAAAAAAAAAAAAAAAAAAAAAACAGTGGCTGCTCCCTTCCCCCCTCCAAGCTCCTTCAGCCTCTCTGTCAGAATTAAATGGTGCTTGTCTTCTTCCTCACAGCTGTAGCTGAGCTGTAACGCTGGAAAATGAATGACAGACACGCACATTGTTCCTCAACATGAGTGTTCCCTGTTCTGCAGACACCGCTTGCAAAAATGTTGTGTCATTTTGTCATTTTTAGTCCAAAAAACAATTAGCATACATGTTAATAATAACAACACACTGACAGGTGTAATTATTGCTATGCACGTTTCTTGTTTCGAAAAGGGAGACACAGGATTTGTTAAACATGACAAGTTCTCTTTAAAAGTGACTGAACCTATTTTGGTGCTTGTCTGTGAAATGACTTCCATTATGTTGGAAGGAAACCACACACACGCACAAAACCCAAAATGCTTACATGCGCACAAACACACTAATAGGCACATACGTCAACTAAAACATTCATTAGACCCACAAAAAGTCCCAAACTCCACTGGCATGCAGATGTACAAGATTCAAATTCATTAAACACACACTCAGATATTCCCTTTGGTGAAGTAAAAGCAGAGCAGCGGCTGTTTGGTGTTTATGTACAAAGCAGGAACTCAGGCCATAAACTCAAAGCCCAGAGGCCCAAAGAAAATGACGAAGGGTCTGTGCACCTCTTTGTTTTTCATCCAAACCTCTTTCAAGTTCACTTGTATGCATCTTTAATGAGGCAAATACCAAACAAAGGTGGTAATTCAGGCAAAAACTACATTTTTTTAGGGAGGAACTAGATGGTGTGTTGCTCTCTTTCATGCAGTCAGTTCCTGGTTGGGGATAGTCCCGGCGGCGTTGCGCTTGCTCTGATGATTTTACCAGATGACACAGTTTTAAACATCAGTGCATCTTCAGCACACATGTACACACTGAAAGGCAGAGGAGCATTCATATGCTTATGTGGTCCACTAAAGACAAAACAAGGAAAAAGAAAGCACGTTTTTCGTTTTGTTTTTTTCTTTCACAGCCATCGTAGCCAATTTGCATTTCATGAAACCACAGAACACAGACAATCAAGAATTTCCCCCAGCAGAGCAGAGAGTTGCTTTATGCGTGATCTTTGCTTACAACTGAAGTGTCTGAACCAGAAAATGTCCATTTCCATTTAAAGAGGCCCAAATCATGTCCAGTGTGTTCATAAAATCAAAAAAACAAATACTGTCTGTGGACCAGCAGCCGGACTTTATTACTTTATTTACATTATCTTTACATTATTAAGTGATTCTTGTTTTCAGCTTAAAGAAAAATGTGCTTACAGTTGCACAAACTGAAATGCAATTATTGCCATGAAAAAATATGTAGAGGTTATGAATGAGTTGTTTTGGGTTTGATGCTAAATTAAGTATTCTGGAAATAAATTGAGCCAAAAATACAATTTAAGCTTCTTTACATGCACAGTATCCTTTTGACATTCAAGGTTCCCAGAGGATGAGTTTTGAGTGAAACAATAATGGGTTGGTTTGTCAAAACATTCATGTTTCTTAGAAGATGAATCGTAAAATTTTTGGTGATGCCTTAACTCTTCGTCTTAGGTTTATGACCTACATATGACATTTCCATCAGTCCTAGCTGTATTTTGCATTTAGTACTAATTAGCAAATGTTAGCATGCTACGGCATTATGCTAAAATTATGAACATGGAAACATTATAATCATCATCTTAGTTAGCATGCTGACATTAGCATTTAGTTCAAAGCTAAGTACAGCCTCATAGATCCTTTAATGTGGCCATAAGCTTGTTCAACATCGGTGTGCTAGCATTGTCTATATGAACATGTTGGAATGCTTATGTTAGCCTTTAGCTAACATAGCTACATGTATACTTTTAGTCTTAGTCTCTAGTAGATTTGGTAATATGCTAGAAAATAGGGTTATAATCACTGTCTGCCATGTTGGTAGTTGTGTCCTCAACTCACGTCATGTAGTAGTCAGTCAGTATCTGAAAAATATGATGATAATGGGCACAATTATGGTCTATATGCTGGAAATATATTACTAAAGATTAAATGGAGAATCCAGCAGAGTGAAACAACACGTCGATAACTGCCCGTGAGACTGAGTGAATGCATTAAAATACCTTCAGCCCGTATCTCATCATTATAACGATAAAGATGTGATAGGAGTAGACAGATTGACAGAAGGCCCTGGAGGCTCTGCGTCTATCAACCTTCAAGCCACCCAGAAAGAGCAGCAAGCTCACCTGAACCCACATCTATCTATCTATCTATCTATCTATCTATCTATCTATCTATCTATTTATTTTAAAACAATTCGATTTGATAATGTGTTTTTCCAAGCTGTTCTATATGTGCTCTCTCATCAGTATACATGAGTGCATACTGCAAGCATTTACCAACCGTTATACCAACGAAACACACCTGTAGTGTTTAGTACCTCACTGCCTCCCTCTCTCTATCTGACACATACATGCGCACACACACACACACACACACACACTACACAGCAGGCATCTCCAGAGTTATTATACACTCAGAGAGGGAGCCTGATGTTGGCAGGTTTGTTCCAATGAAAGCAGATTTGCTGCACCTCGACACAATGTGTCTAAACTGTCAGACAACCTGCTGGGCTCTGATATCAAAGCTGGGCCTCTGTTAGTTACCGAGAGCTACACAAGGACAACAGGACACAATAACAGCAATCCAAGTTATGCAATCCAGTGCAACAACTCTGCAACAAGTACTTCAACTGTGAGGCTTATCATGGGGAATATTTATTGTGTCAGGGAGAATTTGATTCTTCTCTACAGTGATCTTGAAGGTAGTGATTGGCAGTCTTGTTGTACTAGAAAATAGGTATTCCTTTTATTTTGTTCACCCTTTATGTGTGCACAGAATAAAAGTGGCATCTCTGGTACTTTAGACTTTGAAATACAGCCACTCTTATTCAAAAGAAGCTTTTTACTTGGTATTTTAGTTCAAAACTATTTTTCTAAAAATTTGCACATTACATGATGGGGAGTCCAATGAGTGATTACTTTGCCAGATGTTGATATTTCCAGCTTCCAAAAGTTGATTACCTCTGTTTTAGAATTGAGATATTCAACTTTCTTTTCCCCACTGTAAATAGTAGTGTGTGTTTTATACGCTCTGAGCAACTGGCATGCCACATGATGACTCCTGCAGGAGGGTTGTCAGAAAAGTTAATAAAATCTTATTATTGAAAAAAACCTTAAAATTATTATGTCTGGGACACCCCAGTAGCTCATCTGGTAGAGCATGTGCCCCATGTATCAAGGTCCTAAGGGCCTACCCTTACCACAGTGACCCAGGTTCAATTCAAACGAGGGTCCTTTGCTGCATGTCATCCACTCTCTCTCCCCTGAAGTTTTCTGTTTATCTCTCAGGCTGTCACTATCAAATAAAGCAGAAAATGTCAAATATAAATATTATAACTGAGATTATTTTTAGTCCAAGTTGAAACAGTTCTGATCCGGCATGTAGTCTAAAGTGATCAGGTGACTTAATGTAGGATTTTATCTCCCTTAATGTATAAATTGTTCATGCTTTCTATAATTTATGCACTTTAATTGCAGTATATATATATATTTTTAAAAGCCTATATGCAAGTGTTGCAAATTACCTGAGGCTGTAAATGTGTTGCAATAGCATGTTCGGGCCATCTCACACACTCACACAAAAGAAACATGCAATATTAATTTGTATCATGATATATCACCTCTTCTGTGTCATGAAACCAGAATAATTTACTAATCTATCTAGAATCATATACAGTATATGCCTTGTGTCTACAATATTGTGTATCTTCGTGATCTGACTTTGCAGGATCATTATCACAATCATATCCACTTCACGGTTCCTAATGGACTATCTAGCAGCATTTAATCCAGTCTTTGTTACACTGCAGGAAATTAGGGCCACTCAGGCCACTTAACACAGACAGCAGCTGCGGATACTCAGTTCTTGAGAGTCCCTATTGAAAGAAATATCAACCTGCAACATTTCAATAGGCCCCAGCACAGCCTTTTGAAAGGCAGGGTAGTGTGTTCATTTAGCTATTGTTGTGGGGAAATGACTGTTCATCTGGGTGATATTTAGCTGTGGGTCCTTTGGTGTGTAATCATGCTCCAATAAGCAGTTCAAGATTCAGTTCAGTCATGGTTGTGTAGTAGAGAACCACATGAGAACGCGGAGATGATATTCTCATTATTGTGAGTGTGTGTGTGCAACTCTGCATGTGTGTGTGTGTGTGTGTGTGTGAGGAGGAGTGGTGATGAAGACGGAGCTGTGTGATGAGAAGCCATTTGGCTGAAACCTTTCCTCTTCCTCCCACCATCTGATGCACAGCAGAGACACACGAGTCCAGGGACAGTTTTCATAAACGGATTTCCTCAGTCTGATTCAGTTAAAGAAAAAAAGTGTTTGTTTTATTGTTCGACTGTCAGTTTAATTTATCATGAAATCTAACTGTTTGCCATTACTTTGCATCAATTTTGTTCTACTGAAGAAGAAGTTGCTTCTCACTTTAGTCATTTTTTCTGCACTGTGCCTGTTTTATTTATTTAACGCAAATGTACGCAGCAGGGGATGGTGGTGGATTATATCAACATAACCAACTTCAAAACTCAAAACTGAGTGTTGACTGGCAGCTGGAAGGTCCTCCTACCTTTCAAGCTTTCCTTTTTCATACAGTACATATAAAGTTTACAATGATAATACATAGATAAACAGTCGATTTTGCTGGCTGAAACGACAATGGTCACTAGCTGATTGTATGAGCTCTGGCTAGCTAGCTAATTAAGCTAATGTGAGCGCCATGAGTTGAGTCTGTATCCAAACATATTATATAATATGATAAGGGTCTAGTCTGGCCATTGGATGATTTTGCAAAGCAAAGAAGACATTAAATCCAATTTTGCAATAAAATGCAGTGCAACTCCTGATTTGTCCACTGGGAGTCTCGCAGTCCTAGCTGTCACTATACTGGATACATAAACCTCACACGCTTACATACAGGTAAGGTGACACTGTCATATGTTGGCTACTGTTCATACATGAGTACTCAGTGGCCAGCAGCCAGGAGAAAAGTGGACATAGTGTAGTGATTTTAACCCTTAAATGGGCAAGCACATGTAAACATTTTGGGAAAATAATTGCTATTTTCTAATGTATCTAGGCTAAAATAACACACTTTCATGATTTTTTTTTTCAAAATATGACCTTTATTTTCCATTTTACAGTTTGTATCTCCCAGGATACATTGCCCGTTTGGGGTATAAATTTGCCATTTTCCAATTATTCAAATATTTCATTTGTAAACTTTTAAAACATATTATAAGCAATTCATTAGCTACTCTCTTTCATGTCTTGTATACAAACTTTCAAAAAAGTGGGGGAAAAAGTGAACACAAGTTATTCAAACCACAAGAACCACCAAACTATTTATAATTTTACACAAACTCCTGTGTGTCTGTGTGCGAGTCAGAGAGACTAACACACATGACCATACAACAGATCATGTTTTGTTGCAGACAGATGCTGTACATACAATATCTGCACCAAAATCACTTACATAACAATTCACTATACTACTCTAATCATTACCTGAACATCTTCCCTCTTTTACTGTGGTTTCCTCCCTCTTCTGCCTCATCACTTGAGCTATCGCTGAGCTGGTCACTGCTGCTGCTGTCCTGATTCGGGCCCTCTGTATATAATTCATCTGCCTCATCTTCTTCACTGGTTCCCTCATCTGAATTAGATGAACCATCAGGTGGCAACACAACAGATGCCACCTCTCTCTTTCTTGTACCATAGAAAGTACTGGTAGAAATTCCCTGAAATATATGTACACTGGTGAATTAATCAGTAATACACATTCAAGAGTAAAATGAAGTGTAATCAATATTTCACACCTTTATATTGCTGATTATCTACGCTTCAAAACATAAGTATATCTGAGAGTGATTATGCCTGTTTTTATACCCCTATCTGGACAACATATCCCCCAAGATACAGACATTCAATGCCTGTTTATCAAAGATGTGTAAATATAATTTATTATTTTTCAACATGAATACATAAAATTATGCTTAAAAAACAATATTTTCAAAAACAAATCCCCCCAAAACATAATTAACAAGACAAATAACAACTCTTACCTCATGGCCAGTGTCTCTGTCCACGTAGGCTGCCATTTTGGAGTTTGACATAAATGTATCAATTTAGTTTTGAATGCTGCCATGAAGTCACATGACTTGGGTACTTGACCCATCCCCCCTTAAAACTTTCTCATGATATTAAGTGCAGATACTTCATGCCCCTTCCCCCTACAGCCTGCCAAATGTCTGTCTCCCCCAGGATAAAGAAACCGGACAGGGGGAATACATCCTGACTGCTTGAAATGTGACTGCCAGATCCCGTTCCCCCTCTGTTCCGCGGGAAAGGAGGCTCACACATCTTTCAAATTCACACTTCTTTCCCCGCAACAGATAAGCCCTGTGATTTTCAGGCTGATATAATTAAATTTGACCGTTTAAAACAGGGGGAACGCATCCTGGCAGCTTGGAATGTGACTGCCAGATCCTGTTCCCCCTCTATTCCGCGGGAAAGGAGGCTCACACATCTTTCAAATTCGCACTGCTGACTTCTTTCCCTGCAACAGATAAAACCTGTGATTTTCAGGCTGATATCATTAAATTTGACCGTTTAAGACAGGGGGAACGCATCCTGGCGGCTTGGAATGTGACTGCCAGATCCCGTTCCCCTTCTGTTCCGCAGGAAAAGAGGCTCACACATCTTTCAAATTCGCACTGCTGACTTCTTTCCCCGCAACAGATAAGCCCTGAGATTTTCAGGCTGATATCATTAAATTTGACCGTTTAAGACAGGGGGAACGCATCCTGACGGCTTGGAATGTGACTTCCAGATCCCGTTCCCCCTCTGTTCCGCGGGAAAGGAGGCTGACACATCTTTCAAATTCGCACTGTCGACTTCTTTCCCCGCAACAGATAAGCCCTGAGATTTTCAGACTGATATCATTAAATTTGACCGTTTAAGACAGGGGGAACGCATCCTGACGGCTTGGAATGTGACTGTCAGATCCCGTTCCCCCTCTGTTCCATGGGAAAGGAGGCTCACACATCTTTCAAATTCGCACTGTCGACTTCTTTCCCCGCAACAGATAAGCCCTGAGATTTTCAGGCTGATATCATTAAATTTGACCGTTTGAGACAGGGGGAACGCATCCTGGCGGCTTGGAATTTGACTGCCAGATCCCGTTCCCCCTCTGTTCCACAGGAAAGGAGGCTCACACATCTTTCAAATTCACACTGCTGACTTCTTTCCCCGCAACAGATAAGCCCTGAGATTTTCAGGCTGATATCATTAAATTTGACCGTTTAAGACAGGGGGAATGCATCCTGTTGGCTTGGAATGTGACTGTCACATCCCGTTCCCCCTCTATTCCGCGGGAAAGGAGGCTCACACATCTTTCAAATTCGCACTGCTGACTTCTTTCCCCGCAACCGATAAGCCCTGTGATTTTCAGGCTGATATCATTAAATTTGACCGTTTAAGACAGGGGCAACGCATCCTGGCAGCTTGGAATGTGACTGCCAGATCCCGTTCCCCCTCTGTTCCGAAGAAAAGGAGGCTCACACATCTTTCAAATTCGCACTGCTGACTTCTTTCCCCGCAACAGATAAGCCCTGTGATTTTCAGGCTGATATCATTAAATTTGACCGTTTAAGACAGGGTCAACACATCCTGACGGCTTGGAATGTGACTGTCAGATCCCATTCCCCCTCTGTTTCGAATAAAAGGAGGCTCACACATCTTTCAAATTCGCACTGTCGACTTCTTTCCCCGCAACAGATAAGACCTGTGATTTTCAGGCTGATATCATTAAATTTGACCGTTTAAGACAGGGGGAACGCATCCTGACGGCTTGGAATGTGACTGCCAGATTCCATTCCCCCTCTGTTCCGAAGAAAAGGAGGCTCACACATCTTTCAAATTCGCAGTATCGGCTTCTTTCCCAGCAACAGATAAGCCCTGAGATTTACAGGGTGATATCATTAAATTTGACCGTTTAAGACAGGGGGAACGCATCCTGACTGCTAGGAAAGTAACTGCCAGATCCCGTTCCCCCTCTGTTCCACGGGAAAGGAGGCTCACACATCTTTCAAATTCGCACTGCTGACTTCTTTCCCCGCAACCGATAAGCCCTGTGATTTTCAGGCTGATATCATTAAATTTGACCATTTAAGACAGGGGGAACGCATCCTGACGGCTTGGAATGTGACTGCCAGATCCCGTTCCCCCTCTGTTCCGCGGGAAAGGAGGCTCACACATCTTTCAAATTCATACTGTCGACTTCTTTCCCCGTAACAGATAAGCCCTGAGATTTTCAGGCTGATATCATTAAATTTAACCGTTTAAGACAGGGGGAACGCATCCTGACGGCTAGGAAAGTAACTGCCAGATCCCGTTCCCCCTCTGTTCCACGGGAAAGGGGGCTCACACATCTTTCAAATTCACACTGCTGACTTCTTTCCCCGCAACCGATAAGCCCTGTGATTTTCAGGCTGATATCATTAAATTTCACCGTTTAAGACAGGGGGAACGCATCCTGATGGCTTGGAATGTGACTGCCAGATCCCGTTCCCCCTCTGTTCCGCGGGAAAGGAGGCTCACACATCTTTCAAATTTGCACTGCTGACTTCTTTCCCCGCAACACATAAGCCTTGTGATTTTCAGGCTGATTTCATTACATTTGTCCTTTTAAGACGGGGGAACGTAACCTGACCGCTTGTAATGTGACTGCCAGATCCCGTTCCCCCTCTGTTCCGCGGGAAAGGAGGCTCACACATCTTTCAAATTCGCACTGTCGACTTCTTTCCCCACAACAGATAAGCCCTTAGATTTTCAGGCTGATATCATTAAATTTGACCGTTTAAGACAGGGGGAACGCATCCTTATGGCTTGGAATGTGACTGCCAGATCCCGTTCCCCCTCTGTTCCTCGGGAAAGGAGGCTCACACATCTTTCAAATTCGCACTGTCGACTTCTTTCCCCGCAACAGATGAGCCCTGAGATTTTCAGGCTGATATCATTAAATTTGACCGTTTAAGACAGGGGGAACGCATCCTGGCGGCTTGGAATGTGACTGTCAGATCCCGTTCCCCCTCTGTTCCGCAGGAAAGGAGGCTCACGCATCTTTCAAATTTGCACTGTCCACTTCTTTCCCCGCAACAGATAAGCCCTGTGATTTTCAGGCTGATATCATTAAATTTGACCGTTTAAGACAGGGGGAACGCATCCTGACGGCTTGGAATGTGACTGCCAGATCCCGTTCCCCCTCTGTTCCGCGGGAAAGGAGGCTCACACATCTTTCAAATTTGCACTGCTGACTTCTTTCCCCGCAACACATAAGCCTTGTGATTTTCAGGCTGATGTCATTACATTTGACCTTTTAAGACGGGGGAACGCAACCTGACCGCTTGGAATGTGACTGCCAGATCCCGTTCCCCCTCTGTTCCGCGGGAAAGGAGGCTCACACATCTTTCAAATTCGCACTGTCGACTTCATTCCCCACAACAGATAAGCCCTTAGATTTTCAGGCTGATATCATTAAATTTGACCGTTTAAGACAGGGGGAACGCATCCTTATGGCTTGGAATGTGACTGCCAGATCCCGTTCCCCCTCTGTTCCGCGGGAAAGGAGGCTCACACATCTTTCAAATTTGCACTGCTGACTTCTTTCCCCGCAACACATAAGCCCTGTGATTTTCAGGTTGATATCATTACATTTGACCGTTTAAGACAGGGGGAACGCATCCTGGCGGCTTGGAATGTGACTGCCAGATCCCGTTCCCCCTCTGTTCCGCGGGAAAGGAGGCTCACACATCTTTCAAATTCGTACTGTCGACTTCTTTCCCCGTAACAGATAAGACCTGTGATTTTCAGGCTGATATCATTAAATTTGACCGTTTAAGACAGGGGGAACGCATCCTGGCGGCTTGTAATGTGACTGCCAGATCCCGTTCCCCCTCTGTTCCGCGGGAAAGGAGGCTCACACATCTTTCAAATTCGCACTGTCGACTTCTTTCCCCACAACAGATAAGCCCTTAGATTTTCAGGCTGATATCATTAAATTTGACCGTTTAAGACAGGGGGAACGCATCCTTATGGCTTGGAATGTGGCTGTCAGATCCCGTTCCCCCTCTGTTCCGCAGGAAAGGAGGCTCACACATCTTTCAAATTCGCACTGTCCACTTCTTTCCCCGCAACAGATAAGCCCTGAGATTTTCAGGCTGATATCATTAAATTTGACCGTTTAAGACAGGGGGAACGCATCCTGGTGGCTTGGAATGTGACTGCCAGATCCCGTTCCCCCTCTGTTCCGCGGGAAAGGAGGCTCACACATCTTTCAAATTCATGCTGTCGACTTCTTTCCCCGTAACAGATAAGTCCAGTGATTTTCAGGCTGATATCATTAAATTTGACCGTTTAAGACAGGGGGAACGCATCCTGACGGCTAGGAAAGTAACTGCCAGATCCCGTTCCCCCTCTGTTCCGCGGGAAAGGGGGCTCACACATCTTTCAAATTCACACTGCTGACTTCTTTCCCCGCAACCGATAAGCCCTGTGATTTTCAGGCTGATATCATTAAATTTGACCGTTTAAGACAGGGGGAACGCATCCTGATGGCTTGGAATGTGACTGCCAGATCCCGTTCCCCCTCTGTTCCGCGGGAAAGGAGGCTCACACATCTTTCAAATTTGCACTGCTGACTTCTTTCCCCGCAACACATAAGCCTTGTGATTTTCAGGCTGATTTCATTACATTTGTCCTTTTAAGACGGGGGAACGCAACCTGACCGCTTGTAATGTGACTGCCAGATCCCGTTCCCCCTCTGTTCCGCGGGAAAGGAGGCTCACACATCTTTCAAATTCGCACTGTCGACTTCATTCCCCACAACAGATAAGCCCTTAGATTTTCAGGCTGATATCATTAAATTTGACCGTTTAAGACAGGGGGAACGCATCCTTATGGCTTGGAATGTGACTGCCAGATCCCGTTCCCCCTCTGTTCCGCGGGAAAGGAGGCTCACACATCTTTCAAATTTGCACTGCCGACTTCTTTCCCCGCAACACATAAGCCCTGTGATTTTCAGGCTGATATCATTAAATTTGACCGTTTAAGACGGGGGAACGCATCCTGGCGGCTTGGAATGTGACTGCCAGATCCCGTTCCCCCTCTGTTCCGCGGGAAAGGAGGCTCACACATCTTTCAAATTCGTACTGTCGACTTCTTTCCCCGTAACAGATAAGACCTGTGATTTTCAGGCTGATATCATGAAATTTGACCGTTTAAGACAGGGGGAACGCATCCTGGCGGCTTGTAATGTGACTGCCAGATCCCGTTCCCCCCTCTGTTCCGCGGGAAAGGAGGCTCACACATCTTTCAAATTCGCACTGTCGACTTCTTTCCCCACAACAGATAAGCCCTTAGATTTTCAGGCTGATATCATTAAATTTGACCGTTTAAGACAGGGGGAACGCATCCTTATGGCTTGGAATGTGGCTGTCAGATCCCGTTCCCCCTCTGTTCCGCAGGAAAGGAGGCTCACACATCTTTCAAATTCGCACTGTCCACTTCTTTCCCCGCAACAGATAAGCCCTGAGATTTTCAGGCTGATATCATTAAATTTGACCGTTTAAGACAGGGGGAACGCATCCTGGTGGCTTGGAATGTGACTGCCAGATCCCGTTCCCCCTCTGTTCCGCGGGAAAGGAGGCTCACACATCTTTCAAATTCATGCTGTCGACTTCTTTCCCCGTAACAGATAAGTCCAGTGATTTTCAGGCTGATATCATTAAATTTGACCGTTTAAGACAGGGGGAACGCACCCTGGCGGCTTGGAATGTGACTGCCAGATTCCATTCCCCCTCTGTTCCGGAGAAAAGGAGGCTCACACATCTTTCAAATTCACACTGCTGACTTCTTTCCCCGCAACCGATAAGCCCTGTGATTTTCAGGCTGATATCATTAAATTTGACCGTTTAAGACAGGGGGAACGCATCCTGACGGCTCGGAAAGTGACTGCCAGATCCCGTTCCCCCTCTGTTCCACGGGAAAGGGGGCTCACACATCTTTCAAATTCACACTGCTGACTTCTTTCCCCGCAACCGATAAGCCCTTAGATTTTCAGGCTGATATCATTAAATTTGACCGTTTAAGACAGGGGGAACGCATCCTGATGGCTTGGAATGTGACTGCCAGATCCCGTTCCCCCTCTGTTCCGCGGGAAAGGAGTCTCACACATCTTTCAAATTTGCACTGCTGACTTCTTTCCCCGCAACACATAAGCCTTGTGATTTTCAGGCTGATGTCATTACATTTGTCCTTTTAAGACAGGGGGAACGCAACCTGACCGCTTGGAATGTGACTGCCAGATCCCGTTCCCCCTCTGTATCGCGGGAAAGGAGGCTCACACATCTTTCAAATTCGCACTGTCGACTTCTTTCCCCGCAACAGATAAGCCCTGAGATTTTCAGGCTGATATCATTAAATTTGACCGTTTAAGACAGGGGGAACGCATCCTTATGGCTTGGAATGTGGCTTTCAGATCCCGTTCCCCCTCTGTTCCGCAGGAAAGGAGGCTCACACATCTTTCAAATTCGCACTGTCCACTTCTTTCCCCGCAACAGATAAGCCCTGAGATTTTCAGGCTGATATCATTAAATTTGACCGTTTAAGACAGGGGGAACGCATCCTGATGGCTTGGAATGTGACTGCCAGAACCCGTTCCCCCTCTGTTCCACGGGAAAGGAGGCTCACACATCTTTCAAATTCGCAGTGCTGACGTCTTTCCCCGCAACAGATAAGCCCTGAGATTTTCAGGCTGATATCATTAAATTTGACCGTTTAAGACAGGGGGAACGCATCCTGGCGGCTTGGAATGTGACTGTCAGATCCCGTTCCCCCTCTGTTCCGCAGGAAAGGAGGCTCACACATCTTTCAAATTCGCACTGTCCACTTCTTTCCCCGCAACAGATAAGCCGTGTGATTTTCAGGCTGGTATCATTAAATTTGACCGTTTAAGACAGGGGGAACGCATTCTGATGGCTTGGAATGTGACTGCCAGAACCCGTTCCCCCTCTGTTCCACGGGAAAGGAGGCTCACACATCTTTCAAATTCACACTGTCCACTTCTTTCCCCGCAACAGATAAGCCCTGAGATTTTCAGGTTGATATCATTAAATTTGACCGTTCAAGACAGGGGCAACGCATCCTGATGGCTTGGAATGTGACTGTCAGATCCCGTTCCCCCTCTGTTCCGCAGGAAAGGAGGCTCACACATCTTTCAAATTCGCACTGTTGACTTCTTTCCCCGCAACAGATAAGCCCTGAGATTTTCAGGCTGATATCATTAAATTTGACCGTTTAAGACAGGGGGAACGCATCCTGATGGCTTGGAATGTGACTGCCAGAACCCGTTCCCCCTCTGTTCCACGGGAAAGGAGGCTCACACATCTTTCAAATTCGCACTGCTGACTTCTTTCCCCGCAACACATAAGCCCTGTGATTTTTAGGTTGATATGATTACATTTGACCGTTTAAGACAGGGGGAACGCATCCTGGCGGCTTGGAATGTGACTGCCAGATCCCGTTCCCCCTCTGTTCCGCGGGAAAGGAGGCTCACACATCTTTCAAATTCGTACTGTCGACTTCTTTCCCCGTAACAGATAAGACCTGTGATTTTCAGGCTGATATCATTAAATTTGACCGTTTAAGACAGGGGGAACGCATCCTGGCGGCTTGTAATGTGACTGCCAGATCTCGTTCCCCCTCTGTTCCGCGGGAAAGGAGGCTCACACATCTTTCAAATTCGCACTGTCGACTTCTTTCCCCACAACAGATAAGCCCTTAGATTTTCAGGCTGATATCATTCAATTTGACCGTTTAAGACAGGGGGAACGCATCCTTATGGCTTGGAATGTGGCTGTCAGATCCCGTTCCCCCTCTGTTCCACAGGAAAGGAGGCTCACACATCTTTCAAATTCGCACTGTCCACTTCTTTCCCCGCAACAGATAAGCCGTGTGATTTTCAGGCTGGTATCATTAAATTTGACTGCCCTTAAATGGGCAAGCACATGTAAAAATTTTGGAAAAATAATTAATTGCTATTGTGTCTAGGCTAAAATAACAAAATTTCATGATTTTTTTCAAAAAAAGACCTTTATTTTCCATTTTACAGTTCGTATCTCCAAGGATACATTGCCCATTTAGGGTATAAATTTACCATTTTCAAATTATTCACATATTTCATTTCTAAACTTTTAAAACATATTATAAGCAATTCATTAGCTACTCTCTTTCATGTCTTGTATACAAAGTTTTTAAAAAGTGGGGGAAAAAGTGAACACAAGTCATTCAAACCACAAGAACCACCAAACTATTTATAATTTTACACAAACTCCTGTGTCTGTGTGCGAGTGAGAGAGACTAACACACATGACCATACAGCAGATCATGTTTTGTTGCAGACAGATGCTGTACATACAATATCTGCACCAAAATCACTGCATCTCTTACATAACAATTCACTATACTACTCTAATCATTACCTGAACATCTTCCCTCTTTTACTGTGGTTTCCTCCCTCTTCTGCCTCATCACTTGAGCTATCGCTGAGCTGGTCACTGCTGCTGCTGTCCTGATTCGGGCCCTCTGTATATAATTCATCTACCTCATCTTCTTCACTGGTTCCCTCATCTGAATCAGATGAACCATCAGGTGGCAACACAACAGATGCCACCTCTCTCTTTCTTGTACCATAGAAAGTACTGGTAGAAATTCCCTGAAAACATATGTACACTGGTGAATAATCAGTAATACACATTCAAGAGTAAAATGAAGTATAATCAATATTTAACACCTTTATATTATTGATTATCTGTAGAGTATAGGCTTCAAAACATAAGTATATCTGACAGTGATTATGCCTGTTTTTATACCCCTATCTGGACAACGTATCCCCCAGGATACAGACATTCAATGCCTGTTTATCAAAGATGTGTAAATATAATTCATTATTTTTCAACAAGAATACATAAAATTATGCTTAAAGAACAATATTTTAAAAACAAATCCCCCCAAAACATAATTAACAAGAAAAATAACAACTCTTACCTCATGGCCAGTGTCTCTGTCCACGTAGGCTGCCATTTTGGAGTTTGACATAAATGTATCAATTTAGTTTTGAATGCTGCCATGAAGTCACATGACTTGGGTACTTGACCCATCCCCCCTTAAAACTTTCTCATGATATTAAGCGCAGATACTTGATGCCCCTCCCCCCTACAGCCTGCCAAATGTCTGTATCCCCCAGGATAGAGAAACCATTTAAGGGTTAAAGAAAAATTGAGTTTCTATTTATTCACTGGTGTTAATGGGAAGTGCTTAGTGTGTTCACAGCATTTTTCAGTGCTCAATGAATATTCAACACCACAAACTCATCATCATTATGATTTGTTTTTTCCCATAATGTAAATAGATATTTTTTTATTGCAGTACACGTTTGCTGGTGTTTTGTTCTTGTTTCACCAAAGGCACAGTGTAACTAAATGGCAAACCCCAGGTGAGGACTGTGTGTAAGCAATTATACCTCAAAATGATTTTCTGGGGGCTGATTTATCTCCATTGTGCACCAAGAGCAGATTATGAAGCCCAGCCGGTGCACAGCAAAACCTCTATTACACAAGCAATGAATTTCATCAAAAAGTAGAGCGGGATAACAGAAGAAGAAGAAAAAAAAGATGCAACCATCCATCCGTAGAGTCACAGAGTCTACCTTGTGCTGAGCTGCAGCTGAATACAGAGCAGCCAAGGGAAGCCTCCACAATACCAGGCAAGATATTCATTACAGCCACAAACATCCAAGTCAGCAGAACAGGAGAGCAGGATTCAATGAGAGAGTAGCCATCTCCAGTAGCTCTGATTTCATGCTCCAAGCCGTATTTCCCCGGTTTGCGGAAAACCACCCACCCCCAACCCCCACCCTTGTTTTTTCCATTGTTCTGGCCGTTTTCCACCCTCCCATAGCAGCCCACAAATGTGACTGCATGAAAAAAGTGGCCATCACACTCAGGAGGGTGAACCTCTCCCCCATGAGCTGCCAAGTGGAGAGGGATAGGATTTCACCACCTGATAAAAGCTCTATTTGTGCGAGTGTGTCCTTAATGCGGTTTTATCCATGAGGAAAATGGTCCCGTATCTCTACAGTATGACGCAGTGTAATAATAATACGAGCTCCCCTCTGCTCCTTTGTTTTAAATCAATGACAGAGTGCTCTGCAGCATTGACTCCAGGTCAAGGTGGATAATGGCCAGTCCACTGTACATTGTTCTGTTGTCATTACAGCATGTGTGGCTTCAGTTTTTGTCCCTTTTTGTTCAGATCTCGTGAAGGTTTAATGACCATGGGGCTAATAAGAGGGAAACGAAAAAAATTGTACTGACTCCATGTTCAATCTGTCTGTCTTTACACGGCCAGATGTCAGCAGCTGCTTCATGAGTCTTTGAGGATCACCTCAGGGTCAAAGCTCATCTGGCTGGTTGTGCAAGTTTTCTGCAAGAAAAAATGCACCAGAATGTTCACCAGAAACAAAAAGGCTACATCAATGAGTGATGTGATTTAATATGGCATCTGATGGTGACAAGACCCTATTTTTATTTGCAGTAAAACTATAACTCACACATTGCAATACTGTTTGGGCAACTTTATTAATGCTCAGCCCTTCTCCACTGGGATTTAAATATCCTCATATCTCCAATATAAATTTTTATTTAACATATTCTTTATAATAATTGTGTATACATTTTGTTCTCTGTTTCTCTCTGTTTGTTGTGCTAATGTACAGTATTTCAGAATTATTTGTTTCTTTCTCTGTTGATGAACTTAATAAAGTTGAATCAGTTTAGTTGTAATTGTTTTATTTCTTTTTTAGAGAGATGTGTTTGTTTTTTTTGATAAATCTCGCCCACACATTCCATTTTTAATCCTGTAATACATAAAGGCTTTGATGCTTTCTTCGTTACCTGCACAAATAAAAAAACTAAATATGCTTCCAAAAAACACATTACCCATCAGTTGTGAGATGAAATCGGGTGAGAATTTATATCCAAAACCAAAAACAGCAACTGATTAAATCAGTTTTTTATGTTTGGCTTCTATTATATCTACACTGATCTCTAACCGCTGTCCTAAAACCTCAAAACACTAAAGAATATCTAGGAGATAATAGACATAAAAAAATAGCTATATAAATAAGGTACCATGATAGTTCCTCCCGCTGTTAAATATACAATTTTTTTTTTTTAAAAAGACACCCCCGAATAATCCCTGAATAAATGTGGTGACGGATGATATACTTTAAGTCTCCTCACCACCTCCTTCTCCGCCATGAATAACTATGCAGGCCACTGACCTGCTACTATATCACAAGGGGCCGAGGACAGGGTTTGATTAGCAAGGAGGGGGAGCAGCAGAGAGGCCTTGAAGTGAATTGATATTGAAACATCACTGACACAACTGCAGCCATCACCTCCTCTCTAATGACCAGGAACATAGACACGAACACACACAATACATCAACACTCATACATGCACACACATACACACTCACTGTGGTGTGTGATAGACACGTGGGAGCTGGTAACCAGGAGGGAGAATGAGGTAATGATGAAAAAAAGCTTGTGGCAGACAGAAAAGACAACAAGAGCGGAGAGCCTCCTCTAATGAGCTATCGACATTTTTAGAAGAGGAGCTGGAGGAGACATGTTTAGCTGCTGGATAGAAACATATCATCTCTCATTTGCCTGGAAAACAAAGAATGATTTACATTTAGAACTAAAAAGATGCTCTAAACACTGCCACGCAAATGCAGCATTAAAAATAGATCACGTTTTACAGACGATCGAGGCAGATGAGACATTACAAAAGATCACAGTGGAAGACAAAAGCAGAAGATCAGGTTGCAAAAATTCAATGATGGATGAATCAATGATTGAATCACGCATCAGGGAGGAGGAAAGGCGTGACCACATGGTGTCGAAAGATGTGATTTGAATTCCAAAATGCTTCAACATTCAGACATAAGAAACAGAATTAACTGCACAGTGTTGTGAATTCCCATAAGGAGCATTTTTTTTAATCATACAAAACACTGTACATGCTGCATAATCCATCACCTGTTTGTGCTCTAGTCTAATGATAAAGAAGAAAGAGCTTTGCACAGAGTGTACCACAGAGCAACAACTGCAGTTAAATGCTGAACATCGCTAATGTACTTTGGCACAATTGGTGTTGTGTATGTGAAGTTCAGCCTAATTACAAACATTGGAGACATTACTAGTAAGTGTATGAATTTCAAATGTGAACTAAAACATCACACATCAGCGTGGTAGGATTGAGCTCTCAGATGGTAGGGTGGCTGTAGATGGTTGAGTCTCGTTAAGGGCTGAGTGTGTAGTCATCACCGCAGACATTTGTGGTTGGTTTATTTTCTGTCTAGTGCTGTAATTTAATCTTTTGGTGAATCCAAATGCTTGTATTTGTGAGTAATCTCCAACATTTCTTGGAATAACCATCAGACAAGTTTGACAAAACAATCCAGATTCAAGGTTCACTTGGAAGATTTTCATATGCTCTTAACTATATTACTATATAACATATACTATAAGTCACTCAAACTGAAATCACTTAATTATGTCCTATAAAGTGTTATGGATGAACTAAATTCAACAGATCCATCTCCATGACAACTGAGCAAACTGATAAAGACAATTTGAGAGTACATGGATCGTGGGTTGAGATTGTTTTATCAAACTTCTATTTTCAAGGTCAAGATTGAACTCATGCTTGTCAAAAAAGTTGCCTAAACTTGTAGCATAATGTAGATGGAAGTAAGCAATGGTGATACAGACTTTATTATTAAGATAAAAACAACAGTTAATCATCTCAACACACACACTCTTTTTAAAATGCCTCTTCCTCTGAAAAATAGCTGCATTTGTTTGTCTGATGAGCATGATGAAACCACTTTGTGAAGGTGAGATGATGGGAGCCATTTTTTATTCACTGTCTGAGGCTGTGATGCATTATCTCAATCTCTAAACAGACTCACAGTGCTGCTGAGACATATCACTAAGAGTAATTGACTGGAACTCAAGCCAACAGACACAGGAAGGTCCCTGAACAGCCGCTGCCACTTTGGGTCTTAAACACATTAACATTGATTTTTCTGTGTTGTCTTGTCATCGCAAACTGTATTGGCCATGAATTAGGAAGCCGAACAAAGCTTCCTGTAGCGGACAAAGACAGGTGAAATGCTTTGTGATGTTTCATACAGTATATATGAAAGACTATTTCAAGTGTGCAGCATTTCAAAGGACTTGAAGTTTCAAAGTTACTGACCAAATTAACACAGTAGAGTACAATAAAAAAATGAATTTTAGTGACTGCTGATTAGGTTGTCTCATTGAGATTTCTTTTTCATGAAAGACCTGACAAAAAGAAACATTTATAAAGATGAATTAACTAAACCAAATGAAAAAAAAAAATGACTGAAACCAGATCTGTCTAAGCTTCGGGTACTGTAGTTACAAAACTTAAATGAGAAAAGAGATGTGAGGTACTTCATAGGAAAGCTTTATATAGAAAGGTTTATAAATTAATATTCCTTCTTGTCATTAAGTATCAGCAATAATGAGTTTGAAAGTTGTCATTAGTAATTAGTAATAAAGCACTTTGAAGTAACAACAGGGTACAGACAAAGTTGACTGGACAATAACTTTGTGGTTTAGAAAACATAAACAGCCTATCATTTTATACAGAAATCATTTTTAACTTTTGGGTCAAAATATGAATATGACTCATGCATGGCATGGTCTGCTTTCAAATCTAATTACTGAGTATTTTATGACCTAGAAAGAGTAATATGGCTACCATTTAAAGTTTTAATGAGACACAAGTAGATGTGGAGAACACCACAATTTTAGTTTTATTGCCAAAATAAATCTATGATTAAGAAGCATCAAAGACAGAGTCAGAACCAGAGTCACATGAAATTGTGTCATCGGCATAAAAATGGACTTTAAAGTATTTATTATATACATATAATGCAAATAATAATAGACCAAGAATAGACCCCTGTGGCACCCCATTACTAATTTCAAGGTGTACAAGTGTATATAAAAGTACAACAGGTTAAACTGTTGCTGTTGACCAACAAGCTTTAAATATTTGAAAGAATATCAAGGCTGAAGTACAGTGCCTCTAATTTTCTGCTCAGGGCTAAAAGTATCCTAACTGTCAGAAATAGTACCACTGCTGTTATAAGATTAAGCCACAAAAACTGTGCAGCTATATATGTCAGTGTAAACAAAGAAACAGGCTGTGCTGCGTGGCTGCCTGTGTAAATACAAGTGGAATTTGCTGTGGACAAATTGCCTCTTATTCCTTACGCAAACATAAAGGAATACCAGAGGGAAGAACATCATCCATTTTCAATTAGTTGCCACTCTTAAGGAGAACTAAAGCCCTTAATTTTAATTACAAAACTGTGCGATTGCAATCACAGGCAGGAACACTATCTATGTATCTAACAGACAGGGTAGTATGTGTTAACATACAGTATATGAGATTTACAGCATATTTGATTAAGAAAATGTAGAAGAAACTTCATTATACAGCATATGCACTTTCTTTAAAGCAAAGAAAGTAATATTAGATACATGTGCACAACAGCAAATGGTCACAAAAGAAAGAGAATTTAAGACATGAAGTTCGCAGCAAACATACTTTATATACAGTATAAAGAAGAAACTCCTGCTAACAAAGGGGAAACCTGGTAATAAAATGTATGGAACATTAGAGAATTACCTATGCATCAATACAGCATCCTCTGTACATCATAAAAATAAATAAATTACAGACAGGAAATGGCAGACGATGAATCCTCAGAGGGCAAACGTAACCTTGCACTCCAAACTGTCAATATTCCCCTGACAGTGAAGCTCATGTTCACTCCCTCTCCAGAAAATGCATTAGACGCAGATGATATCCTGAGCTCGGGCCTTCAATCTATCCCACACAACCACTAATCTGTTAATTGATCTGGCGAGGGGAAGGAGAGAAAGGGTGTGTATGTGTGTGTGTGTGTGTGTGTGTGTGTGTGTGTGGGGGGGGGGGGTAAAAGATGGAGGGATGACATTACTGAAGAAATATATAATCTTTTATAATGGGTTCAGGGACCTTGATCGGGTGAAAGCTTGCACTTGTTTGGAGGCACTCTTTAAGAATTTATTCATATCAGTTTATTGTTGTCATGCCTGGGAGTGTTTTATACAAAAGCTTTGTAAGATTAAGATTTGAACTGTGTTGAAGATGTAATTCACCTGCTTAAAGAGGGCATTTGTTGACAGATAATACTACCCAAATAATAGAGTCCATAGAGGTCTGTTGTGGATCTTTTACACAATAAAATCTAATTAGAAATAACTTCTCTGTCTCGTTTTCGATTCTCAGACAGGTTACAAGGCTAAGTCTACAGCCACACAAGCAGCTCTGTAAGGTTTTACTTAGGCAAACTGATGGTTTTGAGCTAGATGCTAACATGGTGAATGTTAAGCACATATAATTGTTACAATAGTACTAAACATGAGTGGGCACATGAGGGTGTCTTTGCAAGTCAGCCCGAGGGAACCAAGGATATACCACGTTTAATAGTTTAATTTAGTATTTTACACTGTACAATGTCTGGGCAAAATTCTGTGACAATCAATGATTCAATATTGAGATATTTCACCAGATAGGTGAAGACTTTGACTTGCTGATGGTGCTTGAGGAAAAATTGGACTATCACCAAAGTCATTAAAGTCTGTGTAAAGTAAGAATAAATGTGTGTTCTGAGTTTGTCAGACCAAAGAAGAAAGTGTTATTAACCACACAGCCAAACTTGAATGATTAAAAATATCGACAAGTTTATAAAATTAGGTGTCAAAATCGGGTAAAAATGAGCAGTATTCTCAGCTCCAGGACTGTGGGGGCGTGTGGGCTGAAGCCATGCCCACTCGGGATGAGCTCGATGACGCACTGACTAAAAACTGGTGAAAAACCTCTAACTACACATTTGAGTAATATATTGTTCAAAGTCTTTTCACATGTTTTGTTTCAACATATTTAGTGTATTTTGAAAGAAATCTCAGAATTGCCTTTATACAGACTTTAAGCTTTTTCCACTGGGGAACATGAACGTCACAAACATACCAAATAACATAGCAATTCATCTAAAAGTACTTGAGATATTTAATATGTAATTGAGAACATCTAATTCCAAAACCACAGACATTAAATTCTGCTGTGACAGCTCCCATTTTTCTGGGAAGGATTTCCACAACATTTTGGGACCTGGCTGCAGGTTTTGCCACAACAGCTGATGTTGGATAATAAGGCCTTGTTTGTGGTCGGTGTTCCAGTTCTTCCCAAAGGGCAGAGGTCAGGGCTCTGTGGATGCCAGTCAACTGATATCTACTGTTTTGACATTGAAGTATTTTTTTTTTTTTTTTTTTTAAAGAGAGAGGCATTGTTGCAGTTTAAAACTAGTTTTAGCTTAGTTATAGCTTTAGACCGTTGTCAGGGTCAAGATGACCCAGTATTTACTTTGGTTAACTATGTCTGTCCTTTTGTATATTCTCCATCGACAAATATCTTCTTATCTTATCTCATGATGTTGTCTCTTGGAACAAAGTTGGTGGCACACCTGGTATTAATTAGCTGTTGTTACATAACTCGTCTACCTGCCCATGATGAGGGTTTAAAAATAAAACCGAAAGCTTGAAACTGCAACAATACCTCTGCTGTTAAAGTTAAATCCTTCCACAGCAAAACCATTTCTTTATGAACGTCCCTTTGTGCATCAGGGTACTGTCATGTTGAAACAGGTAGGGATACTCCCCAAGTTGGAAGCACGTCATTGTCTAAAATATTGTTTGCTGTAGCTTTAAGATTTCCTAAATTGCATCTAAGGTGCCTTTTAAATTTAGGAGACCAAAGCACACAAACGTATGAAGACAAGGGTGTCCACTTACTTTTGGCTATAAAGTGTAACTCGCTGTTAAAAAGGGCAAACTTTAAAGCTTATTGCACCATATTTATACTAGTGAGGATTACATTTTTTAAGACCCAGAAAGAGAGTGCTTTGATTTCGACTTGTGCCCACCTGATACCAAACATCTTCTTAGTTTTCCAAGGGGACCTGGAGGAACTGAAGAAACCTCAGACTGGGGGTGTCTGCAGGATGACAGCAGGCATTATTTCACAGAGAGGATAATGAATGCAAAAGTGTTTTGGTATTACTCCGCTTCTCAACCGCTAAAGGGATTAAGGGCCCGATCAAGGCTGCAGTGTAGGTGATAACAGTCAAAAACAAGAACAAGAAGTGAGTCACACGCTTTAATCCCTTCTCCACCGTTCTCACCAGCAGACATTTAGCATCCTCCTCTGCTTGACGCGTTCCTCCTCGGAGACATAAGAAGCTTAGATGATGCAGCATATTTTTTTTCTCTGCAAGAAGAACATTTTACTTGAAGAAGTGCCTGGTTATTTTGACTCAGTAATTGGGGTGGCAGAGTCTAACATGCAGAAGGGTTGATGTCATGAAACATGACAGGAGATGACAAAATTGCCATACCACATACAATACTGAGGTAACGCCCCCTTTAATATCTATGATGTTACATTATTGCTAGATTATTACCAAACTTTTTCCTCTTAGCTTCCCCCCTCCCTCTTCACCTTTGCCATACTGTTCAGAGAGGCTGCTGAGCCCATCACCCACTTGAACAGCTCCAATTTTTTGGTCCAGCTCCCCGTCAGCATTCCCCTCCTCTTCCTGGTGATTCAATACGTATGTAGTACCCGTGTGAATGCTAACACTCCCCCTGTGCTCTGAGCTCACAGTCCGGGCAGCCCGGCTAACAAACAGAACTAACATTAGCTAACAGCAGCTACAGTTGGCAGCAGTTTCCATCAGGAAACTCTGTAAATCACAGAGAGTTGAGGCAGAGCAGCCGGAGGACATCAGAGGGAAAAAATGTTCTCCATAAAATCCAGTTTCACTAAAATCAGTCAAATAGTTGGTGGTTTTGACTTTGTGCTGTAAAGAGTTACGTACTTCTCTTGGGTGAACGTCCCCTGAGCACAAAGTTACATAGTGCAGAAATAGGTGTAGGGCGCAGAGTGGAAATGATAAAGATTACTGACACTGATTACATGTAAGTGTAGCATCAACGTGACATTATTTTATAATAGAAAAGTGACACAATGTTTCTTTAAGTCATTTTTTCAAGCCAAAATGCTGCAAATTCCAGTTCCTAAATTATGAAGATTTGCTGCTTTTCTTTATCTCATGTGATCTTAAATTTAATCTATGGGTTTTAGACAAAACAATGATTTTAAGACTGTGTTTCTTACTATTTTAGATTTTATAGACCACCCAATTAATCCAGGATACATCTGGTAGATCGATGGTGAAAACAGTTTTCATTTATCATCATTACCTTATTAGAAGTCTTTAATAAGACTGTTCAGGTCCTCTTTGTTGGAGATCAACATGTCTGACCACTATATTTCTATCCCTAAATCCTACACACTGCTCCTATAAGATGAAATCAAGTTCATCACTGGGCACTGCTGGTTAACTGCTATTTAACGTTTTCTTACCTCAAGATAATATAATACAAATTTATTTTATTTCACCAAACAAAAATATTCAATTTACCATTCAACCTTTTATCTGCTGTGATTTTTAAATCCTCCTGCTTTCCATCGCACTGGAAATCAGTGAGATAAGATTACAGAAAATCCTCAGGTGAGTAGTAAGTAATCCCGGCTGCAAGGAGCCAGAAACACTGTGGGATTTTCAGACCGTATACAATCGCTCCTTCTTCCCGATACTCAAGTGTTTTTGTCTAAAAAAAGAAATTATCATGAAAAAAAGGCATTAATTTCATTGTGACTGATTGCCCTATTAAGCAACATTATGTAATTCACTGCTGGGATGCAGGATTTGAATAAGTACACATTAACAGCTTCCCACTGAATGTGTGAAACATTTCTGTGCATATACTGACACCTAGTGGTCATTAAAAGTAAAGCAAATCATCGTGCATAAATATAGATCACCATTCACAGTGCATACACAGTAGGTCTATTGATTGGCTGCTATCTATTGATCAATGAACATACTGGTTTCACAGTATACTGTAGAACCAATACCTAATTAACTAGCGCTGATCAAATGTCCCCATGCAAATCCTTTTTTTGTTCCTTGTAAAGTTTCCAACCTTTTATAAACATCGTTTAATTTCTCAAATAAGTCAAATCTGCTTTGGATAAAAGTTTAATTCACAAAAATACATTGACCAATATAATGAAAATGTACTAAAATGTACTTTAATAATCCATAAAAGCTGGAACATCATTGACAGAAAAACACAAGAAGCATTATTAGAGTTGGTTTAGTATAATATATTTCAGCTTCAAGAGACATAGAAATCAATCCTTATTTTTTCCCCATATTTCTTCTATAAAAGACCCATTTTTTTCTGAAGCATTGTTATGCAAAAAATGGCATTAGAATATATTATGGGAGCTATGAAATCCCAGTGACTGAGTATAAAATTAAGTCACATCAGAGAGAGATATTCGCAGAAGAGAAGTCCATGATGAACAACAGGGCGAACAAAGAAAAAAAATATATAATAAAAATAATAATACATATTATAGACCTTGATCTATCATCACTGACATGACAGGCATGGAGAATAGGTGTATGGCTATAAAAAAAATTCTCACTTTTCCACTTGATTTCACTTGAAAACATCTACACTTAATAACTGATGCATTTTTTTCATGCTCGTTTTTGAAGAATATTTATAATCATACAACTAAAAAGAGGTCAACTTCCATGTCTTTCAAATACGATATTGATATTGAAAAAGATGAAAAATACTGAATCCAAGTTCTAACTTTGTTTTCCTTCTTTACGCTGTTATTTTCTTTTTGTTAAACTGTCAAAAAAATGAAATAAGGGGCTGCTCTCTGGCCATGTAGGCGGCTCATGGACACTTTTCTATACGTTCAGAGGCTTTTAACATCATCATAAGTTTGTGGTGTTGTTTGTTGGTGCAGAAATGGAGACTGTCCATTCAGGGTTCACACTGAAACTGAGACACAGAGGAAGGTCCTTGGAGGCGAGAGACCAGAGTCTTCGCTCTCTCTCTCTCTCTCTCTCTTTATTCTCTTCATCTCTCTCTCTCCCTCTCTCTTTCTCTCTCTCTCTCTCTCTCTCTCTCTCTCATGTAGATCATCCTTGTCTTCGATAGGAGCAGTTCAGTCAGCTGATTCACCGTTTTATGGCTGATGGAGGGAAGGGGGGTGGGGCTGTTGGAATGCTGGCACGTTCCAATCAGGGCAACAGTTCTTCATTACAGCATTTCTGCAAGACAGCACAGTGGAGAAGTCCTTGTTTCATATCCTTAAGACAATTTTCAAAGCACCATCTACAAGTTATCAGTGACATCTAGTGGCCAGTCAAAGACATTACATGTGTAGAAGGAAAACTGAGGAGGAGAGAACAGAAATGTGTCCTGCATAAACGTCAAGACTTCAGCAGGGGTCTCCCAATGGTTTCCTGAGTCAGTCACCAGGAGGGGCTGCAACACACCCTCCATATTTTGTAAATGTAGGAGTGTATAAAAAGACAAATACATAAATAAAAGTTCATGGCATGAACATGTTGTTCTATGTCAAGTACAAAATGTGTATTATTAGCTAAGCAGAGACATAAAAAACTAAATTATACAGAGTTTGAAAGACAATGAATAACAAAATATAAAAGGATTAAACAGATTCTAAATATATAAACTTGCCTGTAATCTTTTTATAGACATGCTTCATTTTTAGATCGAAGGATAAATTGAATCAACTAAACTTTTCTTTTTTTTTTTCCTGATGACTGATGTGCTGCAGCACTGACAAATAAAAATGTGGGATGATGATCTTTTCATAAAACTGAGCTGTCAAATATTTTTAAATTTGGCGCTACATGACCAGAGAAAAGAGAAAAACAATGATTTTGGTCTTTTGCTGTAAAGGTAGAAAACCTACAACTACCAGAATGCAATGGGCTGCATCAAACTGCTGCGGCTGGTGGGTACTGCAATTCGGGGCTTTCTTTGAGAGGCCATAGCAATGGTCATGTAAAAATTTGGAAGTACAGTTTGTAGTTCAAACAACAGCCCAAGAGCCGGCCAAAGTCTGCCGGATGACACGAAGCGGAGAGCTGTGTGTGCAGATAACATGCTCATTTGCATATATTACCTACATTGAAATGATATAAAGCTGATGGAAGCAAAGTTCCTCTTCACCGCACAGGTGATGTGACATCTATCTTGCTCGTTTGTGCCTCCACTTCACTTGATTCTCACGGTTATGACTTCCTATTCTGTGGCTTATTCTGTGCCTATGCAGTTGCATGCACTGAGCCGCACTTGTGAATGTTACCAATCATCCAGACAGCTGCAGGATTAGACAGTTTATTTTTTTTAATGATCTAAATACTGTGCATTGATTGAATGTAACACTATAATCCCTAAATTTTGTTTTGATTACACTAAACAATGGTTTCCAGGCACTTGCATATTAGTAAGTGCCAAGTCCGATATATTGGAGCTTTCAGAAAAAATCTGATTCCCAGTCATAATTACGACTTGGAGGGTGACATGAATGCTATTTATAAATCTGAAATTTGTAATTATGATGACTCCAACATGACATGAACGTGGCTTGAGCTGCTGATGCCCTCGTTGTCCTGACTGACAGACCTGTGCTGCTTTTAGCTCAAAAACTGAATCAAGATTTGTGTGGTTGAACATTTGGGAGTTTGGTGGGCAGTTCTGTGTTGTCTGATCAAATCCCCACTTTTTTTTAACCAATAGAGAAGCTTGAGGGCGGATTACAGACAAAATGGAAATAGAAATGAGTACACACGAAGTCCTGCAAGTGCGTGCCCAGCTGGCACTTTGACTGATGGGTCATTTATAAAGGCATGCTACCGTCCAACTGGGGAATGACGGTATTTGACTGGTCTCACTGGAGCCGAGTGGGGTAAACCAAAAGACCTTTGGACTTGTGATAGTTTCAAAGCATTGATGTTATTAACAAGATTAGTAATGGCTGCATTCCACTTAGATGGGCCAAGGCCATGCTATTATTCATGCTACTGCAGCTCACTGGCATGACTAACTGGGGCATTTAAATGGAATGTAGCCACAATTAATGCTATCGGTTTTACCTGTGATAAGTCAAAATGTCTGCTTTGAAAAAGGTTTGTCGTGAAGTCTGTTAGAGAGTTACGCACAAAACATCCTCAACTTCTAGACTTCAAAGTTTAATAGACAACCCAAAGCTCAATTACCAAGTCTATAAACTCTAATCACAAAGCTGCATATTGCTGTAATAAAACAACATGTGGGCACATTTGACTTAACACTGCGCAGAGTTAAACACCGAGGAAACAAAGAGCACCTGTTGCTGTAGGTGCCTAAAAGAATCTCCTACAAAGTCCAGGTTTATAGAACTTGGCCACAAATCAGAAAAAAATACAAATATTAATATGAAGGATTGATATAATCCCAGCCATTTCCTGTCCTAGTGAATACAGTGACAGTTAAAATCACAGACTGATGGATCATGAGGTCAGCTAACTGGAAAATAGCCATGTTGTACAAAGTGAAATGTCCCATTAACTCTCTCTGTCCTGTCTGAGGCTGGCACTGTAAACCCGGCTCTCCCTCTCTCTCTCTCTCTCTCTCTCTCTCTCTCTCAGTGTATGACCTGGTGTGTTGTGTGCAGTGGAACAGTGGGGCTGTAATCCCGTTAGTGTTGGTTCATTGGGCTGGCCAGCGTGTGAACGGGGGGAGTGGGCAGACACCGCCCTAGGGCATGCTGACAGAGGCCCCACTCTCACACACACACACTGAACCACTAACTGACCAACACAGATGGATTCAGACGAGGAACGCAGTGGGTGGTTTAGCGACCCTGATGTCTGGGCTGGGCACAATGGCACTGTCTGTTTCACTAATCCGATGTTATCAGTAATATCACAGTTTTATTTCCCCCCCTGCGCTGCAAGTTAAAAGTAACGGAAGAAGGTAGATATAAAATCTCTGCTGTTGACTCTGCTTCGCTGGTTTGGCAACACTGAAGTTTTGTTCTGACAAACATTGCCCGAAATGTGTTTACAGTGACTGTAAGGCCTTCTGAGGGACTGCACGCTGACCAAAAACTGTTGAAAACTCTTGTAAACTGTGGGTTGTCCAGTTACACCCATTTTAATTTCTAAACAACAAAGAGGCCCAACTATTGACACCAGACTTGCACTTTTCATGTTACATCTGCACAGTTTTAATGGCGTCACATTCCCCTGCACTAACTCTCTGTGCTACTAAACTGTTGTACTCTTGCACAATGTCTTTTTCTTCTTCCCTTTTGTAGTTTTGTTTTCCATTAGACTCATTCGTCAATGCTAGGAGACTGCAGGCAAAAGGCGAGGCAGTACTTTCTCTCCTGCAAGCAATAACTAAGTCCTGATCCAGAAACAATTCAGGAGATTCAGCAGATTCCCTACTCATTCTGGCAGCCTGCTGCCCATTAGTCTGACTGACCAAATGCAGCGGAGGTCAAACCCAGAGCTAAAAATTCAGACACAGACTCTTGTATTATCAGCAATCTAACTTTAGCTTTAGTTACAGTATTGGTAACTTTCCAAAAAACAACAACAATCCAACATTCACTCCCCCCAGGCAGAGCTTGAACTTATCTGTCAAGCAGCTTTTCTGTAAATCTTCACACAATTTCTTCACTACGTTCAGATGCAACACCATTAAAGCCTTCGAGGAGACACTGTCTGACCCCTCTCCCTGCCTCTGAGTGGCCATGTGGAACAGCTGTAAACACATTTGCCTTTAGATGTGGTCAGAGGACACATCCGACATTCAGTTCACCCCAACCACAGAGAACTCTTTAGACTTATACCTTTAATGTTTGGAAACACTGAGGCTGTACTTTGTAATCTCCATGTGACGCTGGCTGCACATCATGAGATCTCACAAGATTTGCACAACTGACTGAACCTAAACTCATCTTTCAAAGGAAACTTTCCACATCAGGGTGGAAACATTCTCACTGTGACTTCCTAAGTCGGTCAGAGACAGGTTAAATCTTATCAGGAGCTCATAGTGGCCCCTGACCTTCTGTGGGTTTTTGGTCAAATGTGACAGGCAGCTAAAATTAGAAGTGGGCAACATGGTGATGTATACTGTGAGATGATTTTTCAACATCACTCATACCAAGGAAGCTTTGCCTTTACTAGTTCTGACTGTTAAAGGTGATTACAGGCACTTTTGTAAATCAATAAGCGTGACTGCTTCATGGCAAATTTGTAATTATTGAAATCTTGCACTTCTGTGATGAAGTACTTTGATATTTGTTTCCAGATTAAATGTACATTTACAGTTATATATTTATTTAGAACGGTTTATTTATAATGTACGATGTCATGATACAAAAGGCAATTCTAATCTAAGAGTTGATGTATCATGACAGATGATTTTGTTCACATTGCCAACCTCAAGCTAAAATAACATGCAGAATCTTTAAGGCAAAAATTAGGGCTATATTCGACTCAGTTTTGTCAGTTGAATCCGATTCAGCTGTTTAATACAAAGTTTCAACAACTTGTTCCTTTTGTTGCCTATATTCATCATCTGTAACTAGTCAGAGGAAGAAAAAAATGTGTGTCCCGCACATAGTTCGTTACTTCTAATATCCAGCAGTCGAGAAAGTTGTACCACGATCCGTTTTAAAAAGCCATCTTCGCTGACAGTAATCACTGTGCCGTCACGCTGCCTTCCGTTTCTACCCTTCTCCGCTGCCAGTTAGTTTTGTGGTTTGTGGTCACTTGGTTTCTAGCGTTTACAGCCTGCCAGCATTGCTCTGTGTACAACGACACAGCTACAAACAAAAATTCAGAGATTCGACCGTCAAATCGCGAGTCAATTTGAGGCCTTTTTCGACTCATCGATTTTTCACAGGCAGCCCTGATAAAAATGTCCTCACAATTACAGCAGAAAAAAAAAATATTATTAAAAAAAAGGACTACAAGAACAGTGGCTCCAAGCCAACATCTAGTGTGGAACATTATTTATTACATCACATACTGTAAATGTCAGTTAAGCCCGATCTAAAAAGACTTGTCCGTTTAGAAGGATTTACCATAATAAGCAATGTGGTTTACTGTGCATGGCAGTTTTCAGACTTCCTCATTACCAGTATCCGTGCAAACTCTAAAAAACATTACAAGAAACAAATGAAAAAAAAAAAAAGAAGAAGAAGCAGCGATTCTGATTTTCCTGGGAAACAACATAATGACAGATCAGGATTTCCTCAGACATAACCAGCTGCTGCAATGTGCTGAGATCCATATTTAAATCCAGCCATCACGCAGTGACTCATTCATTTAACAGCAACGAAAATGAAAAAAGAATATGCTAATGAAAGTGCTTTACACTTCTGAAGGCTGACTCGGGGGGGATGCTGGCCTATCCAGAAATATTTACGGGATCCGTAACTAATCAGCATCAAAGAAATGTTATTATTGTCACAGGATGTGAGCTGCAGTCACTTATAGAAAGTGACAAGACATGTCTCACACATGCAGCTCATGAAAAAAAGATGTTGTTACATGGAATAGTTCCTGTTTGAACAGCAACTCAATTTTTATCCAGGATACAGAAGAGCTACATATGAGGTCAGTTCGTTTGGAATATATACAGATAGATCTGTCTTGGCTTTGCAGCAGCCAAACAAACTCGTAATAGACTGTGATGAGTGATAAACTACACCTGATCCAAGCAGCTTCATCTCAGATGACACAGAGAGATATTATGTAACGCTACCTTACAGCCTGCCTATGCATCATGACCTCATGAACATGTCAGCTACTGGGCCTTTATGATTAACACGTGTTATGAAACCTTAGACATACACACCTGGCTCAGAGCTGCTGCAGGGGCTGGTGGGGTGGGGGTCTTTAAAGCAGGACGCAGTTGGATTTCTTTTTCGCCTTCTTCTTTTCCACTGGCGTTTTCCTATTTATCTGTCTGACCAGGTCATAGAAGATCTGAGCAAAGAGAAAACAAACATCGTCGGTGATTTACACAGGTAAAACCATCAACCTTCAAGTTACCACCTAGAAGCAATCACTTGAAGCCACGTCACTAAATAGATTGATGTCACCGTTAACACACAGTAGGTTTAACAAAAGGATGTGTAGCATTGAGCAGCAGGTATAATCCATTTCTGTGTGTACTCACATCGAGGACGTTGATCTTTGACTTAGCAGAGGACTCTAAAAAGGCACAGTGGTTCCACTGTCTGGCCAGGTTCTGGCCCTGCTCCTTCCCCACCACACGCTCATCCTCCAAGTCGCACTTGTTACCGACCAGGATCATCGGCACCTGACGACAAGCAAAAGAAGGTATGAATCTCCTTGAGTCAAGTTTGTGACTCTGTCTTAGAAAAATAAAAACAGATTTGACTCCATACATGCAACCAAAATATTTTTTCTTAAAATACTGAAAATATATATATATATAAAAAGCACCTAATAGCACCTAAAAGATGTGAAGCAATAAAAAACGTTAATCGAACACAGATGTGTCTTGAGTGGCAAGTCAATGGGTTCATAACTACGACCATAAAAATAAATAGAGAAAAAGAGGCAAGAGGGGGGCAAGTAGAGAGGAAAATGAAGAGTTAGACGGTTGAAAGGAGAATAAAGAAAAGTAGGGAGGATAGAGAGGAAAGTGAAATATGGAATTCAAGAGATGAGACTGTCAGTGAGACAATGTGAGTTATGTAACAGTAGCAGGTTAATTTTTTATAATACTAGTGCCAAGTTTCAGTACGAATTCCAAAAATCATGCTTTTAAGATGCAACTCTGAACACATGAAAACCATATTTTTCTTTCAGGAAACAATCCAGAAAGCATCAGAGTGCATATTTGTAAACATCTGCTTTAATGTGCATTTTGAAGTTACACAGAATCTTTTAATGCTTCGGCTGGAAAAGGTGGTTTACAAAAGAGAAGATGGAAGAAATGGAAACAGAGTGTGATAAACCAACTTCCCCGTGTGGGAAAATATGATATGGCTAAAATAAATCAGAAAAAAGCAGGTGGGCGATAAATGTTTGATAAATTCATACAGTTTATGACAACAAATCTAACCCTGTAGATCCAGCCCTTGGCACAAAGGTCTGTGAGTGTCCAAGGCGAGGTAATGAAGAGTAAAAGCTCGACAATATTTGTCAACTCATGTGCATTCTCAATGTACAAGAGTGGACATGATTATTAACAGCTGAGCAGTCTATTAATTTCAATTTGATGACTGGATTAGAGGGACACAAAGACAATCAAGAAAATCAATCCATCCCTGTGGGAAGGCCAAAAAAAGTCATTTAGATTACACAACACTGACAAAAGAGATTAAAAAAATCAATATGAACTTGCAATGGATGCAGTTTGTTTTTTTTCTCTTTTGGTTTTATTTCCTTTCCCACCAAAAGTGAGAACAAGTCTACAGAGAACACGACCACTGACATGATGTGCAGCTGGTTATGGAATGTCACAAATACCCAGCACTTCTCCTTTTGTGCCCTGAGTCAGATGTTTTAACAACCAAGGTCAAAAAAAAAAATTCTCAAAGAGAATATTCTGGGCCAAACATCGGTCCTTAACTGTCACAGTGGGCAGAGCCTGGGCAGTCAGGGTGTCGGGATGCGTCTCATCCTGCCTGCTGTTTCCTGACCAGCTATCTAGGGAGCATGCTGGCCCGGAGGAAGCCATGGCAGCCCCGCCCAACCGGGATAACATCGCTTTCCTTCCTGAATGTTTTCGAACATTTTAGCTGGATTCCATGCTCTGCCTGCTCTCTGGAATTACAAGATAGTGTGAGACTATTTGTTTGTGTGTTGTGTGTGTGTGTGTGTGCTTGTGTTCATTCAGCATGCTGTGTATTTTCACGTTTAAAAATGGCTTTACTACCAAGACCTCTTCAAGTTGGAGGAAGAGTCCAGTAGTTTGTCTCAGGTTCACAGGATATTTGTGTTTGTGGTACAGCTCAACAAGCAAGATACATAATCAACTAGTGGAAAATTCTGCATGCAGCACAACAGGCGCCAATAATAAATCAGCTGGGGAAATCTATTTGTGGTGGGCCTGCAACAAATAAATCCATGCATGGGAAATCCTGCAGTCGCTCCCTTCTCCTGGTCCCAGAAACGGCCCCCAGACATGTCTTGGATCTGGAAAAACTGGATATTTGTAAGCAATATTGTAGTACCCTGACATGTACCAACTTGCTCAAACTTCCTTTTCCCACCCACAAGTGTACTATTCAGGTCATTTTTGACGGCGGTATGGCCACGTTCCTTTAGAAAATGTAATACTTCTGAAGGCTAGGATGAATATTCCTGGGGCCTTTTTTTTTTTCCTTCTCTCTCTCTTCCCTGCTCTCTCTCTGGGCTGTGAGGCAGACGACAGGAAGCTGCGATGTTTAGATTAACCCCATGGAGGTTGCTGCTTGATGTTTGATATCCAAACAAACCCCTCGCACTGGACTGCTGAACGACATTTCTCCCAAGGGGTCCTGGGAGAACCAGCGGTATGCCCTCCTAACACAAACTCTGAGCCGAGCTGGGATGAAAAGGATGGTGAGAGGGTGGTAGGATGGAGGTATGCAGGGAAGAAAAAAAATGTTCGGTGTCAGCAGCACACGAGGCAGCTTTAGCCTACTGGAAGAATCCACGCAGGCCACAGAGAATCTGTTCAGACGCTGTTAACATGCTACAGACAGGTCCTGTCCCGCCCACAAGGCATGCTAGACATTGGATTGTGGGGAAACGCAGAACAGGGCAGTACAGAGTAGCTTAAATGAATGGAGGCAGTCGTTCCAAATGGAGTGGTGAGTCACAAGCATGGAGTCAGGCATTAGTACCATCCGAGACACACAAGCAGAGACGGAGGTGGCCCGGAAAAGTCATAAGACCTCTCTCTTACATAAGAAGAGTGGAAGGAAGGAAGGGAAGTGAGCTTTTAATACACTGGTGGTGACTGCTCACTTACTTTATTCTTCACGCCTAATGACTTTTGTAAGGAGATGGAATTTTGGCCCTACTGTGTTCAGTGTACAGTCATTAAAAGGCTTTTTAATTGAGCTTGGCAATATTAAGCGCGTTTATACATTATGCCAGCTTTGCAGTAAATGGTGCGCGGAAGAGCTGAGAATGAGAACAGCTGTAATGGCAACTAGAATGTCTGAAATAGCTCGAAAGCTTTGTCCAAATAAGAAATCGGTCCTCATGGATGTAAAAAAAAGAAAGAAAACAATGTTAAGCATTTCCTTTGGTCGTGCATTCCTGCAATGGGCAAAGGAAGATAAACAGATGTCAGGGCCATCATAGGTAAAGGCTTAAATCACCAGTGCGCCGATAGCCGACAGAGGGGCCGTAATAGCGAGATAAGCACAAATGTTAAGACCGGGAATTTATTCAGAGGGAGCACAGTTTGAGAAGAAAAAAGGACGTCAACTGTTTTCTTGCACGTTGAGGAGCCACTGATCCTGCAATCCATCTGTTAGCCTGAGGCTAACCTCAGCTCCCTAACCACGGAGGCTCTAATGAAGCACCACAACCTCACGATCCAGTGTGTTTTTGATGAGCTGAGGCTTTCCTTGCACATCATCCCTGACAGTCCAATCACCCGCACAGAGTGCCAGACCACAGTAAGAGCCCACAAGGCTGGCCATAGAAAAGCACGAGAGGGGGGGGGGGGGGGGACACGGAGCAACAGGCGCTGAAAAGGCCAGTCAAAACAAGAAGCACAGGGGTATAACTGGCACAGATAGGGTGCAAGGGGAGCAAGAGAATTACTAATGTAACATGGTATAGAGTACGAACAAACTTCTGCGCCAGGCTGCACAGAGGCTTTTCAGACGGTTGACAGGGAACAGAAAGAGAGAGAGAGAGAGAGAGAGGGAAGGAAAGATTGAGAGAGAGGGTTATGGTAACATTCATTCCCTCCAGAGATCACCAAAAAAGGGCATCTAAGATCCTGCTGACGCACTATCTGCCCCACCAGAGAGGGGACAAAGGGCTTACTCACTCAACAGCCTCACAATTTAGCAGAGATACAGAAAAATGGAAACGTGCTTGTAACAAACACCAGGAAAATAACGAGATGACACATCCTCTTCTTATTTGCACTGTTACCGATCCAAGCTGAGGGGCTGACTTGGAGGGGGAAGCCACAATGTTTGTAGATTGAGACATTGCCCTACTTTTTAAACTGGACTCTCAGTGTTCCATGTTAAACACAGATGAAGCAATCAAGCCACAGGGACCTGATATGAGCTAATGCTACGGTACATACAGCGCACAAGTTTCACTAAGTGCTTTCTCATTGTTTTCACTCTACAGTTAACACCTGCATTATGTATGTACAAATTTGTGATTATTGGCATAAGATGCAGCGATTACAGTGTTCAATTGTGTCCATAGCAACGGTGCAATCTGGTTCTGAACAATGTAGGCGGCTGAGGAGGAAATGAGGCGCTTACAACTTATCTGCACTACTTTCCACTATCTGTGTTACTACAACCAATTCGACCATGTCAACATGCATGCATACTGTGTACGTACATCCTCTGTGTCCTTTACTCGTAGAATCTGTTCTCTCAGGTCCTGGAGGTCATTGAAGGTGGACTGTGCTGTGATGGAGTATACCAGGGCAAAGCCTTGGCCGTTCTTCATGTACAAGTCCCTCATCGCCGTGAACTGCTCCTGCACGCGGGAAACAATACAAGAGGAAGGACAGGCCATGAGCTCTGGCATATGCTCTCTAGCATTTTATTAAACATTTAAGTCCTTTGCATATGACAGGTGGTATAACATTGGTGTGACCTGTGCAGTGGAATTTCAAGATCTCAGTCTAAGTTTTTCCGCAGCACACTCACACCATTGTGCAGTGAGGTTAGACCACCAGCACCCTTTGATTTTTCCTCTTGAAACAAGCACGAACATGTATGTTGCTTGTGCACCACCAACATACATAGAGTTACCGTTGTCACATTCTTCTAGCATACTGCTCAACAACAACAAAAAAAAACTAGAGATCTAGCCCTACATGATCAAGACTACAAGTCTACAGCCATGCTAGCAGCTCTGTGAGGCAGTACTTTGATTTGAGCTAAATGCTAATGTCAGCATGCTAACATGCTCGTAATGACAATGCTAGCATGCTTATGTTTAGCAGATATAATATTTAGCATATTGCGTTTTATCATGCTAACATGTACTAATGAGGACTAAACACAAAATACAGCTGAGGCTGGTATGAATGTCAGTTTTGCCATTGTTTGGTCATCAACTAAAGTTTTGGACAAATTAAAAATTTGAACTTGTGATGATGCTCGATGAACTGTTAAGGGATCAATTAATTATTTAAATGATCCCCTAACAGGAACAGGAATGTCTGCACCAAATGTGATAGCAATCCATCCAATAGTAGTCGAGACGTTTCACTCAAAACCACAAATGTCAACCTCATGGTAGCGCTAGAGAAAAAGTCAGGTGATCAACAAAGTCAGTAGGGTTCATTCTCTGGGGACCATGAATGTCTTAACAAACTTTTAACTAAATCTATTAAGTAGTTGTTGAGATATTTTAGTCTGACCTGACCAACCAAGGGTATCGACAGAGATTTCAGTCGTATGTAGTTCACTTACTGTGCCTGCTGTGTCGAGAATTTCAAGCATACATTGCTGCCCATCTACCTCCACTTGCTGTAAGAGAAAGAAAAATGTGCACAGGCTCAGATAATGTAAAGCTTAATTTCAGGTCAACGGGTACATCGTATTCCATGTGTAAAATATTGCAGCATGACATAGAAGCAACATAATAATACATGAAAAGAGAGAGAGTGAAAGAAAAACAGGAGACAGAGAGAAATAGAGGCATGAAGGGAGTTTGATGAGAAAAAAACAAGAGCACAATATCATGACGTGAACCTGCAGAGCAGCTGCTAACAATCAGCTCATTCCAGTCCAGCACTCTGCCTCTCCCTCTCCCCCCCTCAAGGGACACTCACCTTTCTGTATGAGTCTTCTATTGTAGGGTCATATTTTTCCACAAAGATTCCCTGTACAAACTGAACTGTCTGTAAGAGAAGACACAGAGCAAGGCAGCGTCATATCAATGTGACCTCCCAGCCGCAAGAACAAAACATCCGGAGTGGTAAAGGCCGAAGTGCCCCATCTCCTTGCAAAACACTGACAGAGGATGTTCATGAAGTTGCCACTCGACACCAGCCAGGACGCAGACAAAGTTCAACATGTTATAGACACGTGTGACGTGTGCATGTGCAAATACGGAGTCCTAGTTATGACTGTGCTACATTAAGCATTGTGGTTCATGATAGGTTCACACTGGGGGTTCACCTGATTAAGGTCTAAACATGTCAGCCTGCCAGTTTGAAGGATTAACCTGACTTCAACACCTGGTCGAAGTTAGCTAAGCGGGGCATGCAACATTTCAGACGATCATGACCTGTTGACAATTGTAATGTCAACAAAACAGAAAAGTCAGATTTTCATTGAACTAATGAAAAACAAGGGTGTTTAAGTATTTCAAAGGGACTCTTTTATTTATTTATGATTATTAATTTGTTGTATAGAGGTGACTTCGATATCTAGAACCAATGGCAAACCTAGAATTGGGCACATCTGTCAGCCTTGGACAAGAACACCCTCCAAATGGATGGTAAATGTTATAGAGACAGAATTATACAGAATACCAGAAGACAGTACACAGGAAATGTAACCATGTTGCCTATAAATAGTTAAGAGTAAAAGCAAAACAAGGTTTCAGTTAAAAAAAAAAAAAGAGGAATGGGACAGTTTCATGGGTTCTCTTTCGGTTTCCTATGACAAAAATACTCAAAACGGTATCTCCAAAAACAGTCCAACAAAGTCTACAAAGGAAACACACTGCCGAGGTGTGCAGACGTAGAAGGAGAAGGGGGGTGGGGGAATGGGGCAGGAAGGGATTTAGGAGGGAATACTCACCAGAGCGGACTTGCCCACACCTCCAGAGCCTAACACCACTAGCTTGTATTCACGCATGGCGGGTTTGCTTCACCGGACAGCCCAACAATCTGCAAAAAACAAAACGGGACAGACAAAATGAGAAAGCTGCAAAAACAGAAGACAAAAAACAAAACAAAAATAACTAGGATCTAACTTTCTTTTCGAGCAAAACAAATTTTCCCAGTCTGGTCTCTGAGTTTTTCCACTCCAGAAAGGAAGGATTCTAGTCATTCCTGGAGGTTATGGACAAGAAGCAGCACAACAATGGAGGGAACACCCATAAGTGGAGCTGCTTCAGGGTGGAGGAGGTGAAGAGTATGTGACCCCTCTCTAACACAAACCAGCTGTGGTGTGTACGAAGTGTAGGGGGAACTGAAGGGGAGATGATACATGGATCTGGCAGATATTCCTCCTAATGACACAATCATTTGGCCTTCGCACACCAAAACACACCCTGCTGTCAGATTCTTTAGTCACTCGTTCATTCCTTGGTAGTGTAAAACACCAATATAGTGTCTGTCTTTTTGACTAATGGCAGAAAACAGCTGAGGGAAGTGGAAACAGCGATGGAGAGGAGATTGTGAAATCACTGGAATATCCCTTTAAGGGACGCAGAAGCTTCGAATCACTGGCAGAGATTGTGGCGTAAAGTCAGTTGGGTTAGCCAACTGGGTCACTACAAGTTGGGATGCAGAAACCCAGAGGCTGCTACATGGTTTAGTCGTGGCTGGGTGATGGGAGGATTTGTGATTACTTAATCGTTAAGTTTAGAGATGCAAATTAGTTGATTGGAATAAAATGAACAGGCAATTTCAGTCTAAGTATAAATCGCCAACATCCTCTGTTTCCTGCTTCTCAGATCATCATATCCGATATTTTTCCAGCACTGGAAATAAAGATTGGCAGATCAAAATCAAAAGAGTGTTATATTAAATCACGATCGAGAACTTAGGTAAGGTGACACCATCGTTTCAGGAAGATATGGTGTCATCCTTTTGCCAAACTGTACCACATTTATCCAATTACTGATAGAAGATGGAGCTGTGAAACAGGTTTATTTGATGGGTAATCCGAGGACTATGATCCTGAAACCACACCATTCATCCTTTTGGTCATGGGTTGACAAGTGCAGCATCGAGGCTGCACTGAGAAAGTGTCTCAAATCAGGTCTCAAGGAAGAAACCTTGCTTGATAATAAATCCTTTTTTCAGACCATCAAAAGCTAATCGCCATCCATTCTGGGAAGCAGATGATCCCCTCCTACACTGTTCTTTTTACAGCACACTCCAACGAAAAGGGACTAAGGACCTCCAACTTCAATCACAAGCAGTGACCATGTGGGATATGAAGCCCGGACTGTGAATAATTCATACTCACTAATCCTCTAACGCACAAAGCGAAGTTCTCCTTGCACGATTAGGGAGGAGCCTTGGGGAGGGAAAAGAAGGACGGAGCGCTGTGCAAACAGCCTCAGCTGCACGCTCTCATGTAAACATTCAAGTACACAGTCAAGTGCATGCACAGTGTCACATGTACGATGTCATACAGACAATGTCACACTTAGATTTAGGCTAGGCCTCACATGTCAGCTAGCCACACGTCACGGTTCTTGTGTGGACGCTGTGGACCGACCCCTGCAAGGACGGATGATGTCAGGAACCCTCTCTGTGACAGTGGCTGTTAGATTATTATGTGACTGCTTCAGAGGTTGTCATGGAGGACGACGGCTCCTCCAAAAACTGTGCAGTGAAGCTGTATATGTTCTTTTAAAACCTGTACATTAGGAGCTTGGCTTACAAGCTCTGTGCATGTCTTAAGCTTATTTTTTTCCCCAAAAATATACCTGGAAATAAAAAAAAAGGACCGGGTCAGTTGCATTTTAATAGCAATTTCTTCTGAGAACACGGGAATAAAAGTAGAACAAGATCTACTTAGACAGACACTATTGGCAGGCAAACGCGTATATTTCTTCTACTGTAGGAGCCAAAACGTGTATATAGTTTGCTTTGTTTATTTGGTTAAATAACATATTTTGTTGGTCACCTTTACTTCCAGTAATTGACACAGGGGGTGTTGTGTGGTCTTATTTCTACCTGTGCACTTGGTGGCTGGAGTTTGGACAAAGAGGGTGACAGGCTCCGTTGTTTTCTGTCGACCTTGCCTCTATTTATCATCACGTTTCATATCATATCGTTTAGTTTAGTTTGTCAAGTTATGCCAATTTCAGTTTGTTGTTACTATTTTTGGTTAATAAACATAAACTTAAACTAAAACGTGGACTTCTTTGGATTGTTACGTGTCACAGTAGGAGCCGACTTAAAGAGAAAATTGCTGCTACACCTACATTTAATTTAATTATTACAAACAAGCTTACATGCAAATTGAATGGCCTGCGATTGGGGTTTTATGCGTATAGCCTAGGCTGATAATGGTGATGAGTATTATTTCCATGTTTAGCAACCACCTACCCAACTGAAAACAGAACTAACAAAGATTTTTCTTCATTTCCGCATTTGTGGGTGCTTAGCACAGCAAAAATGGCAAAATGAAAAAGAGAATGAGCAACAGATGCCCAGGTAACACTCGCATTTATGACATCAACTGATAAACTCAGATTCTCACTAATTTGTGGGAAACACTCCAAAAATATAATTTTGAGTTTAAGTGAGTGGCTTACAACACTTCCTGGTGTCGTACCAGTGTCAGCCAGCTCAGTTCAGCTCTATTTCAACATCCTCTGGAAGAATTCAGAAGGTTTTACCAATGTTAACAGCGCTGATTTAGTTACTTCAAAGTTAGTCATTTTCCTTTTAACTTCTACAAATCTATGTCTGTCATAAAACTGCATAAAGATTGGCAGTTAACGTGCTCGTAAGCTGACCACAAAGCTCAACTTTTGCCTACAAATAAACGCAATCAAGTTTTCAAGTTGAAAATGCATCATTGCGCATTAAACCACTCGAAGCGGAAAGACTGTGAGTATGCCTGAGCTCGAGTAGGAGTGAGGCACAGAATTTCTCAGCTCGAGTGTTAATTCATGTTCTTGAGAACCGCAAAGTGGTTATGCCAAGAAACAAATACCACCCTCCCAAATTCAAATAATAATGTTTCAGATCAAACTAATTCTGCTTAATGGTAAATTGGTGACATGACACCTTTCTCCTTATCTGAAGTTCAACCTTTGCTACAAAAGGTTAGCATGACTGAAAAGGATGCTCTTCCTCTAACACCTTTATCTACAAAAACTACACACAACACTGCACTCTCTCATCCGCCTGCCTACACACTCTCGATGCGCACAAACACACACACACACACACACACAAGGCCATTTAAGGACATCTCCCGCTTTCCACTGCCCTCAACTACACACTGTCATTCCCAACAAAACAAACACACTGCTGCCGTTACTCTGCTCTCGTAGTAACCCCAGCAAATAAGGAGAGAGGAAAGCCACATGCCACAGAAAACATGCTCCGCCATGACTTCACTGCATCACTCACCCTCTACGGCCAAAGGTATGTCTCCATCTAAGGCTGGAAATTGGACGAGCAAGGCGCTAGCAAGAATATGCAGCGAATGTATCTGAATAAACTATGCCTCAAACTGGAGGAAGCTGAAGTAGGAGCGCAGGAGCTAAACTGGAACAGTCAGGATCCACGACTTCCTCGTCGTCTGCTAAGGCTAATCTGACAGCAATGAAGCTGTCACAGGCGCCTGACTCAGCAGGATGACATGACTGACAGCTGCCCTCTGTATCTTTCGCCAAGTGCGGATGATGAAAACGCACACATCCGTTGGTTAAGCTAGCAACATGACACAGACTCTTGTGACATCTTATTTGCTTGTTTGACCCACATGACATTACAGGACCGATAAGAGAAAATATACACTTGAGGTTTACAGGAGGAAAAAAAAAACACAGGGTGATATAATAGTTATTATGGTGCCATGTTTTTGGTGATAAGCGTCTGGTTACTCATTACCACCAAACCACAGATCACACTTGCTCACTCTGAGATTAGCATGAGAAACTCACTGACATCAGGGTAATAACCCAGAAACTACTGACAGCAGAAAACCTGTCAGGCAAAGTGTTTAAGTAAAGAAGATACTTTATTTTATAGCTAACTTATTTCCTACCTATATCCTCATAGGTCTTTAAAGTTTCCTGGAAATAACTAGGTTATTCAATTATAGGGAAAATAAAGTTTATAATGAAATAAAATAATAAAGTTTAGTTAGTTGTGTTGAGGTTAGATAAGTCCAGATAAACTTCCTTCACTGCTCCATTAAAATACACATTTTATTTCAATTTACTTTATTCGTGGAAACTTCTCTATAAGTTAAAAATGACTGTCCGTAGACAAATTGCACATTTTTGCACATTCAGCTGACCTGCTGTGCCCCAACTAAAAGACTAGCCAGCTTAGCAGTTCATTTGAATGAATTAATTGGAAGTATACCAATTAAGCCCCGTCTATTTAACCTATAATGAGTGCCAAATTAAATAGCTTTTTCTTGGAAACTTCCTCAGAAATTTGGAATTTACAAGCCTGTAAAATAAACCATTACCACCTGAGCTTAATAAAAGTATTTGCTGTCACGGTGGCAGCTATTGCAACATTCTGGATTTTTCTAAGATCTTTACGATAACACCACATTAACTTAATTCAAGAAATCAAGATGTATGAGTAATGAGGATGTTTCTGACGTCAAGATTTTGAGCACAGTGACGTTTTTAACACTTCTATGAAGCCAGCGTCAAACTTGCAAACAATAATCTTCTCTATCAAGAAATTTTAAAAGCGAACCATTTTCTAGCAGTTGTTAAAACTCTTCTCGGCCTCACTACAACGCCTCGGTGAGTCAGAACAAAACTGCAGCCAGGCACACAAAAGTTTGCTGTGACTGAATTATGACAAAGATCTGTAACTGACAAAACGCCATCAGCCGAATGCATCTGTGTCGCTGGGGCCTTGACCTGTAACCACATCCTCTTTCCAGAGCAAGAAGGCTTCATGCTGATAGGATGGAAAAGGAGTAGCTACCAACTAAAATAGTCTCTTCCAGTCTCTGTTCCTGTTTGAGACTCCAGATAGCAGGCTTGCTTTAAAAGAGGAGGGGGAGGTTGGGTTCGGTCGGGTGTGTGGAGGAGGTTTATAGTCTGTATCTCATCATCAAACCTGGGCTTTGATAAGATTCAGGCACAGGATGAGGCAGACGCATCATTTCAGTTAACACATGGGGGGGGGGGGGGGGACGTGGCTGAGAAACGGTTATCCTCCTTGCAGAAGTGTCTACTTCACTTGTAAACTGTAAAGATCTATTATTAATAAAGTGAACTTGCTGTGTGTTTACAGTTTGTGGATGGAGTACACACCTTTTCTGTTCAACTTTGCGGCTGAAATGACCTGCAACAGGCTGTGGCATTAAGCTTAAATCCAGACAAGAGAAAAGCATTGAGGCTCTTGGGTTATCTCACTGTGAATCTACCTAATTTGCTTACGGCAGTAGCATATGCTTATCACTCCAGGTCATGCTAAGTCCCTGCAATCTGTGGCTGTGACTCTACCACAGAGCAGTTAACTAACACCCCGCCGCCGATGCATGATTATTACAACCTTAGCCTCCATAACATTGATTAAAACCGCTTCAGATCAGAAACCAGCTTACATACAAATCCTTAAAACACCATAATCTATAATCCAGGCAACCCAGACCAACATCTGCCCCACAAACAATCTAGTTTTCATACCAGCAACTACACTAAGTCCCGTTATCAAGCTCGTTAGCAGAGCGCCGCTAACCAGCTAGCTTTAACTGCCTGCGACGGGCCGCCGACACTTCACAACCGCTAGCTACAGCTCGTTAGCAGGCGAGCTAGCTAGCCGACACATTCCTGTCCTCGGCGTATTATCAAAACACAGCTAGGTGGTCAGAAACACGCTGCAACCGAGCGCATTTCACAGCTCAAACGTCAACCGGGCTTGGCAGGGTTTAAATCGACCCGCATTACGGTGTATTTGCTCGGGGAAAGGCACATCCGATTGCTAACGTTACCTGCCCTTCCGCCTGGCCTTGACTAAAATGGGAGTGCACACTCCGTTTTGTACTTGCGGACAATTCTTTCTCATTTATCCGACGCGTATAAAACACGCCGTGCACCCAGCTGCGTCTGGTTAATATCCCGCAAGTGTCTACAAGACGTGCTCCCACGCAAATTAGTTATTTGACCGCGTTTAGCATGTAGTAAAGTTTGGCATTTCCACTCACCGTTTCTCGCTCGCTGTCTTTCGCCGCTCCGCAAGTGTCAGTTTGCCTCCGGCCTCTGTGCGCAGCAGACGTCACTCCTGACTATTACTCATTTTTCTTAAAAGGGCATGACACATCGGCCACTCGTCCCGCATCATTTACATGATAACGGGATACACGGTAAAGATGAGTGTTGGCACAAACACATCCACACCCTCTGCTTTATTAATTGTGAGTAATATATTTCTAATGTACTACACATTTCTTCCAGGATTTCGACATTAAGGTTACACATTCTTGAGGGATAAAGCCACTTTCTGGTTGTGAAGGGAGTGCCAAAATGTAAAAACAAATGGAAAAAGGTTTTCACGGATTATTCTAAGATATCTAAAATAATCCATGAGTAAGAGTCTATTTATGCAAGTCCAAGTAACGTAAAGTCAATTTCAGGTTACATACTTAACCTGTTAATGTTGTTTTCTGGACTAATTACAACTAAAATTTATCAACTTTGATCATTTTTTCAAGCAAAAAAAAATACCTAAAAATATTATTTATTTCATAAAAGTTATCATGTTTGGTGGTTTTTGGAGTATTCATTGGACAAAATTAGAAATATAAATGTTAAATTGGGGTCTGGGAAATTGCCAGAACAGGTAAATCCTTTGGGGTAGGTCCACATAAAGTTTCAAGACAAGTCTTTTTTTAATTTTAAGTCAAGCAACTTTCAAGTCTTCACATATTGGCCATTAAAATGACAATCCTTTTCAACTTTTTCCTTTCACTGCTGTTAAGTGTTTATTATATACCTGAGACCAAGTCTAAAATGAGTTTACTGAGTTGAATTTAAGTCATCTGTGACAGCTTACTGTATATTTGAGGGTTTGGGAGTGTTAGTTGGACAAAAAGTGGCAATTTGGAAACCTTATTTTAAGATTTCTGACATTTTATAGATCAAACGATAACTTGATTAATCAATAAATATCTAAGATGTCAAGAGAACGGTCCTCTATCGACACAGTCTCACTGGATTTATTGTACTGGATAATTTTCAGGTTAAAACTTGAGACCTGAATGATTCAGTGTTTAAAGTCAAGTCTCAAGTCTGTTTGTGACTCATACTCGATTTAAGTCTTGCATCAGCCCTACCATGAAATGAACCATCCTTGACCCCTACATTTCAAACTGGTGAAATCAAAGTTGCATCAAGGTCCCCTTCTCCACAGCCGTATTCATCCAGTGTCCTTCATCTGTTAACTACACAGAGCGGGCTTCAAACAGATAAGTGGTGTGTGACACACACATACAAGAATTTAAGAGGAAAGTGCTCCCTTATGCGGCTTTTGTAAACACATCCTATAACAGTTAGTAGTTACACAGTTACAACTGTGGCAAAGCATAAAAGAGCAACACTGGTGTGGATATGTTTGCCAGGACTACCCTCTAGTGGGGAATGAGCAACCCTGCCCAGACAGCAGAAGTACACAGCATTCTCACTCATAATCTACATTTTTCACACTAATGATATAAATAAGACTAGAAGAGGCTTTTTACAACATAATTCTTTATTGTACCATAGTACAATCTGTCATACAGATTTAATACAGTATGCATCAATCCCTTGCTTGAGTTTCTCCATTCATTTGTACTGCCTACGCCTCCTTGGTCATTTAGCCATCTTTTCCACACCTTTGTGTTGAATGTAAAAGCACTGTCACATAAAATTGAACAATCTGATACAACTCTTTACAATCTAAAATAAATAAATCACTTTAAAACAAACTATTATCCCAGGAATAGCATTGTGTCTGGTAGGGGTTTGCCTTCATAAATCTGAATTTTAAAAAAAAGAAGAAAAAAAAATCAAATACAGAAGGCCAGCCAAATGTCAGTGGCCAGCCCAAGCAGGTGACAAATTCAAGACAAAGACTAACATAAGTGAGTACAAGCGGAAAGCCTTTACTGTATATACACATAAGTTTAGCATACATTGAATGTGTGACGTGTTTTTGTTAAATTCAACACTACCCAGAGCTTGACCTCCCACTTATTGGGCTACAAGCAGTACATACTGTAAATGAACAAACAGAAAAACACACCTCGTCTCCCCCGTCAAACAACAAATCTCACCACTTGTCTGTATTTAACCAATGTTAGGTGAAACAGATGCACATGACAAGGCTGAGAATGGTAAAAAGGCAGATCTGTACATGGCTCTTGAAAGAAGAAAAATGAAGATGTGTTTTGTCCATCACTTCTCTGACAAAGTCCATGAAAGTTGAGTGCAGTTGCTATTGTTTGACGTGTGGTACTTTTGCATCTCCATTTCTTCTTTGTAACTTCAGCAAGGAATTTCAAAAAGGCCTAGTGGATAAGAAGGGGGAAGTCCTCTCACTGATATTGTCTGTAGTCTCCAAAGGAAGGGGAGGGCATGGTAGCAGGGGCGGGTTCCTCTGCAAACTGGGGCCCTGGGGAGAAAAAAAGAAAAGGTGAACTTCACAGTCAATGACAGTCACTGGTGCATAGGAGATATATTTTAAAAACACACAAAATACAAAAGTCAAACTGTGTTCTCCGTCTATAAAATATAATTTTAGTGTTCATCAATCATTCACCGACACAAACTTCCAATATCAGAAGTGTTACTCACCATTTGTGAACTGTGAAGAGGCAAACCTAGTAAGCAGGATACCAGCGCCCTCTATCAACGCCAGCAGGATGCCTCCCATGGCTGCAGAGCCTACCATGGCTACTGGACCATCTACAGAGGAACAGGGACTGTTAATATACTACATGCACACAATAAGTAGCAGATTAAATGAGTGAACTGGGATGTTACTGTATGTTAAGTCACCCACTGTTCAATTTTCATCACTACGAAGCTTTAGTAAATAAATGTTCATAACAATGTTAACTTAAGCCCTTTTACAGCCTGTTCAAGGCTGGATTGTTGCAGTTATTCCATCCCACTGTTCTGTATAAAAAAGGTACGAAGGAGGTGTAGTGGAGGGTCATTGTTGTTCTTCCTCTGAGCTGGCAGTGTTGTTAGTAACAGAGCCTGATCATTATCTATGTAAAAGGGTGAGTCAGCAGAACGTAACACACGTGTGCATAGTGAGACGTGTTGAAGTGAAACAGAAAAGTGATTGCAAGCAGAGCAGAGGAAAAGGTGAGCAATCAAGTCGTCAGTCTGACAGTAAATGTTTAGTGTAAGTTAAAGTTTGTCAGTGAGGCTGCAGCTTCTTAAGACTAAAGTAAACCTTTGTGTGTTATTTTCCGACTGCTGGAATAGAGTTGCTATGATGATCAGCACCTACATTAAGCCTCTTTTACACCTGGTTTAGTGTGAAAAAAGCGAAGGTGGCGTAATGCCGTGCATTCATTATGACGCTGTTTTGGACAGAGCACTCTTATTAAGCTGTTTTCGTTTACTTTGCCCAAATAAACCTCTGCCCAGGTTTAAGTTAGGTGGTGACTTGGTGGGAACTGCACAAGATCACCACAGTTCATGTACTAATAAGGTATACATTTTCCCGCCAGTGAAAACAGTGGAAAGATTTCAATCAAGCCTGATATGTAAACGCCCATACAATCCTCCGAAGAGGTCTAATCAGGCAGTGGACACAAAAGTGTGCAGGGTCTAATTATAACTTAGTTCACACGAATAAAGTGTGGATAAATGAACTCATATTGACAATACACGGCAAATACAGTTTCTCTAATTCAATTAAATTAATCTGCTTATTTGCTGTTGCTAAATAATATCAATAATTCTTTAGCCAGTGTCAGAACCATGTCCAGTTATGACATCTTTGCTGAAGTTAGTCCAGAACTATCTTCAGAAAAAAGTCAGGAGCAATCCACAGTGCAGTAAACAATGACATCAACCAGCTTTAAGCTCTCACTTTACTGGTGCTGGACAGGCACAGTGTCTCTCTGAGAACTATTCTAAAAAGATGTGTAAACACATCTCCAAACTCATCATCCACACACTGAACACAGTCTTCAAACACACTCTAATTATGATAATGGAGTTGATTTCATTTTAAACTGTCTTCGGCATACAACAGCAACATTACTGTTTGCCTTTTGTATGAGGCATGTTTGTGCCATCTGTTGACTGTTAAGTGCCAGCTTCTTCTAAGCTTACTCACTTCTTGCAGCGAGGATAGCTCCTGTCATGGCCCCACTTGTAATCGAGTTCCAGGGATCTTCCTTTCCTCGTACTTTTACTAAACCACAGTCAATCATGGAGAAGAGGCCTCCCCATACTGCGAAGCTTCCTGCAACCCAAAAAAGATTCATGTGAGTTCAAAAAGAAACAAGACAGACATGCTTCACACTTTCTCTATCTATTTTTACATCACTGAAAGTTATACTAGACTCCAAACTGAACTTCTTTAGTATCAAATACTCATCAACTGTAGACTTGAAGCACGGCTTTCTTAAGTCCTTTAACACTCAGGTATATGCTGATACCTAAACGCTGAATGAACATGCATCTGACAGACTGAAATAACTGTTTTGGAAATAACTAATTTTTCAGATTTACACACTCCAATTTTCTCTTGTCTATCTATCTACTAATGAAATGCTTTTACTGTAGAGCCAGCTGTGTTAAATGATAAACACTGCAACAGTAGCAAGCTGAAGTGGACAAAACAGTAATAAAAAAAGGATCAAAGGTCACGTTTTTATCTATCTATATTTTTATATCTCTAGTTTTCACAGCAGAAAAAAGTGTAAAAACATCCAGACAGTCCATGTCTGAGCTTCAAAAAGGCTAAAAGGCAGTATATTTAGCCATATTTTCCTGAACTGATGTGGGTGCTGAGAGGAACAATGGAAGAGTAGATTACTGCAGTCGTGTTTTACAGGGTTCTCACACCTTATTAAACACCAGGCACAATTCCCTCAAATTTAAGGATCCAACATGATACTGTTTAAGACACGGATAATTACGAGGGTAATTACACTGAGAATTTTTATGATGAGAACTAGCAGGCTTTACAGAAGCTCACAGACAAAAATTAAAAGGGGGGAGAGGATTAATGTGTGAACACTACTCAATTGTGCTCTGTTACAGTGATGGCAGACTATGTGGTCTATTTAACAAAGCTTATTTACTAACATTAAGTAAAAAAAAATAAATAAATAAAAAACATATCAAAAGGCACTTTCAATGACCCATGCCTATTTACGTCCATTTTCAAAAACTTTCAAGGACTTGATCTCGATCACCCTCCTAAATTCACAAACCTTCAGGGATTTCAAGGACCTGTGGGGACCATGGCTTTAAGACAGATCTATGTTGATGTTTTGCTGATTTACAGGCCATCTCTAAAGACTTCGCTCAACAGATACTGAGGACTTTCTCCTAGCAATTAGCTAAAAACAAATAGTTAAAAAAAAAAACTGTACTGCAGAGCTACCCCAAAGTCCTCAGGGTGTTGAACACTGTCCTACCATATAACATTGCTCTGGACATCCATTTTTAATGTTATAAAAGGCTCTCACGTTGTTACATAGTGATTTACTATATCTCCAGTTGGTTTCACTGCAGAGGAGAACGGGGCATGTCCTTGAAGTAAGGGACGTTCGGTAGCAGGCATTCACCTACTTTGCATTTAGTAATCCCCAGATGACCGGTAGACACTGATCTGATCATCTGGTGTTGTGAGACTAAACATTTTTTCCTGCCATGATTAGTTTATCAAAATTGTGCTGTTGACAACCCCTTTACTTTGCAAAAGAGAAAAAAGTGACCTAGTGACACAGCCTACAAATAGTGAGTATTTGATACTAGAAATAAACTTCACTTTAAGGCAGATCATTTGGTAATTCAGCAGTTATTCTTACCTCCAAGCTGTGGAGCTCTGGTCTTGATGGCAGTCAAACTACCTCTCATTCTGTGGCTCATCCCCTACGAGAGAGAGCAACAGCAAAACACAGATTAATGGAAATCCCTTATCAACAAATGAAAATACCAAAATTGCTAATTATTACAATTTAAGACATGGAAAAATTAAGTTCCCTTGTAGTGTAGAGGTTTGTGTGTGCTATACATGAAAAATCATATGCATTTTAAATATGCACTGCAAATTTCAGTTACATCTGTGTTAAAAAGACCTTTTTCTGTTTGAGGCAAGCACAGACCGTCATAACAATATTATTCATATGTATGCATACATGCATACAATGCTAAATTTAACTTGCTCACATTGTTTCTCATGTCAGTCTATTTTTATGTTTTAAGATTGAGCCCAGTAGTGAACAATAATAAGTACTGAACTTACTGAGGGTGCATTTCTGAAGCCTTTTACTGCCTGGAATATTCCTCCTCCAATAGCTCCCATGGTGAAGGCTCCCCCACAGTCGTCCACGATCCTCCAGGGGCTAGATTCATAAGACCATAAGCGAAGGTCATTATCATGTACATTACAAAGAACAAAGTTGCGTTTATAGGTGCTAAATTCCACAATATACACCGGTTTAGTCTTGATATACTCCAAGTATGGACTGGAAGCCAGGAGTGATTGTAGAGGAACAAGCACTCTCTTATCTTTGTTAAGATGAAAATAAAAAAACAATTTGTGTGAAATTAAGGGCATCTCCACTTAATTAGAACTTGAAAATCTAAATGTATATATCATTACATCACTCTTTCTGACTTTAGATGTGATGTTTTATGTCACCACTATGTAGTGAACAACTAAAACACAAAGTACGCGGGCATACAGATGCAAATCATACACATATTTTCTGGAGTTGCCCAAAAATAGAGCCATTTTGGGAAAGCGTGAATGCAGTATTTAATGACATATTAGGACATGTAGTCCCCAAGAATTGTTCAGTTCTATAACTGGGCAATAAAACTGATGTGGTGCTGAAGGGAGATAACTACTTAGCCAAAGTTCTGCTCACAGCAAGTAGGAAGGCCATCACAAGAAAATGGCTTGATATGGATCCACCCAGAGATTGCGGTGGTTAGACATAACACAGGAAATATTCATAATGGAATCAATTACTTATTCTCTAGGATGTGTTTAACAGAAAATGGGAAAAATGGATTAGGTTTAAACGTGGAGACATCAGCAATGTATAATTGATAATAAACTGATGTATTAAAGTGTTAACTCAATAGTCCAGTAAAATGTACTACTGGATGTAAGCTGTAATCCCCTCTGTGCAGTTGTAATTTATGTTGTTATATTTTTGTTTTACTTGTATAAAGCCAATAAAAAACAAAGTTAATTGTTCCATTTTCATTAATTTCAAAACTTACTTGTCCAGCAACATTGCTAGCTGAATAGAAGCAGTGTATAAATCACTTTTTAGACCAATAGAAATGCATTTTGTTTCTTGTTTATTACACTAGCTGTGTGCTGATTAGTCTGGTGTTGGTTAAACCTGATCCAGGACAGAAAAGATACTTTTATTAATCCCTCAAGGGGAAATTTTTTTTTTTCACCAAGTTTTTACATGCAACGCCCTGTGAGCAGTTAGGGGGGGTCGTGCCTTGCTCAAGGACACCTCGGCAGTGCCCAGGAGGTGAACTGGCACCTCTCCAGCTACCAGTCCACCACCATACTTCTGTCCCATACTGGACTTGAACCGGCCACCCTCCGGTTCCCAAGCCAAGTCCCTCTGGACTGAGCTAACTGCATAACACCAGACCATGTAATACATGTAGACCATGTGACCGTATAAACATGTCACTAATCCTAAACAATGGTGAGACAAATGATCAGCCCCACATTGTCACTGTTGGTTTCAGGTACTCGGTGTAACCTTCTCTAGTTGTTGTGCAATCCTCAGAGTGCCCCCAGCAGTTAAAGTTAGCACACAGGTGGCTAACTCAGCTAGCTCACTCTAAGGCAAACACCCTGAACTAAGATAATTTCTACTGAACAGATAAAATCATCACAGCACCGACTGACACTGACCACAGATCATATGACATCTTATACGGACTCAGTCACTGCACTCAGTGACTTAATGTAATGACATGTGGGTGAGTAAGCCGACAAGGTCACTAACAACGTGATTTAGCATTGACGGTCAAATGCTAGCACAGACTGCCATAACACCTCTATGTAGAGTTAGCATTTCTGCTAACGCTAAGTAGCTGGCCGGATTCGAGATGTTTCGGGTCATGCCACACGACGTACCTTAAAAATATTAATACAAACTCAACGTGGCGGTTAGACCAGATAGAGAAATGTAGGTTACTCAGCAGAACACCGATTTAAAATGTATTTTATTTGGTTATAAGACTCACCATGGCTCTCTGGCATACTCCTCCATTTTGTTCTTTCGCTGTTCCCTCTGACGTGACGCTTATCGACAACCTGACGTAACGACACAACGTCATATCTTAAAGGGGCAGTCGTGTTTTTAAGTAAAGTGGGACCAGCAGGAAAAATAGGTTTGGATGAGTGAATCAGATGTTACATTGTGGAAACAGGTTATTATCTGGTAGGAAAATCAACTTTTTATCACTGTAAATGGCTCTAACAAAATATTATGTATATATCATAGCCTGTTGTTCTCCATAATCACCATAAATAGTGTATTTACCAACATCAGTGGTCCTCTACTGACAGTAAAATAACAAATATTATACATTTTAATGTCTTGCATAACATTTACCCATGTAACACAATAATTCTCAATTTATTTGGACTTTTGTGGCACTGAGCCATTTATTTTGTCACTGTCCATCCTCATCTGTGTCTTGGAGGACATAGCGAGGTTTGTTTATATCAAAACTGGACATTCTGCATTATGCCTAAAGACATCAAATGTAATAATAAACCTTTGAGTTACATGAGAAATCTTATACTGCTAGTCATTAAATTCACATACATCCTTCCCAAGCCTAGATAACCATCCATTTTCTGTAACCACTTATCCGGGTCATATTATGATTAAAGGAAATACAAAATGGAAACAAATGATATTAAATCAAAAACTAAAGCATCTAAACATAATAAACAATAACATCCATAAAAGTCAGTGTACCTTTTTGTTTGTCACCAGTGTACAAATAAGAATATTAGAATATTAAGGCTTGGGGCGGCACAGTGGTGACATTGGGGCGAAAAGCACACCCTGGTGTATCACAGGCCTGACACATAGAGACCAACAACCATGCACATTCACATCTACAGCCAATCTTTACTGGTGATACCTGGGAGAACCCATGCAGACACAAAGAGAACATGAAAATGCTACACAGAAAGGCCCCAACCGAGGTTCGATGTTCAGAAACCTTCTTGCTGTGCCCCAATTTCAATATTATTATTTTTTCTGGTTGAATTCAATTTGTACACTGTTATATTTTAAAGAATTATTTTGCTGTGCCCCCTGATGAAGGTATATTAACTTTTATGGACATTATTGTTTATTATGTTTACATGCTTTATTTTTTAGATTAAATTTAATTTGTTTACTTTTCATATTTCCTTTAATCAATACTTTTGTTTTCCAAGTATTGGGATTTTGAATTGTACAAATTCTCCCTCTCTACGAGTTGAATGTCTGTATGATCATAATGTTTGATAAAGAGAGAAAGAAAAACAAAACAAATAGTACGCTTAGTATTGCGGGAGAAGAAGGTGAACCGGTATATCAAAGGAGACACACTTTGCAGCCATAAAGTTAAACAATACAGTTAAAGTCATAGATTCTTTAAGCAAGTGAGTGCACAGCAGAATTTAAAGAATGCTTAAAAGAGAAGTGGAAATAATAAAGCAAAAAAAATCAATAATGAGCCAGGGAAAACAAGCAGCTGCTTTTAAACTAATCTGGCCTCTGTGGGCCTTTGAGGGAAGCCGTTGCAGAGTCAAAGAGCAGCAACAGCAAAATAGCAAAAATTGCAGAGGATGGCATAGAGAGAAATCAAGGAATGGTACTGAACAGGATGCAGGAGAAGCACAACAGAAACATGACTCCGTTCAGATAAAATCTACTTTGATATAAAACAACAAGAAAAAAGTTGTTGATATTGTTTCAGTGTGTTGAACCAAAATAAAGCAATAACGTTTAAATTATCAAATACTACAGGGTCACTGTGAACACATATCATGTGTTGTCCATCATTCTGGCATGGCAGACAGGTCTACTACAATACTACTACAATACCCATGAGCCTCTGCTGCTGTTGGCATATAGAAGAGGCCAGTCAGAGTCCTGGTTGCAGAATTCATCCACAATTGAACCAGAATTTATAAGTAATAATTGATTTAAGGTGCAGCGTTTTTCTCATCACCTTCATCTTTAGCCTCCACCCTCTGTTATCTGTCATTGGATACTTTTTGTTGAAATGCACACTGGCAGTTGTAGTTAATGTCTATTTGTGTTTATGTACACAAGCTTGTAATTTTTATCATTTGTTTGATAAAAGCACAATATCAACTGCTATAGGTCTTAAGGTGAGTCCTGCTTTATTACCTGATCTTGATTCCTGTGTAAAAATGTAATTTTAAGACCTTTATTATATTAGCTGATATAGGCCTATATGCTTTCATGCTGCACATTCCTAGATACATTTGTTTTTCAGTCACACAGCAAACTTGGGTTCATGTATATTGCAGGAAAGGGCATCAACAGGGGACCACCTCATTTTGCCACCCTAAAAGGTTAATTCAGCCATGCTAAAGGTAGGAAGGAACCTAAATGCAGGGTTAACTTGAAGACTAAACTAAACTAAAGTACACTGTGTACCTGATGTCAACATTAAACAAGAAATGTGAATATACAAGAGTGAGTTTCTGCAAACAAACTAAGCCATCCTTAGATTCCTTTCTGGCCCCAAATATCCCACAATCTCAACATTTTCATTCTTTCCCCTCTTTTTCCTCCGCCTCAGCTCAGTTCTGTTGGTCAGGGAAGCAGCTAGAGCCGAGAGACAGACCGCTGGCCTGTGTCCCATTATTAGGAACGAGAATGGAATGAATCACAAAGCAAGCTTTCATTGAGAAATGCCCAAATATAGGCATTTCATGGATGCAGAGGCTGAGGCAGGGAGATGGAGACGTAAACTGGCCTGCTGCTGGTGGTGCTGTTCTCCTGTTCTCCTCTGAACACCCAGGATGATGGTGGGTAGACACTAGACAGTGTCCCTGCAGCTTTAAACATTTAATGTTCTGGTTCTTTAGGCACGTAAATGAATGTAATCCTTTACATGAATTTAAGTTGTCAGTTCACACACAGTATTACAGGAGACCTTTAAATCTACTTAGAGATTATTTCCACTACAGGTTTGTTGTTGGGTCTTCATACATATCTATATACGTCTCTTCAGATATTGTTTCTTTCTTGCAAAAGTTAAATTAGAGTATATATGAACACATAGACTGTAAACCAACTGAAATGAATGACAGCTCAACAGATATTAATACATATATACCTTCATTTATCATACTGAAAATATTGCAATAGTCGCATTTCATTTTACATATACTGTACATGTTGTCCTTAATGATATCAGCCAGACATACCATTACACTCGTGATTTGCCATTGCAAACATACCAGAATCCTTTATTGAAGACATACAGGCTCTGTAAGAAAGACGTGTAATCAGATATGACAGAGAATCCTTCATTACACAGTACACATATGAGTGCCACTCTGATTTTTGTTTATCAAATTAAATAGAAATGACATTCACTCAAATCAACAGGAGGGTTGATATAAGCCAGTAATTTCCTTTCCCAATCCCCTCAAAGGTTAAGACTTGTTGACATATTACATTACAAGTGATGTAAGGTATTCAACCACCCAGCTAGAATGATTCTGTACAAAATATAACATCGGATATCGAAGGGCATTCATTTGCACTTCCTGATAAAAATGCGTTACGTAATTATTTCCATGCTAAAACTCTGCCATCATGCACCAGGATAACACAGGGCTGCTTTCCAATCCATTAAACCCTGTCTGAGATGTCTTGAGATTTAGCAACACAATCAAAGACCACCTTGACCTTTTTTTTCTGAATCAGATTTTTTTTATAAGTCAGGCCGCCATGTTTGTTAATTCCCTGATATTTCAGCCATTTCAGAATTCCCAGTTTGAACAGATTTACAAGTATAAGGTGGATTCCCACAAACTCCTCAAATAAATAAATGGTCAAATCAATGTCCACTATATCACCGATAAACTTTTGTATATTAGGATTTAATAGAGTTATTTGAATCTCTTAATAAGCTCATCGCACACTCCCATCACGCTCACATTCAGATACACAAGCCAACATATTATATGATCGGCTTCATATTATCTAGTGCAAATAACCAGCAAAGCGTCAATATTAACTGAAGACAAACAACCACAAAACTCGATAAACTCTCTGCTAGATGGCTAATAGAGAGCCCTGCATCACTCATTCTCCTCAGAGTCCTTTTGGTCCAGTGTTTGAGGGAAGAACTCATAGTGAGGGCTAGTCATCCAACTGGTGGGCATCTTGTGTTTCACGTTCTCCATCCGCCTCACAGTGCAGTTCTTTGACTGCATCCCGGGGTAATGTAGAGTTTATCTCCTTGAAAACCTCTGGTGAGATGTCTGTTCTCCCTCTCTCTTATTTTTCACTTTATATTCCAACAGGAAATATTACTGCAACCATTTTGGCACCGGCACCTGTGGGGACAAAAAAATTGAATGTAAGTATGTGTGAATATATTGTGGCTGAGCTAATATATCTGCAAATCCATCCTATGTACCTTCTTGAGTTGTTTAACATCACTTCCTCTGATCGAGGCAAGCAGTTGGTCCCTTGAGTTCTTACCACCTCCTGGGCTTTTTCCATTCATCTTCCTCTGCGACACTGGAGTCAGAGAGTTCCTCAGGGAGTCTACATCCAGCATTGGAGGAGGTGGAGGTGGAGGTCCACCGCCAGGAGGAGGTGGAGGAGGCGGTGGAGCCGGACCTCCAGTTCCTCTTTTAGGTGTCAGCTTTGGTGATGGGATTGGTGAAGGTATGGGAGAAGGTTTTGGGGAAGCTTTGGGCGAGCTTCTAAGAGATCCTCCACCACCTGTCTTGGGCACCTCCAGTGTCCCCTTCTTCTCCCCGTTGGCCTGGGCCTGCTTCTGCTCCTGAAGGCGCTTCTGCCTCTGTCGGTCCATGTTGCGACTCAGTATGTTTGTTGTCGTCATTCTGGGTCCAGCTAACTCAAAGTGGTAGCCCAGTTTGAGCAGGGTGGTGTTTTCTTTCAGGATCTTGGTCATCTCCATCTCAGTCTTTCCGCCACAGATGTGACGCTGGTTTTGAAAGCGAAGCTCAGTCAGTGTGGAGTTGTGTTGCAGCGCCTGGATTAGAGACAGGATACCCTTGCCAGTGAGGTGGTTGGAGTCCAGGTTGATGCTGGTGATAGTCTTGTTGCTGCGTAGCGTGCCGGCGATGGCATAAGCCACGTGGTCATCCGCACGGCAGTTAGCCAAAGCAAACTTCTTAATGTGGGTGTTGTTGTGCAAAGCCTCTGCGAACTCAATGAGTGTTTTCGTCTTGATGACCTCCGAGTTGTTAACATTGAGTTCAATGAGGGAGGGGTCATTGCTTCGAACCTGCTCCATCAGCTCATCAAACATGCTGGAGTCTTCGTCCTCCTCCTCTTCCTCTTTCGCCTTGCTCTTTGGGCTGTTTTTGGCCACACAGTTGCCAAGTTTCTCTGTTTCATCAGCTTTCTTATTTTTTCCTTGAGTTTCCTCTTTTTCCTTTTTCTCACCTACTTTCTTCTCCATGCTGATGTTCCTCTCCTTCTCCTTCACATGGTCACTGTGGTTAACAAGCTCTTCTCTGTCTGTTCTTTTTTCTGCCTTGTCATGTTTCACCTGCACCTCACCCCTCTCAGACGGTTGTCGCTTAAGTTTCACATCAGGATTGTTTTTATCTTCAGCTTTTTTCTCTTCTGTTTTAGGCTTCTTCTCTTCTGCTTTGCTCTCTGTAGTCTGGTCCTCTTGCACCTTGCTTTGCTTCTCTAACATTTTAGAGACAAGTCCTGATGTCCTGAAACTCTCAGATCTCCTTTCCCTTTCCTTACCCACTTCCTTTTCTTGTTTTTCTCGCAGCTTTGAGATAATGTCTTTGGTTTTGCTGTCATCTTTTCTCCTGCAGTCTTCTTTCTTCTCCTTCTCTTTGCTGTCATCCTTTCTGTCCTGTAACTTAGAAATCATATCTTTTGTTTTGCTACCTGTGCTCTCTCTGTTTTCTCTTCTGTCTCTTACCTTATGGTCCACATATTTCTCTTTCTCTTGAGTCTCATCTTTCATGTCACTCTCTTTGCTTTCCTGCATCCGGTATCTACTCGAAAGCCGACTTCGCTCCTCTTTCAGACTTTCAGGACCTTTGCTATTTCTGTCGTCAACCTTAATATCTTTTTCACTTGAGACACTAGCTTGTCTTCGTAACCCTGCTTTCATTGGCATATCATCGTTCCCCTCCTGGCTCAGGCCCATCTTCCTCAGATATTCCTGCTTCCGGCTCTCCTTCTTTTGCTCACCCTGCAGACAAAAATGAGGAGTATGATGTTGAAAATTATTAGGGTTATGTCAGAAAGTAAAGCAAACATATGCCAATAACAAAAACAAAGTATTATAGGGTTTAATCAAACGTCCTACTGTTTGAGGGTCTAGTGTCCTGAACCAAAATAAATCAAAGAATGTTGCTGTCGTTTTGCAGAATTTAAAAAGGTCTCATAATTCACAATTTATTGGCTATACAGCACACACATACAGTATGTAATGCATGACATGTACAGTGTAACTGTACAAACTGTGCAAACACCCATGCAAATACTGTGCTCCTTTACTGTCAAACATCTCCTCGTCCATCTGCTCACTGTAAACACACACACTCTCTCCTGACATAATACAGCATGTGTGTTTACAGTCAGCAAAAGGACAAGGAACCATTTTTTATAGTGCAGGGATACATTTGCAGCGAGTAGCTTGCAACGTGTTTGATTTGTGAGTCTCCATCTGTTTTGCTGTGTGAGGCCATGGCCCTGGCAGATGTATCCTTAAAAGGCAGTGAGAGTAGGAGCAATCAACCAAGGAATTCCATCAGGCCAGGATTAAGAAGCTCTGCAGGGCCGCCGCTCCATCGACTGAAGTGCCTCTCCTTTAAACACACAAACTGTAAGAAATCTGGCTCCCTCTCAACCAAGGAGGGCTCAAAAATCCTTTATAGAGCGTCACAGAAATAAAATAAATTATTTCTGAACCTGTTTCTTCGCTTGTGAGAAGATGATTAAGAATGTGAAATGGATGCAAGCACGACTCAGAGAGGAAAACAATGTTTTTCCTGGCACAGAGGGCAATTCTACACTATTTATGAGCTGGTGGGTGCATGAGGTCCAGTTGCTGGTTTCCTTCAAGCACATGAAAGCTATCATTAGACTACCTCTGGGACAGTGGTTGTTATGCAAGTGCAAATATAGTTCAATTTCATAAACTCTCCTGAAGTCACCCATCTGCAGGTCATTTTATTGATCAAATACAAACAATTTAAAAGAGTACAGGGTCTTAAAAAACATGCATGTCATATTTTAACACTTGTTTATTTTACGTCAAACCCAAAACAACAATCTAGTATACCAGATAAGTCAAGTGAAGAATTTACAAACCTCAAAAGATTGTTCTCTCTGACTGAGTCTCCCTTTCAGATCGCTCTCCCGCCTGCTTTCCTGTTTGGCAGCGCAGACGTTGTTGCTAGATGGTTGCACAGGTTGGCTGTCCCTTTGGCCGATGTCTGGCTCTATGTCGTTCGACAGCTCCTCCATCTCCTCTGGGGAGAGGGTGGACAGCAGGTTGTCCAGATCTGGGTCCTCGCTGACCTGACGGCCAGTACGGGTCAGGTGCTTCTTCCTGCCCTTTTCTGACACCTTCATCCTGGACATGGTTGCCTATGGTTGGGTAAAGGCTACGGACAGAGAAGTTTGGTTTCTTTGGAGATACTGAATGCGATAGCACGGTGAATCCCTTTATTCAGAATCTTATTATTGTATTGAGTATTCCCATAGGCCAAAGCTTGTGTCCTGCTGTCCCGTTGCGTCCTGCTCACCAAAAAGCCACCAGAGGCATCAATCCTGATGCAAAGAGGCTGGACTCACAGTCTTGCAGTGAGGAGTACCAGTGATGAACTGCAAGAGCCCCGCATCATCAAAGTGGACTGTGAGGCTGGGACATTCTTCGAAATCCTGTGAAAGTGCATGTCCATATTTAGTTCAGGGTACACACTCCTTTAAAGGTAATGGGAAGGGCTGAAGTTTACAGAGATATCAGAGCAAAGTTACAGACTTCCTATTACACAATACATGTTTATATAAAGACCAGTTCCTGATTTTTTTTGTTTGCTTGTTTATTAATGACTCTCTGCCACTAGTGTTTGCGATTTTTTGGAACTTTTTGGAGTCAGCTAATACAACTGCTAGCTGTATGCACAACTAACTAGCTAACAGCAGCTACAGTTAGCAGTTACTTTAGCAACAAGTAAAATTTTCGGCCCATCTGCAAACCTCTTTCCATCTAAAGTAGGTTGGAAAAACAATACACGCAGCTAACATTAGCTAGTGTTGCACACTCTTGACACTGTTGGGGAGCTGAAGAGAGCCAAGGCAGTCAGAAGTGCACATAAACATAACATCCATAGGATTTTTCTAGAAAAAAGAAAAGTTCTTTACATAGAAATCAATCCACAGGCAACTGAGAGAGCTGGGAATGGCATATTGAAACGTTAAATGTGTATTGGCCTATTGTACATACACCGACTGCCCACTTCATTAGGTACACTTGTACAACCCAGTGTGATCCAAGCTTATAATGTTTCAGTTTTTGTTGACACTGCCAGAGAGGTCATAATTTAGCTATGTTTATTATTGGGGGCTTAGCTGGTGCTGTTGTTGTACAGGAGTGCATTATATTGAGAGGTGGCCCAAATATTAGAAACACCTCTCAACATAATGCAGTCCAGTTTAACACAACTGCAAACTAGAACCTCAATAATACACATAAAGCAGAATTAATATTATTATTATTATTATTAATATAATAATAAGCTTTGTTGTTGATGTCAGAGTTATTATATGTGAATCACATTGGATTGCACAAGTGTACCTAATGAAGTGGCCGGCCACAGTTGTAAGTCATATGACATTTGAGTGAAAATATGTAATCAACTAGAAGACAAGAATAGTTTGTTAATAACAACCAGTATTTTTAGGAACACACATTTCTTTTGGATTGGATGTTGCTTGTGATGACTGTGAAATGAACATCTGCACACTGTGGACATCTAGTGGTCAAAACGATGTAAACACTTTCAGACCTCAGGATTATTTTTCTTGGAAACAAAGACACGACACACTGTTGTATTTTACATTCCAAAGTTAAATTTTATGTTAATAGAAATAAAAACTTTTCACACACTTTATATTACAATGTCATCCATATGACAACAGACAAAAAGCCACCTAGACAAGTTATTTTGCCCACTGACGTCAGTTTCATTTAACACACTCATGGAGTTGGTTTAGAAGCACAAATAAACAGAAACATCATTGAGCAAACGTTATGTCAAACTACACATGAGAGCATCTTACAAAGAAAAGTCAAGTGTTCTCTTTGTGCTTTACAAAGGCTCAACAAATCTGTACACATGGACGTCGCCATCGGAGGAAACAATTTATGCTGTAAACTAGTGGTAATAAGTCTTGTCTGATTCATTGCATGGTGCAGCAATGAGACAAGATACAGCAGTGAGTCTCAAGATAAAGTTTGCCCAGGCTTCTCTGATCAGCATATGAGTGCTTTTTTTAAAATTAATATGCGTCTCATCTGACTTAAAAGTTTGAGATAAATTACCCCTGAATAAAGATAATTAAAGTATCACCTATTAGTAGTCAGACAGCTAACTGTACAACACATGTTTGAGACATCATGTTATACAGTTCATACATTATCCAAGGTGCACGTTACAAATGAATTACAGGTTACAGGCCCTGACCTCACTGGAGCCCAAATCTGTAAGTGCAACTTCAAAGGAACAGTTTGACATTTTAGGATAAACACCTAGCATTGGTTATCTGCTGCTTTTCTTGTTGTTTACAGGAAATGATACCACTCACAGACATGACTGGTATCGATATTCTCATCTAAACTCGAGGCAAGGCAGCAAATGAACATATTTCCCTCATTTTCAAACTATTGGTTTAAAGAGAGGTGGTAAAAAAAAGTGATTTTTGGCTTTGCAGCTTGTCCAGAAGGTGAGAACCCATTCACAGTAAAAGGTAACCTTAAGAATAATTATAATAATAAATACCTAATGGAAAGATGCCAAAACGCTAAAACGCCATATCTTATGTTACAATAACAATACAGAATGTTTAAAACAACTTGTTACAATATCAGAAAATATTCAGCCCAAGAACAGATTTACAAAATATCTATTTAAATAGTTAATCTCTTTTTTTTCCCCCATCATTGTTAATTATTGTAAGGCGGGACATTTTATTTTAAACGAGCAGCATGACCTGCAACTCCCCTGACCTGATATGTTACAAGAAAAATAAACAATTAACGTGAATCTCACTGTATAAACATCCTACATGGCATTATGGGATTAATATAAAGACTCTAATTCATTTAAAACCAGAAAAGAACGTTGAGAGAAGGACAGATAACTTCGACTGGGGTAGCATGCTGATGTTGACATGTTACATTACAATGGTGCAGCTAATATACTACCATGAAGTAAATTAGTCGAGTCAGATACAAAAAAAAGAGGAGACAAAGTTCAAACCGTGAAATCCTTTAGGCCATCTGAGCAAATTTAAGACCTCATCTTGAGCCTTTGAGCCATACATGTCACCTTTTTAATCAAACATGCGATTTGTTTTTCACTTTAGCCTCTACCACATTAAGAAAAAGAACTAACCCCATCAAATATAGATAAAGACATCATGTAATCATATTTGGAGAATGTTGATCAATGACCGAGATGACCTGGAATGTTATCAATTTTTTCAAATTTAACAAAAGTGAGGAAGTAGAGCATTTTTCCCTTTAGTAAATGATGAGAGAGCGCCCTGTTTTTAGGTGAGTCTGTCAGAGCAAGACGCCGGCCGGATACCTCCTCACTTTGGGGATGGTGTGACGCCCTCTGTGAACCCCGCCGGGAGCAATCGGGCGTCAGGTTGCAGAACACAATTTGACTTACGTAAAAGCTCCAGAAAAAGTAGGACAATGTTGTAAATAAACAAACAAACAAACAAACAAAAAGAAAACCCTTAAAGTGCCTCCTGTTTTCTTTCACAGGCAAACCACTGCTAGTCAAGCTCTGTTTATTTGAGAGTGTGCGTGTGTGTGTTTGAGTGTGTGAGAGTGTTGCTGCCTTCTCCGTTTAAAACAGTCATTTCTCTCAGTTGCTGTTGTTTCCCACTGTGTGTGTGTCAGTGTGTGTGTGTGTGTGTGTGTGTTTGTAGACGAGCCCATCAATGACCAGGATACTGAGGTGGAGAGTAAGGTGGAGGGGCTGGAAAATAAAACATAAAATAAAGTCAGATCTTCATATTGTACTACATTTACACTAAGAACCAATTAAAACTATCACTAACACCAGAGCTGCTAAAGATATAAAACCTGTCCTTAAGTTGGTGCTGTTGGTCACATGTGGTCATTATAATTAAAATGGGTTTATGCCCTCGGTGTTATGAAATGTGCAGTATGAAAACTTTTATCAAAGTTGACCTTTTCCACTGCTGGTGGTGCAAGACAACAGTATCCAAGTTAGGAAATGTTCAACTTCCGGAAAGCATGATCATAATCAATACATCTCAAGGCAAATTGCCTCTTAGTTTTTTAGATTTTAGCCCGATATTTGTGCTGTGGGAGAGATCAGAGGGTCACCCAAACAATCCCACGGACCATAAATATCCTCAACAGATTTCATCTTTACAGTGGTTGTTAAAATATTGTGTTCAAAGACCTAAAAACCAACCTATCATTAACTTATTTCCTGCTGTTAGAAGGGCACAAAACACAACAACACTATTCATCTTTCTTCTTTTCTTTTGCTTCAGCTGGGTTGTGTCATATTCACTGAACAATATAACATGAAGAGAAGCATTTTACTTAGCTACTTTACATACCTCAGATTTTATATAGATTAATAGCATGTTGATTTATGTGCAAAGTCAGGTCTTTTTCCTTTTTTTAAGACTCATTGAAAATCTATTTTATTATTATACTGCTACTCTTACCCTGGCTGTATGCAGGATCCATCAGGTGTGGTGGATAGGGTCCGGGCTGCATCACCGGGTACTGCGGTGGCATGCCGGGGTACTGGGGTGCCATTGGATAACCTGCATGTGGATACTCAGAGGGGCCCAGTGGTTTTCCATAAGCGTCATACATGGGCTCCACTGGGTAGCTGGCCATTGGGATCTGCTGGACTGTGGGGTTAAAAAGAGCACAGGCTGCTGTGAACGATCACCTTGTGGTTGTCTGCACATGCATGGTCATCAAGAATAGAGGTCTCACCATCATAAGGTGTCCTCCCTCTCTGCTGCCTTCTCTGGTAGAGGTAACAGCAGGAGCACATGAAGCAGCAGACCATGGTCGCAATGATGGCCACAAACAGGAGGATGGAGGAGGCAATGCCAGCTAAAGTGGTGGGGCTGAGAGGAGAGAAAGAAGAGGACTAAAGCATTTCATACTTTGATCATCTGGAGTTGTTCCTCCCCTTCTTTCTTCCTCATTAAGTTACTGTTGAAAGGACTAAGGCAGAGATGGCTGTGATGTGAAGCTTTTCATTCAGACACACTGCTTAGAGAATGACCCTGAAATCACATCCGAGTTAATGACATACACCCCGCATCTCTCTGCCTTTCTCTACCAAATTCCATCACCTCGTCGTCTCAGTGAAGCAACAAAGCCCTCCGTTTCAGCTCAGCCTCCGCCACCCACTGATCTGATCTCCCATCGGGCTTAATAAGCTGCAGGTTGTCTGCTCGCTACTGGATGGTGATGGATGGTTTACAGTGCTGTGGAGGAAAACTGCCATGTTGCAGTCTCTGAGGTACGAGCTTGCTTAGTCCAGCATTATCACGATCCCTCACAGGGGACTCTGGCATTAAGCGCCATTGAAAGCGCGAATAGCTGATGTGATACAACAACTAATGAGAACATATTACACTGTGGGGACTTAAGCAGGGTCATTAAGTCCAGTGTAAATGATGGGACATGGGAAACAGGCTGGTTTAAGAGCGTCTAGACTTCTAGACTTTTGTAGAAATACACAATGATGGCAGACAAGTATTTTCTATATATGTTCAGTGATGGGAATAACGGCGCTATAAATAACGGTGTTAGTAACGGCGTTATTTATAGCGCCTTTTTTCAGTAACGAGTAATCTAATTGATTACTCTTCCCATCATTATAACGCTGTTATCGTTACTAGACCAACAAGATCTCTGAGCCGAGCGGCAAAGATTTTTCTTGTTCCTCCTTCCTTGGTGAGGGCGGGGGCACGAGACAATCGCATAAATGATGACGATTGGCTGAGGTTGAGTAAAATTCCATGGTAAGCCAATCAGAGGTGGAGTTGGGCGGGTGTTGCACAAATTGTCAGACACACAAAGACGACACAGGAGATTCACGTGAGTCAACGAGAAACAGGAATGGCGAGCCCGAATAGTCCAAAAGTAGCCTTCTTTAAATGGAAGTATAGTATAGCATATCTCATAAATGATTGAACACGCACATGTATTTTAAGTTACGTCAAAGAGGGGTGGAGGTGGGGTCCAAATTCTTTGACACATTTGAGCATTTAAAAAATTACTTGAAAGTAACGCAATAGTTACTTTCCAAAGTAACTAGTTACTTTTATAATTTGTAACTCAGTAACTACTTTAGTTACTTTCTGGGAGAAGTAACTAGTAACTGTAACTAGTTACTTTTTTAGAGTAACTTGCCCAACACTGTATATGTTTATGCAACGCATGTGAATTTAGGTGATGCAACCGTGTAATGTTAATGTTAAACTACTTAAACCCATCTTGAAGTACAATATCCATATCTCCTCTTCATAGATATTTAAGGACACATCTTAGAGGGAGGTTATTTTTTTTGTGCAGTTTTTTGGCAACAAATTTCCTCAAGCAGAATGTTCAAGTATCCGTCTGCCTTAAGGAAATTAATAATATGTGATCCCGCAGTGATAGCCTTGAATTGTGAACACGAATACAGACTCTAGGTGTCGTGTAAATTAATAAATAAGTGATTAAATTAAAACCCTGCTGCTGCCGCCGCCGCCCCCACCTGAACTGGAAGAGCATGCAGCGTTTCTGCTCCCTCTCTGTGATCATCTTGAAGGCGTCCAGGCAGCAGTAGCGCCGGTGGCAGTTCCCACAGCAGAACGTGATGAGAGGGCAGTCGAAGCCGTTGTGCCAGGTGCCATTTTTATCCACGTACCACAGACAGTCCTCGTTGCCACTGACTGCAAAACAAATTGCAATAGAAAGCGTGAGGTGGGATGACACTGCGGGGAAAATGATCAAAAAAGGTGAAAGAAAACAAGGAAGTAGAGCGAGGAGTAATAAAGAAAGCAGCAGGTCAGACAGACAAAAGTATGTATTTTCCCTCTTACGATCTCAGTTTTACAGACGTGCTGTTGTCTCTGAAGTGAGATACTGCTTTGTTCTGCCTTCAGGAGAAAATAAATATGTATTTTGAACATGTACTAGCTCTTCTTTCTTTACATCTTTTCAATTCTGGACCGAACACAGTCATAATGCATTATTCAATGGCTCCCTGTGGCAGAGGTTGAAAACTGATTAGGTCTCAAGTAAGAAAGATTTAAAGGACTTGCATGTCTGCAATGAAAATGAGTCAATTTAGAGTTTTTCCAATAAATTGACTAGTTGTTTGGCCTGGAAAACAACAGAAAAATGCATGTCATAATTCCCTTCAAGCCCAGGATGTCAACAAATGTTTTTTTTCTTGTCTGACAGTCCAAAAATACAAAATACAAAGCACGTTTCAGAGCCTAGACCCATCAATGTTTGGTATTTTTGCTTGAAAAATTACCTAAAAATGATGACAATCATCAAAATAAGTGCAGAATAATTTTTTGTCAGTCGATTCATTGAATAATAGTTGCAGCTCTAATGAACTCAAATATTTCTTGGACAATTTGACCAACATCATCTATTAGGAGACAAAAGTACACATACTATGAAGTATGCGGCGTAGTGCTTATCATAAGAATAAACTCAAAGCAAGTCCTGATTTGAGTCACAAGAAGAGGCATATTAAATAAAATTAATAAAAGTCACTCTGACTTGTAAATTTAAGTGTCTCTGAAGTTAAGGAGCACACTGTGAGGACTGTCGAGCTGAGGATTTTTCTAAGTGTATTAAACTGATGGAAACTCCATTAGAGGACGTCTGCAGTACAGTGCTGAGCCAAGATCTATATAGACTTGGCTCTTGAAGCGGTTTGGACTAATTTTGGATGATGACCTTTGAGCGCTGGCATAGAGAATACTTATTCTGCCATTTGATATTAGAAAATCTATTATGGTGTAGTACTGGTCGCTTACGCTACACAATATGCACACAATACGCCTCTTGCACGCTCGATACTACTGTAATATTTTTACATATTGCTTTGTAATAATGATTGTGGTGGAAATTTATGGATATGAATGAACTGTTGACATTACTGTGGACCTGAGTCATTCAGACATTTGCACTTTGTTTTATGTTGGGAAGCTCCAGGGTGCAGATGAGATGGGCCTTGAAGAGATTACATATTCCCCTGATAATATTAAACATGATACAACATGGTTACACACATTGTTTTGCCTCTTTCTGCACTGTAGAAAGCTTAGCAGATGTGATGTTACTTTGAGTTTGTGGTCCATTAACTGTGTCCATTAATACATGAACATAACTGGGGCTCATGGAGGTTATTCATCAAGCTGCAGAGTGTTTTTCCACATCAATGATTGATAGCAATTTCTTCTGTATTACCTCCAATAGTTTGAATATACTATATTATACACTTTAAATTGCAGAAAATGTGCTGTACATAAAGTTTGAACCACTCCTGTATGAGCCTTTAATTGGGCTGTTGAGCCAAACTACTGTGTTGCATAATAAAAACGTTTTTCTAACGTTTGATAAACGTTAGAAACAAAACAAACTGTACGTTTAACCAAAGGGCTAACGTTACCCTCAGGCTAATGTTTGCTCGCTACCTATTTTTTTTACTATTTAAATAAGAAAACCTGAACAAAGACAACAAAGGCTTGTTAACATTAGTCGTAACATAAGGAGGCTAAATGTGTCCGGACACTAAACAGTGTTGGTTTAGTGACAGTTATGAAGGCCTAAAATAAACACCGATGCTCTCAAGTAAACAGGCGGCAGCATGAGCTCGTGTTGACCGCTGTAGGGCGATGCAGACACCGGCATTTTTAATTTTTTTTTTTTTTTTTTGGGTGTAACGGCTGGAATAAATAACGGTTGACCGTTACAAGCTAACGGCGGTGAGGCCTGGGTGGTGGAGAGCCTCTTACCCGGAGAAGTGCAGCAGAGGACGATGGTGAGCAGCGCCAAAGTCAGCCCGATGAGAGACATGTTGCCCGTTGGAAAGATCATCCTCATCCCCCGAATACAAGCCAAGCGAGGAGACGTTAAGAGAGGAGGTGTTCACATCGGTGTGAAAATAAGTAAATAAACAAGGATAACCGCACTAACGGTCCCTCTTAGACATTATCCAGGCCAGACGAACAGCACGGGAGACGGGACAGCTTTGCTTCGTCGATCGGTAATTTATCCGTCGAAATGACACATCGCGGCTGTGACGCCGTTCAACCGGGACGACGGGGATGGTGCATTCACGGACTGCCTGGAATGTGGGGAAAAATCTCCATCGGTTCAATCGTTATGCAAGAGAGCCAATTGATGTGTGGATGGATGATTTCATGAGTGTGTAATCACCTGATAACACCTTTGTTACCTTGGAATGAGCTTTTTATATCTACAGACACAGTGGGTCTTCTTCCTAGGAGTCCACCATGTTGAACAGTGGCCCTAAATGGAGAAACGAAAACACTGGCTCTAGATAGGGTCTTCTGGTTTTCCTCACATGTTTCACGACCACTGCAGTTTCTCCTTCAGGCTTGGAAGGAGAGGGTGAGGCAAAGGGGTTTTTATCTGCAGCTACACCACTAGAAGCTGCTAAATTCTACATTGGTCCTTTCAATATAAGTATTCAAAACCCTGTATGAAAGAGGCCTGTCTACATAATGAGTAGTTTTACTTTCAACACTAAAAGTGTATATATACATATATTATATATACGTATTATTTTGACTAGTAAATTATCTGGATCCAACATCCACCACTGAACTCTGGTACCAAGCTGCAGGCCACATAATAGCTGTGAAAATGCGAAACAACAAAAACTAATTATTACAGCAATTTATAACACATATCAAAGCCATGCTTGGGGACTCTACAGTTATAATTATTATAATATTAAGAGATACATTTAAGTGTAACACTGAAATGGTTAGTTTATAGTGATTAAAACTGGGTTAGTTGCTTCATGTTTACTAGTAACTGATGTTTACGAGCACCCGTGAATGCACCTTGAGAGGTCAGAGCACCCCCCCTCCTCCCTTGCCGCTCCGCCCCACCGTGTGGATGGAGAGAGACTTGGCATGGTCTGGATTGTAGCGCGTCCCTGATAAAGAGCACAGCGCCTCATGATGTTACAGTCAGGACAAGGTGTAAAGGTATTTCCTGTGGTGGCGTTGGTGCTAAAATATCATAATGGAAACTATATTTATTTGTTTAAGATGAAATATGCTGCAAGCATCATAGGTCTAAACAATGTAAACACAATGAAGTTGGCTTGTGAGGCAGGTGCAAAAGTCAGTTATCTCAGTGAGGATTGAACGTAAAGAACAGCTCCCCCTTGTGGAGAATCTTCAGCCCTCCCAGGGGTGTCCTGTATCTAAAAATGACAAATCAAATCAAGAACTAATCACAAGATAGAGCATTAATAACCAAAAACTATTAAACCCTCCTGTGTTGCTGGGGTCAAATCTGACCAATTTAAAACTTCATAAAATCATAAAAATGTTATTTTTCCTCTGATTGACTCAAGGCCTTATGATATCCTCCACACTGGGCGTTTGAACATATAAAATTTATGACCACCACTTTCATTGAAGTGGTTTGTCCCGGTCAAAAATGATCATCATGAAATGAATGGGTAATACTAGATTATGTTCACCCATTAGATGGAAAACATCTCCATGCACACCCACAACCACAAACACATTTGGTGATGATTATGTTTAAATGATGTTTTTTTTGTGTATGTAAGAGCAGGTCACACACGGAAAACAGCACAGTAAGGGTTAAGACTACACTCAGAGGTGTTTTCACATGATTAGTAATTAATCAGGGCACTTCTGAGGTCTGTGTGAGCATGTGCAGACTGTAGTTTTGTTGCACCTGTGGCAGAAGTTACACCTTTACCATCAGTGCTTGTTTTACCACAGGTAACATTAAAGTCAGATTTAGGGGGCCTCTATTTTCAGAATAAGGCAGACATAGACGACTGTTGTTGGCTCCTTTACACTTGGAAGGCGAGGGTGATGTGAGGACATTACAATGCAGCGATTACATGCAACTAAATCCCACACACTGGACTTGTATTAATGTTGTTGATTGAAGTATTTGAATTATAAATATGCATAGCTCCCTCTACTGGTTCAAACTTTTCTATTACATTTGAATTTCGCTATTGGCTGATTTTGGAGGCAGCTTTCGTCACCAATAATTCTCTCCCTCCCCAGCTGTCAGTCTGTCACTAGCCTGACAGAGACCGAGCCCCCTGTAGTGATTGTCCACTGCTGGATTAAATTTGCTGAGAGAGAGGGAGCCAGCAGATTTGGGGGATTTAGTTAACAATGTCTCTGTTTTATTCAAGTGTCCCAGTAAGCCATGAGAGTGTGACATCGAGGCAGCACACTCACTAACAGGACCCCGAAGCTGAAATAGCTACATGGAAATGAGCCACTGTTCATTTTATTATTCACACAAATCAAAAAGGACAACTCTCAATCCGTCACTGCTTGGCTTGTCCTCCAAACAGAATATAATGCACAGTCAGGACTATATAACAACTGGCGCCAACCTGCCCTCCATTCAGGACTTATAGATCTTCCATCTATAAATCATGCACTCTGTATATAGATGTATACATGCCACAGCTAAAACCAGACACAGAGTCAATAACATTACTCTGTGCAATACCTGTACATTATAATTTATCCTCATTGTTTACACTTAGTTATTGTTCATTCACACACAAGCTACTCATGCTGTGCATGTATATGTATATACTGCCATATTCACCTACCTCACGTACATAACACTTGACTTGTAGCTATTATGTTATTGTTGTGTGATTTTATATACACCTATTTCCCCACCTATCTGTATATAGATAATAGTTTTGTTTGCTGTTATCTGTCTTTGTTCAGCTTTGTTGTCTCGTTTTTAGCTGTAATATTAGGAGAGATGCAAAGAAATAGTTAAATTCTCTGTGTGTGTGTAGTACTTGGCCAATAAAATTGATTCTCATTAAGTCTGATGACCTCAGATAATTTTGGCAGCGCTGATTAAACTGATGATCTAATTAGCCAGAATATGTGAAAACATTTGTGTATGCGTTCAGGGCCTTTAAGCTGCTTGTTGTAATCCTTTTGATTTTATTAGCTCAGTCACACTGTTATGATTAATGATAGATTTATGGTTACAGCTAAATAAGGCCGGTCTCACTCTTTTTATTGTTCAGGGATATGATCAAGTCACGGTCTCAATTACTGTACTGCATCTCGCTACATCTACACAGCAAGTCCAAGTGTAACTGTTAAACAATTTGTTTTGGATATATCTTATATTATTCTGTGTGTAATCTAATTTGGTAGATTTTGTTTCCAGTTTAGCAACTTTCTGCTAAAAAGTTTAAAATATTATAAAATATTAATAATTCTCATGCATACCCTCATAATACCTTATATACCCCAATAACTAGACATTTCAAGTGGTCCCTTATTTATAAGGCAATTACTAAATTACGCATTATTAACTGTATCAGCTACTTTGTTTAATATTATCACTGCAGCGCTTCATCCAGGAGACATTGCTCCATGACAAACACTTTAAAGGTTCAGTGTGTAACTTTTAAGGTGATCTTTTAGCAGAAATGGAATATAACATGCATAACTATGTTTTCAATAATATAGAATCACCTTAAAAAAAAATCAAGTTTTTATTATTAGAATTAGCCTTTTATAGCTACATATGGAGCGGGACTCCTTACATGGAGGGCGCCATCTTGTGCCGCTTTGTTTGTTACAGCAGCCCAGAATGTTGCGCCACTATGTTGCCGACATAGCAGGAAAAATAGTAGAAGAAGAAGATGATAGATGTGACGTAGAGGAAGAAGTGTTCTGGCTAACTGTGTTATGTTTTGTTAGAAGTTAGGGACTGCTGAGTTAAACGCAATTGGAAATTTCACTACCAGATACGGCCAAATTTGACACACTGTACCTTTGTCTCAAAATTAACCCTTTATATCTACAGTGATTGGTTCCTCTTCAATGGAGTCCGCCATTTTTCTACAGTAGCCCAGAGCAGACAAACCAAACCCTGATCTAGATATCGCATTGTGCTTTTTATGTGAATCTGGCAGCCAGAGTTTTTGCTACAAGCTTGGAAGGCGAGGGTGAAACATGGGAGAGTATTCATTTGGTTGCAATATGTAACGTCACCACTAGGTGCCACTAAATCCTACACACTGGACCTTTAAGTGTTTAATATGCATTTGTACTACTTTAACTCCCCCTGTGGGTACCCATAAGTAGTGACAGGTATATAAACGGATAAAGAAAAAACACAGGTGTAATAGAAAATGTCTTGATAGAATTGGTTACAATAACAAAAACTGTACATTAATAAACACTAATAAATGTCCTTTTATCAGCTTACAACTACTTTAAATGTTTATATACAGCTTATAAATGCTAAATAAGTGTTATCAACATATAAGAATCAATGGGTTATCATAATTAACACCATTTAATTCTGTCAAAATTACTTGTTATAGCTGAAGGTTACTGATAAAAATGTCAAAACTGACTCTAGCAACAGCTTTCATTGTACAGTGACTTTATACTGAGCACAAATCTGTAAACAAAGACACCTTGAATTAAATGTTTTTTTACTTAAAATATGCAAAAATGCAGCACGTCAGTAAAATGTCTCTCAGTCTGAGGCAGCATGAAGAGTGATCAAATCCTCCTGAGTGGAAATAAAATGTGTTTATCACTTTTAATTCTCAGATTTCATTAAAAATGTTACTAAAAACCTGCGGATATTATGCCCAGCGTGGGGAGAAAAAGAGAAGAATCTGGAAATCAATCTGGAAATGTTGTCCTTTTGGGACGTTTATTTAGAAATTTTTCCATCCCAACTTTCAATGGGTACAAGGAAATGACAAGGCTGTGAATCACCATGGCAACAGTGTGAATTCCCAAATACCCACTGTACCCCGAGACACGACAGCTGGTCGAAGAGCTTTTTCATTTCCTGTCAGAAACAGTCGGCGTTTTCTGGAATATAAGGCCGCCAAATGTTTCTCTCCAAACATGTTTGTTTGTTTTTGTTGTTGCTTCAATCAATGTAAAGTCTCTTGGAAAAAGTTTTCCCATGTTGCATTTTACTCCGTTTGCACAGAAACACAAAAATAACGGGCTAAGTTACAAATAGGACATGGCAAAATAGTCCGCTCGTGTTTAATGGTTCACCTGTCCCACTGTGAAGCCTCAACCTTTTTTATTCAAACCTCATCCAGTCTGAAATTACACTAAAATGGTGAGTCCTCTGACCTTCTTCAGGAACAGACCCGGGCAGTCTCTCACCTCGTCATCTTCCTCAGTTTAACATCTGCAAAGTGCTTCATCCCATCACAAGTATGCAGAAACAGGAGAGTTATGGGTAAGTGCGTGTAAATCTCTTTTATAACACTGTTCCCTTCCTCTGCCAGGCCCATGATCCCAAGTTCGTTTCTCCTTTTTCTTAGTTATGTTGTAAATTCTTCATGAGAGCAGAACTGATGGGACAATAGAAGAGAGGGCGTTATAAATGGAAGAAGATGTGTTGGAGCGGCAGGTGGCAGTGCTAGAGGCCTATAGACTGCAGGGTTTGTCTCTCGGTGTTGTTCAGGTGGCCTGAGAACATGCTGTAACAAGGCTGCTGGGCGAACTGTGTCAGGAAGTCTGTCAGGTAGGCCTGGAAAAAGACAGACGATACAGTACAGGTCAAGTGTTAAAAGCGATAACTGATCTCTGTGGGGAGAGTCTCTGGATCAGAGCACAGAGAGGGCTCATACAAATTCACATTTAGATTTGATAGTGAATCAGGTGGCCCGATACACACAGCGAGGAAACCACAGTAAACAAGAGAAGGAATAGACACCACCCTAAAAATCTAAGCCATGAAACAGGTACATGAAACATTTTGAAATTAAATAGAGACTGAATTTTTAATGGCATATCCCGGTATCAATAAAACCAAAGTGTGTATGTGTTCATTACTAATCCATGTGACACCGTGTTCATTTGAGTGATCAGAGAGCTGCTGGATGTGAGAATCCTCAGGTGTGTGACTACGTTTGTACTTGTACTTCTCTGTGCGTCTGTGATAATTTGTCTCGGAGGAAGATGATCCGCGTGCAGTCGATACACGTTGGTTTTGATTTTAATCAAGCTGCCACAATAATGACTTTAGCTAAAGACTTTAACTATTGTACTTTAATGAAGCAGCGTGCCTCGATGTTTGTGGGAATCCATTCTCTTTCTTGTGGATGGTTTACATTTTATCAAAATTTTCTTGAGTTAGAAACAGAGTTTGTAATTTGTTGACATTTGAGGAAGTGCTTGTAAATAACAGCACAATCAACAGTTACTCATCAGTAGTTAGAAGTGCAAACTGTAAGCTTCTTATAAAGACTAATACAACAGGACTGGCACTATTTCATCTTAAAGCCCCTTTTATAATTGGAGCATCTTCTGATCTGATTTCACACAGAAAACTGACGATGGCAGCATCATGCAATGACAGAAGTAGCCATTTTGAGAGGCCAGCTCTTCCCAGACAGCATTTATAGTGTTATATAGTCATTTAACACCCTATAAACATCCTATATACAAGGTTTATACCATGGTGACTAATGGAAATATCGGAAATGCAACTAAAAGCTTAGAGTTGGCGTACCTGCAGATCAATCAGGTAAATAGGGTCTTTCAAGGCATCTGGATCATCCTCCTCATCATCCTCGTAATAATCATCATCTGTAAGAGAGGAACAGGGAAACTTAATAACCTGAAACACTACAGTAACAGTAAGCTAAGCGAGAAGCACGATGAACTGAAGACAAACTACAGGAACTGGGGAGATACTAGTACCATATTTGTTGGATGCAATGAGATCAGAGAGCAGCTGCCCTGCAAGCCCTTCGTCCTCATCATCGTCGTCCTCTCCCTCTGCCGCCTCATTGTCCTCCCACATACCAGTGGAATCTGAAACAAACAACAGCTGTTGACTGAAATGTCTGTTGTCCTCTTCTTTAGCTTACAGATAAGAAAAAAAAAAAAAAAAAAAATCAAATCTACAATCTTTCAGCAAGTTAAGGGCAGGATGTCACCACAGTGCACCTGCATTTCTGATGTGGATATATTGTATGACCCAAAAGAAACCGGTCCATGTTAAATTCTGAGCACATCGTGATGAAACGTCAGTTGATAATTGTGTAAAATTACTATTTTTATGAGAGAATACACTGCCAAAATTACACGAAGACTACCTCCAAATAATTTACTACAGGAGATAGTGTTCATGTCCCTCAAAGGACACATGCCCTATCTAAAACAGATACACAGAAGCATTTGTGTTGTTTGTAGTCACCTTGGCTCCAGTCTGCTGCATTCGCTCTGCTGGCGTTAGCCTCCACTACCGTCGACAGCTCATTGATGATCAATTTAAAGATCTTCACTAGCAAAGGAATGTTGGTCCATCTCTCTGGATCTGTGGAGGAGACACAGATCAATGTCAACAGCCATCTATGGTCATAGATTTATAGATTCAACTATCTTTCGGTGATTTGGTGCCTTACTCTTTGCAGATTTGGAGCGTGTGCGGATGCCATCGTCAGGGTTATAGATCTCTTCTCCCTTCACCACGATGTCCTGGAGACGTTTGTCGTCAGTGTTGAGACCGTGCTGCAGCAGCTTACAGAGAGCCACCGTGCTGCAGAACATAAGAGTGAGATATGTGGTGAGGGTGGAGAAAAGAAAAAAATACTTCAAACAGGTATATTAGAGACACTTTTATGACCGGGATATTAGCCATTTCAGCTCCCGCCGTGAGCTGAACTCTGTTTTAGAGCTGCACTAGAAGCAGAAACTGTCAATTAATGTGGAAGATTAAACTCAATATCACCGACATCAAGTAGCCCAAATCAGGCCCAGCCAGTATCATCCAACTGCAGAGGTGCAGTGCTAGCTGTTTGAGTCAAAGGATCTAAAAATAACCAGTTTGTAAGATGTCAGATGGTAAAAGTGTTTATAGCTGTTCTGCATGTCTGAACTCAAAGGTGTCCGGCTGTGCTAAAGAGACCAGAGACGTGATAATTGTTTAAATCTGGGACAACAGCACACTTTTTCAGACAGGCTCTCCTGGAAGGCATTTATAGTGTTGCACAACAAAAGTGACAAATTGTTGTGCAAAGACTGGAAAAAGGGGAGACTTAGAGGGAGGTTCAGCTGAACTGACAAAAAACAGACAAAGAACCAATTTTGATGGAGGGAAACCCTTTTCATCAAGCATCCTGACAGCTTAACCTGCAGGAGATGTGGACATGTTGATCCTGCCATCTACAGGCAAGGAAAGTAACTGCAGCTGAAGTTTCTTTTTTCTATTTTATTTTGTGTCTATTCAGAAAAGGCAAGTATACAAAATATTCAGCATCGCCATAACAATTTTTTACATACATACATACATGTACATATGCATATATACAGAAAAGTATTACATCCAACAGATCTTGCTGGCTGTAACTTTAAAAAAGAAGATTAAAAAGAAAACACTCAGCTCTCCATCTTCATTTCCAGGTGTACACACACACACACACACACACACACACACACACGCCTAAAACTACAACTACCCATAGCTTCATCTTCCTCACATATGTCCCTCTCGCAGTAATTTACAAATTAACTAGGGAGCTTACATTTCTATTCTTCACATCAAAAAAAGGGAAGTAGCACTAAGCCTCAGTAGAGTCATACAAAGTCTGCTCGCTTTCCATATATTTCAAATTTGGTATAATTTGTCCTTTGTAGTTTTTTCTTTTTTAGTTTTAGGTTTTGTTTTTGTGTTTGTGGTTACACATTTATGTGGCTGCAGAAAATAAACAAAAATAAATAAACAGCTTTTATTTTCTTTGCCTCTAGGTGGCACCACTGAACACGGCTCTAAACTACTGGTGCTGATGCCTTCTTCTTTTAACATGGTGCTGCAGGTTAGAGGACTTAAACTGAATGTTACTAAATGTTTTTACATTTTAAAGAGTATAACTTGTAGATATAAATAGTAAATGAAGATATCTGACCTGACTTTACCCTCGTACTGCCCATAGAAGAGGTGCTGTCTGCTCATCCATTCTGTCATGACAAACTCGAGGGCAGGTTTCCCCGTTGGGCCGGGCAGACTGCACAAGAACTCCAACAAAGGCTCCAGCTGGGAGTGAACCAGGTGTGCAAACACCATGATCAGAGACTACAGACAGAAGAGGAGGAGAAACGAGGCAGAGGGAAAGGAGAAATAAGTAAGTACTGATCATTGACAAATAGACGGATCAGGAACCGGTTTGATGAACTTTGTCCCTCTACCTGCATGACGCTCAGAGTCTCAGCTTGCTGCATCTTGCTCAGAATCGCTCGGAGGATCTGGTCCAGCTGTTCCCCGAGCTCTGTTCCTGCCCGGGAAATCAGAGTGGACACCAACCTGCCCACGAAGGCAGCCGTGAACTCGGAGGTCCGGGGGTCCAGCAGTTGGTTGACCACCTGCATGACGTACCAGAGGCCGCTGTTTCCCTGCTCGTCCCTCCACTGAGCGATCTGCTCGAGGGCGACGGAGACGTACGCCCGCAGACACTCGCCACCATTCTGGAGAGAGGAAGGAAGATGTCACATGCCATCTAACAGTTTTTACTTAAATATTTTTTCTTTAGATTAAAAAAAAGTGCATTACCTGCATTATTGTGTTGTCATCAGTGCGTAAGGTGCACTGAGCCACCACAGGAAATGCCTGGCACACCAGCATCTCTGACAGAGGGGATTTGGTGTTCCGGACGACTGTGGTCAGGATGTCTATAGACGTCTTTGGTACGGACAGACGGGAAGAAAAGTGGTCAAATTCTGATTATATGACAGAACTGATCGTTTCAACTTGACCCTGTCATAATTTCAGATAAACAACATTTATATGCAAAGTCATTATTTCAGATTTCAGGGAAACGAGCGTGCGTGAGGCAGAAATGGGTCAATTCCTGTTTTTATCATCTGGTTGCTGACTAAAATTATTTAACTAACACTAGAGTATACAGCATGAGCAAATGCCAATAACATGGCTAACCTATCCATATACATTAGGTTAAAAATAGGTTTTATCTACACAGTAATTACATTTGTCACGACTTGTGTCTCAGTTTATTAAACTGTAAAACGAAGAACTGATCCGACAGTTTATGCCAGATGGATGACGTGCCCACGCTGCTAACTCTCTGCCAACTGCTGCAAATTCAGTTTCACTTTATTGGAATACATGAAGTTTATTCTTATTGACTGGCTGATTACATGCATCGTGCAACACAACAGGAGATTGTGGGTGCAGAAGTACAACAAAGATATGAAGCTGGATGACGGACGAGGACAACTGGTGGAGAGATTTAGTGGTATTTTGTTCTGGATCGTCAGAAGAGGACAGAATGACTGATTGAATCAATTTTAGGTTCATTTTTGTGCCACCTGCTTCTTCTGAAAGGTGTCACTTTCTGTACATCTACGTGTCTTTTTGTGACCCTGTCGACTTACAGCACAGAGTCCAGTGGGTATCTTGTCCGGAGGAGCCTGCATGATGCTGACCAGCGTGGGGATAAGACGCATCTGCATGGGGCCCTGACAGCCTTCGATCTGGGCCAGTTCCTTAAAGATGTCCTGAGCCAGGGACGCCACCACAGGGTCTGAGAAGAAGAGAGGAGACAGGGCCTGAGAAAAGATAAGAGACAAATCAAATCTGTGTCTCTTCACTTCACATGTCTATGTCTTCTCTGGAAAACACTTTGACATGGATAAGCTGGAACCACGGAGGAAAAAAAAAACATGTTTCTCTTCTCAAATCTGTGACAATTTGAAAGACAAATGAAAGATTAAGAGAGACAGAGTGAATGGAGTGCAACAGTGTGACTGATGTGGTTAGAGGAGCTATAGCAGTACCATTGTTATATTTAAGGAAAATAGCAATGGTGAGGGGGCAGATCTTATTCTCTGCGTTGGTGGTGAAGGTTGGGTCGACGGTGCAGACGATGCACAGAGTCTCCATGACGAGGGTGAGCACTTCTGAGCTGAACTGGGCGGCCAGTTGCACCAGTCCCTCCAGGATGCTGGGGAGGAAGGGCTGAAGGACGTGGGTGCTCTCTGACAGCTTCAGCTGATCACAATACCTGGGGAATGACATGGATAAGTTTACATTTTTATTTTTGTATCTGTGATCTTATTTGAGATATTATTTGAGTTTCAATGAAGTATAAGCGAGTTTAAGAGAATAAAAAGATCAAACAGATTGAAAAAATCCCAACAACATTCAACATACTAACACGTCTACGCTGCCTATTTTAAGAAATAGTTTCACATTTTGGGAATTCCACTTATTCCCCGTTTTGAATTAGATGAAAAGATCAACACCACTCTCATGTCTGCACAGCAGGCTACAGTCAGTAGCCATTTAGCTTATCTCAGCATAATGTCTGGAAACAGTTAGCTGGCTCTGTTAAAATGTAAAGCAGCTCTAAGGCTCAGTAATTAACACGTTACATCTTGTTTGTTTAATGTGTGAAAACAACAAATTGCGGTTTGCAGGACGATTTCTAAGCCAGGCTCGGCACAGTTACTTCCCGGAGCCGCTGCTGGTGGCAACAAGATACAAACAGGATCTAATGTGTTAATTATTGAGCTTTAGGGGTGCTGGCAGATTCTGTTACCTTTGAACGGAGCAGGCTAGCTGTTTCCCCCCCGTTTCGAGTCTTTGTGCTAAGCTAACTGGTTGTAGCATCACATCTACCATACAGACATGAAAGTGGCATCTACTCATCCAACTCTGCCCCCATACCAGGGGAAAAATAATATTTGTCTATAGAAAATATGTAATATTGTTCAGTTTTAAATGCAACCATGATCAGTGTGTCCAATTTCAAACGTGTTGGTTCATAACAGAATGTGTTCAGCTATAATAACTCTGACAGTGTGCTGATGGACTAATATAGTTTCCCTGACTACATCCTGGACTGTTTCTTCTGGCTTGGAGATAAAGTTGTTCATGCTTGCTGTGTTAGATCATAAAAATACTCTGCAGCAGAGTTAAACAGAGTTAAAAAACACAGCTTGCTCACCCCCAGATGGCCCTGACTGCAGAGATGCGGACGGAGGGCGGCTGGCTGTCGTGAAGACCGCTGACGGTGGCCTGGAGGAACTGCTGGATGAGCTCGGGAGACATGGCTGCTGTGAAGCGACTGGCCGCCCACAGAGCTCGGCCGAGGAGGAACGGAGACGCCGCTGGTGGAGAAGAAAAACAAAACAAAACAAAACAAAACAAGAGACAGCGGTGAAAAACAAAACAAGAGAAGAGAGAGAAACAGTGAGGCATCATTTTAATTCAATAATTAAATGTTTTTATTGTTTGTAGTAACATGGAGGAACTTCAGAGTAATATAACACTCAAAGGGGTCAGTTAAGGACTCACCTGCCAGGTTGAGATCCGCGAGGATAACACTGGCCAGGAAACCGTGCATATCAAACTGGATACGACCATTTTTAACGTTCTCTGTGATGATGGTTTTGACAGAGCCGAGGGCCAACATGCAGGCCTCATGGATCTTCCACCTGGTCAAAAAAACAAACAACCCTTTTTACTTTTCTGACTGCACAGGTCTCACAATAACAAACACAATAAAAGTAGGTTGTCGTGCTCGACATTTAGAGTTTTGTCCTCAGTTACAGCAGAAGAAATACGACAGAGCTTTGAGACCAGACTCTGGGATGTATTCAGACAGAGACAGAGAGTCAGTGTTTCTCCTCACCAGTGCTCATTGCCACTGTTTTTGGCCTGTTCTGCCTCCTGGAGGTGTCTGGTTGCTGCCGCTGCCAGCGCTGCTGCGCTCTCATTCTGAAACTCTGCAGCCACAGCCTGCAAGCAGAGGTCAAAGGTTACCATCATTAGGATGGACCAGAGGCTGCAAAGCGAGCTGCTATGAAACCACTGCAAACCTATATATGTTGGACATTTCTGAGCCCTGAACACGGCACAGGAAATGTCTGTTCATAAGTAAACAACAGCCTTTTTCAAGGACGTGGGCAACGTGATTTAACAGATGCCTCGACTGTTTCCTGAGGCTGTATGGTTAGGAGACGACAAAGGAGAGCATGGAGGTGTGTTTCTCCAGGACTATATGTAGACGTCCAGCAGGCATGAATGCCTTCCCATCATCATCATCTGAAGACCTGATTAATAAGCGGAAAGATTTTATTTTACTTCTTTCTTCATGTGTTTTGTCTGGAAACTAATGCACAAAATGACATGCGTATGAGAAAAACAAATTGGGTTCTACTTGATAGCTTGAGAAGCACTTTGTCCTCTCAGAGTCATTCTTTGTGGAAGACTGAGGCTTTTCACATTTGTATTTCGGTCACTCTCAAAGAATTAAATGATATCTGCTACCTTTTAGTTCTTTTATTTGTGTTTAACAAACGTGAAGCTATGTGGAACACCAGGTAGCTCAGTTATCGGACAGTTTTGGCAACCGACAGCAGGTCAGTCACAAAGAGCTCATGAAGAAATAACTAATTATAAACATTATTAATGGAGACTCTAAGTGGGCTTTGTTTATCATAAATAGTGACTAACAGATAGAGGTACACAAAAACACTTTGAAAAAGGCATTAAAAGCATTTTATACCCTATAATTACAGGAGGATTGTTTGTGCAGTCAACTTTTATCTCCCTCACTGGTTTAACTCCTTTTCACTTTCTGATTAATCACATACATAGCCTACGACATTATTTTATATAAATACAGACTAAACATCACTTCAACGCATCAGGAGACAGACTCACTAGTAGTTTAGATCATTAATTAATGCTAAAATCACAGTTGTTACATGCCACACAGAGTCTGCTTAAAGGCAGACAGAGACCCTGACATTTAGTCTAGTTGTTTAGTGCACACTAAAGAGTTTGACTGAACCAAACCAAACAGGTTAGGTATAAAATGAATCACAGTCAGGCTAAAGGTGATTTGTTGTTCACCACAATAAGAGATGTATCCTTTTATCTCACCAGCAGAAGGTCCTGAGCAGAGATCCTGACCGAGTAGGAGAAGGTGTCATCATCCTCATCCTCTACAAACTGCTGAGGGTTCGCTGTCCACACTTTGATCTGAAGAAACAATCACCGGTGAATCACCCTGAATATACATGCTGTATTTAATCACACTTCCACACATTCAGGTCAATCCTCACCTGGTCCTCAGTGATCTGCATGTACAGGATGACGTAGTAGATGAGCTCAGGCAGGGCTTTCTTCACTGTGCTCTTGAACTTGTTGTTCTCCAGCAGCGTGTGGACAAACTCGAAGATGCTGAACACCAGATTCTCAAAACCTAAAACCTCACCTGCAAAAAACGAGCCAATAAATAATCAGAAGACAGAAAAAAAAAAAAAAGCATTTTAACATTACAAACTTTCATGACAAGAAAAATGGTTTTGACGATGTGAATTCTGCTCACCGTCTGAGTCTATGGGATCATCCACCTCCTCTGTGTAGTTGACTTCTGTTCGCACATAAGTGAACATTTGGTTAAGGAATGCTCGACCAAAAAGTCATTTTCAGTCTCCTTAGCTTTCTCTTTTCTTGTGGTGTTCTGCTCTGTAAGTCTTTTTCTCAACATGAATGTTTGTTCTAGCTGAATAAGCAGGTGACTTCCACATAATAGCATGAGCTGCTACAGTAGTTTAGAGAGGACGTAACCAAAAGGCCACAAACTTCAAAACTGTTTGATACAAATGCCGAAAAGGAAGTAAAACCTCTGATTATAACGTGTTTTTTCACCTCAAATTGAAGCTATTTTTACTCACTGGTCTAAATCATAGACAGCAGTTGTTATCCCAGAAAGAAATGAGCTAATACACCGTTATAAAAAGGATATAAAGCTGCACTTTCAGTCAGCGTATTCCATACAATGGGTAATATCTGCTGCATGGAGGACACCATGGGTTTAGGGAAGTTCTTCACCAACGCCGTTACTGCCTGATGAAACAGAAGAAATACAGAATTAAAGCCTGAAGTGCAGATAATATAAACTTTAAGTTCATCTTTAACATAACTACAAATCACTACTCTTATCTTGTGTCTTGAGTTTATCTTATACAAATATCTTGATTTTGTTGCGGCAAATAGTTTTACTGTTAAAAAATAACAACAGCTAAACATTCAGGGTTTAATTCAAGGGTCATGCTAAGTATGACTTTTTGGTATATAGAGTCTCTAACCTTGAGGACTTCCATCTTGAGTCCGCTATCAGATGAGGGTCCATCAGGCATCTGAAGAGCCTGCACAAACGCTTCTGTGAACTGTTGCACCACAGGGAAGATCAACGCTTTGGCTGCACCCTACAGAGACAGAGAGGTACAGTAAATACAAATATAAATACTGGAGCAATCAGCACAATATAAGGACTATTTTACAAAGTCTGATTTAAATAAATTATGTAATTATTATTTATTATATGTGAAAGAAAATATTTCGTCTTTTTGTCACCGTCTCACCTTCTCAAGCTCTTCAATAGCACAGATGAGGTTGGCACAGGTGGTGAATATCTCTACTGCTCTGGATCGAGTACGAATACTGTAAATCTGCAACAGTTCACATTCATTTTGAAAAAGGTGTCCCAAACTTCACGTCAAACAGACACAGTGCACATCAATTAGGGGTATTATCAGTAAAAAGATAGTACAAATACCTCAGCCATGGTGAAGATCTTGTACATTTCTGGTAAGATGACTGGAGCCACAAGCGGCATTTGTGTATCTGTCACCTCCCGAGTAAACTCTGCACACATCAGACAGTTCGTCAAGTTAAAGGTAAGTGGAAACTGTTATTTTTAGTATTTTTCAAAAGGATGACTTCTACCTGAAGAGTTCTTTGATTGAAGTTAGTCAATTTAACAAAAGATGTAAAAAGTTTGCAAAAGAAAATATGAAGGTGCATCAACAGTTTAGGGTTTCATATCTACAGGGACTCCCGGGAGTGACATGCCAGTGTCATGCCAAACCACTATCATTGATTGTACGCCATGCAGCTACAATTTTATAACAGTATAAACTAATAAATACAGGCAAATGCATTAAAACCTACACTCAGATGAGCTGGAGTGAAATAAATGTGTAAACTAATATGTTAGGAAAACTTAAAAAGGTATTTAGTTATTAAAATATAGGTATAAAATAGATGCAATTTGCATGTTTATTAACTTTAAAAAGTCTTTAGGCACTGGCAGTACTGCTAAAAGATCATTAATGTTAAATCGACACTGTCTTGTAAAAGCTACTTACATTCTCATGAACATGCATATGTATATACACAATAAAACTGCCCTCCAAAACTCTTATTCTCTTATTTACACTCTTATTTTGAAAATCTAGGCCAGTTTTTAGTGGTTTGGCATGATGTTTTAGAGGATGTACAATTACAGCTTCAGTGTTTGTGTGTTTCTCGTTACATACCTGTGAGGACCCTCATGGCCCCGTGCACAGCATTGACATCTCCGCTGACCAGCATCTCCATCAGTAGGGTGAATAGCTGCGGCCAGGCCTCGGGCCAGTCCCAATGGGCGATGGCCGACACGGCATATGCAACACTGGAGCGGACTTTGCTGATCGCCTCCCGCAGACCGCTTGGCAGCAGCTCCCTAATGGCAGCTTTAGCCTGGAGGGGGACAACAGGAGTTTGACAATATTGGCCTCGGAGGTCAAATTAAAATTGTGTGCAAGGATACTCCTGAGAGATAAAACTTCTGCAAGTAGCAGAGAAAATAAATGTACTCAAGGTGAAGAATTCTTTACCTGATCTGTAGTTTCAGGAGGCCTGAACTTCTCTGACTGGGAACACCAGTGAGTCTCCACATACTGCTTCAGGATGACCGACGCTAACTGCAAACAGCCACGGAATATTTGTTATTAAGTTGTACATAAACACATCATGATGCATAATGTCAGAATAACTGTGACATGCATGTGTGTGGGCTGGATGTCCTTCACTCCGTTGCACATATCTACTTTGTTGGTTTGTTTTTTTAATGCTCACCTGACGGATTGCGAGCGCTCCCTGAGGATCAACTGTGAGTTCTGCCAGGTGGACGCCAAACTCTACAACACAAACACATCAGCAAAAATAAATATATAAAAAAAGGGTAGGAAGGGGGTAGGAATAAAAATATTAACTCATATCTAAAGGCTTCATGAAGACACAGAATTACACTGCCATCAGAAATGTCTCTACTAAACACCAAAGTCAATACATTTTATACTGTTTTTTGCAGTTGTAGCTGCTGCTGTAGTTATTTAGTCCATTTGTTTACATTTTAACGTTAAATTATCTCTTCCTGTTAAAACATGAAAACATGTTAAAGGTCCAGTGTGTAGGATTTAGTGGCACCTGGCAGTGACGTTGCAGTATACTCTCCCATGCCTAATCAGCATGTAGAACAAACTCTGGCTGCGAAATTCACATAGAAAGCAAACGACCGCATCTAGATCAGTGTTTGGTACGGCTGTTCTGGGCTACTGTAGAAAAATGGCGGTTCAACGTGGCAGACTCCATGGAAGAGGACGTGCTCTTACTGTAGACAAAGGGCTCATTTTAAGACAAGGAAACCACAACGTCAGGTGACTATACACTAATGAAAACAAGCTACTGAATATTAAATTACATTACTGCCAATAGGTGCTCCTAAATCTTACACACTGGACCTTTAAATTCTTGGAAACATGAACAACACAAATACACGGTGTAATGGTGAGAAAAAAAGCCACAGTATATTTGTAGAACAGGCAAACGTGTCCCAGCCGGAGCTAAATGTGACAGATACTGTGCTACAATACATGATTATGACAATTTTGACATAATTTGGCTCTGAGGCTAAAAACATTTGCAATAACCCAGCGAGCTATAAAGCTCGACAGTGGTTTGAACCTGGCCCGACAGGCATGCGGAGAGATTAACACACAGTTCAGGATCAGCATCAACCTCAGCTCTGAACCCGCTCTCTCTCGCTGGGTTTTTACTAAGAGTGACATCAGGCGCCAGAAGACAATGTTAGTGCTGACAATCCTACAAAGTGTCTGCCTTAGAGAGAGGCCAGCGGAAAGGGACAGTCTCGCTGCGACGCTGCGGCACGGCCGACAGACAGCGTGCACAATTAGCCTTTCACCAGCAGCACGGGGATTGCAGGGCAGACAATGGAAAGTCTAGTGGAGTGTAAGCTACAGCCGCTGGATACTGTATCCATCTGTCCCATTTGAGGCCGTTATCGAAATAAAATACAACAGTTTGTTATAGGTATCATTTGACTCTCACTAACTGTTTACACGAGGTATATTGTCAAGTTCATATCCGAGGTGCTTGTGAATTCAATCAGCTGCTTTAATGGCAATTAAAACAGAAACTGGACCAAGTCTGTCTCTGCAAAACTTAAAATATAACATGAAAAATAGTCATTCAGCAGTTCATTTGAGTACATAACTGGTTTAATCATTAAGAAATCGCACAATTCAAGCTTTGATAAGTTTTCTGGCCTTTCAGACACCTTCCTAACGCTTTCACTGTTAATTATAGTATTAATAAATGATTATAAACCTGAGGCACAAGGGCTACTACGCTGGTTTCTCTTTAGATTTGAGTCTCTGTAACATCAAAGTATTAAATATGCGATGTTGTACACGGGCGGAAATGTTAATTTTTAACTCAATCAACTCAACTTGGAATGTAGGAGCAGGAAAGAGCTCATTGTGGGCAGTTACTGTAATAGTGTAAAAGGTCAAATCATGGTACTAAGATGTTTTTTTGTGAGAATACTTTACATTCAGAACTTATGTATGAATACTGTCTGTCTCTTTGACTTTGCCCTCCAGTAACAAGTCAGAAAAACTTGGCTTGTTAGTCCTCTTTGTCTGTCTCTCATCTCCTGATGGTGCTGCTCATGATGATGCTGCAGGAGGCTGGCAGCCTGTAAGGCGGGATCCGTGGGAGAAGCCCCTCTGTGTGTGTGTGTGTTGGGGGGGTGAAGACATCTTCGCGGGAAACCTGTCATCGGGAATTCGGCGGTTGCCATAGTGACAGCGGAATAAAATCCTAAAACATTAAAGTTTGGGAAGTGATACTACTTTTTTTTCTTTTGGACTACTGGAAGTCGCTTTACAGCTTAAATAAAGTTAAATAAAGATATATATAATCTGTAAGGTAACCGTTGGTTCACGGTTGCTAACGGTTGTGGTCCGTTGCTGTCACTTCCGACCCGTTTCCAAGTGACGTTATTGGATTCCGGCACGCTCGAGACCAGAAACGGTGCGCGTGTAGCTTTAGCTTCATTAATTGTGACACTATATCAGCTTGATACACACACATAACCGACCTGTAAACGTAACTTAAACGTTAAATGAACGTTTTAAGTGAGCTAGAAGAATAAACCACACTGTTGCTGTGCTGCTGCTGCTGCTGAGGGTCCACACAAGTCCCCTCCATGTGCTTAATATAACTTACTGACTGGCTAACGTTAATCATTATACTGGTGACACGCTGAGCTGTGGCCGGTCCAACACGTCAGTTTAAACAACACATCCATCAACATGAGCTGCTGAAACACGTTTTAATGAGCTTTTAATCTAACTTGGTCATCACTAACTTCTGGAAATATGGCCTAACGTTAGCCACCGGGAGCCGAGACACTTCCCCGGCCAACGTTTTGGCTGTTAGCTCCCTCCCAGCCTAGCAAACACAGCCAAAGTTAGCACCGGTTCAAGCCCGGGGCAGCTGTCCGCATGGTGCCTCTCTCTGTAAGAAGCCCATGCCGTTAAATGAGTACCAACACCGGGTAGCTAGCCACAGTTGACTCCATCAAGAAACTGGCTACCACTCACCCTCTGTCACTTCCAGCACTTTGATCTGCTCCTCCGCGGCGGCGCGCACTTCTTGTATCGGGGATAGGATGGCCGTCAGCGTCTCGATCAGAGCCTCTTTCAGTCCCTGCTGGACCGGGCCGGTGGACGGACCGGACCGAGCACTACCTGCCGCACTCATGCCTGCTGTGTTTTCACCCGCAGCCCGCTACAGAGTCAGTCCACCACACCACCACCACCACCACCACCCGGGGAGGAGCAGCAGAGAGCCACAGCCACAGAAGCGATGCGCGCCAATGCATGGAAACGCGGAGGCGGGGTTTTACAGGAGGAAGCACATTTTGTCGTCCGGTTCGGCCCCACGTGTGTTTTTTTGTTTTTAAAACTCTGGCTCCCTCTCGTGGAGCGGGGGAAAATAATGTATTCAACTGCTGTCTGAGATATTAGTTACAAATATTCAAATTGACTATTGAAAATGTCAAAGAGACCCCATAAAGTCAGATTTTCAGGTTTTCAAAATAAAATACTGCAATGCTGTAAAAGCAGTAAATTCACTAGTACCTGCATTTCAAAATTAGGTATTCACTTGCCTACAAAATTCAAATCTTCATGCCTATTATCCTGCACAATGCAGTGGTTAGAAGTGGCCTCACAGCAAGAAGGTTCCTGGTTCGTACCTATGCTGGGGCCTTTCTGTTTGCATGGCTGTGTCTGGTGGGTTCTCTCCAGCTTCCTCCCACAGTCCAAAGACTCTAAATTGGCCATAGGTGTGAGTGTGAGTGGTTGTTTGTCTCTATGTGCCCTGTGATGAGCTGGCGACTTGTCCAGGGTGTATCGTGCCTCTTGCTTTAGGTCATCTGGGATAGTGACCCTGATGAGGATAAGTGGTTACAGATATTGGATGTATGCTTATTATTTGCTAGCAAATGTCTTAATAAAATACCAGGAGATATGATTATATTTCCACCCAGCACATGCATGCAGTAATTTGTGCCTAAAACACTGAAAGCTCTAAGAAACACGGTTTTAAGTGCGAATAAAATGCTGGTATGACATGATCTTGTCATCTTATTGAAAATGCTTTGAATAAATATATAGTATAGAAAATGTTGTGGAAAGCCTTCCTAGAAGAGTGGAGGCTGTGCTAGCAGCATATTAATACCCATGATTTGGAAATTCGACCCATCACATATAGTTGTAATCTACCCAGTTACAGCTAGACACAGTGGGTGGTGCAATACTATGCATATTAACTATTTGCAACAAGTCGACTGCCAGCTGTGTGGTAAAACCTGCATCCTCTGTTAACAGGTGTAGTCTCACCTGAGCTTTAAGATGGGCTTTCATTACACACTTCTCCATTCTTTACAGAGACAAGAGTAACATTAGACCGCCGTGGAGTGAGACAATAGTGCGATTCTTTGTGAGGCATGACTGTCAGTCTGCACACGCTGTAACTCTGGAAGTGGCAGTGGGTTTCTTGTTACTGGAGGAGGAATCACCAGCTTCACCTCATAATCCTGTTGCTCAAGTAAACAGATGCAAGATTTCCATAAACCTGATAGGAGCGTGTGACATACTGTTTGTATCCTCTTGAACCTCCACGATCGGGACCTCTCTGGGTGGACGATCTCTTCTTACATTTGAATCTTCAGAAGATGAGCTTCAATCTTCTTCAGGAGCTTGTTGAACCATGGCATAGTTTGAATGACTTTTGACAAACATAGTACATCATGTACTCTTCCTTTTGAAATACACTCTGTGCCATCAACAATAAGTAGGGCATGTACACGCCTGGCTGCAATGCAAATGACCAATAGGACTGAACTAATTGTAGATTCAACTGTACTATACCTAAAAAAACATATGCCCTGATATCTATGTGACTGTGTGTCTCTCGAGGTTGTCTTTACTCAGTGCTACATGCTTATATTAAACCTCAAATTTAAGTCAAGATGAACAGGTATACATAAAAACAGAAAACACTAGAACATAGAGAGAAAAAAAAGCCAGATGGGGTTTCTTCTTCTTGCTAGAGCTAAATTTAAACTCACTGATTGCTGCATCCTGTGTGGCTTTAAAGAGAACACAGGTGAGGATGTGTTGACATAAAAATAAACAGTGACTGTAATCTCCTCTCACACATTATCACCGCTGCAGATCTGAAGGATTAAAAGCAGAGAGGTAAACCTGTGGGCTCAAATCGCTCTAAAAAAAAAAAAAAAAAAAAAAAAAGGAGTCAAATAATATATATACTTGAATATTACAATGATAACATGTTCCAGGAAAGCCTGTCAGTGTGTTTTGGGATATAGTGTGTTGTGTATAAAGCTGGTCTACAATCTTTGAGTGTTTGCAAAGCCAAAGAGACTTTGAGGTTATGTCTCCTCTCCTTGGCAGGTGTATCAACAGCTATAATACCCATGCTCAGTTTTGTCTTTCAGATTGTACAGCTAAAGACTAAGAAGTGTATAATCCTGAACAATCCAACTAACCATTGAATAAATAAGGCCCTGATGTCTGCTTTTAGTTTTTGTGCTGCACACCTTAAAACTTAGTGCACTATAGGTCAATTTAAAACCATGACTACAAACTCTTAAAGTCTGTGTAAAGTATGAATAAATATGTGTTCTGAGTTTTCTGAGACCAAAGAAGAAAGTATTATTAACCACCCAGTCAAATTTGAATGATTAAAACTACCGAGAAGTTTACGAAATTAGGTATCAAAATCGGGTAAAAATGAGCGGTATTCTCAGCTCCAGGACTGTGGGGGCGTGCCCAATGCGCTAAAGCCACGCCCCCTCATGGGAGTTAAGCAGCAATTTTGAAGCGTCTGAAATGTGTCAGATGAGTTCAGAAAATGACATGACTAACTTTGAAACACTGTGCGAGATGAATTCATCTCCATCTCTCTGCTAGGGGTGCAGGGGTATGCTCAGGGTGGCCTCAGTGTGTCATCGAGCCACCCTTTAGGACCGCCCACAAAATCCTGCACTGAAAACTGGTGAAAAACTGTTTTAACCTCTGACTCCACATTTGAGTAATATATCGTTCAGTCTTTTCACATGTTTTCAGCAACTATTTTCCAACATAATTCATGTATTTTGAAAGAAATCTCAGAATTGCCTTTACACAGACTTTAAACATTACTGTTTTTACCTTGTTCTGTTATCTGCCTGTTTGTTTTGTTGGCAATTATTTTTGTGTATTCATTCCATTTTATTGTACTCTCAACATCACTGAAAATGATGGCATGTCCTCAATGAGTCCTTAAGATTTAAATAAAGGCTGATTGAATGAATGTCATCTGCATAGCAAGGCCGTGGTGAAGACCATACTTTTTGACAGAAAAACAATCCCCAAATAAAGTTGTCAGTTTAGAAACGGTGAATATTTCTGCTACAAATTAGCTCTGTACGCTCCAATAAAATACCTCCATGATTTGTGAAAACTGACTTGTCCAAGATGTGACAAAAGATATAAACTGTGATATTCCTCAAGAATGACGGGTGTCAGAAACACATAAGCTTCAACTTAGTTGACAGTTTCAAGGTACATCTAGCTAAAACCAATGTAGTCTAATGCAACAGGACAGCAATAAATTATGAGTTATAATGTTTTATAAGGTTTTAGTTTAAACAGTTTAATGTGGTGTTTGTTTGTGCCTGTATTTTATAGTCTACTTTTCTTACATTGTATTTATTTATGACTTTGTATATGTGTTTTCTCATTTGTCCCTTATAAAGCACTTTGTAATCTGAGGTAAATAAACTTTATCATTATTAATTGTACCATGTTTTACTGAGAGGTGTGTCTTATATTTAGTCTACACTCACGGAGCGAACATTATAACCTTCATGAAGGGAAGATTTATTGCAGGACTGTTGTATTAGACTGCACACTAAGGTGTGCCTAATGACCTGGCATCTGAGTGTATGAGATATGGACCACAGGTGGAGAGGATCTCTGCCTAAGAATGAACCAAACACTAATACAACCGTTTCTTCTTGTTTAAGCAAAAAGAATTTGGTTTATGTAGAAACAAGCAATGTTTTGCAACTGGATATTTCCCTCTCCTTCAAAAGAGTTAAAGCTAAAATTAAAAAAAAGAAATGAATACCCATCCCAGTGCACCCAGAATCGTCACCTTCCGAAAATGTATGCAGGTGTTACTGACAGAAAGCAAAGAAAACCTGGGGGACAGCTCACAAGGGAGATAGATATAAGTGTACAGTACATATATATAAAATATAAAATCTGAAATATATTTTATATATATTAAATTGTGTTAGGGTTCAGTATCTTTCACTACACAGCATTAAGGTGATGTGTCTGATTATCTTTTTTTTTTCTTCATTTTCTTTTTCAAATTCTATTATATAAACCAGAGGAGAGTCAAAGCAAAACAAAAGAATCAACGAACAAACAAATGTGGGAAAAAGAAATGGAAACTAAGCAACAGACGAAAGGCCTCCGCCCTGATCCGATGGCCCTCCCCCCCTTCAGCCTCCGAGCGCAGGGGTGAGCAAGCACGGACGAGGCGGGACAGACCCGGTCCAGCTGTACAGCGCAGTGAAACATGACTTACATATTAGCTCATTTTTTACACGTACAGTCGTGATCAAGGCACAGGGATCTTCTACAAGTTATTTTTTTTTCTTCAATAAAGTTGTACAAAATAATACATTTTACAGTCTGTACAAGAATAATAGTCCAGCAGTAAAATAAAGACAGACGTACTTAAAGCCAGGAGGGGAGAGGAAGTGGGGCTGGGCGAGGTGAGAGAATAAGACGAAAGGTGGGGTGAGGACGTGTGGAAAAGGAGGGGACTGATGAGGGCTGGAGCGTGTGTGTGTGTGTGTGTGTGTGTGTGTGTGTGTGTGTGTGTGTGTGTGTATGTCTGTGTTAGTGTGTGTGTTCCCAGGTGAATGTTGCATCCAGTCTTGACAAGTCATTTACTTCATGCTTTCATTTTGCTTTGTATTTTTGCCTTGTTAAATAAAATCTCCTCTTTATTTCCCATATGTTGAATAGTTGTCAAATAGCAGCAGGGGCAGGGGAGGGGGGTGAGGATGTATTTGTGTGTGTGTGCGTGTGCGTGTGTGTGTGCATGTGTGTAGGAAGGGGGGTTTAAATGGTGCACAAAGGCAGATCACACACACAGTGTACACCAACACACAACATGGGGTAAAAACTAACAAAAACTTAAAAGTTGAATTGTGTTATTACAGGAATATATAATATTTATATTTATATATATACATATTTATATACACACATATATAAATATCTATATATATAGCTTGGATTTTTTGCACTGCATGAAGTTCACTGGTATGCATGAATTTATGCATTGTATGGTATTTTCCTTCTTTTTTTTTTCCTTTTTTTTTTTATTGTTTTCGACTGGTTTCTTGAAGAGCAGGTCATGTGAGCCGTGTGGTCTTATGTTCGAGTCACGCTCACGTCCACAGGCAGCCGCTAGTCAATTAGTCTGTCTGTTCGGGGCACAAAAAAAAAAGGCTCACAGCCCTCCTCTGTATCAGTTTGCCACCCTCCATGTCCATCGTTCTCTTGTTCTCCTCCTCCTTCGTCTTCAGCACGCGGTGAATAAACTCCTCTCTCTCAGAATGCATTATTCAATTCAGCCTCTGCCAACTGTTAAAAGCAGGAGGACTTGGTTTTTAAAAGGGTCTGTGTGTGTGTGTGTGAGGCTGTGATATGAGACATTAAAACCTATCTAAGGGTTCTAGATGTCTTATGCTGTAGTGTGTGTGTACCTGCCAGTGTGTATGTGTGTGTGTTTTCATATATCTGAGAGAGAGAAAGAGAGTTAAAAGGAGGGATAGCCTGCACTGAGGGATTCCAGTCTTGACTTTCTTTCCTGGGTCAAAGTGTGGCTGAGTACAGCAGTCAGTCCTGGCTAATAGTTGATGAAACTGTTGTTGGTGTATCCTTAACTGTGTTTGCTTTTTTTTTTTTTTTTTTTAAATAAAAAAGTCTTTCCACTGTTCTGTTTTTTTTTTCTGAAATCGTGTTACTGGGAGAAGTAGGAGTTGTATAAGGGATGGAGGGGAGGGCAGGCGGTCAGTTGCTCGCTCGTTCGCTCAGTTGTTTGGTGAAGTTGGTGGAAGTGGAGGGGGTGATTGGCTAACTGATCGTGGAGGGGTGGGGGAGGCGGGGGTAGATAGGTAGGTTGGTAGGTAGATAAGTAGACCGGACCGCTGCCCATCACAACAGCTCGTACTGCCGTAGGTGCATCCTCTGTATGATGTCGCGACAGTCATTGAAGACGCGGCGGATGTTTTCTGTGTCGACCGCGCAGGTGAAGTGGGGGTAACAGTAATGCCGTCCGTCCCCACTGGCTGTGCTGATCCTCTGTAAAAGACACAAAAGTACACTCAAGTTAGTGTGATTCATTATATAAAGAAGACATCTTTTATTCTGACAACTTAACCGTTTGGTCAGTTTGGATTCCACTAGGAGTGTCAGAAGCTGAACAACTGGACCTTTTATCCTAAACTTTTTGCTGTTATAGGACATGATAAGACTATCTTGTAGGCAAATATCCTCTGTACACAGCAACCAAGTCACTGTAAGTGGCCATCTGTAAGATTTTGTTTTGATTTTGGTGACATTTCTGGTGCTCAGCTGTCACTGGTGTGGTTTTGCATGGCATGTCCACGAAAAAACATTTGCCAGTCGCACAGTTTGGATGAAACTGTCTAACACACCACTTACAGAAAGATTTAACATATTATTACATAAAATCTGGGTTGGATTGGAGGATGGAATATGATATATATGTATCTACACACTTCTATGAACCAAACTAATTCTAAAAATGATAAAACATGAGCTTTGTACATACCAGGAACTCATCCCGGATGAAGTACTTTGCCCTTGTGACGCGGGGATCTTCACCTGGTTCTGGTATTGCTGTTGGAGAAGAAGAAAGTTATTTTTGCGCTTGAACAGCAGCACTGATCCTCCAGCTGAACAGATCACATCAACATGAGAAGCTGCAGCTGACAAAGCTGGTACGGATGGCAGTTACTTAATGAAATATTGTGACCAAAATGATTTGTCATGTCACTGTTTTTCTTTCAAAAAGGAAAAAACATATTGGAAAAAAGTCTGCTCCACACACATTGGTCTGTGTAAGAATCTACACAACATTTTGGTGAATTCAAAACAAAACAATAAGAACAAATACTTCTACATCACTACGTAACATGATTATTCATAGTGGAGATGTGTGGTGGTTTAGGTTTCAAGGCCCAAATAATACTAAATTCTTGGGCCCAGTAGTGTTAACCAGGACTACCATTATTACAACTTACTCCTGAGCAGCAAATCCAAGTCATTATTTTTGTATTTTTGTGTCATTTTCGTAGCTTTGCCCCGATTGTGTCTATCACTGATGATGATGTTGCACTGACCAAAGTAAATACTGACATTTGGGAAAACAGCAATGTCACTGTAAGTCTAGAAAGGAAATATCCAGACAAAGGATGAGGTTTAGGAAGAGTATCTAAAATATTTCAGGTCAAACTGAAATGTAACCCCCGCAGAGCATCGGTAATAATATCTCACAAAGTGCTGCAGAGATCATGTATTTATGTAGGCTAACCCGGAAGTTAGCATCACCGTGTTTCTCTCGACAAATGCCAATAAGATTTTTTACATTGGATTTCGATTTACTGCTGAAAAAAAGCTCTGTGGCAAACTAAACTTGATAACAAGATAATTTGGACAAATAAACAACACTTTTATGATTTTTGAAGAGTAAATGCACTGCCAGAAGCCAAACGCTAATGTAATGCTATAAACAACCCACACCACAATCACATGACTTCAGTGTCACCACAACTAAGCTATGAGTTTACTGTATGCCCCCGACAACCTCCGTAGCCTCATTTGGCCCCTTGTTACCAACCGCCATTTTTAAGACATGTAAAAGTTTCACAATTCACAAGTGGGGGATTTACTGACAGATTTTATGTTGTAGAACTAAATGTGAAAAGCTCTTGAGCTTCTTTGTTAACCACAGACCTTATTCCAAGGTAACCAAAAACTACTAGAAAACTAATTGACTTCAAGACGAGGGAACCAGAAGTTGAACCAAAAGTCTCTGTGACTATTTCTTGCCCCGTTTCCACATTCAGAGATCTCAGTAATAAAGTTGATGAATACAGTGTTATCGTAGATATTAATGTTATCGAGACCTGTGGCCAAACCTGTGAAAATATGACCCAAGTTAACCAGAATCTGCACTAAACCATGTTAATGTGTCTGTTACAACCACAGTAAACGGACATGTTATGTATTGGACACCCACAGATATCAGCGTCAACCTCTTACCATCATCAGGTGTAGTGTAGCGTGCAAACTCCGGGAAGTACTCCTCAATTTTAGATTTCCCTGCCAAAACCTTCTCAGCGAGCAGGTCCTGTTTGTTCAGGAAGAGGATTACCGAAATGGTCCGTAGCCACCTGTGGAGGGAAACGAAGAATAAGTTCAGTGCCAGATTTCTTTGGACTTTCGTTCAGGACCCAAAAAAACGTTACAGGTCTGTTGCTGGAGACTCCACACTTTTTAAATGGCATTATGTTTTAATAGGCTTTGACTGAAAAACAAGGGAATAATTAAGTCTCTGGAGTTCTGGGCTGAAAAGGTCTAAGAGCTCCTGCCATAAACAGTCCATATGCTCCCACAGGGAGATACGAGTCAAGGAAGGACGCTGTATCCAATTAACGTCTCCTCCCACTGTACATGCACAGAAAATGACACTGAAGTGATACTCTGGTACTACGGTTGTACCTTAACTGGACCGAAATGTCTTAATCTGTGAAAGAATATAGTTCAGTCTCATGACAATGGAGCATTAAATATTTCTTTTACAGAATAACGGGACTTTGTGGGTATTTCTCTACGTCATCAGTCACTCAAGACCACAAAAGAAGTCAAGATACAGTAACCAGGATGTGTCAAGCAGGGAGTAATCATTGCTGGAGAACAGGATGATTTGTGTATTGATGAGAGTATGTACACTAGGTTGTATTATTTACTGCACTCTTTAATAAATCCCTTTTAGAAGAAAAGAAGAAATCGGGTGTACAAACAGTGTTACTCGTTCCATGTTTGACAGTTCCATGTTTGACAAAAAACTCAGGATGTTGATTGATGATTGACTGACCTGTTGTTCCAAATGTTCTTGAAAAGGTTGAGGGCTTCCTGTAGTCTGTTGGTCTGATTGTCTTCTCTGATCACCATGTTGTAACTGCTACTCGCCACCACAAAGATGATAGCTGTCACATCTGCATCACACACACAGAAAAACACCAGACTAGGATTAACACACCAAAGGTGGATAAGAACACTACCAAACATTCATGCATGCTTGGAAAACAAATGCCAGGCCACAATTAAATAAGAAATCAAAATATCAAATCAACGAGTGCCTGTCTGTGATTATTTCGAGTTTCATGACTAAAATCAAGCAGTCTGAAACTACAAACAGTCTACAAACATCCTACCGTTAAAACACTGGATCCATTTTCGACGTTCATCCCTCTGACCTCCAACATCGAACATACTGCAACGGAGGAAGTTGCAAGTTTAAAAGCAGAGTAAGGAGTTAAAATACCGAAACAGGAATGTCCTGAAGTTTCTCAATATCAGCAAAACATATTACATGAAATGTGATCAGTTTGTCATCCAGGGAAGTCAAATTGCTTACTGTCCGACACTGTGATAATTAAACTTTGTGGTAACTCACTGGAAATTGACTTTGTCTATTTGAAATTTTGTCTCGAAGATCCCAGATGTCAGTACTCTGCATCTCAACAGGTCCTGAAAAACACAGAAGGAAACAGGGACGTGTTAAAGGAAGTATAGTGCTACAGATCACAGATGCAGGCAGTGTGATTTCATTTAACACTGCAAGCGTTTGTGTGTCTCACCTGATCGGTGGGTGTGTAGTCATGCTGCCTGACCACCTCAACCCTGTCTAAGAAGCTGAAAGGAGAACAGAAAAATAGAGCCGGTTAGATCCTAAAAACATAATCTAATGTGTAACGTATGGTGACGAAAGTATGCCCCCCCCCCCCCCCCCCCCCCAAACACACACCAGTACATCCCAGTACATTAATGGAAGCTAGAGAAAGATGGAGAACATTAGTCTCTGAACGGCCACCAGGGGGCGTGTGCTTTAATTCACAGAGAGATCAGAGGCAGCCACTCTGAGTCACCAGCAGCCGTTTGCTCTGTCAGACCAGAGAAGCCTCGTCAATGGAGCTGCTGTAGTAGTACTTGCACAGGAGGAGAGGTGTGTGTGTGTGTGTGTGTGTGTGTGTGTACGTGCGTGGGTGGGTATGCAGGCCTACAGTGTTCAGATTTGCAGAGCGCCTACCCAAATGCATTGTTCGGATGAACTGGCCTACATTACCGCTGCCGTTCAAGGTGTGTGTGTGTGTGTGTGTGTGTGTGTGTGTGTGTGTTTGGTGCCCTGATGTTTTCACGATGACTGTATCAGGGTCACCTGCTGAAGTCGTCTGCTGCAACATGTCAGGACTCAAAACAGGCCTAAAGAAAGACTAGTGAGATTTTTACATGAGACCCACGCTGAAGAAGTTTAAGAGTCTGTGTTAAACAGTATGTGGACTGCCGTCACATCATACATGTGAACACAGAACGAATGGGAGGACTCAGACGAGCAGTATTCTCAGATGTACTGAAGAAACATTACGTAGGAAGAAGAACAGGAGTTGCTCCGTTCTCACGGTGGAAAAAAAGAGTGGGCTGAACTTAATGCTGCTACACTGTGAAGAATTTGGTGATTATCTTTAAGCTACAGCGGCAACTGTCATAAGTGTCCCCCACTAGCCTGCATCCACCAGACACAAGTACTGCAGCTTTTCCCACAACAATTCCTCCGTAGGGTGAAGCAACAACGTGTCAGCAGTGAAGGAAGCATTTACACGAGCACGACTTCTACTACAGCTACACCTGTAAGCGTACAGGGAAGGAATGAACTGACTTTTTGTGTGCAGCCAACAGCAGATCATCTTTACAGACTTACAAAGCATGCTCTGAAAATGTTTTACAGGGTTAATGACACATTCACTGCAACAGGAATCCTCGAAATATAATAAAATTTCATTGACTACAACTTCTCGGGACTACAAATTTGCAGTACAGTACAGCATTAAGACAAAGAACGTTAGAGACATTAACAACAAGGTAAAATGTGTTATTGATATGTAAACTACCTGCCTGACTGCATTTTGAATTCCATCGTGGTCTGAAGTCACATTTCAACAACAGTTAGGGGATAAACAGGAACATAAAGTAGACGACATTGAGGTTGTTGTTTCACCTATTTAACGTTTCATTTTTCTGATTGGTTCGTTTGAGAATCACTGATTGAGTCATACTGTCTAATGAATAATGAATAATAAAAAACAGCGCCTGATGAAACATCCTTTAAAATCCTTTGAGGCTGCAACACATTTAAAGTGATTGGAAAGCACAAAAAAAACAAACATATTTTTGCTACACAACATGGTGTGTATTATTTATTGATTTTGCCTCTAATATTTGCTGTGTTTGCTAGAAAAACACCTTAAAACGCAACTATGGAATTGTACATAGTTTTTAAGGCAAGGTGTCCAGCTAAGTATTACAGGTGAGGTGTGACACCTTACCTGAAATTACAACCACCTCTGAATGTCAAAATATTTGTTTGAATTGAATGCAATATAATATTAAACTTCCAATAATAATTATAATAGTTGTTAATTAGCACAGAAAACACATATTTAGTAAGTGAGTTTACAAAAACAAGATGTGTCACCACCTCCACTAATTCATTTTCAAGATGAACCCTATAACGGTTCACAAGATAAAAAGTTTGGGGGGGGGGGCCTCTGTTTCACAACTGGTTACCTGCTAACAAACAAGCTAATTTCCCGCCCTGTTTGATTCCTGCACGACTGTCTGCTTTGACTGATTGTGTGCCCACTGTGCTCACGACTAGAAAGGAAAGACGTTTGCTAGTAGCTGCTTCTCAGGGTAAAGGTATGTAAACCCCCTCTGAGATAACTAGGAATGTGGCAGGCAGGGGTGAAATGTGACAGGAGGGCTGCAGGTAACACACTGAGAGGAACAGGGGGCTGGGTCTGCGGAAGCTACAGTGCTGGACGGACAGACGGACAGGCAGGCAGGCAGAGGGAAAAGACACTGAGTCAGGAGGAAGAGAGAGTCAGCGTGAGACTGAAAGAGAAACAGAAGAAGACAAGCAATTTAAGGAACAAAGAGACGCCCATGTGCATATCTCCGCACAAATGCACACTGACACAGATATTCATATAAAATACACATGGAGGCAATTAAGCAGCCAACCAGTCTGGTACCATCGGCTCTCTGCAGGGGCAGAGTGGCTCAGCTGTTCCCGCACCACAGAGCCTCTGCTGTGCCAGAACAGCCAGAGCCCTCAGTGGACAACTGTTCAGCCTGTATCCACAGCTCAGACCCTACAATGGTCTAACTTCACCCTCCCGTAACATCCCCACACTGGGCTCCCGAACACATAAATAACCAGGATGTGACAGAATCTAAAAGCTGTAATGATGACAGAGTTAACATGGCTGCCGCCGATATCTGCCGAGGCCAAACTCTTGTTTATCTACAGCTCTGGTCTGAGGAGTCGACACGCCCAGGACAAACACACTGCTCAATTTTTAGCAGTTCTCCCTATTAATAGGAGAAGTGCCAATAATAACTGTGCCTAGTAAGCTGAACTAAATAATAGTGGCTGCCCCAGTAACAGAGAGGTCTGCGGTGTTATGTATAACCTGTCAGGGTTATTCTGGGGTGGCAGACAGGCTGACTTAAATTCTGGAAATACTCTTGTCTGGTGTTTGAAAATAACCCAGTATTTACATGAAAAGATAAAGTACATTTTTAACTTTTTGCTGCACTTTTTAACTTTGGGCACACTTGTGCTGGTTTGCTGGTAGAACAATAGCGGAGACTTTAATGTAGATGAAGCAAAAAAGAACACATATATGACACACTTCATTTTATTTAAATGTAATGATATTATTTTTGATTATATTGCTACATAAACATTAAGAACACTGGACTCTGTTTAATTATACTTTAGTCAAATTTACAAGAAATACCTTCAAAAATACAGTTTAGACTTTATTTAGGTAGCCCGCCTACAGATAGTTTAACAGATTATATATTATATATATAGTATATGTGACAATCCATGAACGTACCCTAACAAAGATATTTTTTTCTAAGCCTAACCAAACCTTATACTCGCTAGTGTAATATCAAAAAAAATGTTTTATTTGTGAGACAGTTAAAATGTTGACTCTCAACTAATAAGCTGTTGAAGTGCTGCAAAAACTATTTTTTCAAAATATAATTTTCAAAAACAAAATGTACTTTTCCATTTACTTTCTTCCTTTTTAAACACTATGACATCTTCTTCCTAGAATAAACTGCTCTGAAAATATTCCCTGCGCCACAAACAGCAGCACATTTAAACTACATATCATCTTTACACACTCAAAATTAAAAGAGGAATGTCTGTCTCACTGAAACAAGCAGTCCACATCTCCACAACAGCTACGGTGAGTACATATGATTTTATTTTTCCTGTGGCAAGAATTCCCCCACGATCAACAATCAAACTGAGATCTTCCCATGCTGGACGGACATAAGAGGATAGAGCATCAACAGCGGTGTACTAACCCAACAAAGCTGATAACACTCCCATAATGCATTCATCTTGTTAAAGTGGCAGTATTAGGCCAAAGGATTACTCAGATTATGAAATAGTACACATCTTCAGCTCTACACGGGATTAAGCCACTCTAAGCTGCACAACTGTGTTGACTCGTGTGGCCTCGACACGTACAGCTCGACTGGAAAATATGCTGAAGTATTAGCTTTATTAACTTGGATAAAAAAAACTCTATAAATAAGATAACGTGAGCAGGTTACAGGGGAGTGAATGAACATTTCTGGTTACATTTTTAAATCAAAATGTCATAATTTAATATTCACTTCATGTGAACGTTTTTAAAGTGTGTGGGAATGTCTCTCCTCCATTCAAAGAAATAACAGAAATAACAAACTTAACATTTACTTTAAGTGTTTAAATGTGACACATACACACAACATCTGGGGAACTTTGTCCTGCGTCCGAACAACTCTGCTGATCGGCTGGATGTGACACACACACACACACACACACACACACACACACACACACACACACACACACACACACACACACACGCGCGAGCTGGTCGGCAGGATTATGTTGCTGCCTCTTTCTGCATAATTATGTTTCCTAGATTTTCGAAAAGTTTGTTCATTAACAAAGAAAACAAATTTAATATTTTTGTCAAACTGGGTTCCAGTAAAAGTGGCTAAAAAGCGCAGCATGAAAAAGTTGTTCATGTTGCATAAATAAATCTTAATAAAGCAACAGGTAAAAAGGTTAAAAATTTAGAAACATAAAATAGATAGATTACTTTATTGATCCCTGAAGGGAAATTCTTGTGTTGCAGCCGCGGTTACACGTATTACAAACACAAAACAGGCACACGATACATACAAAAGGCTTGAAGTAGACACAGTATAAATAGAATAAGGTCTGAGTGAAATAAGTTAAAAAAAGTTACCATGTAAAAAATATGAAAAATATATGCAAACTATCTGTGCAGTAACTTTGTCCAAAAATGTGTATTGTGCATTCTTATCCAGAGAAAGAGTCAGTGCAGGTTATGTATTATAATATATTATAAATAAAGTTTTCCTTAAATATATGTGACAAGTTATTTAAAACGTTTGCTCCTAATGCTACATAACATCTTCTTAATATGGAGTTTGGACACATTTCTTCGTACAGCATTTACTTGTTCAGACTAAAAGTAACAAAATGTGCAGTAAAAAAAAAAAAGAGTAACAAAACGCCCCAAAAAGAGCAGCTTTCACTAATTCTTTCTCACTATTCACCATTATCATGAAGCATTCAATGTAAATTGCACAACTTGGAAATTCAAAACCAAATTCCAGTTTCAAACACTACGTGCAAACTCTGATTTTGTCATTTCAGAATACTGAAATCAATCTGAAGCTTCACAAGCCTCCGAAACAACAAGTCAAGTCAGAAAATGGTCTTCGCTCTTCCTCAAGGGGGGGGGAGATCGTGCACGGCCCGCCGAGTGGAACGATTCGAGGGGGCTTCACTGCTTCTTTGTACGTTTTAACGCTTTCACATTGCAAGGCGATCAAACTAAAGGCTTCACCGGCCGATCCTTAATCAAACACACACCACATCCAGCGAGAGAGGGAGAGAGAAAGAGGAGGAAAGAAAAGAGAGAGAAGGCTGTGTCTGACATTACAGCGCTGCTCCAAAAATAGCTCCCTGGCGCCCTGGCCTCCAGCTTGGTTGTCATAGCGACAGAACCACAGGCTCTATAAATAGACAATCGGCTCCAAATCTTGTGCGACTGGAGTGAGGCCAGAAAGAGGGAGAGACAGACAGGGGAGAGAAGAAGAAGGAAAAAAAGAGAAGAGAGAGAAAGATATAAAGAACACGAACGACAGATAGAAAAGAAAAAGGAAGAATGACAGAGAGAGACAGAGACAGAGTGAGCAACAAAGACATACAGAGAGAGAAATGCAGGGAATGGAGGAGTGGGTTAGAGAGAGAGAGCGGAGGAAGAAGTGCAAGAAAGAAGAAAAAAGAAGGAACAAAGAACAAATTAAAGAAGTTAAGAATTAACAAAAGAACAAGAAAGAAAGAAAGAAAGAAAAGACAGCATGTAAGAGAAAAGAAACAAAAACAAAGATTCAAGAATTAATGAAGAATGCAAGATCAAAAGAAAAGAGAAATTAAGAAAGAAAGAAAGAAAGAAAGAAAGAAAGAAAGAAAGAAAGAAAGAAAGAAAGTGCTCAACACCTAACATGAACAAAAAGAACAAAAAGAAAGAACAGATTTATAAAGTCAAGAACTAAAGAAAGAAAGAAAGAAAGAAAGAAAGTAAGTAAGTAAGTAAGAACAATAAGGTGAGGACCTAAAATTAAAGGAAAAACAAGAAACACAAATTATAAATGAAGAAAATAAAAATTAACATAAAAATGACACACCAAGAGATAAGTTTGAGAAAGAAACACTGAATGAGAGACAGAAAGACAAAGCATGAGGACAGAACAAGACAAAGAGAAAGGAAACAAAAAACACACAATACCAAAGAAAATAGTATTGAATAATAGAATAAAAAACAAAGAAAGAGAAGACAGAGAAGAATAAAATAGGTGAATAGTGAAAGAAAGAAAGACAAAGAAAGAAAGAAAAGAGTAAACCTAGCATTGGGCACACTGGTGTGTTAAACAGCAGCTGAACATTGGGAGCGGCACAATCACTGAATACACACAGCATTCAGAAAATCACAATACAGTGAGATTATTGCAGCAGCAGCAGCAGCAGCAGCAGCAGCAGCAGCAGCAGAGGCAGCAGCAGTTTCCCAAAGACATGTCCCAATGAGCTCGCCTTAAACACTGTAAAATGTACCTGACTCATGCTACACATCAGCTCAGCGAGAGCACATTTCACATCTGCTGCTCGCGGACACAACTAAACATATTCAGATTCTCACCATGCTAAGTATTGACACTACAGCCCCCCCTAAAAAAATCAGTTTCCCATCCCTCACTCCCTCTCTCTCTCTCTCTCTCTCTCTCTCCGCGATGAGTCAGAGACTCGATCCGAGCCATTTTCTGTCCCTGCAGAAACACCACTACACATCACAGAGAGAGGGAGGAAGGAGCGAGGGGAGAGGAGAAAGAAGAAGAGGCTCAAGGGAGGATGCCGAAGAAGTAAATCAGGGGGTCTCCGGCACTGGGACAAGATTTCAGAGAATCAACAGATAATAAACGCGGCGGTAACGCTCGGCTGGTATCTCAGCCAGGCGACAAATAATGCAAACAGACACAGTTACTGAATGTATGGGGACTTATGCTCACGTTTCTCCTCTCGTCTTCATATTGTTTCTATCTAAAAACTTTAAAAGAGTACAATCCCACAGCTCTTCATATAGGCATTTAACAAGTACTTCAGAAATATTCTTTCACATAATTGATTCATCATTTACTCTATAAAATGTCACAATATAATGCAGAACATCTATAACAAGTTTCCAGAGCCCATGAGGAGATCTTTTGTTTTGTCCTCCCAACAGAACAGTGCGCATTTGAATTTTGTTGAGTAGCTGGAATCAATTAATGTTTGCCATTTTTTGTTGATATATGACTAATCTATTGTAGGATTGGGCGACAGAGTAGAACGATATATCATTTATATATCGTATAAATTTGCGTACATGAGAAATGTTGCTAGCTATTCTGTGTCATCTTCACTGTTATATCTTTTGACATCTGTGGGCATATTTCAGTATTTTAAGAGCAGAGCTACATTGAGGCTTGCTGAATTCAAATATTATTTTATTTTACAGTTGACAATTTGACAATTCCAAATCAATTATCAAAATGTTTGCCACATTCTTTTGAGTGAGCATTTGTTTCAGCTTACAGTGATTATTCCTGCAATTACTAATTTTCTGGCCACTTGGGGGCAGCGGAAACATGTTGTGAACGCAGTACCGACATATTATTGCTTAAAGTTGAAATAGTGAATTTAGTGGCAAACAGTTTCTGATTTACACATGCAGCAGACACAGAGCATCATTAGCATTAATTTGACGACCTGATAGATGTAAGTCGGATATTAATCCTCTTTTCAGCTCAGTTTTTGGTCTCCACCAACTCCTAAGTTAGTTTTTATGTTATGTCACCCAAGTCTTAATAAATCAAAGAAAGTAAGGCTGATAAGACTGCCATTAAACCTGCTAGTGAAGTCCTTAAGTACATTAAATACATTGTCTTAATACATATGTATACTCTGCACGATAAACAATAATAGTGTCACTGCATTTTCAAAAACATACCACAGGTAGACATTTTAAAGATATGTTGTCTCTGTAAACAGGGTCCATCCATGCAGCTTTTTTAATTGTCTCTAAATACATGATCGTCTGCAACTGGTCTCATGATTGCCCGTTTTCTTTGTGTCATGTGTATGCCAAATCCCACTTGCAAATGTCTTTCCTCTTTAATTAAAGGAATAGTTCAGCATTTTTGGAACTTTTAGGAAGATTCAGTGTTCAATTGCATATCCACAAAGTTAACAATTAGCTAACAAAGCTAACAAATTATAAAATCACTTATTTATCAACCAGGTCAGAATCTGTTCTATCACTCCAAGGCAGTACTAGAACCATGGATGATTTCATATTCATTCAAATATGCAATAATCAACTACAGCTCTGCAGTGCGTCTTTGTTTTTTAAAAAGCTTATTTAGTAGTGTGTTTAATCACTGAAGAAAACAAATATTAAGGATCAAATATCTAAACGCATAAAAAGAAAAGTTTGTCAGACTTTAATCTACATGTGTAAATGTTTAATTTACAGAGTGACCAAATATGGATGACTCCTCCTCCTCCTCCTTCTTCTGATTTACAATCAGGGGAAAGTGCCCGAATCTTTCAGGCTGTTCAGTTTACAACTCTATAATCTGTGTATGCATGAAACAACAGAACAAACCCTGCTCTGCTGTCCTGTTCGGTTTGCAGTCACAATGTTTGGATTTTACAGCGACATAACCAACACCGATCAAACGCAACATATCCACATGAAATAAAGGACAACAACATTCTTACAAACAAAGTGTCTGACCATATAAGGAAGTCAGGAAGTGTCCATAAAACAACAACAACAACAACAACAACAAAAACCTATCATAGAGGAGCATGACGGAGCAAAAGCACAGCCAGGGAAGCTTTAGTGACTTCCTTCTCGGCAGACAGAGACAACAAAGCATCACCGCTCCGTCAACTTCTCCTTCCCTATTTTTTATCTTTATCGTGACATGAATCAGATGATACAATTTGTTTGTTTTTTGTAAAGAAAGAGGCGGGGGGTTGTATGGGGTGGGCCTGACTTTTCCCGTGCTGATCCAGGTTTGACATTTTCATTTAAGGCTAACAACCTTCATCAATAATGCTGAAGTTGTCTCTCTCCTAACACACTCGCTCATTCTTTCTCCTTCTGCAGCCTGCCTGGGTTAAAAATAGCTCTCCCCTCTCTCTTTCTCTGCTTCTCCGTTTACATAAGCACACAGAGGGGGGAGGGGAGCACTTCCGGTCTGGCCACCCAGCCCAGCATCTGATCCATAACACTGGGGCTGCTGGGTGTGGGAGAGAGGAGAGGAGAGGAGAGGAGAGGAGAGGAGAGGAGAGGAGAGGAGAGGAGAGGAGAGGAGAGGAGAGATCCCGCAATGCAGGGAAGCCCTCTCTTTCTCTATTTCAATCTGTCTCCTCAATGCTTTCTCTTTTTCAGTCTCTGTCCACAATCACATTTCTTACAAGGAAGATTTTTCATGATCATCTTACAGAGAGCCTCTGCTGACACCCAAACTCAGAGTACCACACATATAGACAACAAAACACCTGTGGTCATGCATGCAGTTTAAGTGACACACATGTACACCAACAGTGACATGCACACACGAGGTCATTTTCTGCTCATGTATACTACAACTCTACCACATTTAGAGGGAGATCTCTACCTTTTATTCCACGATATTTATTTGAGAGCTGTAGTTACTAGTTAGTTTTCAGGTTTTATATTAAAAAAGTAGAAAAATATTATAGATTTAACCTGTAGTCACCAAACTTTTTGGCTTGTGACCTGTTACAAAAAGGCAGTGTGCAGTGTCTATCAGCTGTTAGCAGGTCCACTAAAGACTCACTTCATTTGAATTATAGTTTGAGGCTCAAAGAGGTAAAGCCGTCCAATATTTTACAAAAAAAGGAAATGCTAGAGAAAATTCTAATATATGAGAACAAATTTGTGTTATTTTAGCTTTACCTATTAACTACCTCACAACCCTTTGGATTTATGTCATGACCCTTTGGAGGAACTCGACGCCTACGTTGGGAACATCTTCATGAAACCTTTTAACTTTATATTAAGTAGTTAAACTAGCTCCAACTCGTCAGTGTAATGTTACTCATAAACTGATAACTGATAAATATTTATGTATTTTTACTTAAGTAGGCATTGGATTAAGGTAATGGATACTTTGACTTAAGTAAAGGATCTGAGTACTTCTTCCAACACTGTGACATGTACAAAAAAGCTCCAACTAGCTCACACATGCATGTCGATGCACCAGCACATACTGTACACAAACACGCACACGAGTCTGCGAGCCTCCGCCCTCCAAGAACTCTGGCTTCATGTGACCACTGCATGCCTTATAACAGAGGCAGGCCTGATCAAAAGGCGGATAAGGAAAAAAAACACCAGAAAAGAAAGAAAGAAAGAATTTCGAACAAAGGAGGGAGAGTCAGGCCGAAGGAGGTTCAAGAAACTGAAGATCTTTGGGGGGAAAAAAATACCCCGTCTCAGCATTCGTGACACAAATAATTTTGATATTCAAGAGTCAGCAAGGCTGGGACGCAATTTTGGTCTTTGTCATCAACCGTACACACACAAACCACCAGGTCACCAGGTCAGTACACTGCAGTCTAATACAAAAGTTTACTTATTTATCAGCACATAATAGTGCAACTTTCCAACTACTCACTCAATACATAGCAGAGCAATCAAACGCCACCAAACTGAAAAGGACAAATCTGGTGACAATCATTATTATTCATATAATCAATAAGTCCACTGAAAAGCATGTACTACTACATACTAAGCATGTTCAATATTTACCATGTTCACTCTAGTTTAGCGTGTTAGCATGCTAACATTCGCTAATTAGCACAAAACACAAAGTACAGTTCATCCTTGAACTTGTGTGCCAAATCTAAAGTCAATCCATCTTATAGCTGTTGAGACATTTTACTCAAAGACACAAATGTGAGTCATTAGGATTCATCCTCAGGGCACTGCGAACATCTGTATGAAATTTCATGGCAATCCATCAAATAGTTGTTGAGATATTTTGATTACTGACAGAGCAACATTGCCATCTCTAGAGCCATGACGCTAGCATGGCTCAAAACGATTAAAAACACATCAATGAGCCACACTGCAGCACTGGGTGAGACGTTTCTGCATTACAATGAACACCAACACTGTAGTTTATTCTTGGTTAATCCCACATCACTGCCCTGCCTCTGTAAATACTCACTAGGCACTAAATCTGCGACTAAAAATAGTCCCAAAATGCGATATCCACAAGTTTGCTAAGAAATACAGTACCCAGCTGTTTTAGGAAGTTATTTAGTCTATTTGAAAACGTCAAATACATTTTTCATGATCTTTTTTTAAAGTTTTATGTCTTCAGAAGGAATGGGTCAGCTTGGGGCTGAGAGCTACAAACAGGGTAGGGAAGTAGAAGAAACAGATTCTGTTGAGGTGTGTTCACAACAATTTCCTTAGTCAGAACAAACCCACTGTCATTGTAGGTAGCGCAGCATTCTTTGTCACCTCATTTACCATGACACTCGCGTTAACTACATGGCAAAACACTCCATAGTGTGCAAGCAGAATGGTGTTTGTGATTATATGTGTGAACTAAAGAGCCAGAGAAAAAAGAAAGCATGTCTTTGTGTCCACCTGCACACGAGAGGCCTTAGAAATATGTGTGTTTAATGCAAGTGTATGGAGTGTATGTGAAAAGGGGATAAAAAAAACAAAAAAACAGACTTACTACTGTGCGCAGTCGATGAGCTGATATTCATTGGACCTTTCCCAGCAGGCCCGCACACCCTCGTCCTGCCAGAGGATCTTTGCATGGTCATAAAACTCCTGGAAAGAGAAAGAGGCATCTGGATCAACGACATACCACAACTAGAAATAACTGCAAATCAGGCTCTCACTTTAGAAGCGTGGATCCATGAAATAAAGATATGATGTCACAATAAGACCTAAAGATAAAATTTATTTACTTAAATATTCCTCTGGGTTTTCCAGAGAGAGAAGAAGAGAAACAGAGCCATCACAGTGAAGACCCTCTGAACATAAAGCTCACCCCCATTCACATGTGTCGCATTTTTTTAATGTGACACAAGCATTGCAGGATTCCAGGTGATGCGGGTCTGACCACACACCAATAAATATGTACAGTAAACTTTATGCAAATGAGAGTGAAGCTCGCCCGGGGGTTATGCAGTGTTTTGTTGCCCAGGTAAGTTTAGTCTTTACTTGCTGTGGATACATGTCTATGAAGGAGAAGAACATTATGTTACTGTCTGTGGTAACACTTTTCTAAGTCCTGGGCCTCCAAGATCACAGATACAAACAAAAACAAATTGCTACTTGGCACAATGTCATGTAAATTGTTGAAGAAAGCACGGGTTGCTTATTTACATAATGTTTGCTAATGAGAAGACACACCCACAGCAGCGAGGGAGAAGGGACAAATCTGCCAGTGGGGTTTGATCGATTAGCTGATCAACAGAAAATGACGTTCTGATAACTAAACTAATCATTATAATAATTGTTTTAAGCAAAAATTCTGGTTGCAGCCTCTCAAATGTGGGGATTTGTTGCTTTGATTTGTCTGGCAAGACAGAAAACTGACTATGTTTGGCTTTTGTACTGTTGGTCGGACAAAACAAGACATCTGTAGACGTCACTTTGGGCTGTGCAAACTTCAAACATTCACCATTTTGTGACATTTTATAGATAAAGCAATTAGTTGAGAAAACAATCAGCAGATTCATAAATAAGGAAATCATTAGTTGCCGTCCTGAAAAGGAAAGAAAAGAAAAGACAAATAGTGTTAAATATGTTGTTGATGATCAGACACAAATTATACTGAATGCAGCACACAACAAACGATCGACTTGACACGTTGGTGGACGGTGACATAAGAAAAAGTTGGAGCTGGTTGGTATCTTCGGATGAGCCTATTTCTCGGTGGGTGAAAACGGACAGATGGAAGGAGACAGTGATACTCCCTCTCTCAGTTTTTCAGTTCAAGGCCGGCTCAGAGAGGAGTAGCCCTGACAGAGGCAGGAAACAGAACAGTTCACCGAGTTCATGAAGAAATGAAGAGCTTTGTACTGACACAAGGCTTGGCTGTCACTACACAGGGGCCTATCTCCTCACTACGATCTTCAGTTGCTCACATACAATGCGGTCGAGCACAAATAAGCCATTATGAGCCATAGAGTTATGCTGTATACCCTTAGAAATGCTTAATTTAAAAGAGTGTACGCAGGTTTTGCATTGACTACCATGTTACTAATGAATATACAGAAGTTTGGGAAAGAAGATGGGACGGCAGATAGAGGATGGGAGGAGGTGATACTTGAGGTCTGTTTAAAACTAGCAGTTTTGTTTTTCTTACCACAATACCAAATTGTCACTGATACTGAAAGGTACCTTAATTTAAAAAAGGGTCCGTAATGAGTCAGAACACACTTACGGAAATGCAACTTGGATCAGTTAGCAAAAAATGTATGCTGATTTGTGTTGTATTTATTGTCCTTTGCTCGTATTTCCTTCAACAAAGAAGCCTCAAAAAGTACCAATCAGAGAAAATCTCTATGGTAATTTACAGACTCATAAATTACCCAGAAGTAAAATTACCCTGAACAAACCAGACTAAAGTATTAGTAAGTAATAAAAGAGAAAAAAAGGACTTCATTTTGTGAGAATTGTCCTCTGTTCTACCGTAACTAACAATTGTTTTCATTGATGATTAATCTGTTTTGATTCACTCATTCGTCATTTTGTCTAAAAAAAAGTTGTGAAAAATGTCACAATTATTTCCGAAGACCCAAGGTGTCATTAAATGTCTTTCTTTGTCAGGTTTAAAATTACATAAGCCAAAGAAAAGCAGCAAATGAACTCAACTGAGAAGGTGGAAACAATGAATGTTTCCGCAAAACAATGAATCAACGTCAAAATTCTTGCTGATTGAATTTCTATCAATCAACAAATCGAGTATTCCGTTCATTTGATGAACTGAAATGTTCTGTTGATCAATTTATCCGTCAACAATTTAAAAAAATCATTTAAGTGATTTATATAAAATTTAAAAAATAAAAAACTTTTCGCTGGCTCCATCCATCATGTAAAAATGTACTGTAATGCTTTTCTTTATTTTATTCCATAATAAAGAAATTGGCAATTTTAAGAAATCACCTTGGGTGCTGCCATTTTAAACGATTAATGGATTAATCAAAAACGAATAATGTCAGATCAAGAGATGATGGAGACAACTGTTAGCCGCAGCTCTAGTTATACTTAACAGTTTTGAGATTTGTAGATGCATTTTTTTGAGCAAAACAGGCAAATGTGTTGCAGCTTTAAAAAGTGAAAGAGCTAATCAATAAAATATAAAATAATGATCAAGAACACTGATGTTCACTGACATTAGTGAAGTCCTTTGACCTCTTCATGTTAAGAAGTGTTAAGTTTATTCATGGCTACATGTAAAATTCACAGAGTTTGTCAGAAATAGAGAAAAGCTATTTCATGATGCCTCTTACGGTGGTTGTGCAGATCTGTGAAGAGTTTAAGAATAGGAATGGCTGTGACCTGAGTATAGACCTACTTTGAGATCCTGTGTGAAAACAGACCCTGCTGCAGTATGTTAAGTTAAATATTCTAACATTATTACAGAGATTTTGAAGAATTTTAGAGCAAATGTTGCTGTTTTTTTTTTAACTGTTTGCAATCTCAGAAATGCATTTAAATTAAAATGTACACACTACAATCAACTGAAAGCAACATTAAAGTCTTTATGCTACAGTATGAATATATCTGTGTATACATCTACTTTATGGTTCTGAAATGAAGGATTTTTATGACCAAAATGTGTGATATATTGCAAGTAAAGTATGAGGACTATTTACAGTTAATAAAATTAACTTGAGTACAAGTACTATACTGTACTACACAAGGAGGCTTAGGACAGGTGGGCATGGCAGCAATTGGTCTGCAAGGAATTAAAAGGCTTGAGTCAGTAACCTAAGTAACAATTTTTTTTTTTTATCTTGCATAAAGGCGTGGCCCATTTTATTGTTAGCATTTTAGGAGAGCGTGAATAATAACTACGAGGATTATTGATTAGAACTGAAGCTTGAAAAGGAAATCAAGACAAGGCTATGGAGATTCAATCCAGGTCTTGTGCTTATTCTCTCTCTCTCTCTTCCTCCTCTGCTAAGGGCAGAATCAACCAGTCCAACTGGTTTCCAATAGGCCCTAAGGCCAAGCGAGGGGGAGCGGGCTGAGGAAGAGGTGGAGGAGTTGTTGTAGGAGAGGCTGAGCCTATCAGATAGTTTTCTACTGTATTCTCTTTCCCAAACAACCACCCATTCACTTCAACGGGCAGAATTGGTTAAGACAGAGACAAACTTTTCACTTCTGGGAATTGATGCTTTAATTAAACGTCGCTTTAGGTAACCAGCTGTCTATTGTGCTGAAATCACTGTTTAAAATAACAGTGGTACTTCGCAGACTCCAAAAGCATTCCCACCACGTTTCTGCTCTAACCCCTCCACAGCCCACATGAAAACGACCAAACTCGGTATCAGATCCAAGTGTGAGTGCTGGTCTTTCCCTTTTGACGAGATCCTGCAGGTCTTACAGCAGAAGTTTAGTCCAGCCCGAGGGAAGGGTCAGCATGAGACAGGCCCGCATAATAAATTTGCCATGAAGTAACAGAGACAATATCAGGAGACTTCCTTTTGCTTACACACAAATACACACACTCTTCACTGGAAACTCAGCTGCTGTGTACAAGTCTACACTGTGGAAACAACCAGTTTAAACACTGAAGCTATCACGCTGGAAAAAAACAGGGTAGACACAGCGTTCTTCTTCCTCTATACGTAACCTTTCCCATACTATAAAACTGCAGAATAACATACAAATACCGTTCTTTGTTTACTTTATTTTATGGCTTCAAAGTTAGATTAATCATTTTTCACAGTTTGACACCATCATAACTAAATGTTTGTTGCACTGGTTGATTAAATCTGCAAACACATTATATTAAATAATCCAGATGTATTTGATGCATGATTTTATGCAAATTTCCAAGTAAATCAAACAAGATATCTTTGGATTTATTTTTATTTTGACTAGAATTTTATTAAAATCAACATATATAAATTTATGAGCCTATGAATGATAGCTCTGACAATGGCTATGCGATGTTACGAAATTAAAAACATCACAATTGACTGAGCGGTTAATCAAATTCACGACCTTTTATTGATATACTGAAAATAGCGACGTTGAGCAGCAACTTAAGGTCATATTCATTATTGAATAATCTAAATTCAATTATTTTCTGGTTTAAAATTATGTATCGTTTGTCTACAGTATCTCAGAAAATAGTGAAAAAATGGCTGTACAACATGATCACCAAATCCTAAAATTTAAGGAACCAAGGGACTTTTTAGCATTTTCAAAACTGTCAGAGTCAAAGTTTTATTATAAATACAACAATGACTCCCCAGATCTGTATGCCTAGCATCGCGTGTACATTGGGCAGAACTCATTTTTCACTGTAACAGGACACGGTCATGGTTTTATTTACAACAGACCAGTGGACTTTAATTGAATGCCATGATCAGCTGAGAGAATGAGTGTTGTACCGTAGCACAGCTTCATTTTTGTTGTTTGAGCATACTCAAAGAGAACAAAACCCTGATTTTTGTGGCCATTCTCTACTCGCTGAAGAATACTGGACCTCCTTGAGTAGTGAGTCACATGCAAGACCATGACCTGCAGTGGCTCCTTTCCAGGCCGCTGGGAGCAGACTGCAGCTCAGGGGGGGGGGATCCCTCTGAGTCTCTGTGTTTCTGGAGGACAGGTCCCTCTAGACACATTTAGGGTTATTACAGACAATCAGTGTTAATAGGCGGTGTGGTGAGAGGCTCATTCAATTGACAGCCTCCCAAGCGGAAGCACACCTGCTAATTACTGAATCCCTGCGCAAACACACCGGGCTGCTGTGTGAGGTACCTTACTCACCTACAGCTCACTTCGCCAGGGGACCTGCAGGATTCAGCAGGCTATATCTGATATTCCACGACATTTAATGGCAGTTATAATAATAATAATAATGATCAGACTTTAAGAGCAATTTTACAACAAAACAGCTGAAAGTTGAAGCTGAGTTGCATTATTATCTTAGTATCTTGTTTAATAATTAAGATTTGTAAATGTTTAGTCTTGATTTTAAAAAACTACCTACCTTACTTATTAACCATTATTTTCATTATTAAATATTCTGCTGATTATTTTCATACATCAGTGTCAGAAAAAAATAAGAAAACGGATATATTTTACTTAAATAATTATGAGAATTGTTCGCAAATACTTCTGTCAGTTGACTATTAAAATAATCAAGTTGTTTTGGCTCTAATCTAGTTAAATGAAAAAGGTCACTGGGGTACCCAACACTGGCATATACACCACACAGATAAGCACTGATTTTGCCATCCCACCATACAAGTTTATAAGTTTTGAAACTGTGCACAAATTGGAGGACATTATATACTGTTAAATGATTCATTGTGAACTTCCTCTGATAATAAGATGTAACACTTTGTTGATGATGATACAACTCATTAATGGACCTCCAGATGACATTAGAGGGATTATTAGTATAAAGTCGGAGAGTCAATAGAGCCCAAAGAGGTGAGGCGCAACTTACCGAAGGAAACTCAAAATCCTTCTGGTGTACTTGGTTCAGGACATAATCGATTCGGCATTGGTTTGCAGGACTGGCTAACTGGCATGGCGGTGTGAGTGTAGTCATGGCAGCCACGATCGTCTGGATGGAGAGAACAGAAGAATAAAACTTAATACAATAATTCTTTAGAAAAACCTATCAACGCTTACAGTACAACACGGTTAATATTCAACCCTTTTACCTTAAAACTCCTTCACATCGACAGGACAAAGCAAGCTTCATTTTAATGTGTCACGCTTTTATTTTGAAGGAAACGTTCACTACTTAATATTTTAAAAGCATTCAGAATATCGCTGTCAGTTGCAAAAGCAAAGTTCTTTTATTGCCTAAATATGTTAATAATAACAATATAATCCCGATATTACGACTTCGACTTTTATATTTTATAGATAATTCATTCATTGTGACACTATCACACATACAAAAACCTTCACAGGTATTGTGGTGGCAAATCTCAAGTCATTGCTGCTGCCGATACGGTAATAAAGGTGCTACAAACAGTATATCATTCACAATCAGGTTCTTACCTCTATAGCTTCTTTAATGTTGTTTTTAATATCATGAATTTTCTGCTTTTTCTCCCTGTGAAGAACAAAGAAGGGTTCATGTTATTTTTTTTTTATTTTTTTTTACACAAAACCATAAATTACAAGGATTAAGCATGATCAGCTCGAGACAGGAATGATAACGGTGAATACAGTCCATCACTTTGCTCAAGAAAAAAATAATGGTCTCTTCTGTGTTAATGCCAGTAGGTTTTGGTAGGAATTTGCTGTGTAACATAAAACTTCTCCAGGATCTCTTTGTCAGCCTGCAGGTAAATTATATCAGACATCAGTATTATGGCTGTTCCAGATGCACAGATACCTTCATTTTGCTGACCAAGTGCAACTCCTGAATTTTGTGTACTTGCTGATACCAAATGAGAACAGCAGAACTTGTCTTAATTTTGGCAATGACATTTATTAAACAGAAAACAGCAGAGTGGGGGGGTATGGGGTGGTGGAGGACAACACAGACTGTTCTTTACATTTAAAGGTGTTTTTGAGTCCAATTTCAACTACAACCTACCCATGAGCATGAAGCAGAATCCAAAGTATTAGCAAATACAATGATATGCTCCGTGTTTTGTCCGGTTATTGTTGTAAAGACAAACAGGATTTCAGCATCACCACACAGCATGGCACTGGGTTTATGCAATCTGTGGGCTTCACTGATACGAGTAGTAAAGGTCTAACGTCACACAGGTCTTTCAGAAAGCAGGGCTGCGAGTGTTAAGTGTTAAATTCTTTCACAAGTTTGACAATTGAAAGTCAGATTTGATACTGAAACTCCCCAAATGAAACGACCTTAGAGCTGCTTACACAATCAGGTACCTGAATGGTGTGATTTCTTCTGAATGACCCAACGCAAAATATCTCAGTATATCAGAGCAATACTAAGCACAGCATACCCGTGTGTGTGTGTGTGTGTGTGTGTGTGTGTGTGTGTGTGTGTTACGTCTGAGTGCAGTATATTTTGTCGACATTACAGCAGCAGTGGGCCCCTGCAAGACCACTGTGAGCCTGAAATACTCACATTGAGCTGATGGATTTCAAATTAATAACATGGATGAATGTCTTTTGACAATGAATGTGTGTTTTGTTTTACACTGCACGCTGCTGTGATCGAAACATCACCCTGACAAAGAATGTTGTGGAGGGCAACAAAAGTTTCAGCCTTGAAATGGTATTTATATTTTACTAGAAACATTTTTAATTGTCTAATAATATTGGGTGATACTGATAAAGTGAACTATCTTAATATTTATGACCTTATACCTCAATATTAAGCATGAAAAATACTTCTGGGCTGACTATTGGTGTGTGTTTTTTACTATTGGTGCATAGCTTGTATCTAGGCCTAAATACATCCACTGACATGAAAAAACATTGAGGTAAGCGCTCCTAATAATCGCTTTTGCAGCTTTTATGTTAGAAAAATAGCCAACATGAAGATAATGTTAAACAAATTCAGAATCCAGATTACCATGTTAGAATACAATACAATTACAACTACAATACCACCTTGCAGCCACATCATTTTAATACAGCCAGCAGACAACTGGTGCCAGATTGAAGCTACATTTGGTTATCACTGTGTTTTAGCTATTATTACCAGATTACCAAGAGACGAGACTAACACCAAAACTGAGTGTGAAAGAAATGATCTTACAACAGATCTAAAATGATTTGTTGAATCATCGATTAGTAGATTGACAGAAACAATATATGTTTTTCTCTTTTAGAGATGTCCAAGATAAAAGGTGGCCTTGATTTTCTGGTTTCTAGGAACTAGGATGAAGTTTTCTAGTTCAAGAGGAACCAGCGATCCCACCTCAAAATTTTTTATTTACCAAACCAAAGAGCAAAGAAACGTCATCAACATGTTTATCTCTCTAAAGAAAGGAGATGTTTGAATTTTGTAACAGCGGCTTCAGAGACCTTCCCTGGCCTCCTCGTTCCTTTATTTCACTCAGAGCGACCGCAGTATGACAAATAGAGAAAGACTACATTCCTCAAACTAGGACCACGACAAAAAACAAAAAACAAAAAAAAAAGAACACCCACTTTGAAATGAACTACCCATACCAATCTCTTCTCACCTAAGCCTTACTGCCCCTCTTACCCTCCTCTTATATTACTGTGTCACTCCCCATCATCTCCTGCCTGTCCTCATCCTCCCAGCACCTTGCGCTGACTGGCACTGCCCTGCAGGGGAAACCCAGCAAGGTGAAACCCTCCGGCCCAAAGACAGCAACAAACCCCGGAGCTAAATGCGCCTGGGGAGTGACAGCCGACTGTGGATATGTCATTACACCAGAGCGTCTGGATCTGTGAGAAGCATCTGTTCGACATGACCCAGAAATAAGCACATGATGATGCTCCTATCCCAAAATCCCTTTCTAGGAAATAGATGATTAAGAATAGAAAAATGTGACTTTTATTTCCATTGCATCAATTTGGGATTGAGTTTTAGGAAATTCACAAGACAGGGTGACTTGAAAACACCCAGGGCAATGTTTCCATGAAAACGTGAAACAGATAAAGCACTCTTCTTGTGTCACACAAACTTTGAGTATTTACTCCAAAACACTAGAAAAATCTCCCCAAAACATTTGACTTCTTCTTCTTCTGCTTCTTCATTAGACCATAATAATGGAAATAATGGGCATTTTTAAACAATGACAGCAGTTTATCCGTCGATGCCAATGGAAATAGGAAAAACAAATATTTGTATATTTGCCAGACGATCCATTTCAACCGATTAAGATCCCTTCAAGTCTAGAAATTCACCCTACGTTTTCCTTCTAATAATCAGTACAATTATATATTAATATCAGGTTACAAAATAAGAGGAAAAACAACTTTTCTCTTCTCTCTAGCTGCTAATTTTTTACTGCATCAACCAAACTGTCCTAGGACACAACACACATTTCAGAACAAGAATCATAATCGGCTGTGTTGTATCTCCAAAACTAGAAAATTATGTCTCAGTAAATACAATTTGTAAATGTTGCACAACAAATACAACATTTTAATGTGCAATCTACAAAAATACTGGGATTTTTATGATTGTATGCATTTGTTAAGGATGTTATAAAGATGAGTGTAACATATCGTCTAGGATTGGGTTATTGTAATATCGTTATAGAGCTGCTATCTAACTATTTAATCCATTAGCAGATTAATCTGATGATTATTTTCTCGATTGATCATTTAGTCTATGAAATGTTGGAATATAAAGCTCATCAAAGGTCAATCAAATGTTTTGTTTGGTCTGATAAACAGTCCAAAAGCAAAGACGTCAACTGAATAAATATGATATAAACATACTGGAAAAGGCAAATCCTCACATTTAAGAAGCTGAACCCAGAAAATATTGGACAGTTTTGCTTCAGAGATGACTCAAAATTTACGGATTGTCAACATAATTGCTGCCCATTGACTAATTGTTTCACTTCTAGTGTGATATAGCTTAAATGATGGTTTATAAACTTTAAAAATGTTTCCATAAATATAGTTCCTAACTAACCAACTAATGTTACTGTTGTAGCACGAGTGAAATGAAGAGCGGATCCTTCTACCTGCATGACATGAGTATTACTAAAGGTCATTCCTATCGTTTGTATCTTGTGAATGCACCGATAGTCCTCCCCAAAACATCAACACATTATCAAGGTATTTGGTCAACAAATATCATCGTATCTGATCCTGTTCATATCACCCAGTCCTGATCAGTAGTTTTTCTATAAACTGTCTGCAGTCTTTAGTGATCAAATGTGCTGTAGGTGTGTGTGCGATGAACAGACTAAAACTGAAGGAAACCGACACTTACTCTGCGTTGAAGCCATTTACGTGCAATATTCGCATCTGTTTGACTATCGTGCTTTTCCCGGATTCACCGGCCCCTGAAAGCAGAAGGAGGACAGAGAAATAAGTCAGACAGTGTTTATTAAGAGTTGTAGAAAACTTAATTGCATGCACAACCTAAATGATCCAGAATGGGGATCCACCTGAAAATAGTAGACGTTGAATCCAGGACAGGTTTGGTGCAAGACGAAGCCAGTTAAAGATGAAAGAGCTACAAACTTGATTTCATTTCTGCACTGCCCTGTGTCAGTAACACCACCTATACTCTTTGTTCCTACACAGTGCTGCTGTGTGTCACACAAAAGCAATACTACCAATAGGGCCGAGCAAGATGGTCAGACCTCAAAAAAGCCAATCAAAAAGGGCCAGGTGAGGCTGAAATCATTTAGTTTATTCACCACTTAACAGTGGTGGAAAAGTAGATTTACTCAAGCACTTGAACTTTACTTGAGTTTTTCCATGTTAAACTACTTAATATACTTCTACTCCACGACATTTCAGAGGTACTTCACTAACTGCAGTAGTTGGTTACATTTCAGTTAAAATACAACGCGCTGTTAAAGATTAAACCAGTATTTCCCAACATTTTCACCTTGTGACCCCTTACAAAAAACACAATGTCTAGTTTGGGATCCCCTGTCAGGTTTGTTTCCTATGAGTTGTTAGCAGCTACGAAAAAATGAAAGCGTGGTGGAGCTGGTTTGGTTGTAATGGAGTATTTACACACTGTTGTTTCGGTGCTTTTACTTAAGTAAAGGATCTTAGTACATCCAACACTGCGTCCAGATGTGAAGAAGACTCTCAGTATCAGGGATGATGACAGGAAGAATCAGTCTAACTGGTAGACAAGATCGCTTCGGAATATTGTCTTTCTTTGAGATGACATTCAAGACAGATGGATAAAACATGCAACGGCCTTGATAAATACTTTTAAGAAGCAAGAAAACGTTATTCTTAATCATTCTGGTATGGTAAAATGTGTTTTACAGGGAGCAAACTGAAAATGAAAGAAGCCAGGCCATAACATCTCCTAACGTGGACACATGGAGCTACGCTACAGGCCTGCTATTTAGAGCCTGAAGTGTAAATACACAAATCTAGGATCAATTTCAGATTAGAATAAACGGGACAGTCATTCAGTCATTCAGTAATCTTATTAGTAATCCTAATTTGCTCTTCGTACTCCAAGAGGTTTAGCAGGATACTAGCCCTGGCCTTGAGGTTTACACTGTAACGTGACATGGAGGCATGGATAATAAAGCCAGAAATAGCTTCATCAAATTAAAAATAGTGGAGCTTTTTAAACAACTGATAAGTGAATATCCATTTCTAGGGTGGCTGGTGTGAGAGAGGATTATGCAAAGGTGAGTGTGCAGTCTAAAATAATAAATAGCATCAAACATGGAGGCCTAAATAACTGAAGGTGAAGGCATCCGGGATCAACACAAACACATCACAGATTTTGCCGTCCTGTACGTCTTGTGTGGAGAAAACCATGCGAAAAAAAAAAAACACACAACAACAACGCCTTATTGGTGGCCTCCCAGCCTCTGCATGCTGCCTTCACACAAATGGTGTCTGTCTGTCTGTCTGTCTGTGTGTCTGTGTGTCTGTCCACCGTCTCTCACATGTTCTGCAATCATGCTCCATAATAACCCATGAATGCAGGAGAGAGGAGACAGGCCTGCTTTTCAAACTGTCCTGTGTCAAAGACAATGTAAACCCGGTGGTGTAGTGACATCATGTCATTGCATCATTTGTTGATGCTTCACCGAACAGGCTGTAAAACATCTCATGGGGTACAATCTGAAACAATAGCTATTACATTTATATAAACAGGTAAAAAATACACACACATATTATTCTTGTGGGTGCAACAACTCAGCACAAAATGGACCTTCAGGCCTTGACACACACTCACACTCACACACACACATATATTCATGATAACCTACCCAATAGTAGTAGCCGGTGAGTTGCCCGGTATATCTGCTTGTCTTTTTGGAGCTGCTTCTCTATCTTTTTGTTGGCTTCCCTCTGTGCCTTCTCCTCATTTCGTTGGTCTTCGGTCTTACTATTGCCAAGACAGCCCATCTTCCCAAAAACCCAAGTGATAGGTTCAAGGGGGGGAAGGCAGGGTGGGTGGATGAATGGGTAGGTGGGTGGGTGTAGGGGATGGGAGGGGGGGTGTTGATCAGAAGAAAAAAAAAAAAAAAATCAATCAATCCTAAATTCCTAGACTGGCCCAACAGAGGAACACCTGGCTCAAAATGGGTGACATTTATGTCGCCAGATGAAACAGATGTTAGGTAGTAGAGCTCCACCAGGCTTTGGCACAATATGTATGGATGGATGTGGCTATTTACTGGCAAATCATCAACAAGAGATCACTCCAAAATTAAAAAAAAAAAGAAAAAAATGAAAAAGAGCAGGGAAACGATGCCGCCCTCTCAGACGCTTGATTCTTGTGTTTTTCACTGTAAATCCGCAATGAAGTCATCAACATTGATATGAGAGTGGATGTGAAATTTCCAGCCTTGCAGTGTACATGAATGAACGTCGGTGCTTCGGTTTCCTTCAAGGTGTTTCTTATCCAAACACTAGATTTTCTTTTAAATATATATATATATATATATATTCACGTTATTATGTTTAATTTTCTTAGCAAATGTCTCCTCCGGAGCCCATCTTCGGCAGATATCTCTCACACTGCCATTCAATTCATTTCCACTCACAACCAAAGCCCTATTTTCCCCGTTTTTATTAATATATATATTTTTTTATTTTTAATGGGGTTGTTTGCTGTTTCTCCACCTAACTAAAGCACATCAGAGGGCGGGTGAAAAAAAATTAAAAAATAAATATTTCCTCTTAAAATGACGGCATGTGAATCATCAGGCTTTTTTTTTTTTTACACCGGGGCTTCTTTCTCTATCACAAACCGTCTTTCAAATCCGTCACATTATACACCGTTTTTTTTTTTTTTTTCTTGTCGTCGTTGATGTTTAGCAATATCAATAATATCCTGTTTTTTTTTTCTGTTTTTTAAGCCGATGTCAAAATTATTTCCTCTCCCCTCCGTCAACAGATGCTGGTGCTTGCTTGCTTTTTTTTTCGGAGGGTTTGACCAGACCCCAAAAAAAAAAAAAAAAAAAAAAAAAGAGAGAGAAAGGCCCCTTCTCCGTCCTTTTTCTCTCTCTCTCTCCCTCTCTCTCTCTCTGTAACGTTAATTTGTATTTCTCCTCACATCGGTAAGCTTCTCCGTGCGAGCAAAAGGCGGTTTTTGGGCAGTTGGATGTCCTTGAATATAACGCAATATCCAGGTGATATTGGTGAAAAAATCCTCCGTTATTTTCCCGTTTGGCGCAGGTACAGCCCGCTGTCAAGTCTCTCAGCTTTTTGTATTCCCTTTGAATCCGTATGGTAGATTATGGTTACATGTGCGTGATACATGAACATACCGCGGTGTTTTCAATCACTGATCCAACGGCGAGACATTTATTGTTTTTACCGCCGACAGGCCGCGTCTGCTCCGATGAACCGGTCGTGGAGATGAGAATCGTTTCTTTGCAGTGTTACTCTGAATTATTTTTGCCCCCTTTTTTCTCTGAGAATTGAACATTGAGATAGATAGCGTTGAAGAGGTGGGGTGGGGCAAACGGCTCTCACGGAACCCTGGGAACGAAGAACCGTTGTCAAGCGCCCCGTGACGACAGTTTCAACATCCGGTTGGAACTTTCACAATAAAGGCCCAATGGAAGCTTCGTGCCAAGTATACATTCATTTTGTCTGTGTTGGACTATCAACTTGGCTTCTATGACAAATGCGTCAGTTTAATTTACGACCCTCTTAAGTCATTAATGACAAAAAATGTCCACTTTCAATAAAACTGCTAGAAAATCTTTCCAAATTAATATTTTCTCTGCATAAATCTCTCAAACAAATATTGTACTTAATGTTATTTATGAAAAAATAGGGAAAATAACTCATTGTTTGTGTGTTTTTTTCATAAATAACAACAGTGACATCAAGTGATCAAACTGGCATTTAAAGGGTTAAAATCCTCAAAATGACTGAATGTTTGGTAGTTTGAGCAAGGCTGAAGTCTTTAAGAGATTTGTACAGAAAAAAATATTAATTTGTAAAGTTTTTATAACAGTTTTTTGGAAGTGGACATCTTTGTCCGTAATTTCTTTTACAGTGTTCTATTGATTTATTAGAAAAAATTTGTAGAGACTTGGTTTGGGAACCGGAGGCTGGTAGCTGGATTCATCTCCCGGTACCTCTCTGCACATCTCACATATTTTTTATACTTTGAAGATTTGCACATCACACCATCTGTTTCCAATTCTATACAGCTCTTTTCATTTCAAAAACATAGCTCTATTAACATTTATATAATTAATTGAAAATATGTCTATTTTATATTTAGGACTCTTGAATTTTCATTTCTTTTCTCTTGCTATGGTTATTGTCATGACAAGATACCAAGATACCTTGTATGTGAAAACCCATTTGATAACTTGATCAACTGAACTACATGAATGAATCCCTTATTCTTCATATTTTGTGTGAACATTTGCACTTTCTCCTTGTTCTTCCTTAACAAGTCTACGGTAAGGAACATATAGTTTTAACCATGTAAAAAAACACAAACTCTCTGTGCATAAGTCTGCTGTGTCTGCATAGAGGGGAGTCATTATACATTGTAATAGCAGTGGGCAGGAATGACTTCCTGTAGAATAGAATAAACTATAATACTTTCTGCACGAATGTGCAAATGTTCAAAGTTCATATACATAAAAAATCCTACTTCAGTAAAAGTACAAAAACATTATCGGAATTTATCAAAATGTACAACCAAAAGAAAAAGTAATGTTGCAACAGAAAAAATGGCTATGTCAAGTGATATGGGGCTATGTCATTATTAGATTGGTAATACTATAATATCACATACAAGCGCATTTTACTATTGCAGTTTAAATAGAGCTGGTTGAAGTTATTTACAGTTTTGTAGTTTAGCATAAGGATTCCCAGTCTGTAGTCAGCCCCCCTCCAAAGGGTCACAAGATGAATCTCAGAGGATTGATTGTGATATAATGGATGATTTGACCTCTTTGGGCCCTGAAAAGTTATTCAAATAAAACCATGAAAAGTTAAAGTGTTAAAGTAGATATAAGTGCAATGTAGCAAAAATGCAATATTTCCCTTTGAACCGTAGTGGAGCTGAAATTGAAAGTAGCATAAAATGAAAATATTTAAGTATAAGTACCTCAAAATTGTACTTCAGTACACTATTTATTTTATCCATTGCTTCTTGAAAAATGATCTACGTAGCACGCTGTAAATAAAGACTACATTTTGGCATGGGGCTGTAGTTACAGATAAAACTAATTATTATTAAATCTTATTTTTTATATATATATATCAAAGAAAAATAAGTTATCTTTTCTTGAAATGTTATGCTTTTAGGTTGAAGTTGCGATTGAAGTACTTCCGGTATCCTCCTTGCTGCCGCTTGACGCATCTGGAATGAAGCAGGGTTGGATCACATGATTGCCCGGAGCGTCATGAAGCAGAGGTACAGAAGGGGAGAGGCGCCCTCTTTGAAGCAAAATGATTATCAACCTATCCACCCAAGAGGTACTAATCAATAACACCGAAAACAAATCAATGAAGTTACAAAAATATCAATACTTATAGGTAAAAATGTAAATTTCATCATAGACATATTAGTAGCAATAATACTAATGATAACAAAAGGTGAGGGAAACTTTGTTCACCAAACCTCGTCAGTCAAGTTGTTCCATGCAGGGCATGAGGGCCTGGCAGAGGTGAGACGAAGTCATTGTTGCAAGTCACAATAAGTCTCAAGTCTTGGCTATTAAGGGCTGTGTAGAGTCCCAAATCAGGACCAACAAGTCCCAAGTGCAAGTCCCTAACCTTGTGTTTCGAATCCAAACATCATTATGAGTTATTTGCCACATTTTAATGCCATATTTTTAAATAGAGCAACAGTTAGTGTAGTACATTTGCAGAAGGAATGGATGCTTTTAATTAAGTTAACAAATTAACTTTTAGAAAATGTAAAAACAAAATGACCAGAGTGCTTTGGTATCTTATTTCTGGGACAATAAGGTTGGGGTTTGATAGCATTCTATCAAAGAAAAAAGGATTTGAGGTCTGCACTTTTTGTTGTGTGACAGTGAAACATCATCATAATAAGATACATTTGAATACTTAATGGCATTCTAAGTTAAAGGTTGAGTGGTGTTAAAAGGTCCAGTGTGTTGGATTTAGTGACATCTAATAGTGAAGTTAGATAGATAGATCACCCTTGTGGGGGCATTAGGACATACCCACACCACTAGAGCCTTTAAGAAATTATGTATCTCTTAAAGGCTCTCTTATGTATGTCTTATGCTTTACATGAGGAAAAAGAACAATACAACTATGGTTTAAATTTTATAACAACAAATATGCTGCTATCACTGTTAATCATAGTAATGAACTAAACCTAACTCAACGACAAGTGAGCAAATTTATTAGCAGAGGAAGGCCATAATGTGTGGTTTAAAGCTTCAGAAACAATAAACAAGAAATAATTTGACCTCGTCTTCATACATATTACATGATGTTCACTGTGGTACCTCCAACAATATCTTATTTATCTAGTGATAAACCTTGATGCCTCAACCACACTAATCTTTGGCATTATAATATATTTATTTAGGTTTAAATGACTACTTTTAAACTCAATTGCAAGTTGGTCACTCAGATTGGTTGCTGTGTTGTTTAAATTGATCGATACACTTTGAGAAACATTTACATCTCCTGTCAACTTAACTCACCTAATGGTGATCTGAGTTCTTAAACGGCTTCCTGGCTTTTTCCCCCCTCTAGCTCTCACACACATGCAAACACTGTGCATCACAAATCATACACCCACAGACACAGTATGCAGCAGACATACAGACTGGTACAGACACACACACACATGCGTGCACACACACACACACACACACACACACACACACACACACACACACACACCTCCCTCACCAAATACGTCAAAAGGCAAGGGAAAGAAGCTCAGGGCAAAACACATAAAGGTCATCAATGACAGCTAAATGCTACTGTGGCTCTCTAATGAACCCCAACAGACAACTGAAGAAGTAAAAGAAATAATGACTTAAATCTTAGAGGCAAGTTAAAGACCATAGTCAAATCAACAAACACTCTTCTTGCCTGTGACCTCATCTTGTACCTCTGTGAAATCTCTTCACATTTGTATTGTAACTCTAGGTTGGGGACCACTGGACTAAACAACAGTTAAATGCTGCTTATGTGTTGATGCATAACTGATTCCTCTACTTATTATTACGACTTATGCAAAAGTAAAATATCTGAGGACTGTTTCCACCACTCCTGGTATAGATGTGAACACTGATTCATTGTGTGCATTTGTTTCCTACCTACTCAAACAGGTTAGTGGTGGAAAATTCACATATTAACCACAGCAACAAATATTTTAGTACATGTGGCATTTCTGTCTGTGTGAGTAACAAAGATTGACCTTGCAAACTTTGTATTATATTAAATTAAATTATAGAACACAGCCACAGATAAGGAAAATGTAAAGCACATATTCGTTAGTCACCAAAACATATCTATTTATTCAGTTTGTGGATCAGCGTTTCTCAAAAATAATCTACCCATGACAACCTTTATATATTTGTTTTTTTTTCTGCTGGTGACAAACAAACTTCACTAAAAATATAACTAAGTAGTGCAGAAGGACTGAAAGGTAAAGCTCTTGGACAGGCTGCAAACACATTCACATATAACTGTGTACACAATGTAATGTGTGTGAGGAACCTGTGCAAAGATTTGGAAAGATTTGCTTGCTTCAGTGATATCATGTCATGCCTGTGATAGCCCTCTAGATGGTAGCATCTCTTATATATAATCTCCCCACTGCTGCACATTTTACTCCATTATTATTACTCCTACGCTGACTACTAGCTGAAAATGGGAAACTGTTTATTTTGAAACATCTGGGTCCTTTAGGGAAGAAGATTGGGAAAAAAATATTCACAAATATTTCTGCAGCTTTGTCATCTGAAACTATTCCTTCCTGTCAGACATGGAAACAACAAGTTTGGTATTTGTGTGCGTTTGTGTGTGTACGTAGTAAATTGATAAATTTGCTACATCAAGTAGGTGTTATCTGAGACTGGCCAGAGAGACACATTACTTTCATTCATCCTCTACATTTCCTTCCTGTTTTTGGTCGGTGGTACAGCTCACAGATATTTTTAGCCGTAAAGAGACAAAATAGCAATGTTGTTTTGTTGTGCATTATTGCACCAACCGTTTTCATCTGAAACTTTGCAAGTTTGCACAGTTTTACACAAAAGGAATTACGATCTGCCTTTTCCTTTATTAACAATTCTTTGGTAATACAATTGAATAATAAGATGAATTATTTACAGTGTACAAACAGAATTAAATATACAGATATACAACAAAACATAAGGCAGCATATCGGAAGACATAGGGGGGCTTACATAAACTATTCGGGGACCCGTCGCATATAACAAACTTGGGTGACTTCCTGACATCACTGATGACATCATTTCTGGTCCTGTATAAAAGACTGGTTTGAGCTCTGAAACCTATCAGAGACTCCCAGCTGTTCTGTGTACTGTAGTCTGATCATCATGCGTGAAATTGTACATCTGCAAATTGGACAATGTGGAAACCAGATCGGCTCAAAGGTAATTAAATAAAATCCTTTTATTAAAGTTATGATATGTATGAGGTAATGTTCTGTCTTTACTGCTCACATCAAATTACTTCTGTTGAAATATAAACTTCAGTCACTGTTTGAAAGTATAAATTACTGTATTTAGCTGAAACTATATCAGGAAACATTTTAACTGAAATATTTAAGTGACATTCATTATGTGTATTTAAAAACAAACATATTATTTGACTTTATTGAAATGATGATCCATATTTCGACATGTACTGTTCCTTTGCATGCTGACACCAACAGTTGTGAGTGACACAGGGTGTTCCCTCTCAAGCATTCAAGAAAAAGATAAGAGCCAAAGCGAGACTGGCATGGGTGGGACATTTTTATCATGGCTAACATGAAACAAGAGAGAGGAACTGCAAGATAATACAGCTAAAGTATTATAACATATTGCTTTTTAAAATTGGAGAACGTGGCTGTCTAAAAATCACACCGTTACTTCAGTTATTTTTCTGTCATTTTTAAAAAAATATTTTTGTCATGTATAGTGGGGGTTCTTAATCTGATCAAAATCATGAGTACTACATGGCTACTTTTGTGTTTGTGAAATAAATAAAACAGGAAATAATTTATCATGTACACATCTGAGAAAGAGTCAAAGTAGAGATTTGGCAGTCATACACGCAGATATAACAAATATACTTATGTCAAACTGAATAAAAAATCTACACAGATGTGTACATGAGAAAGCAACCACATGAAAACCTAGAGGGGAATATAATTATATTCTTGGGAATTCGTTCATCTCTTTAAACAGCGAAACACAGCTAACATGTATCTTTAAGTAAACACTTTGAGCTCTGTCGATATTACAATGACGATTTCCTTTTTTGTCTTTCTAGTTCTGGGAAGTGATCAGTGATGAACATGGACTCAATGCAACAGGCATATATGAGGGAGACAGTGTCCTCCAACTGGAGAGGGTCAACGTCTACTTCAATGAGGCACATGGTAACAGAGAGTTTACTGCAAACTGTTTATTTTAATTCGGTGTATTTTATGAATGCAGTTACTTATTACCCAATTGTGTTTTTTAAATATTACTGGTCTTAAACCTTGACACAAAGTGAGGGCATATTTATGTTCAGGATGCCCATTTCTGGCTATATTAATGATACATTTCTATTCTGTTTGCAGGTGGTAAATATGTCCCCAGGGCCTTGCTTGTTGACTTGGAGCCTGGTACAATGGACAGTGTGAGAGGAAGCCGCATCGGGGCCCTTTTTAGACCCGACAACTTCATCCATGGTAATACAAACACTGGAGAATACATGCTATCATGATGTGATTATATGAATGTAGTTTTTATTATTATATGAAAAAAAGAAAGACACTACTAAACTATGAAAGCTCATGGTACTGCTATATGTGGTACTTTGGATCCAAATGCTAAATGAATAGTTCCTGCATCTAAATTGTGTCAAGGTTGGGTGAAATTGAGTATTTCTAAAATTCTAGTGAGCAAAACTGCCTCGTGTTCAGCTTAATGTTGACACACTTTATCCAATGGCATTGAAAATGTTTCAGAAATCTGTGAGAGTGGAGACTAATTTTAACACACAGAAGAACATGTATGTCAAGTTGAACACCAAAATATTTCCTAAATTGGAGTTGCAAGTGCAAGAAAAGTAGAAACAATGGCAACATTGAACTGAGAATTTTAATACAATGCAGCATTTCATGCAATTTAATTATTGCAATAGATTTTGTATAGACGTTGATAGAATTAGACTAACCTACACACTTTTATTTTGGTATTACAGGAAACTCAGGAGCTGGGAATAACTGGGCGAAGGGCCACTACACAGAGGGAGCGGAGCTGGTGGATCAGGTGATTGACAGGGTGAGGAATGAGAGTGAAAGCTGTGATTGCCTGCAGGGTTTCCAGCTGGTTCATTCACTGGGGGGTGGCACTGGCTCTGGCATGGGAACCCTCATCATCAACAAGATCCGAGAGGAGTATCCTGACCGCATTATGAACAGCTTCAGCATCATGCCCTCCCCTAAAGTCTCTGACACGGTGGTGGAGCCCTACAATGCCACCCTGTCAATCCACCAACTCCTTGAAAACACAGACGAGACTTTCTGCATCGACAACGAGGCCCTCTACGACATCTGCTTCCGCACGCTGAAACTGACCACCCCGACTTACGGGGACCTCAACCACTTGGTCTGCATGACCATGAGTGGTGTCACTACTTCTCTGAGATTCCCCGGACAGCTCAACGCAGACCTGAGGAAGCTGGCTGTCAACATGGTGCCATTCCCTCGCCTCCACTTCTTCATGCCAGGTTTTGCCCCCCTGACGGCCCGTGGCAGCCAACAGTATCGAGCCCTCACGGTGCCTGAGCTCACCCAACAGATGTTTGATGCCCGCAACATGATGACAGCATGCGACCCAAGGCGGGGGCGCTACCTGACGGTTGCTGGCATGTTCCGTGGCCGGATGTCTACCAAAGAGGTAGATGAACAAATGCTTGCAATGCAGCAGAAAAACAGCAACTACTTTGTGGACTGGATCCCCCATAACGTCAAGGTCGCCGTGTGTGACATCCCACCACGAGGCCTCAAAATGGCCTCCACCTTCATTGGCAACAACACAGCAATTCAGGAGATATTCCGCCGTGTGGGTGAGCAGTTTTCCATGATGTTTAGACGCAAAGCTTTTCTTCACTGGTACACAGGGGAAGGTATGGATGAAATGGAGTTCACTGAGGCAGAGAGCAACCTCAATGACCTGGTGTCGGAGTACCAGCAGTACCAAGACGCCACTGCTGATATAGGTTGGGATGCAGAAGAAGAAGAAGAGGAGGGACCCTCAACACCAGCAATGAAAGTTCAGTCTCGACAGGAAATCAAACTGGAAACAGTGATAGAAAATAGCAAAGACACTGTAGATGAGTAGAAGATGTAAAGGCGTACAGTGTGGTGTGAAGGTTTAACACGTTGTTGCAAGAATGTGGAAAACATGTTGGATTGGTGATCTGAAATGGAACTTGATTAATGATGTTGCGACATTTAAATAACAGTGCTTATTGTCTTTTATGTATTCTTCAAATGATTTGTAAGCTTTATTTGTTTTTAAGGATTATAGTTCTTTCTTTTATAGTCAATCTTTGACAATTGTGGGAATTTTGTATGTATATATAAAAAGGTTTATGTTATGCCAGCTCTATATAATCCACAGCTATAAAAATGAAATTGTGATATTAACACTGCTAAAAAAAAAATTCCCAGACTTACAGTAAATGCTGCATTTAGTGTTTTGTATTTAAGTTATGACGGTAATTAAAAACAGTCAAACCAAAGAGTCTTGGTGTCATTACAACTCTAAAAACACCCAAATACTTTCCTGTTACATTCAGTTATATCGTTTGGACTAAACTCAACTGCACTGATGGACAGTACCCTGACAGCACAGTGATAGTGATACCGTTCAAGGCTGTCACACAGTTTCCTCCCGCTCTTACAAGTATGGGACATAGAGATTACACACAGCTTGGCAAGTGTATGTAGTTTGAGATAAGCACACATGACATGGAGATGGCCCTGCACTATTGCAATGAACTCAACACTCAACACTCATTCACAGGGATAAAGGAGTTTATACTGCATGTAACCCATTATGTGAATATAGGTTATGGTGACAGACACAGTATTGCCTCACGAGGGCCAATTAGTTTAAAGTTACAGGATGGTAATGAGGTCAAGAAGCCAGCACTCACTCAACAGTGGTTTCAGACTTTAACCTTAAAATAAGCAATGTCTACTTATGACATCTGAGCACAGGTTGCGTATGTGTGTGATTGCGACCAGTTCAGCCAAAGTGACAAAGTAAAATTAGTTTTATTCAGAAATTCACAAGAAAGAAATGTATGATTATAAGATTTTTTTATATTTTTTATATATTATTATAAGATCTTGTCAAAATCATCAAAGCTGGTTTCTTTTAGGTCATATAAAAATATACTCCTCTCTGGCAGGAGTTAATAAATGCAGAGAATAAAAATTAATATTTTTTTTATATATATATACATATATTTTAGAGCAATATCGATGGGATTTCCATAAAGTTTGACCACTGAGTTGATCCTACGTCAGTAGCCTGTTGCTCTCATTCATCCAAGGTTACAGAGGAGAACTTTCAACCTTCACAGAGCTGAATTGTGTAACCTCAAAGGTTGAATGGCTGATGTCTCCATAGTGTAGTACTTCCCAACCAAATGATATATATGTATATACAGCATGCTGTATGCTGAGGTGAAGGCCTATAGTCATATGGTTTTCTATCTACAGCTGTGTCGTTCATCAAACCTCCAGTTTAAATGCCATTTTCATTCAGCTGTTCAGTGTCACTGGAGCCATGCGGCATGTACTGACTAGCGGAAGTGCGTCACTAATACAACTCATGTGACTGCTCTGGCACAGTGGGAGGAGACTTGCGCTTGTCTTTGAACGTGGTTCACCGATTTCAGTCAGTGTGATTGTGACTACCTACCGGCAAAATCCACTCGTTGACTTTCTCCGCCATCACCAGCATCGGTCAACTCGTTACACCATGAAGATCTGGACCTCAGAGCACATATTCAAGTAAGTAGTCTGTGTAGCTAACAGGTAACACGGGGTTTTATTTTATTATAAAGGTAGTGGTGTGCTTTGAGACAGTCCGCCTGTCACAGGTTCATTGTCTAGCTCAAGTAGTTAAGTAACGCCAGATTTAACCTGGTGAACAATACACGCATGTTTTCTGGCAGATTTTTAAACATTAAAGCTGCTAACTATGACTTACTAGGTAATAGCTAGTAGTAGAAGCTAGTGGTTAGCCAGATTTCCCTCCGTGTAACGTTGCCGGTCGCTGCCTTTTGTTTTAACGACACTGCAAAAAGGTACACAAAGCGTACACATTTTTAAGAAAGTAAACTTTAAAACGTGCCAAATGTGAAACGATGAAAGACCGTGAGAGTCTGCTTGCTGAAAAAAAGCTGTCAGATTGCGTAATCAGCCGGTCAGGACCAGCCCCCAGCGCGCGCGACCTTTCCCCTACATTTAACGGTGCCCGGCTGCGTCACTCGACGACTACGTCGCTCGTTCACGTGTCTCCATGGCAACCACCAACCACCGTGTCCTACTCCCGAAGGCTGCCATTTTTTTTTTTATCGATATTTCAACATTAAAATTAGCTCGATATTAATGTGAATTAATGGCATTTTATTCACTGAACTTGAATATCTGAAAAATAACATTCAGAAGACTGGAACCACGCTTAAAGTAACATCGCTTTATATTGATTTAGCTGTGTTTGAACACGTTAATTTGGTAATTAAGACATGTACGCCTATAGCTCTGTAACTAGGTATTATTACCAAAGTGTTTTTAAAGATCAAGGCAGAGTATTCAGTGCAAAAATGTTATTTTTTATACTATGACCATAGACATTAATGTGTAAGTAGCATTTCAGTCAATGTGGAGCTTCTTCAACAGTATGTTGTATGTAAAATATAACTGTACAAAGCAACTCCAGCTGTCAGACTAATGTAATAGAGTGCAATACCTCCCTCTGAAATATACTGCAGAAGAAGTTCAAAATACTATGAAATGGACATACTCAAGCACATAAGCTGAGTTCAAGTGGATGATTTCATCACGTTACAGAAAATGTATGACGATTAGATTGTCAGTAAGTCACTGGGTGTATTTGTATGAGCTTTTGTTGCAATGTAGTTATAATATTTTTGTTTTTTTGCTGTCCTTCAACAGCCATCCTTGGGAGACGGTGACCAAGGCTGCTATGCAGAAGTACCCCAACCCCATGAACCCCAGTGTGATTGGAGTGGATGTTTTGGACAGAGACATTGACAAACAGGGACGCCTCCACAGTAAAAGACTGCTGAGCACAGAGTGGGGTCTACCGTCTATAGTGAAATCTGTAAGTTTCAAAACCCAAACTGTGTTTAACGTCATATTGGAAGAATGTGCTGTAGCAGCCTTGTAGTTGAACTGTTTTGGTCACACTTGGACATGTGACTCTGGATGGAGAAACACATGACCTGAAGTGTGAGTTTGTGCTCGTGATCTGGGTGCTTCTCATGGATGTGGTTTAATCAAAGCAACATGACACTTGCAACATGACGCAGTACAAAAAGTATTGGAACAAAGCTAACAAAACACAATTTCTCATACTGTGGTGATTAAATGGTTTAATATGACTTTAAAAGTCAGACCATAAAACATGACACAACAATCCACATATAACCTGAGTCAGTTATGTACCGGACATAGGTTAATGCTTTCCAGCCAGTGAGCGTGACCTTAACCCGGCAAGGCTATTCCTGTCCAGAGGTATTAGCAGCAGCACCAGCAGTCGTGGCTGCCCAAGCGAGTTCATGGCTTTGTGCCATGGCTCGTGTTGTACAGAACACTGTAGTACCATTCCTGTCATGGCTCAGATGTAACCTGACAGCATGTGATGTAACTTTCCGTCTCTGTCGGCTCGGTTAAAACTAGAGGTCACTGGAATGGAAATCGGTGACGGAGGCACCCTCTGGATTTATGCAACATGTCATTTGAACTTTTCTCCAATTTCTTTGACTGTCTGAACTTGGTGATGATAAGGCAGGAGAGAAGTAATATCCTGCTTCTCAGTCATGCTTTAGCCCGTGTAAACATTGGCCAATCAGCTGCTGTACTCTTTGACCTTCGCTTAGGTGTCTGAGGACAGGGTTGTAGTCAGTGACGACGTCTATGAATAGCCCTTTTAATTCCAAGGGCAGTCTATGACACAGACTGTCGCAGTGATTGATAGCATATCAACGTAACCCTTAATCAGATTGTCCCAAAGTAAATCACTCCTGAGCTTCAGTGCATGCGTGCTAAGTAGATGTTTAATGAAGGTGTCTTCCTGTTGGTTTACCTCTGTACTATTCAAATACATTAGCTTTTCCATTTTTTTTTAACTTTATTTGTTTGACAACTGCAACTCGAAATCTTAAGACACATGTATATGAATAATTATTCCTTGAAATTAGTACTTTTAGAGCCTCATGGGAATTATAGCATGTGAAATTGTAACTTCAGGTTAATTTAATGGAAGTCAATAGATGATTTGTGTATTAATTGCATAAAGGACATGAAGCTTTGTGTACTTTTTGGAATTGCCAAACTAAAAAGGGGCCAAAAATTAAATTATTAGATAAAACAATAAAAGGAACCATTTGAAAGGTCAAAATACTGCACAATGGAGAACATTGATTAAGTGACTTATGCAAGAAAACTATTTTAGCTGTCAGTTTGTACTAAAGCGTGTTTCTATCTTTGTCTTCAGATCATTGGTAATGCACGAACATACACATATGTTCAAGAGCACTCGGTCGTGGATCCCAAAGAGAAGTCTTTTGAGCTTCAGTCCACAAATGTGAGTACTTGTGACATAACAGCCTCTCTTTTGGCTTTTACCGTCAAGGTGTGCATGACATTTCTGCCTAGAGTTACAGCATGAGGCAATTTTTTTTAAGGTACATATTCTTATGAAGCTCTTCTATCTGTTTACAAAACATATACCATTTTGGATGTGTCAACCAAAAACAACAATGTCTCGTCTAGATTCACTTTTCGTGACTTCCATTTGTCTGAACACATAAGCTTAGTGTGTGGAATACCTGTGGAATCAAGTCTTGCTTGTTCCACAGGTGGATAGCTCACATTTCAGCAATGAACCTTCATAATGCTGCGTTCACATGCTCCCACTGTGAGCTGTTATATAAGACATTTCATATGTTTAACATTAACTAATTTGTCTGTCATTTCTTCTACAGATCACTTTCACAAACATGGTGTCTGTGGATGAAAAGTTAACATATAAACCACATCCTGAGGATAAAGACAAGTAAGTTTTTACATTTATTAAACAACTTCATAAAAATGTATGAAGCATTCAGCCCTTTTGACCATGATTTTTTTAAAACTCTTTTCAACTGTAGAACAATCCTGACTCAGGAGGCTATCATCTCTGTGAAAGGAGTCAGTCTCAGCAGTTACTTGGAGGGAGTTATGGCCAGCACAATCTCTGCTAACGCTGGAAAGGTAAGAGATCCTGCAACAAATGTAATAATTTGCCTGCCTAATTGTCAAACGTGGCTAATGACAATGCCTTTTTTAACTACTTACAAAATAATAAAACTGTGCTTTAGAATATTAGAGTGTTTCCCAACCTGTTTTTGGTTTGTGATCTCTTTAAAATTAAGCTAATTATTAAGAATTATTAAAAATTAAGATATATCTACTCCATTAGTGTGGAGTTGTGAGCAGTTCAGGCAAAGAGTAACTTATATTTTTTTCAAACTGTGAAATGTATCAAATATTTCATGCAAAAAACCCCACAAAACTTATCAAACAAAATAACCAGAAACAGAACTGGAAATATATAATTTTTCTTTCTTAAGGGTGAGATATGCTCAAACTGAACTAGGTCATACAGTGTTTTTGAAAGTGTGTAAGAAAGCCATCTTGTCAACTGCATTTGGGACCTATTTAACAAGACACTCTGTAGCAGGCATCGTGCAAAAGCCTAACTGTACTGCATGTACAGTACCTTTGTTTGTATATACGAAAAGTGACAGAAGTAGTTGTGTGAACTATGCGAGAGCCTGAGAGGCCAGTTCAAATTCTTTCTCATCTAAACACACCTGGCCTGTTTCTGCATGAAGAGAGTGTCATTTCAGAAAGTTTCAGAACTTAGCCATTCCAATTCTGACATCACAAAAGTGTGTGTGGGGGGCTTCAGATGCTGTTCGACTAATCCAGTATGCTTGTTTGAAGCATACTGACTCGCAGCAGATACATAATGTAATTCTCTTTTATATTCCCTCCTATTGATTAATGCTTTGTGTCTGTTTTTGATCAGGGCCGTGAAGCCATGGAGTGGGTAATCAGGCGACTGAATGCAGAGATCGAGGAACTGGCAGCCACAGCACGCGGGACCATGCGCACCCCCCTGGCGGCTGCGGTCACTGAGAAATGACACCCCACCTCTCTTTTCCAGCATAGTTTGAGAGACTACAAGCCTCTTCAACCAGCCTCCCTTTATAATGCTCTGGTGCTGGGGTACATTCATCCATCTCATATTTTACTATCTACATTAGATATATTTTTAACACCAAGCCGCAACATAAAGGGATTCTTTGGAGTGTTTTTAGGGGATGCTGCCTGGCAGGACCGCCATGATGAGAGACTGAGAAAAGACCACTGTTATCTGTGTGTTTGGAAATATGTAGCACTGGCGAAGAGCTATCCGAGGCACCAGATGAACTGAAATCACAAGACAAGTGCCAAAGCAGACACACTACTTTTTGTCCAGCCCCCTGTAAAAGCACCACAGAATGCCAGAAAGTCTCCTCTGGCATGGACTCTGTGTTTTCAGCAACAGAGTTATGAGCAAAACAGTTATGGTACGATGTATAGACATGGTTGTGGTATGATGGCAGAAAACAATGCCTTGTTGTGGCAGGGGTCACGGGTAAATGGAAGCGGTTTCATGTGTCAGAGTGTTAATAGTTGCGATAACACAGCCGCGGACAGTGACACATGATAGAAATGTTTCACCGTCCGGTTTATTTGTCTAAGAGAGCCATCTCCTCAACAATGTTTTCTTTCAGGGACCTCAGTAATAACAAGACACTCTGTACCAGGCAATGTATGTAAGCCTGAATATAAACTGTATTTTGTTATTATGTGATAACTAATATTGTTATTAAGGTATTTAAGAGAAATTAAGGGATCAACATAATTGCCATATTTATATTTTTTAAGCGGAGGACCTTCTCAAATGTGCGTTAGTATAACTTTTCTATAATTCAGTCTGATGTGTACTGTATCTGAACATGTTTGCTGAACTCAAACAGTTTTATCAATACACACAAAACTACTGTTCCTCAGTAAAAAAAACACACAGTCCTCTCAGGATGTCTTCTCAGTGTAAAGGCTGAGACCTTTGCACTGACTTGTATTTGCACTTACAGAATATATTTTAACAAAGAAAAGCTGCTATACATGCTGAGGGAGTCAATAATCTGTGAATATTTTGGTGACACTGTTTGAGGGATAAAATCTGTGTTGCGATTTGCATTTGAGATGGTCTTTCTTCACACAACGGACAGCAGTGTGGTGATGGTGAGAGATGGTGAAAGCTTTAGTTTCTTTTAATTTTGTTTTTTATTTATCTGTAACAGGATTATTTATTTAGAGAAACAGTTGGTTGTGAAGTTGTCAGTTGTGATAGCACATGCTTAGTTAGGAATTATAATTTGTGCATTTTGTGCCTCTGAAAATGGTTTCACCAACTGCAGAATGTGATAATAAAATATTTTAACTTGTTTAATAGAAACTTTTGCCAGTAATTCTTCAAATTAGAACAAAGAAGTTGCTGTTATAATGGAAACGAATTCAGAAAAGTAAATGTTTGTTTTTGAGTTAGCAAGTTGGATAATATGTAGTGGATATATATACAAATTTTATTTTCAAGTAGCAACATGGCCTATGTGAAAACTTAGTGTCCACTGTGTATAATCCTGCCAAAATAGTAGCTTGATTGCTTTTGGGAGGTTCAATCCAGAGATGCTCTGCAAATGTATGCATTCCAAAGTCATTGTTAGCTCAAGGGTGTGACTGTATAATTCTGCAGTGCTCCTCTACATCAGAGTCTACGCACTGAAACACCTACAGTAGGTGTTTCAGTGCAACTACATTCTTCTGGCATTGGTCATGAATGGTTGTTTGAAATGCAGGAGCCACATGCTGCCACACTGTGGCCAAACACTAGGCTTGCAATTTCATCTTGAGAAGTAGTCATTTAAAGAAAAAAGGTCAAGTCTTACCTCGACAGCAGTTAAAATTTTTAGGGCCAAAGTAAATTAAATGTTGCTGTTTTTACTGTGTGATGTGAATGGTTGAAAATAAAGTTATTTAATTTATCTGTATCAACTGTGCCATGTGTTTCTTTATGAGTAGTAGTCTATGTAGATGACAAGGGGCATTGTGCATTATGTTTATGTTTTCTTTTGTCAAAATGGGTATGTTTTGCAAGATGGCCCTGTCACATTCAGTGTCCTGAAGACCATAAGACTACGACTACAGCAGATGGGTGCAATTAAAACATTTTTCACAAAATGCAAAAAACAACAACTAAAAAGGCAAACAGATGAAAAGAATAATTTTCTCTATTCATAACCAGCCAATAAAGTCTGTTATTACAAAAGCTGTCTCAGTAGAATGGAGGAATCATTCATGTTGAAAAAATAACATGCTAAATAATAATAATAATAATAAATACATACAAATATGCTCATAAAACGCTGAAGTAAATCATTCAGCATGAATAAAAGGTGTCCGTATAATTGTGAAATTACAGAAACTCTAATACAAGAGTTACAAGAGAGTATACTGTTGTCTGAAGCCTCTCGTTTAAATTCTTTAAATCTGAGTAAGGAAGAATGTTAAAAGAACAATAAAAGATTAAAAAAAGATCATTTTGAGAAGCTTCACTTCTCAGTGACATAACACGAGGGAAATATGATCAATGTCAGGCATTTAAAATGAGCAGCGCTGTGCTCACTGCTGCCACCAACGGCTTTGCATCAGGAGCCATGCTGTCTCTGCTGGCACAGTTTCAATCTGTTTGTTTTTTTTTTACCACAGGGAGGCAGCACTGCGCCCAGCGTTGCTAAGCAGCACTCCCAGTGACAGAGTGAGTACGTTTCGCGCCAACTTGGACTTTACATGTAAAATAATTTGTGTTTTTTTTTTTTTTTTTTACTTTTTACACGCCTGACATCGTCCTTTTTAATCCTGACAGATCACAGAGGTGTGCATCCTTCCCTCTGGCCATCCCGTATCATTAACAACATACGTTAAGATTAAGATAGAGAGTACTGAGTGCTTGAAATGTCTACTTTCAAGGTGGATTTAACCATAATTAGAGTGAACAGTGTTAAGTTAATCACTGAGCCTACCGGACCTTATGAATACACCGATTTATTATACATATGCTGAAGAAGGATTTCACTTATGCAAGGTTGTAGTAGTAGTTTATGATACTCTGATGTTTTAGTGAAGATACACATCATCACAAACAGTTTAACTAACGTCAGGGAATTTAGTCAACTTCATGTCACAATAAATTATAAGCATCACAATGGTATGATTTATTGGCAGTTTAGTGTCATCTGAGAAAAGTTTAAATTCTCAACATTTTGGGTTCCTACTAACATGTTTTTCTAATACCTGCTCACTTATAAAAAGTTGATTATTGGGTCATTATAGGAGCATTTTTTAATCATACTTGAGTTCAGCACAGTGGATATAAGAGTAATTGTTACATGTGTGCTTCTTCTCTTTTAGTATTCTTGAATCTCTCTGGATGCATGGACTTGCAGCACAGATGGGAACAGACTAAAGGTTTAACAGAACACTTGTTCCTGCATTACTCAGATATAACAAAAACTCACTGATTTAAGACACCAAATTTGTACTCACTTTAATATTAGTTACTATGGCTGATATTAAACAAGATATATCAAACGTGCATTTACATGTTGCGCTGCCTGACAATGGATGTTAGTTTACATCTGCTCTTAACTTGTGACATAGCCACTGTACAGACATACAGTAACATCAAACATACATAGATGTGGTTTGATTTGACTGTGTATGTATCAGTAGACACATATACAAAACATCTGGACATCAGATCAATAATAAAAAGGATTTAGAGAGCAGTTTTTGCACCCTTTTCTAGTTGTTTATATTATGGAGAAAGGTCTAGATTTAATGCAGAATTAGAAAGATAAAGAGGGATAAGGATAGTCACAGGGTAGTCAAAGTATTGTGATCCACCGCAACAAAGGCTTGGAGGTAAGAAGCTTTAGAGGAAGACAATGCATACGAGAAAACATATTTACTGAACACATTACATGCGAGAAAATACAACAATTAATTATACAACACAGAGAAAAGGTAGTTTGATCCAAACACATGGTCTATATTCATGGGAATTTGCTTCTAAGTTTGATTTAGTAGGAAAAAAAATGTCTCTCTTGTAGATTTAATTTAATTTCAGCTGTGATGGGTGTGCTTAAATCTCTTTTTACTCTGTTTTTGATGCAAAATGTGTAGATTGTTGTGTAGTTGACGTGAACTTTGAGCTCAGCGATGCTGCTGCTGCTGCTGCTGCCCTCTGCTGGTTTGGAGACTTCCTCTGACGACACCCTCCAGCCAATGATGAGCGAGCTCGGAGCATTTTCCTCAGCCAATAGGAGGCTGCGAAATATTTAAAGGTTTTGAACGGAGGGACGTTTGAAATCGGACAAGCAGCGTTGAGGGAAGTGGTTAGCCTGCCTTTGAGGTTCAAATCGCACCTAATAGTTTGCTTTGAATCTAATTTATCTGCATTTACATTTGCATCGAACCGGCTTTAAGGCGAGTCCTACTGCGAAATCCACCTCGCTGTAGCGTTACAGTGGCTCTTTATGTAAATTGTACACAAACTACGCTCGTTAACTGGCCGTTGTATGTTAGCTGCTAGCTACCGAGGGTAAGCTATCTGCTTTGAGAGCTACTCTGGGTTTGAACTCTGGATAAGTTATTGGTCAGCATTTGCTCTCGGTCACTGTGCAATAACACATTCAGGTAAGCTATCTAATACTTATTATGCTGTGTAGTAGGTTTACGATGGTTATGTTAGCATAAAGCTAATGTACGCTTTGACCTTAACGTCTATAAACGTTACGCACGTTAGCAACGTTGCGTGGTTGCTAAGGTTGAATCTTCTTTTAAGGCTTCAGTGTGTCATTTTTATATTTATTATCCAGCTACTTCATAATATGACATAAAAACGCACACGTTATACTACTTTGGCGAAAATGCAAGCGTACTCTTACATGGATGCATAAATAAAACTGTTTAATATGTTACGTCTTTGTGTTTGTGACTAGCAGCGTCTTTTAGGTCTAACCATGAGTTTAATAATTAAAGACACAACCTCTTTCCCTTTTCTCAGAATATGGACTCTGCTGCCAAACTCAAGCTGACAAAGGACATGAAACTCCAAAGGCCCGAAGTGAAGGTAACTCACAATATTACCCTGGTCATAAAATTGTATGTGTGTTGTCACAGATTGTGGACTGACTTTTTCAGACCTTTTGTCATACTGTTACTTACAATAAGTGCATTCATAATTAAAGGTCCAATGTGTAAGATTTAGGGGATCTAATTGTAGAAATTAACTCATAATATTCACATAATGTTTTCATTAGTGCACAACCACCTGAAATTAGTTTTTTGTTACCCTAGAATGAGCCTTTTAGATCCTCTTTCACAGAAATGTTTCTACAGTAGCCTATAGCAGACAACCCAAACACTGGCTCTAGATAAAGCCTTTTGCTAGTTTCTCAGCCACTGTAGGTTCCCCTTATATTCTTGGAAGGGAACGGTGAGGTGAGGGGTTTGGTTGCAATTTGCAATCTCAAGGCTGGATGACACTAAATTCCACGGGCGGAAACTCTAACATTACGAACTAGTTTTCAGAATAGAAATCAGTATTTACTCAGCTAGTGAACTGGTGAGGGACCAAAGCACACAGAGAAAAGAGGGCGCTTTCCTGTTTCTTACAAATCTAAAAACCCTTTAAGGAGTCAGTATATTGAGTGTTTTTTGTTGTTCTTATCGTTGCAGCCACACGGTGACGGGCCAAAGCGGGTTCCTGTGTCACAACAGTCGCAGATGGCTGTGGTTACACCGACTCAGCAGTCGCGCGTCCTTGGTGTGTCAAATGGACCTCAGCGTATTCAGCGGCCTGTGAGCCATCAGAAACCAGTGTCTCATGTCTCTGCTACTGTCAAGTCCACACACCACGCTGACCAGAATGTGAACCCTGCTAATCAGAAAAGAAATCCTGCGACTCAGAAAGGAAATCCTGCACCACAGCCCAAACCTACTTCGCTGCAACAAAACCAGCCAAAGACAAATGTGCCCAAGGTGAACCCAGAGCCGGCCAAGCCACCATCAGAATCTGCAAAGCCGGAGAAGCCACAGAGTAAGCTTAATACAAAACTATGCAAGTAGTGTGTGCGTGCATGTGCCTGAATACTAAAATATATTCTTTATCTTTTAGACAAACCTGCCAAGAATGATCCTGCAAATGCCTCTGCATCAAAGTATGTCTGATAAATGTGATTTATCATACTTATTTTTTTAATATCATCTTTGTTATGGTTACACATTTCGTTGCCACTGTTGTTTGTAATGGTGAATGTTTCTTCTCACACAGCAAGCGATGGAGCCTGGAAAATTTTGACATTGGCCGTCCCTTAGGAAAGGGTAAATTTGGCAATGTCTACCTGGCCAGAGAGCGACAGAGCAAGTTCATCTTGGCACTGAAAGTGCTCTTCAAGAAGCAGCTGGAGAAGGCCGGAGTGGAGCACCAGCTGAGGAGAGAAGTGGAGATCCAGTCTCACCTCAGGTAAAGTGATATAATGCCAAAGAATAGTCCTGAAACTCAGTTTGCAAAGCAGCAGCCACGGCTACACACTTCGTGTGAGCTCAGACTGTGGACAGCCTCTACAAAGCAGCTGCTGAGGCGCTGGCTAATGTGGATGTTTATTTATTTATGCCGGTGCTTTTCAAATATCAGTCAAACAAAATTTCTCAAAACACTTCTCTGCATCGACGTCCTGCAGGCACCCAAATATCCTGCGTCTCTACGGTTACTTCCATGACCAATCTCGTGTGTATCTCATCCTTGAGTTCGCACCCAGGGGTGAACTGTACGGCGAGCTGCAGCGTTGTGGAAATTTTCCTGAGGACAGGAGTGCCACAGTAAGTTTGACAATTATCTATATATATTTTTTCATTTAGAATAGTCATTAAAGTCCATGTAGGGTTAGGGTATCATTCCTTGAGTTTAACATGTCAACATTAAGAGGATGCTGTCAAAGAAAATGTGAGGCATGTTGTATTCACTGTGCTTTATTAGTACATCATGGAGCTGGCAGATGCCCTCAACTATTGCCACTCCAAGAAGGTGATCCACAGGGACATCAAACCAGAGAACCTGTTGCTCGGGGCCAACGGGGAGCTGAAGATTGCAGACTTTGGCTGGTCTGTTCACACACCCTCCTCCAGGTATGCACACATACCAACTCCACCTTTTTTGTTGTTTTTTACTGAAGTATCTGTACAACCTTTTAGTGAAACTATACTACTGTATTTGTTTGGAGAGAATTATGTTTTTGTTTGCGGAGTTAGGAGTAGGAGTTATACTACGAAGTAGCTTCATCCATTCCTCTTTCCTTATTCAGGAGATCTACGCTGTGTGGAACGCTGGACTACTTGCCTCCGGAGATGATTGAGGGAAAAACTCACGATGAAAAGGTGGACCTGTGGAGTCTCGGCGTCCTTTGCTACGAGTTCCTTGTTGGAAAACCACCCTTTGAAGCAAAAACTCACGAGGAGACCTACCGCAGGATATCCAGGGTAAGTAAAGGACTGACAATACCTGTAAATAAATCTTGTGGCTTATTAGTCGGTGAACATGCGTCCGCTCTGGCTTGAATACCTGCGCTTAAAGGGGAACTTTGGTATTTTTCAACTTTGTTCATCGAGAGTGCTGCCAACAATTGGTCAAAATATGTCCATTAAACATGCTTATTTTGCCACTGATGGATGCTGAGTGTTAAGTGTTTGACAACATTATGAAAAATATACCAATTTTCTGTCTTTAACATCCAGGTGGAGTACACTTACCCTGCACAGGCTAACATCAGTGCTGGAGCCAAAGATTTGGTCGCTAAGCTGCTGAAGCACAACCCTATGCACAGACTGCCCATCCAGGGAGTCCTGTCCCACCCCTGGGTGGTTGAGTGCTCCACCAAGAAACCCACAACCATGAACAACACAGAGCCCAGCCAATGAGCCTTTTGGTTCCACTCCACCCAATATCTGAGGGCTGTACACGTGAGGTTGGTGGAGTGCAGAACACCGGCTTTGAAACATGTGAAACGTGAACAACACTGTGCAGCTGATTCATCAGAATCTGCTCGTACTGCTACATTGACTACAAAATCACTTCACGTGGATGTTTTGGTCTGCAGGCATCTTGAGCCACTTGGTTACCTTTCCTAATCTTTTATCTTCTCGCGTTTCCTCGTCTCACCAGTGGCATTCTATTGCCTGTAAATATTTCACTGTTTTTGTGTAATTATGAGAATTTTATCGAGCTTTTCTAAAATGCCATTACTTGAAATAAAATAAATTATCTTTCATGGAATATGTCACTTTAGAATTAAGCAGTGTATATCTGTCGGGGGGGGGATACTTTCTATGTTTTATCTTATGTGCATTTCAAGCTCTCGCTAAATTGTCTCGAGGTCTTGGTGAACAAGACTTTGCACTAATGTCTGTGAGTGAGACGCTTCGATCAGCACCCAAGTACTGTTTTATCAAGCTCCTCCAGTGGCACGTGTCCAGCAGAGGGCGCCAGCATACCACTAGAACTGAACTGGGAACACGTTACATATTTTAGATAGTATTAATACCACTCACTGTTAATAAACCTGTTCTTCAGCACATTGAAAGTGACGTTCTGCAATAAAAATGGAATGTAAAGAAGTTAGTGTTGTAGCTAAGAGGATTGTGTCGTGATGTTTTGACAACTGAGAAATTAAAGGGACTTGTACCAGAAGTCTAAACTGAAATTGATCAATATGAGTTAAAGTAGCAGAGTGGAACTTTACTGAGTAACTTTGCTGAGTAACACCGGATTCTCTCAGCAAGATTATCCAGATAATAGACCTTTTTCACAGTAGCAAATCTTACTGAGACTCTTAAAACAAAAGATGTTTGTGAGGCTGAAACAGAAAATGAGTAAAACCAAAAGAAGCTTGACATGAAATGGTAGGTTACCAATGATATTAAGGTTCAGTTCCATTCAGCTCAAATAGAGTCAGGGTGCAGGGTGTGGTGCGGGTTGGTTCACTGGAAAGTCTCTGCTGCAATAAATGGAACAGAGCCTTAATTAGCATCATTGGAAACACCTGCGTTTGACCCTATTTCATGTTAAAATGGCTGCTTTGAAAAAAGTCACACACACTTTAACACACTGACTGCTCGTCATAAGGAGTACAGTAGTTATCTAACACACCAAAAACACCATCGATGGTAAATGAAGCTGTTAAAACGAACAGCAATTACTCTCCTAACCGCTAGGTGGCTCCCTAGTCATGGTAATGTTTAGTGTGTGAGATTATTATAGCAGGAAATTCGTCTTATTGTTTGCTAATGATAGCATTCCTTCATTGAGTCCATAATCTACTTGTAAAGCTCTTTTAATTCTATGAGTTAAAATGTTGACGTCTACATGTAGTGATATTTATGCAGCATCACCTCTTTGCGGGTTATCTGCGTGAGCTCCTCATCTCTTAATCCAGTGGTCACATTAGAAATATTTCATCATGCTTCCCTCCACCTCCCTGCAGTTTGTTTGCATGTCATCTGTCCCCTTTTAGGCTGCTAATAGTTTAGATGTGAACTCCATGCTCGAAGATAAATCCGTGCATTGGTATGCACCAGGTAGCTTTGTGGTTCAACAGCTGGAGATGAGAGAATAAACGGTTCGTCCAGATGTTGTCAGGAAATCAACACAGTGGTTGAACAGGTCGACCAGAAGGCCTGATGCCTGCCTGCCTGCCTGCCTGCCTGCCTGCCTGCAGCAGTCTGTAGACATGCTCTTCATTTGAGCCTGCAGGAGTGCAAGGCCCGGTGTAAACCATGCATGCTTTAATCATCTCTCTATAGGCAAAACTCGAGAATATATCGGTCTAGAAAAAAATAATAGTTTTATGAGTAGACAGACTGTGTGGACTTCCACCTCCTGTCACAAACACCGAGACGCGCACTGTATGATTATTTTTCTCTAAACCACCAGGCCTCTGCAGCCTGTCCACGGTTTAAAAATAAATCTGAATGCGACTATTTTCTCCATCATTTTGTCTTTTATTATAGAGAAGAAAAAAAAATACATGTTCTGACCGTTTTTCGTTTTACATAAAACCACACACATTTTTACAATATAATTTCACTTATTTCTTTATTCTTTAATATTAATTTCACGATATATGATAACGACTTTGAGATATACATTCCATCTTTTTGAAACCACAATAACACACTACACATACGGTTTTATAACATTTCCACAGGACCCATTGGATTGCACAGAATGAAAAATGTCTGTATGCACATTTTCCTCTTAAATGATCTCATTTCTTTTTTTTTTCTAATATATTTTTTAAGATTTTCAGACACCAAATTTTCGAGACAGGAGTCTTTCAAATTAATTTCAGAACAGGCCACGTATTGTCAAATGTAATGAAAAGCATTATGGCAAATTGAGTGTGCAAGGATTTTCAATTTGGGGTCCCCCCATCTTTAAAAAAAATGTAGGCCAGGACTTTGGGGTTTGATTAAATTTTTTTATTGCCGATTTAAAAGCTCAATAAAATAAATCAAATATTGGAAAGAATATCAAACCATTAACACTTTCACACAGAATAATTTGTAGGGTTTTTTTTGTTGTAATTTCCACTTCCCAATTTCATTTAGTTTTGTGTGTCTGAAATATCATACATTCAATGCATAGTTTGTATAGCTGCTGTGTACTAAGTATTTTAAACTGCTGGGGGAAGGTCCAATTTCCTCATTTCTAACGAAAACATATAATTAAATATGCATTCATGTGTTTCTACTTGCTGGTTATTGCCACTGTGTTATTTTTCCGTCTTGTGTGTCCACAGGCTTTTTTTTATCTTATAGATTTAACACCACATTCACTGCCCATAATCATATTGCAAATTACCTATAGAAGAAAAGTGGTGTGTCTTAATATTTTATTTTTTAGTTCCTCTCTTTTTAAATAAACTTATCTTAAATCACATTATGCCGTCGACTATCTGTCCATCACAAACTGGAGCGTTATATGAAGTGAAGTCTCATGTGGGGAAGCACCACAAGAGCGACAAAGAGACAAACTGTCCTTTTTGCAAATTTTGTTTAAGGTCAATATTGTAAACGGTCACTCCACTGGAAAATATGTATATGTACGTTTGTTCGCATATTTATACAACATGTATTGTCCATATAGTGTATTGTGGATGCACTGGATTCCCTCACTGTCATCGGCTCTATCTGTGTGTGTGTATTTGTGTGTGTGTGTGTGTGTGTGTGTGTGTGTGTGTGTGTATGCGCGCATTTTTTTCTGACTTGATGCAAGACTGTTATGAGTGCGAAAATGTCCGCGTGTGTTTCCGTGCGCGCTTTTTACGCATGAATTAAGCAGAGGGGCTTGTCGGGAAGTCGTGTATTTTTTTCACTAAATGGGGATTTGCAGTTAACATCTAGTTCCAGCAATGCAATCTACTCTTCTATGTTATATTTGAAAGCCTCTATGAGCCCCTCCATCGAGTGGATGAAACCAGATATGCTGCATATACCTCCTATTACAAAGATGGCGACATCAAAGAAAACCTGGTGCCATAGCAGCTTTCTCCATAAAAGCTTGAGGTGGAAGAGACTGGGAAGCAGAAAGCACAGGCCCGCACCTGTCAGGCTGCCAGTGAGACCCATAAGGAGGGCGAAATGTGGCACATAGATCGCCATGAGCAAAGTGAACACAACAAGGATGCATCGGAGGGAGAGTCCCCAGGATTTTAGGCGTCCATCGCCTCCGTAGCAATCTGGAAAGTGGGCACGTCCCCCATCCTGGAAAAATGATTTCTCTAATACCTCGACGGCAGCGAAAAACGGCAGAGGATACGACAGCAAAGCTTTGGCCACTAGGAAGATGTTGACGACAGCTCGGATGGTTGGGGGCAGGTTGTCTGTGATGACCTCCTTGGTTTCATCAGCCCAGGTCAAGTAGGCCACTAGGGCGAACAGGCCCTTGAGGATGCAGGCAGCGATGTGAGTCCAGTTCATCATGCAGTGGAACTCGCTCGGTCTCTGCATGTTCCCCTCCAGTGATGGTAGGAAGATCTGCGAGGTGTAGCTGAACACGATAATCCCAATGGAGATTGGGAACTTCTTGACATCGATGTAAAACTTGACCTTGTCCCAGGCCCAGTCCCTCGCCCTGGAGAGGCAGTACGCTATCACCAGGATGTTGATGACAAAGTGGGCCATTGTGCACAGCAAGCTGAACTTGGAGACGGCTTTCAGGTTCTTGAGGAAGGCGCATGGGAGGAGAGCGGCGGTGGCGATGATGGCCCACGACTTCTGAGATATTGGCATGTTGGGGAAGCTGTTGTACATGAGATTACCACTGACCACCACATACAGGATGCAAGTCATCACTAGCTCTATGATTTGGGCTACATTCACGATATGGCCACCTAAAGACGGGAATCTGGGCGCGCAGCAGGCGTTGGCAATGTCCACATAGGAGTCCCTCACACGGACGAGCTGCCCGTCTTCGTCCTCCTCGTACAGGCAGGCAATGAGGATTTTCCCCGTGTAACAGCATACCACGGCGGCGAAAATAATGAGAAAGAGTCCGAGGTATCCTCCGTGCAGGATGGCGTAGGGCAACCCAAGAACGAACATCCCCTATAAACATAAAGAAACATATTGTGTCATTAAGTATGAATTAATTTATGCTTTAATGAACATTTAATTTGAATTAATCAAATCATATTTTAGTTTGGCCTTTTGGTTTTGGTCTGACTCTTCAATAAATGTCACTCCATGTTTTTTTTTTTTTTTTTTTTCATGTTGTGGGTTTTCCACTTCGCTTTGAGCGCATCCGCCCGCCTCTGACGTCACCAAGAAGTGGAGGAGACACACTGTGACGCCATGGTGACTGCCGTGACCACAGCAGTGATAAGGCATGAAAAGGATTGCGTCTAGAGGATTGGTTTTTCTTTTTTTTTTATAACTGTCGCATAGCCTACAACACACGCAGCCTCGAGAAAATCGTCGCACTTCGGACAAAACAGCTGCGTAATTGTTTAATTAATGTCTGCTAATAAAAATAGATATTTTCTGCTCCTTATTTCAGGAAATGCAAGATGGAATATAGGTGATTCATTACTTTTTTGTGTGTAATAAAGTAGGTCCAGACATCTTATTAACGCACACAATTAATTACAGTAATTAAATCTCCCCAAAATAATCCAAAAATATTGTAAAAAATAAGCTCAGAGTCTGCAAAATGATTGTTTTTCTTTATATATTAATGCATTCATTGCCATGCAGAGTTATCAGGGACGTGCATCGGTGACACTGGACATCACTATACAGACAAAGAATGTGTGTGTTGGGAGGAGGAGGAGGAGGAGGAGGAGGAGGAGGAGGGAAGCATCAACTACCTCCTTTTTTCAGCGCACTGTAACGTCTGCGTTGCTCTGAAATCTGAAGTGAAAAGTATATTACAATAAAAATGAATTCTGTGTTCGAGAAATTCTCGAGAAAAGTTATCAGGATGAATATTTTTACATCCATAATTAAAATAGAAACTTGATGAAGTTGCTTCAAATGGACAGCAGCTGGTGATTTTTGTTTTGAATATCTGAATGAACCCTTTTTTATCTCTAATTTCACAGCTCGCTCCGGATCAGCCTCAACCAATTAGAACCGAGCACCGGAGCCGCCCGTTTATAATCCGCGAAGTGCGTCTTTACCTGGATTGCGTTCGTGACGTTCCAGCCCGCCTCCCATGCGGTGATTTTTGGTCTCACTTCAGACAACTCGTTCGTCGGACCTCCGTCCTTTGAGGCTGAGTGTGGTGGACCGGTGCCGTCCCTCTGGTAGTGGCTATCACCCTCCAACGCGCTTCCATCTCCGCTTCCCTCTCCTCCCATCTCATCGGATGTCAAGATGTCCATCTGCATGCCTTGCCGGTGGTCGTAGTCCAGGTCATCGCAGGCGGCGAAGCCCAGACCCTCCTCGTCGGTAGCGGCCTGGAACCCCATCTTGGCGAACATCCCGCTCACCTTCGCCTGGGATTTGTTGGAGACAGCGGTGGCTGCATTTGACAGTTTATTAGAAAGCTTGCTTCTGATTAACGTCGCCATTTTTCGTTCCTCTGAATCTCAACTGTCTGCAGCTTAATTGGTGTGTTTTTTCCCTCCTCCAGTCAGTAAAAATTTTTGAGGCTACTTTGGATGGCAGCTCTTGATTCTCTGCATTAGATAAAGCCACTGGGGAAAAGCGCAAGTTTTGTTTTAAGACACCGTCGGTTTTCAGTTGCTATCTCCACTTCTTGTTCAATGTACGCCTGCTGCTCTTGATTATCCCCAGGTTCATGTCACCTTCAGACGTTGCTGCTCCGTGTCTGCATCTTGGCACTGCGCTCTGATGCTCGACGAGTAGCGCACCTATTCAGTCTCTGAGGCAGTTTGGCGGTGTGCGCAAAAGCTTTACGCACGACAACAAAAAAAAAAGAGGCAAAGCCACAGGTTTCTCTACGGCCTATAATATCGTTTTCTTTTGGGTTATAAGGTGGCAGACAGCGTTTCCAGGAGTTGGTTGTCGGTTTTCAGGTGCCTTTACTGATGCCAATGCGGTACCTTGGAGCCCGAGGGGGGGGAGGCAGGGAGGAGACACGTGTCCTCATCAGCCTGCCAATGCAAAGCACGTCTCCAGCCCTCCCAGTGCCCCACCAGGAGAAAACGGGAGAGATTTGCTGCATTTCTAGGGGAGGTGCTTGTAGTACCCCCACCATCCCCTCCTCAACCCATAATCTATAATACCTCATCCTAACATCCAATGACATTCCGGGGGCCTCAAATCTTGCATAACTTTACGCGTATAAAAGGAGTCTGGAATTTGACGAAACCCGAACTGTTTGGACCAGATTATGTAGGCCTAAGATACAAACTAGGATTTGTTATTTTAAGATACATTTTATTTTCTTGTTTTTTTTTTTTTTTTTAACAAGAAGTGGACAAGGAGCATCAAATAGTAACCCAAGTTGTCTCTGGGATTACACGGATCGGGTGTAAAAAAAAACCGTGTTGCGTTTGTTGATGAGGAAAAAATATTTTCTTGCATTTTGTTTTTGCTTAATGATGGTAAGATATAGAACTTAAAATATGTTGTGTTTATTTATTATAGGCCTCTGGACTAATTATTTTTTTAATGAATTTGAACGTAAAGTTTGATCTACTTTTATTCCTCTGGCTCTATTTTCAGCGAAGTCTTCATTCAGGACGCTCATTCATTCACTCACTCATTCAGTGACTTTGATTGTGTCTGTGAAGATGATGACAGTCTGAGGCATGGCGGCGTTTCCGTTGAGAAAAAAAAAATATGATGCGAAATTTGTTCATTAAAAATCGAGTCAAGCCTGTTACAAAAGAAATCCTGGTTTAGTCTGGAGAGAGAATATGTAATGCCTTTATTTTTATTCTTTAAAAGTCGAGGGTACTTCCGCTTTTTCTTTCCAATCAAACAAATCATAACCCAAACATACAGTAAGTAGAATTTCCTGCTTCATACAAAAACTAAAAAAATCGTGCCTGGCTGAAGAATAACATCTAATTTCTCTGTCACGTTTTATTTGTCTCTTTGACACCTTCTCCAAAAAATCACAAAGAGCTTTTAATTGCAGTAATTTTCATAAAATGTAGCCTAGTAGAGTGTTTTAGTCACCGAGGCCCAAACAATTTGTTGACGCCGCCTTGTCACTTGTGCTTTGTGTCCACCATGTTCAATGTTTCCTCAGGCTGCAGTATCAGAGTTCATCACCATGATACAAAGCTGCGGCCTGAACTAACACACAGTCAGACTGTAACACGGCCTATAGGGTATTTGGTCTGCATAAAAAAAACAATAATATGTCCTGTTAGCTCTGGATCTGGTTTCTTGAATAGTCTGTGACCTGATAGTGATGCAGCGGAATAACAGAAGAGTAAACTGACGTCTCCAACTGGTGATTATCACTGGTGGTGAGATTTAAAGGAGCATAAAGCACCGCAGATAAGCCTGACTGTAATATTATTTAAATAGAACTCCTTTGGTGCGAGCTAATAAGAATAAATTGTCCAAATTCGTTTTTCTTTCTTCTTTACACAATTCAGTGATCTTAAGCTGAATTCAGGGTGAAACAAAGCTGCATCACGATGCCATGATTTCACAGACAGGTTCAGGTAGGCCGAGCTGCATCAGGCCTGTGTTTAAATCTCAAGCCTCATCTAAACCAGGGGGTTTGAATAATAAAATACGAGGCCAATAAAAAGCTGCGTTTATGTGAGTGTGTGTGTGTGTGTGTGTGTGTTTTGTCTTTAAATCCTCAGCTGTTGTAACGAAAATGTCTTGCCTTCCACTTGCCCTGAATGAAAGAGTTAATGACAGAGGCTGTTATCAGCGGGCTGCAGACCTCCTCTGATCTGCGCTCTGCGCTGTCTGATGGAGTGTGCTGCAAGATGAAAAGAGCAGCCGTGACACCAGCAGCCAGCAGGTTACAGCGACTGCAGACCTTCTCACGACCCGCTGTACAGATAATAACAACAACAATAATGCTAATAATAGAAAATGTTTGGTTTTGTTGTGAATGTGCAGGTATTTAGACTGGGATTTAGATGAATCACACACATGAATGCGCACATTAGGCCGCATAAAATGCAGGTTTAGGTCCATATTATTGTGAAAAGGGTGTCTTCACATACGTTTGATCCCAGTTTCTGTGCGTTATCTCTGATCTGTGGGGAGCTGCATGGTTAATCTGCAAAGAGGAAGAAAGTGATTTTCTCAGTTTATCACCCATCGTGAGAGTCATCAGAGGGTCAGGGTGCCGCGTCCCAGGAGGTTCCTCGTCTCTGTCAATACAGATAGGACCAATCAAAGCTCTTCATCTGAGGTGTGAGTCTGTTTTTGACCCGCAATGTTGGTGAGGGTTTATTTTATTATTATTTTTTGGTGATAGAAAGTAAAATCAAAAAATGGACCCACTGTGTCCTCAAATTCATTTCCTCCAGTGTACCCACCCCCCACGCACATTTTCTTCCTCCTCCTCCTCCTCCTCCTCCTCCTCAGTATTTCACCCCCGGCTCTCCCTTTTCACATTACACACATGGGTGAGCTGGCACAAGGTCCTCCCACCGCTCCCACCATCAACCCAACCCCCAATCTTTCCCGACGAATCACAAAAAATAAAACCCCAATTTTCGCGATTATGGGGAGATAATTCATCCTGGAAAGAGTACTGTGATAACAAAGACTGGGAAAAAAATTGGGACTACAGCCTACTTTTGGTCATTATCATAAGGGAAACCATATCAAATGAAAAGAATAAACATATTTTCACACCTGAAAATATCATCCTGTAGGCCGTTAAGCTGCTGCAATGTTACACTGTACCAAGCAGGATGAACTGGTTTTATGTTTCCATGGCGTCGTTGACTGCAATTATGTAGGTCTGCAATGACTTTCACTGTAGGCTATCATTACCTCATCCATTAAATGTTTTCAGCGAGACAAGGTAATGACAAGGCGTGTGTGTGTGTGTGTGTGTGTGTGTGTGTGTGTGTGTGTGTGTGTGTGTGTGTGTGTGTGAGAGAGAGAGAGAGAGAGAGAAAGAGAGGAAGAAGGGGGAGTGTGTTACATGAATCATTTGACGCACGACCCAGATTGAGCCAAGAGAGTATTTTAGGGAGTGAAAAAGGTGCAAAATAAATTTACGAGTGCTGCCATTTTTGCAGTATATTCTTGAGTTAATAATAGATTTAAAATCCTGCAAACAGAAGCATCCATCCCGCGCTACATTACCTGTCATTTAACCCATGACTGCCTGACTCCTGCGTCTCTCTGCGCAGCCCAGCGAGGCAGAAAAAGACCACCCCAACAAACAGTCCTCAATTAATAAAGGGACGGTGAAAAAGGCACTCTGGGCTCTCTCTCTCTGGGGATTGTAGAGGAGGGAAATTAGCCCACATCAGGCTAATCAGAGGACCTCAGAGTCCATTAACATTTGCATCACAATCACAGGTAGCAGGCTGTCTGGGTTATCGACTAGATTGTGTGTGCGCTGAACAACTCGTTTTGAGAGCAGAGTGTTGTGATGGAGTTCAGGTTTCAGCACCACGGACAGCGTGTGTTTCTGTTCAGCATCCTTAAAGGGAAAATCAACCCTAAATATACATATACATACAAATACTCCTATACTACAAATACATGATGACATTTATGCTGCGTCAGGAGGTTTACTCTTGACCTTGGAAACAGCAGTTTGGCAAAAAAATCTCAACTCAAGATCCACTTTTTTGGCTTTCAGTCACATATCATGGCCTTCCTCCGCGGATGCAGTTGCTCAGTTGTCCTTTAAAACATTTTTTTCTGTTATATTAAGGTGATCTGAGGCTGGAAATGTAGTAAAAATTCAGTGAAAATGGTCACTTCAGTCTTATAAATATTATTTACGGAGACAATTCCCACCATGAGCAAGCGCTTGGAGACAGTGGCAAGGAAAAACCTCCCTTTAACTTTGAGCAGAAATACTGACACATTTTAGAGAAAGCACAGAAGAAACGATGATGACTGACTTTAAAGTGCAGAGATCTGAAGATTCTAAACTGAATTGAGTTTAATTTGAATCACAGACCACACCCAACCATGGCTTCACTGTTTCCTATGTCTCATTGCTTACTTTGTGCGACTGTTTTGAGTAGAAGTCATACCTAAAAATATCATATTCTTCATGCAAACATCATATTTGTCTCCTCTGTTTTCCCCTCGCCTCATATGGAGCTGCAGCCGAGCCATCAGACAATCATAGCCACCGCCCACTTCGACAGAGAGAGAGAGAGAGAGAGAGAGAGAGAGAGAGAGAGAAAATCCAGGTGGCCCGCAGTGGTAAACCACTAAGAGCCTTTTCATTACTCCTAATGCGCCTGTTTAATGGCTTATTATGGGCTCCCGAGAGACTTCATCGAAGAGGGGTTTGTATTAGTCCTGCATGATGGCGTTTTCCTGAAAACAATAGTGACAAATAGCAGGAGAAATTCCTCATATCTATCTATCTATCTATCTATCTATCTATCTATCTATCTATCTATCTATCTATCTATCTATCTATCTATCTATCTATCTATCTATCTATCTATCTATCTATCTATCTATCTATCTATCTATCTATCGTTTTTATACTTTCATATCATAAACTGTATCCATATGTGAGTTTATTCCTCTGTACCTCCGTGTGTGTTTGATACCAAACGCTCCCCAGACGCCGTTTTGCTGTTAACCCACAGTGACTCGGCTCTCTCCATCAACCTCTCACGTCCTGTTTCCCTGCACTGGTCGGGTTCACTCTCCTGCTGCGACACATTAACATTGTAATTGCCTTTTTTTGAGCACAATAAACGGAGCCAGTCCGTGGGGACCTGCACGGCCCGGGGCTGGCACAAAGCTATGCCATCGATTTTTCACACACTGTCAGTAAATAAAAAAAAAATCTCAGTCGTCAACAAACATGGACCTGGACATGCATGTTTTTAGCATTTGATGCCCCCCCCCCCCTCCTCTTGCAGAGTATCTGGTGCACATCTGACACTTGCCTGAGGGTGAATAAAATAAATTGTGGAATAACAAAGCTAATTATTGTTTTAAATTACCTTATAATGACTTAAACACTTTCATTTTAAGTTGTTATTTTTTTTGCCAGGCATCATTTGTAAGTGTGAGTGAGTAGTAAAGCACAGGAACATGTCTGCTGTATTGATTGACTCAAAGTGATGGAAAACCATCAGTAGTATATCACACCTAATCTACTACAGTAAGAACTTCCACTAGTATTGATGTATTTGTGTGTGTGTACAACACTGTGTGTGTGTTTGCATATGTGCAAATGTGTAACTGATAAGTGTGTGACTATGTCTATGTATGTGTGTGTGTGTGTGTGTGTTTGTGTGTGGTCTTGTCACCCACAGCAAAGTCAATAAACGAGCAGACCTCAGTGGCTGGTTAACTGATGTGTAATAGTTTTGTTCTCATTAAAGTTTTATGTCATGAGAGCAGCGACATCTTGTCAGCTCTCACAGGGATTCCCCACGTTTGAATCACTTTGACACTTTGACTGAGAGAGCTGAAAGGTTCACAGTGTTTCATCCTGCAGCGCTTGACACAGTCACAAGTCAAAGGCAGTTTGCTGTCATCAGGGCAACATGCCTTTCTACAAGTGTAGCAGTGGAGCCTGTCATGTTTTTAGACTGTATATTTTAAATTTCATTCTACAGACTGTCCTTCCTGTATCATTGAATTTATGAATAGTTGAGAAAACAGTAATGATGGAATGTACTGTACTTACAAATTTGAGGTACTTTACTGAGTATTTCCATGTTATTCTACTTAATACTTCTACTCCACCACATTTCAGAGGCAAATGATGTACTTTACTCAACCATGTTTGTTTGACAGTTGTAGTTAGTAAGTTACTTTGCATACTACAATTTTTCACACTATTCTTGTGCAGTGAGAAAACACCAAATCTCAAATTTGGTGATTTTGTATATAAATATTTTCAATAAGTGTTAGCTCCTATTTCTCAAGCTAAATGAATGAATACGTTCCAGGATTAGCAGGAGAACACATCATCACAAAGCTAACAGTGCTGTAAATATGAGTTACAGTCAGCAGCAGTTCGTGTAAAGATAGGAAACATGGGGCCCACCTGTTTCTGTTCAAAAATATCAAAATCTATCAACAATCGCCTCTAAAACTCTAAAACTAATTAACTTGTTATATCTTGTTTCTTTAATCTGTACATAAACTGAAATGTAAAAACATGATTTTTTTAAATTACAAAAGCTTTAGAGGCAGAGTTTGTTAGCCTTGAACAGAGCCAGGCTAGCTGTTTCCATTGCATGTTTTGATTAGAGTATAATCACCTTAAAATAAGAATCAGTGTTCCTTTAGAATGAGCTCTTTATATCGACAGAGACAGCAGGTCCCCATCCACGGAGTCCGCCATGTTGCACCGCCTAACGTTTCTACAGTAGCCCAGAATGGACAAACCAAACACTGGCTCTAGATGGGGCCTTTTGCAACTTTCACAGCCACTGTAGCTTCTCCTGCACACTTAAAAGGGAGAGTGAGGTGAGCTGTATTCAGTTTGTATATTAGATGAAATATGAGCTAAATATGACCTAAGTCAGTCTCTATGTTTTACTGAAGGTGACATCCATCTATCATGTCAAACATGACATGACAGACAGGATATTGAGCCATTGACATTTTCAGGAAAAGTTCAACTCAATGATCATCATAAGATGGACAGTAGAATATAACATGTTTTTCATTCTCAGCCTCATCCAAATCACACAGGTGACACTTCATCATCTATCACTGACGTCTTGTTGTTAAGTGTTTTTTTTTTGGCAGTTTATGGATACATTTTTAAACATTCACTAATGTGACAACACCTACAGTAACAACAAATAGAGCTTAAATACTAGTGTGTTAATTGTTAAAAAGGTCTTTAAATCAGTTGAAGCTTTTAAAGTATTTAAGTACAGAAAGACAGAATATGGCAGTATATTGATTACAGCAGAAATATATTTGAGAATATCTCTTCTTATCTGTCAAAATCTCAGATGTTGTCTCCTTGATTTGCCTGAATTCGTGTGTCTAAAAATACATTTCACTTAATTAACAAGTGTTTCTTATGGGAGCATCAACTGTTTTATTTATTTTAACTAGACTCTGGATCAAAAGCTGAGATGAAACAAATTTACAGGGAATCCCTTTTTCAAATTAGCACTGAAGCTTTGTTTATTCTAACGCATCCCTGTCTTTTTATTAGTATAACCCATCCATTTCCTCTCCCCATCCAGTTTGAATGATTCATTGAAATGCACATCTTGTTTGCAATTGACTACATTCACAACCTGCTGAAAGCTTTTTGTTCTGTCCCTGTGATGTCGGCAGGCCTTCAAACAGCTTTGATTTAATTGAAAGTCGCAGCGCTCATGGAGAGTGCTCGGAGCTTAATAAAGGCAACTGCTGGCCATGTTGCATACAGGTTTATGAATAAAAACCATGTATGCTTTTGAAAATGGGTTTTTCCCTCCGTGTCCACCCATCCCCCACCGTCAAACTGTGCAGCCACTCTGGGCTGTCATTAACTACTATTGTCAGCAGCACAATCAAGAGCAGGATAAAAAAAAAAAAAATACTCCAGCACTTATCATGAGCTCAGCCACAGGACTCACATACACACACACAGGAACACACAGAAAAATGCACAACACACACCAGGAGAATGGATGTTACTATTGATTTCAGGCGTGATGTGCGAGACATTGCACAAATACAGAAGCCTGGCTACAAAAGGTGTTTTTGTCTTTCAAGAGCGATAATCGTTCTGCCACACCAGGCCAATGACTGCCTCTATATTTAGACGGCAGGTCAATACAGCTATGAAACAGACAGACATACTGCATCACTCTGAGCTTTGTTTTAATCTCAACCACTCCAAACCTTCACGACTTCTTAGAAGACTTCTTAGCTTTCTGCTGCACAAATCTATCACATAAGTCTTATTCATTTTGTATATTTATGAATTTCTTCCTAATTTAGCCTGGCATGTTTAATATCTTGGAAAACTTTGTGAAAGTTCAGTGGTTTTAAACATTGTTTGGCTGCAAAACAAGTTTGTCATGATTCAGGTAAAATAATCTGAGTGAGTTTTTATTTATAGGAGCGAAACAAATCTTTCGTAATATACATTGTTTTTACTTTTGATTTTCAGTCATTGATTTTACTTTTTGTTATTCTCCCTTTATTTTAGGTTGCATCCTGAATTTTATCTTAACGTCAAGTGTCGAGACTCCAACCATTGTTTCATTAACTTTGATGTACCCAAACTTCTATTATACACAGTTTCTAGACCCCCAGAAAACATCAAATACTCTTGACCAAATAAGCAACAATCAAAAGTAAAATATACAAGTATATCCTTAGGTAATACTCAGCTACTCTGCTTGATCAGGACGGTATGGATGTGGTTTGATCAGATTTATGTAATCAAAACCTTGATTGGTTGATTGAATAACATGACATCACCTTTTTCCGTAAGAAGTACTTAGAGAAACAAAGAAATATAGAAATCTGCCACATAAGATAACCAAAACTTTTGCAAAAAAAATAGTCCGTTCATCTGAGAAACAATTCATCATAATAAAAAAATCAAACTGGAAAAATAAGTTTTCAGGGCCTTTAAAATATCATCAAACAGTACAGACTAATGTCTCACACTCTTGTGTTTCTATTATTCTTTCAAACACATCTTTCATGTACTTCCACTGACAGTCCAAAAACTAATCTATCTTATTGTTTTCTGCCTGAGTTGTGCTATAGAGAGCTGCGTCCCCGAGGGCAACTGCAGTAACACATCTCATACAAACCTGTCAATATACTCAACTTCTCTCACTCCTCTGAACGCCGGCCCTCAGGCTCTCTCCCTGTGTGTCTACAATTCACCACTGATTGCTTTCTGATCTCCCTCTTGTACTGTTTAAGCAGAACATTGAGGAACACATGCACTGCTGCAGAGGGCAAGCTGGCCAAACAGGAAACAACACAGATATTCAGGGATTTGTGTACAGTCTCAAAAGAAGGACACTTTTTCATAGTTATAAGATGATAGCAAATTAAAAATGGTGGTGTTTGTTTGTAGAAACACCCTAACATAGTCACTGAATATTTCTTGATTTAGCAGATTATAACAGCAACATCTTTATGTTCACCTTTGGTTGCAAATATGTATGTTATACTGCAACTGCAATAATGAAATGACCAATATGTAGAGAAAGAGATGGGTGATTACTTTAAATCATGGCCTCAAAATAACTGCAACCTGTGATATGCAAACCAGAACGTCTCCATTTCCACGCTCATTTTTCTTCACCCCCCTCTATCTTTGGGGTTTTGACAGAAACACAAATCAGGTCCTGTCAGCAGCCTCTTTGCTGCCTGACCACAGCATTGTATTTTGGTCTCCAGTGGACACGGTGTTCGTGTATAATAAAGATGTGTTGAGGGCCAGATTTAACCAAACCTGAAGGACCATAACACTGGGCCCATTTAGCCCATTAACTACAATTCACATACTTCTATTAAGGTACTTCTACCATTTTATATCAAGCAAATATTCAGGTAGCCATTAGATTAAGTTTCTTTTTGCATGTAAAAAAAAATGCAGTTTGGCCAACAATCCGAGTCTGAGTTTCCTGCAGGCACTTCAATGCACCAACAAGGATTTGCAAAACACTCCTACTATGTTGATTCAGCATGTAAATGTAACTATATAATTCAATGTCCACTTTATTGGAATACTGATCTCAAACATGTTTTATATATCGAAGTGTTATGTGGCTAATGAACCACAATGAAACATATCTAAGATGCCACTAACTCCAACACATTGGTTCTTTAAGCTTAGACACAAAACAATTTGGTTCAGTGAAGAAATGAGGATTTAAAACGACTGTCTTTTTTCTTGGAAGGACAGTCTCACTGTGGAATATGGACCGAAGTGGACACAAGGACACAAAGTATTTGATTTTTAAACCCCAAATCTTGGTAAATGCGTGCTTAATCGTGATCTATTTTTTTATTCTTTCAAAAACAACATGTATTTAAGATGAACCTGACAGTACTTTGTTAAATTTGGATTATTCTCTTAAGATATAATCATGACAATTCAGAAATTGAGGTAGATGAATGAACAAAACACAATAGTACAAACATTTAATTGTAGCTGTGTGTTTGAGGTTGCAATCCTTGGAAGAAGGAAGTTTGTTAGATATCAAAAGTCAAAATTGCTTTTACTGTCTTCATGAATAAAAATATACAGTTATGTCCATGTTGAGGAATTCCTATAAATTCCTATAAAACAAGTAAATATTCTGCTCATATCTGCAGTAACAGAAGTCAAGCTATCAGATCACACCTCTCCCTAATTCAATCTTGAATGTAGCATATCACGTTTCCACCATGATCTGAAATGTTTCTCCCCCTCAGGAAGGCGAGATAACATCTCTATTGTGTGGTTGTGTTTAGCTGAGATAAACAGCAAACAATATTAAACACCTCCATATCTGCACCTCCTCTCTCTTTACACAATTCACTTCTCACTGCCGCCTTATTGCATTTCAATCTCACAGCTCTCTGTATTCTCCTCTAATGTGCCCCCCCCCCTCCACCCCGTGTCTAGTGGTATCTCCCAGCAGTGTTGCCTTAGTTTGCACCACCAGTCAGACAGACCAGTTTTTTTAGGGACTGGGTCTCTTGATGCTGGTTGATTGGTCCACCATTTTAGTCTAGCCTTCGTGTTTCCTAAAGACTTTGGTGATTCTCTGACTTTCCGTCCAGCATGAGGTTTATATATATGTTTTTTAAAGAGAGATGTCTCAACAACTATTGAATGGATTGTCATGAAACGTTCATATCCCCATCAGGATGAATTGTAATTAAGATATCAAGTCCCATCATCAGGTCAAAAATGTAATTTGTTGAATAGTTTGGTTCATGATCAAATAACTGCTAAATGAATGATATTCCTATTACTGTCAGCTGTATTTTGTGTTTAAGGTTCAAGGTTAAAGGTAATCTTTATTACTTTATGCTTTTTCTTGTCTTACATTGTAGTAAACTGAATGTCTCATGGCGTTTAGACTGTTGGCTCAAGGAAAACGTGATGGGCTTTTTTTGTTTTTGTTTTACAGACCAAATGATATATCGAGAAAACAATGAAACAATTCAGCCTTAATTATAGTGACCTCTTCTTCTTTATTTACCTCTTTCAGCTATCCTCAATAACAACTGTGCCTTTTGTGTCCTTGCCTCCTTGCTCTTTTATATCTCCTCTTTCCTCTCCACCATCCTTTCTTCTCTCCTTCTCCCATTGTCTTTTAATTTTAACTCCATCCTCTCTTTGCCCCCTCTCCATCTCCCCTCCTGTCCTCCTCCTCCTCCTCTCTCTGTCCTCTTCCTCTTCTTTCCCTCCCTGGCTCTGTCCTCTCTCCCTCTGCTCTGTCGTGATCATACCTCCACCCAGGCACCTGACTGCAGATAATCACCCAAAGAAGAAAGAAATTTAAAAAAAGCTCAGTTTTTATCTGCAGCCACAGCTGCAATTCATTGTAGAATAGTGAATGAAGGGAAGAGATTAATAGCACCCCCCTCACTCTCTCCTTCTCTTTTTTCCCCTCTTTCCTCCACTTTCTGTCAATGATGTCTCCTACAGCTGGCGCTTTCTGAAGGGTGAAAAGACCCAGCTACATTTGAATGCCCCATTATGGATTTGCTGAACCGCAGCTGTAAATTATAGGCTGTTTTAGTGCGGAAAGATGATCTTGTGATGAAGTTGCACACTGGATTTCATGGGTTCAAAAAGTCTCCCCCTTTGATTGATCAATTTTTACACATTTATTTGGTCTTAAAATAGGTTTTAGAGGTCTGCCTTTTCTAAAACAGTTTGTTTACTGACAAAATTAAACTGCTGTGTATTTAAAGCCATGTTTAAGGGATTGTGAGAGAAGCGAGGTGCTATTAAAAAAGAACCGTTTGCTCCTGCAATTACAAAAAGGACAATTTTGACCCCAAGGCAGAGCAGCTCACAGCGTGATGTAAATGGCACAGAGGAGCAGTGGACTGCAGGGCTCTGTGTAAATGGCACACTGGCAGGTTGAACAAAAACACTTTCCCCACACTCAGACAAGAGAGGGGGACAAAACTGATCCGAGGTATAACATGTACTGTCCTTTTCTGCAAACATCAAACAGGAAGAGGTCTCAAAGGAAACTGATTCAAATACTTTAAAATCCATTCCGATTTTGTGATTTGCATTCAATGCTTAAAAGAAAAACATAAACTGTGTCTTTAATCTGCACTGACATGAGCTTCATATTGCTGTGCAGTATTTTAACCCTTTCAGTGGTTTGTGCTGGTTACCTTTTTCTTTGTTTGAGTCACTTCAGTTCAAGTGATCCATCATCCATTTGTATATGTTACTTCTCATCACTAAATCCTCAAGTTTAAATTTGAACTTTCAAACTTTCAAAGACTCACAGTTGCTACTATATTTTGGGTAATCAGAGTACATGTAATCTGTTAATTTCCATACAACACATTACAGTGAGGCTGATCATGTCTGCAGTGAGAAGGAAAACATCATCACTTCCTGATGTGAACTGTTCACTCAACTGTTGGCTGAAGTATATCTTGTTTACCGTCCCACTCCCACTGCTCACCTGTGCATCATTTAACAAAATACTGATAAATAATAATAAATCTTTACTGATATAGCACCTTTCAAAACACAGTTATGACATGCTTTACAATAAAGGAGAACAAAAAGAGATAACAATTTTGCATCTACGAGTCTAATTCTAGAAACATGTCAAACATACCAAAATGTTAGATGTACACTTACATTTCAGGATTATATCTTACAGTAAAATGATAGTTTATTCATGCACCTCATGACATTGTTCAAATAATGATTTCCAAAATTAAAATACAGCACTGAATTCAATGCATGAATGATTTTAAAACCTTTGCTGAGAAACAAGCCTCAGTTTTAGAAGAAAACAATATGTAATAATTCAAAAATTCAAAATGTTAAAGTTAAAAACAATATAGAAAAAAGATATTTGGTTTTAAAAAAGTATGGCCGTATCTGAGATGATCTCAGCATATCTGCTCATTATTTAATAAACTGCTGTGTTAGATCATCTGAGATCCATCCTGTTCTCAAACACTTTGAGATTATGTCTGCCTCGTGGAGTGGCACGGCTCTCCACTCCACTGTGTGAAGGGGTGTCTGGGGACGTGGACATGGGTCGCAGGCAGCGCTGCATCAGGGCATCGAGCTCCAGCCGAGTGGGAATTCATGTTGATTTTCATGCTTGGCTAAACCTGTTTTGCCAGCTGCCATTTATGCTCAGACTGTATAAGTGACTGTGTGTGTGTGTGTGTGTGTGTGTGTGTCCTATTTTGGCCAACATAATGTGGCATCCAGCTTAAAATAGAAACAGAGTCATCACAGCAAAACATGATCAACATGGGCTCTTGGAAACAAAATAAAATTCACTTTTTGACGTATAAAACTGTAAACACAAACATGGGTACTGCAGCATTTTCTTATTCCTGTCACTTCAAAAGCAGAGCTGAGAGCTTTTTCTTCCCTGTCCAACATAATTCAGCTTGCCGTCTAATTCATATTATTACTGAAATTGCCTCAAATTTGTTGCCATGGTTATTTTTCTCCTCTCTTTTTTAAGCTTTGTGCCTCCTCGGCGGCTGATGATTAGAGCCGACAGCGGCTAGAAAGAGTCTGGGTGTGGGGAGACAGTGTGTGTGTGTGTGTGTGTGTGTGTGTGTGTGTATGTGTGTGTCAATAGGGGGACAGATAGGCTGCAAGGCAGTGACCTGGTAATAGTGAATGTATTCACAGGCCATATTCCAAGATAGTTGCCATGGTCACAATAATTGGGAGGCAGAGCTTTGAGAGAGAGAGAGAGAGAGAGAGAGAGAGAGAGAGAGAGAGAGAGAGAGAGAGAGAGGAAAAAGCGTGTGTGTGTGTGTGTGTGATGGTGTCTCAAGTCCACAGACAGACAGACAGACAGACAGAGAGAGAGAGAATGATTGACTTTGAGAAAAGGAGGCTTGAGGCAACACTGCAGACTAGCAGCAGGAAACGGTACTACATTGTGATCTGCTGACGAGTGTTCACTGTTCACAAAAGAGGCCACACTGTACAAAGGGGTGGACAAAGTAATAGGAACAGGTCAATAAAGGTCAGCTGCAACATAGACTTAAATAAACCAAACTGTGGTTTATTTAAGTAAGAGCTTAATAAGAGCTTGGTTCATCCACCTTATAAAAACAGTAGTTTTGTTTCTCTGTTTTGAGATTGCTGCCTCCAAGTGTATTGAGCTGGAGGTAACTGTGTCTAAAGCCTTGAACAAATAAAACCAAACCTACCCACAGGACCAGAAACCAATAGAGCTAAGTGCGAAAACATGTTTTCTATGTAAGTAACTAACTTTTTAAAGATCTGATAAAACTGCTTGCATTATACTGCCCAGTTGATCCTGTTTTTTTTTGTCCGTCCCCTGTTAAAGTAAAGCATACATGAGCATATATGAGAGTCATATCATGTCTAGATTTTGCACTTCCTCTTCATCAGATTTATGATATATAAAGACTCACATATACTCATGTTGGAGGACTTGCAAGAGAGATAAAATACTTCCTTTAATCCTCAATGTCTATTTATCAGAATCAGTATGATGTCCACCCTTTAGATGTGTTTTCTTTGTATCATCTTGGACAGTAAAACATATTTTAGTATGCAGAGATTCAGTGTTGTGTGTGTAACCCTCTCTGTTCTGTACGTCTGCCATCGGCCTTGTCACAGTCTGTCTGTGGCTGAATGAAGCGCTCCGTCCCGTCTCTCTGTCACAACAGAGGAGCAGCATCATCCTCTGACACACTGAGATCACAGGGGTGTCCCCCACCCTCACTGCACACACACACACACACACACACACACACACACACACACACACACACACACACACACATTTGTGGCTGGCTTGCTAACCTCTGGCATCCCACTGTCATCATTACTACTGTCTAACCACATCTCTCTCTCTCTCTCTCTCTCTCTCTCTCTCTCTCTCTCTCTCTCTCCCTCATCATGCTGTGGTCAGGAAAAGCCCCCTGGAGGGTGGAGTGGTGCATCGTGGGTGCTGCTTCTCTACACTACGCATGTCGTACAGTAAAGAAAACCAGCAGCCGGGACAATGCGGTGATGACGTGGTTGTGTTGGCGGGCGTGTGCTGAGTTAGTGGTTTTTCATTGGACGTTGGATTTGCGTGTGCGTGGTCACGATTATGGTGCAAAAGAGCTGTTAGACATCTGAGGGCACACCTGAAGGACAGAGAGGCGTGTTCAGCTATTGTCCTTCTTCAGCCTACTTTCCTTTCCTTCACTCCTTTCTTTTCTTCATCTTTCCTCTCCTCTTCATCTCTTTTGCTTCTCGCACCCTCTTTTTTCACCCTCACTCCTCGTTTCATCCTCTTCGTTCCTCCTCTGCTTTTCTTCATCTTCTTTCTTCCTTTCCTCATCATTTCTTCTTCTCTCCGGATCCTTCCTCCACTCATCTCCTTCTTCCACCCTCCTCTTTCTTTCTTTCCTTCTGTCCCTTCTTCCTCTCTTCACATTTCCTCCTTTACTTCCCTGCTTTTCTTCCTCTTCCTCCTTCCTTTCCTCCCATCCTTTCTTCTTCTATCCTCACTTTTCCTCCGCTCATCTCATCCTTTCTCCTTCCTTCTTCCCTCCTTTATGTCCCCCTTTTCTTCCTCTTTTTCTTCCTTTCCTCTTGTCCTTTCTTCCTCTCCTCTCCTCCTGAGATGTGAGGACATGAATGTTAAGTTTGAGGCGACACATAAAGACATCATAGAAACAAACAATTAAAATAAATCAAATGTCATCTAATAAAATTATTTACAGTATTGAAATCAAAGAGTGTGTGTGTAACGGTGTCAGGAGGGTTAGTGGGAGTCTTGATGGTGGTGACGCATGGGGGTGGGGGTGGATGTGTGTGTAGGTGGGGGTCATGAGTCATGTTGAGGAAGGGAAGAACAGCCCTCCTCCCTCCCACAGTGAGGTTTGGATGCTCTGGGCAAAAAGCTCTCTATTGTCACTGTGTTGTAGCGATAAGGTTTGTGTGCCACTCAGTAGCTGCTGTCAGCATGTAGCACAAGGCACACACACACACACACACACACACACACACACACACACACACACACACACACACACACACACACACACACACACAAGCAGAAACACACCTTTTCTTCAGTTTGTGAATACATACAGGCAGATTTGTTCAGTGTGAGACATGCTGTCAGTCTGAGGCGTCAATGTTTGTCTCTGTGCGGGTGTGTGTGACCCTGGGGATGTAAGGCAGTGCTGCCAGCGCGTGTGTGTGTGTGTCACAAACATCATGAGCTGCCACGATCACAAAAGCCACTGCAGCCACAAACAGCATTTTTTCTGCCATAACCCCAAAACAAAACAAAAAAAACAGTAGAAGGTTATCAAATGAACACATCAATAAATAAAACAGATGGTTAATTAATTAAAATGAAATGTAAGAAAAAAAAATGTCTTTAACCTCTCTTTTTCTGTTAATCAGCTTAATCAAAAATTTCCTCTGTCAGCATTTCACATGATTGCATTTTAAATGTTTGATGGAAACAACAAAATAAAAAATAAAAGAAATCACAATTTTGCAAATAGTTAAAAAAAAGAGTTAATGCACTTTACTGTAAGTTGAAACACAAACATAGTGAATGTTTAACTCACATGACTGACCACCCTCTTCTTCTGTTTTTTTGACTGGAGGAATTGGTGCCACCTACTGCTAACGTCATAAACCAACTCCTAAAAATTTCATAGCATTAGTGCATGGAAACATATATTTGCATAACATAATTAGTCAAAAAAGTAATTGCCAATGTTCTGTAAATTTGGTTAAAATTGGATGGACACGTGGCTGCTGGTAATGCCACATTCAAGTCATATTGAGAAATCGAATCATCACGTCAGCCACCTAGCTTGCCAATAAGCTAATGCTAAGTTACAAGAGTTTATACAGCAGCACACACATACATATATCACCTCCACTGGTAGCTGCAGCTAACTGTCTATAGCCACTTTTTTTTCTTCAGCTAAGATGGGTAGCTTAAGATAAATTCAATATTAATTTGTCAATATGAAATTAAGTTTTGATTTATTTTATTAACTGTTTGTTAGTAAAGGAAAAAAATAAGAACATTTTCTATTTTTTACTTATTGTTTGGAAGCTAAATGAAAAGTATAGATCTTTCTTTGTACTTTTACGCTCTATTAATTATCCAAATAACTATTATTTTATTGATCTCTGATAATCTTTTATTGTCTTTGTGAGTTTCAGGGCTTCATACAGGCCAGCCTAACCTCCTCATCACAGTATTAATTTAGTAATTTTTGAAAGAGTCTAAATATAATCTTTTCTAAATTGAGAAACATATTCTGAAAGGCTGAAATGAGCTCAACTTCCCATCTGCCCGAGTAAATCAGTTTGGGTTATCTGCACCGGAAGCAGCCTCCTTTAAGCATATTTGCAGAGATGGATATTGAAAGATAAAGATGGCCTTTTCCATGCAATCATTTTATCTTTAATTATGTGTTTTATTAATGGCACTTTTTATATGGAAATGTGATTACATTAACACTACATACATATTGTAGGTTTATTTAAAGCAGCTCTGCTTTTAATTTGCCACTTTTCCTTCAAAAAAAGAGAGGCCATTTGAATATCTTTGATGTTCCTTTCAATGTGTCTTCCTGATGCAGATTCACAATCAACTCTCCGCCTGTCTGTCGGCTTTCTGCAGGAGAGATAGCGCTCTCTTCATTACGCGCTTCATTAATTTAAATGCTAATTGATTCTGCAAGGGCCTTTCAGACTGAGGGCCAAGTCCTGTCTTCCCCCATTGATTGTGTGTGTGTGTTTTGTGCACCTGCTGGATCCTGGAGTGACACATCCTGACAGAACAGCCTCTCCTGCCTGTCTGTCTGCCTCAAGTGTGGCACTGATATGGTTTGAGTGGTCCAAGTACTACACACACACACACACACACACACACACACACACACACAAAACTCACCAACAGCCAGGCTCAGAGCGTAATTTCAGGGCCTGAGAGCTGAAAATAAAAGCACAGAATATGTGGATAAAGGCAGTTGGCATACTGTTTGTAACTGGATGGATAAAACAGAGGATACAGGGGGCAGTTAAATGATCCATGCTCGGTTGCTAGGAGACACAGAGGCTGGATGGTGGAGATAAACGCTGGGATCCACCCCTGGCGGCAAGCAGAGGGTGGGAAAGAGTGAAGGGGGTGGCGGGGTGGCGGGGTGGGGGGAGGCTTGGGGTAAGAAAGGGAGAGTCTAGATAAGAGGGGAGTGGGGGTGAGTCATGTGACAAAGACAGCGGCATCCTCGTTCATGACAGATAAGCTTTCTTTTCTCCCTCCAGCCCCCATTTTCCTTCTCATCCTCCCGTCTGTGATCCACAAAAGTTGATCAGAGCACAGAACAATATAATAATAATAATCTGATACACAAAATACATCTACTTCCTCTTACTTACTCAAAAATCCTGAATATTTCAATATTGTTAATTTCTCAGTTCATCTGCACTAGAAGTTTGGGGTTTTCACATCACACTTGTATAAGTTGGATATTAGACCCTGACTGACTTCCAAACTAGTTGATGTTACAAAATCATGTTCATATGTACACATTAGATTAAACTCAGATTTAACCACCACGATTGCTGTCTGTATCAATAAAAAATGGCTCTCAACATACTAAGATATCCCTCAAATACAGCTCTCCTCTGCTTTTCTCTCTCAGCTCTTCATACGATGAGTGATGGGCTCCTACATGGGCACACCATTTTCTGCCAAAGTTTGAACAAATTTAGTTGTTTCACATGAGAGATTAAAAAGTGTCATGAGATAACTTTTGTTATGATTTGGCGCTATATAAACAAAATTGAATTGAATTGAATTGAAATGTTTTTTCCCTCATTAAAGCTCCCACATCACTACAAACAATACACTGGTATCTAAGGCCCTAACTCCATGTTGACATGAAGATGTAACACAACCAGTTTAAACTTGTTAATCAAACCCTCTGCCACAAATCATTTCCATCTGTGATTACCTCAGCTCAGTCCTATAAATCATGTTTTCATTCCCATCCGTTTCCTGCCTCACTTGAACACATCACATTAGCAGCAAAGATTAGAGTCCAAATTTGAGAGTGAAACTTTACTTTTGTGCAAAATGTCTCATCATAAGTGGTCTAGGCCTCTACAACTGGTGCCAGGAGGGGAAACCATGGCTGCCACCATGTAAGCACAGGAAAGAGCTTCATCTTGCAGCGTCATCCCTCATCAATCCGGTCGACTCCGGTCAGCCTGGCACAAAAAAAGACAAAAGGAGGAGAAGAGCGCTTCCTCCATCAAATGTGAGGGAAGCGGTGAGCTCTGAGTGCAGGTCGTGATTAGTTGTGAATGGGACGCAGCGGTCTGATTGGTGGAGAGAGAGCCGGGGGTCAGGCGTTCTGCCAGCAGCTCATACAAGGCTGCTGATTGCTTTTCATCCACTGATTACAGTAATTTAGATCTGCAGTAGGCCAAAGGGGCCTGCGTCTGGCAGGCTGGCTGCTGCTGCTGTGTTGGAGGGGGGTGGGGAGGGTGCACTTTGGTTTGCTTAGTGATTTTTTTGTTGTTAGAAATGAGTGAATGGTGCCGGAAAAAGAACTAATTCATGTGATTCATGTGTTCTTTACTGAGAGAAAGTCTTGGAGTTCTAATGAAACTGACAAAAACATATACATATCTGCATTGAAGGAGACTATTTTAAGGATTTTCTTTGGAAAATGATGAAGAAAATTACCAATATTTCACAAATGCATCATCAAAAAACACCTTTAAAAAAAAAAATCCATCATACTAGAATTAATTTTCTAATCATCTGTTTTTCAATTTATTAATATCTTTATTCAATTACATCCATCATTGATGGTGCATGCTCTAAGAAAATACAAACAGCACAGCTCTAAACTCTAATTTTGTGAAAGGATGAACGTTGAATGCTGTATCACACATCAGCTTTCTGCCTTTTGTCTTTCAAGCGGCCATTTGGACACACCGAGACCTTGAATAATCAAAGTTGATGAGGCAGTTAGTTGCGAATGGTTTTTCCAGGAGCAAAGGTGATGATTAATCAAGGAACTGAGCAGCACTGGCCTCTTCAGTTGCACACATTTACAAGGTTAATCTCGCTCTATTGATTACAGCAGCAGACTGAACCAATACTTCACTACAGATTTTCTGTTTTCACATATACGTGTGTGTATGTTTGCTTCTTTCTGTGATGCAATTGTAGATTCACAAGAATGATGAATGATGCTTTAGTTGATACCATCTTTCTACCACACCCATTACCCCATATTGAAAAAATAAATCACGTTTAGCACAATATTAGATTCACATTTATTGACAAAAAAGGGGTCATTTTTCAAAAGTGTTTCTTTCTACAGCAAAGACTAAAATATTTTCACAGAAGTATTAAAAACAACTTGTGTAAAGGGCATAAATATACATTCTGACGTCTGCTGACGTCTAAAATCTTCACCACAATAAAAACATTTGATGAAGACAATAAGAGGTCCACAACCACACTGATCACGGCAGGAAATGTTCCTGTGACTGTCCATCATTTAGTCTCCTTGGGTAATTACACAGTATAGATAACACTGTTTCACAGATACCTACCCCAAAGGAAGCTTCGTCTTTTTCTCTCACACACAAACACGTTCACATGTATACAAACACAAACAGAGTCAAAAGAAAAGCGGCGTATCGTGTGTGAATCCGTGCCCCATGTTTTGGTGACTCCACGTCAAGTCGTTCAGCATGCCCGTGGTGTGTGTCATGTGTGTTTAGACAATACATGTGTCCATGTGCTCGGCTCCTCGGGGTGTTTGGACTCACACTGCTTGCCCTCTGGGATGCTGCTTCAGAGGTGACCTAGTTCTCCTGATTGTCAGCAGAATGCAGTTTCATCAACTCGCTTTGTGCCGAGGCACTGAACTGTGCCTGGGACCCTGGGACAGGCCAATTGGACTTGTGTAATGAAGCTCATCACACACATGCATGCACACACACACACACACACACACACACATACACACGCTGTCGTCAGGTCCAGCACAGCAGAATTTATAACAGCCATTTATTACCATCTCCTTTATCAAAGAAATGTGATTCGTCTGTGTGTTTCTGATGCATGCGTGACACTGTCATTATGGTCCATTATTGGGAGGTGACAGAGATGGAGCGGAGGGTGTTGATGGATATTGGTGCCGGGGCCGGCTGTCATTACTCCATCTATTGAGTGGAGTGTGCGAGACACTTCCTACAAAATGGCCGCGGTGCACCAACATGGCTCCGGCTGCGTAGTAGGAGTAAATGATTCACATCTGACGATCGGCACAAAATGTTTAACACACACATTCGTCTGATGCTCGCGTATGTTTGGAATAATTCACACAATTGCCACAAACAGTCATACTGCAATGATTTCAGTGCATCTTCACAGCAGAGTGTATGGATGAGCAATATTTACACATGACATTTATCTTACTGTACTGTTTAGAGGAAACATGTAAAGAGATCTATCTTTAAAAAAAACTATTTAGGATGAAGAAATATGTACAAGAACACTGCAAATTCCCACACTTAGTTTGGGTACTTAACACAAAGTACTGTTACACTTTATCCTAAAGTCTCTCTATCCTACTGAACACTCATGAAATACAGAAGCAACAATGGCATTACATTCATATAAATAATAATAATCCCAGTATACCCCAAAGAGTCACGTCAGCACTTTCGGGTCCATTCACGTGTTTAAAAATGAGAACTGAAGACCAGCTTCACTGTATGTCCTTAACAACTCCCTTTACAGGTGCAGTAAATGTCCTTGAGGTTTTGACACCAAATCCCTTGGTATCAAAAAGGGGGGCGGAAAGGTGTCTTTGAGCACCGTTCTGTACGTGTCAGGGGTCCTTGGAAGTCCATGGATTTTTATAAGGCCCAGGAGATCTCATGGTTTCACAGATAAGGGGGATATCAGTTCATCTGGGTCTCTTTTCCTCTTTGAATGGCACAGACGGAGAAAGGAGTTGATGTCTGAGCTGGGGAAAAAAAACGGTCAATGGAGAGACCATTTGAGCAGGACACAAAAATGCAAATGAGAAGGATCAGTCAGTCGATTAGCAGATTGATCAGGTAGTTCCCGCTCCATTTCTAGTTTTTCGCTTTTCAATAGATTTTCTCTCATTGCTGGATTTTAATCATCAGATTTTTGTAAAAAAAAAAGAAAAGCAGAACAGATACAAGATTCTGTCCATATCATAAGTTAGATGGAGTCAGACAGTGCATGCACCTAAATGACATGTCTAATCAGTAAGATGAGAAGTTCGTAAGCCAGTAAGCCATGCTTTTACAGTAAGGCTGTGGCCAGAAATCTGATTTACAATTTACAGTAACCAGGTTACTTCAGTGCATGTGAACATGTTCCCCGGTTAACCGGATAAACCTGGTTTCTCTGAGTAACTTGGTTACATGTTACATGCATGTAAACAAACTGAAACTAATATAACCAAGAATATGGGTGGAAATCTCCCGTATCATGTTTCTGCTTTTTGCAAGAGACTGATGAATGAAACCCACGATAGGAAACGCAGCGTCTGGCTGGCCTGAGCAGGGGGTGGGACTTGGGCTCGCTATAGCCAGAGGTGCTCTGCATCCCCATCTGCTCGCTCATGGTTGGAGATGAAAAAAGATGGCGAACAAAACTGCTCGGCCGCCCCTTTTTCCGCTCCCTTTTTTTTTAATGCGGCACGTTCTCTGCTGGAAGTAATGAGTCACGTCAGCAGCTTTTTGCTCCCAGCGTAGTAGTCCCGTAGAAAGGAGAGGAATGATGGAGTGAAGGGGAGAAAAAGAGGAGAAAGAGAAAGAGGGCAATGTGTGTTCATCTGATCATATACAGTTTTTTTTTTTGGTTCTGCTCCTGGCAGATTCTCCATCTATCTGTTTCTGCTTCCTCCATCTGTCCATCTGTCTCCTTCTCCCTTGTTGCTCCAAGGATGAAAAGGACAAAAAAAAGAGGGATGCGTAGTAGATTTGATCTTTTTTTAGGCTCTGCCATTGTCCTTCTGTGGCGAGCTGTTCCCCGATCTGTCTGTCCATCCTTCACAGCCCTCTGCTGGCGTTGGGTCTCAGCTTGATGACCCATTCTCCTCCATGGTTACTGTTGTACAAATCCAGGAGGTGTGTGTCGGGATCCAGGCAGTGTTCACCTGCAGAAAACACAAAAAACATTATGAAAAAGCTCCAGTTGTTGGAATATTTTAAAAATGAGTCCGATAAAAAAAATTTAAAAAAAAGGGTCGATTTTAAACAATTTTGGCTGCAACAAATTACAAATTAATCAGGCAATTATTGTCTCAACTTTGGGAATCAATGAATTGTTTGACCTATTGAATGTAGGAAGATTGTGAACAATGTCTGTCACATTTGATGCAGTTTCCCAGAGTAAATTGACGTCTTTAAACATCTAATTTTGTTTGACCAACAGTCAAAGGTATTCAGAAAAAGGAAATGCAGCAAATATGATATAATTTTCTGTCAGTCAACTATGCAATCAATTGTTTTTATCAATAATATCAGGTACTAATGTGCAGATTCAGAAGTTTCACACAACAATTTTTTCCTTTTACTGTTCACTGTGTCAACTCTCCTGTGACAGCACAGACGTGTGTGTAATAAGCATTTGTCTGCTCTGATAACTGCAGATGCCCCGCTCATGTCTCTTTGGCGTTTGCACAGTTCATTACATAAGACGCTACCCTAACTTTGCCACTCTCATCAGCTCAATGAGCAGGAAGACATGCAAATGTCAGCGCCGCTCCGACCAGAGAAAACGCTGCAGCCACTTCCACTTACCAATATTGCCTCCTACTTCGTACAGGGCACAGTCTGGATACGCCACAGACCCGTTTCTGTTGACAGACATGAAACACACATTGTTTTTCTCCATAAAGGTGAATAATACGTATATAAATATAACATTCTTAAAGGAAATATTCATCTGGTGACAAGAGAAAGAAAGCTTAACTTAACTGATTCACATCACAAAACATAATTGCAAATGCAGGGTGGTTATGGTTTGTATGTTTAAGCATGTGTGTTAGTATGTAGTCATTTATACTCTGTGCAGTATTGTACCTTCGCATTTTGCCCTTTCCATTTTCAGGGCTGCGTACGGACTGGCGTTGAAACTGGGCAAGGAGGTCTGAGGCTCGGGAGTTGATGGTGAGCTGATACTCCATGGTGCTGCTCACCAGATCTCCAACCTGGATCTTTACCGTACGGCACAGCTGCAAGGCACAAGAGTTATTTTTACCACACGTGTTTTATAATAATTTATGGCTGTAATCATTATTGTATGTATGTATATTTTTTTTCAGTGCTTTTGCTCAGGTATAGAGCACGTTTGCTAAACCAGCTCACCTCTGAGGTGTTTTTATCAGGTTTGTCCCGGCTGTCTGTGTGAATCTTCCTCAGCAGGTTCTTGATGCGGCGATCGTAGAACTGGTAACGCCGGTTACTGTTCTCATTCAGCTTACGCACCTGGCTCATGAGGAAATTAGGGATCTAAATTGAAAAAAAAAAACAAACACAAAAAACAATATGGTTAGATTTTAATACCAAGCTTTTGCAGATAATTAAATTGCTTAATGGCAACAAGGATATGAAATGCCAAGTTTTCGCTAAATAATTCCACTATGGTATCTAATGTGTCTTCAGTAAAACCTCCTCTTGAGGTTGAATATGTGGTCGTACCGTCCAGAGCAGGTCCTGGTAGCGGATGAGGAGCCTCATAACATCGGCTGCCTTCTCTGCATGTCCTTTCTCTGCCCCCTCAGTCAGTCTGCTGGGGACAGCCTTATGGAGGAAGAGGTTGGGAGCCATGATGGTTGCTACGGCCCAAAGGTTCATCCTGTTCCTCTTCTCCCTGGAAATCACCTTACTGAGGAACTCAAGGAGGGCCTGAAGGACACACAGATGGAGACATGCATACAGCACAGAGGTTAAACATTCTGGTAAAGCATTAAAGGACTCTTTCTGAGTACTGTGTAAATGTTGAAAGGACTCTTATACCAAAGCACGAAATGGAGTAAAGTGAATTTTCACAGTGACTGAATCATCTGTAACACCTCTACTGAGAAGTATGTTAATGCACAGTACGTTTCAGCTGCCTCCACTGGAATCAAAGTAATTAGTTCAGCTGGGTTTTATGCTTCTGGATGCTATAAGTGGAGCTGACTGCACACTTGTGATGGTAAAAGTGAGTCATGGTTAATGCAAGCCATTATATAACAAAGCAGAGTGTTTAAAGCAACATTGTGTAACTTTTCTACCATAAAACAACAGATTTAAATCACTGTGATGCTACACTAACATATAATCAGGTGAATTGTGTCTCTGCCATTCTCACTCTGTGCTCCGTACGTGTGTTCTTGCATTACGTAACTTTGTGCTGCAGGTTCGATCACTTGCAAGAAGTATGTAATTTATGGCACTAAGTCACAACTAATTTTGTCTCTACTTCATGAAGTGCATTGTTGAAGTGTTTTGTGTGTGTGTGTGTGTGTGTGTGTGTATGTGTGTGTGGGTGTATGCACCTTCAGTGTGTTCCTGTTGGGCTCAGGCAGCAGCAGGATGAGCAGGTTCAACATGTGGAGTTTCTGTTTCAGCTCTGTGATGTCTGAAAGTGGAAGGAGAGAAGGTAAGATAGCTTTAACACACACACACACACACACACACACACACACACACACACACACACACACACAGTTCATTTCCTCTGTGTTTGACAAAGACTAATGGGATACCTAAAGATTAATGACATTCTGACAGGTGGCCATTAGGTCTCTTAGCTTATGTCTCTGTGGTCACACGTTGTTTATCACTTTGTACTCATTCTCCTCATAAACTACACATCAGTGACTCATCAATCAGATTATATTAACATCAATACAGTCTTTTATTCAGGTGAAACTATTGTGAAAACGGCAGCTCTTTTTACTCCGTCACTGTGCTGCATGCATTTGTGGCAAAGCAGGGACACCTCTTAGAAGTTTATCAGCTTGTTCATCTTAATGTGGATTTCTGAGCCGGAGCAGAAAAGATAAGAGTCGCACAGCGCTGTCATCACGGTAAAGAGACTTAGGTAATTATGATGTGAACACTGCTGAGCTTGAAAAAGTGGGCAGCAGATTGTTGAAGTCGTGTAGAGGAGGAGGAGAGGAATTGTTGCGTAAATATGCAACTTTCCAGACACAGCCAGTCACTTCATACTGATATACTGTATGATCTATCGCAGGTTTGGTTATTATGTAACAATTTCCACTGACCTCTGACAGCGCTGAAGGTGTTGAGGTACTCGGCGGTGAGCAGAGGAGCAGGCAGTTCCCGGATGAACTTCTTGAGCAGTGCAGCAGCGTCGTTTGGACTCACCTCGTCCCAGCTGACCTGCCCTGAGTAGAAGTTGGCCTCCAAGTTCTGCTGCAGCAGCTACAGACAGAAAACAATACGACATTTTGAGAACTGCAGATTAACTGTCAGAGTTAAATTCCACCTCCTCAGTGAGTTATTATTATTATCTATACTTATTACTCTCATAACTGATGAGTAATGGCCTTAGTGAGTCTGTAAGTCTTGATATGAAGAGTTGTTTGTCACTCACAGAGTTGACACAGATCTGCAGGAGTTAAATAATCACTCATTTGTGTTAAATTAACTCTTTATGACTGTGAATGAGGTACACAAGAGGTCACAACTCTCTCTCTTGGTCTCAGTATATGAGCACCTTGTGTTTCTGATTCTTATTTGACACCCTGTTACTAAATATCCAAAATATTTAAGGTTTGGATGAAGTGTGTAGACTCCAGGTGAGTCCTGGCTCTATTTGTGTTTCTACAATCAGGAAGAAAAGATGTTGTGTTTTGCTAACAGGACAAAATGGCAGAATATGCTGGGAGTAGCAGATCCTTCATGAGCTTGAGACAGAAGATAAAATACAGATGTGTCACATCTATAGTACATTGATATTTGATGTTTTAACATTATTATGATATTTGTATTCTGGTTCAGTAAAAAAATGATTTTGGAAACAATATAAATATCATTCTAATGATGAAATATTTTAGTCCACTAATAGGACCAGAGAGTAAAGATGAGTGTTAATCTGTCCTGATAATCTGGCCTGTCTTTTCCCGTTTAAGGGCTAAATGGCGCCCTCTTCTGTCTGATTTGATTTAATTTTATTGTTTCTCTATCGACTGTGCCTGTGCTGAATTAAATACAGCATCATAAGGTGTATCTAGTAGCAGCAGCTAAAAGACATCAATGACTTTGTCTCATTGGACCGTGTTTTTCTAAATGTCACCTATAGTTAAACTTTAGTTTTCATCACAGCTGTTCAAGCACTTCTGACATTTTACAGTGTCAATATATCGGATTTGCCTTCGGCCTTCATTTTTGTTCATTTCTTTGCTTTAAACAGACAAAAAATTTGGTGCACCGCCAGTTTTGTAGACAGATAAAGGAGTGGATCCAAATATTGTACCTTGATTCTGGACTGAGATCCTGGAACCCGCAGGATCCCCTCTGAATCGACTCCTTTCTTCTCCAAAAACGACAACAACTGCAGAGAGAGAGAGAGAGAGAGAGAGAGAGAGACAGAGAGAGAGACACACACAGAGAGAGACATTAGCAGAGAGTCAGGCATCAGTCGATAAGAATCTCTTGCTCACCTCTGCTGGTTATTCTTAGTAACTGCTGCCACATACAGGGTGTGGTCAAAGCATATCACATTCAGAGGACACTGAGGTTGTTTCATGTGCTCTAACTGGAGACGCCATTTGTAGATTCAACCAAGGCTACAATGTGCTGAAGCACACTGAGCAAAATATGGTGGGAAAGATAAAGTATGCGGTCAAACTGTCATTTTGTGTCAAACCAGGGGAGAGGGCATATTATAGATCACATGACTTCAGAGGCTGTTAAGATTTTCGCCTAAATTAACGCCTCTTTTGATAAGTCCACATATGCAGCACAGATAGTTCATATAAAACGTGTTTCACTCGATAAAGGTCTTTTAAGGTCATATAATGCTGATGTAATTTGGGTTCTTACTGCCTGCAGGAAGAGAGGAGTCGTCGTGTTGGGCTTGATTTTCTGATCGTTCTCCAGCTGCGTGGCCAGCGGCACCCCGAAGAGTGGGCTCTCTGCGAAAAAACCAAAGAGTCAAGTCAGTTTTCTGCCTCACATTTAGCCACAGATGCAAAAGGGACACATTTTCCTGTGTTGTGTGAGTGTGTGTATACCCACATCCATACTGCCATGCCATTGCTTATGTAATCTGTCAAATAATTTGTGTAAAAACCTTAAAAATTATAAGAATTATTAATGTATTATGAAAGGATATGATACCATAGTTTTTTTTTCAGTGCAGAGAAACAGGCACTATGCAAAATATGTAATTAAGAGGCAGGAGCATATTTAGATTTAAAAAATGTGAGTGTGTAATGAGTTTGTAAGTCTTTATGAAACTAATACATCACACTAAAACTGATGTTAGACCTGTTAATCATCCAAACTACAGCAAAACAGGAGAAAAACACTGCACAAAGTTATAAAGCTAACCAGTCATGTACCAGTCTGTCTCGTTGTTTTTCGACACAGTGTTGCAAGGCATGAGAACAAACAAAATAAACACTGCACATAGTTCAAATAATTTTCCTTCCTGTTGTATTACCTATTGTGTGAGTGTTTGTGAAGTGCTCGTCCCTTACCTGGGGTTTTCCTCTTGCTGGTTTTGTGCCTTTTGACCTCCAGCTCTAAGAGGTCGCACAGCGCCGTCATGTCGATGAGAGCCAACTGACGCACCTTCTTCATGTCAGTGTGGGAGAGATCCTGAATACGAGTCACTCCTAGGCGGCACTTGGGGCAGATCACCCGCTGAGAAGGAGAGAGGGGAAGCAGGGAGAGGAAAGTGAGGAGAGGGGGGGATTAGAGTTGAGAGGTGGGGAGTGGCGGTGAAGAGGTAAAGAGAGAGAATGGGATAAAGAACAGGGAGGAGAGGAAAAGAGAAGAAAATGTTACTGTTAGATCATTTACATGAAGTACTATGCATTTGTTTATGTTATCTCTTAATTAATACTCTGTGCAGTGCCTTAAGTAAAACATGGCAACTGTATCCATGCATGTATAATTAACATGTTTAAAAACCACTAATTCATCCTATTACGGAAAGAGAAAAATAAATCTGCTGGATTGTGTGACTCTTCTTTTGTTTTGAGCTAATTCTCTCTTTTATTCTGCTTAAACGCTGTTATCAGCAGGGCCAATTACAACAGGCTTACGATACCATTTATATATGAGTTTCTGTATTAACAGTTTAAATGAAAATTCAAACCTGACTTGATCCAAAACTCTAATAGTTTGGTCCAAACTGAGATTTTATAGTGACGTCTAAAGCGCTAAATTATGTATTTTTCCTGATCTGTTGCAACAACTTTTATTCTTCAGCAAATTTTAATACTATCAAACCCAATTATAATGTCATCTACATATTAAGCAAAACATGGGCCGGCAAAACCAAGATGACTTGGGACAACTACGTTTAGCACAAGAGCACAATAACATACACATTCGTAAAATAACTGTAGCAAAGTGACCTTGCTTGTATGTAAGACTTTAAAATGTGATAAAGAGGAAGAGGCTAATTTTCATTTAACTATGTCATGACTTGTTTATAGGGGTTATTATCCATCATGTAACTTGCCTTCACCAAACCTGCATGACTGCAAATTCCTCTTTCGCGTTAATACATTTCAGATGTGCTGTCACACCCACCAAAAGAAATTAATTTAAGGAAATACAAGCAGAAATACATCTGTTGGTATTTCCCCTTTTTTCCCTATTTGCAAATCCTCTTCCTGTTTCATGACACAACTGGAGCGTTTACAAAATTCCCCATTTGAAATAACATTTTTAAACTTCCACAGTTTGTGGGAACTGCAGTCGCCCTGGAAAATGTGTAGGAGAGGAGACAGTGTGTTTTGGTGCTTACAGGCAGGGTGCCATCCTCTTTTCTGCGTTGGCTGTTGTTCTGCGGGAGCTTGGCCTGTTTGAGGAAGATGACGGCCTGCTCGCAGTAGGAAACGTCTGTGATGAAGAATTCCTCTTTAGGAGCACCTCGCTGATGCTCTGGCGTCATGGCTGAGCGTGAAACACACCCTTAAAATACACAAATACCAGCCTGTTAGTTCACTTGAGGAAGTAGACAGGAGAGATGTCACAGATAACTAAATTTGAATGTACCCAACGCGAGGCAACAAGAGGAAGAAATTGACAAAAAAGGTCTTCAAATATGAGGAAATTTACACAGGCGGTGCTTTTATCTCTCAAATCAAACGCATACTGCATCTCCCAAAACAGAAGAACATCAAACATTTTTCTTCAGAAATGTTCACATGAAAAATGAGTCACTGTCACTATCTACTGTTGCTTGATCTGTAACAGCATGACACTTCCTTTTCTGTATCAAAGATGTGTAGAGATACCAACCTGCTGCATGTTTTTACTGTTAAAGCATCAACTGAACATTCACCTGTTGTGAGCGGGCAGTTTTTTGTAAGAACAGTTTTGTCTGTTTATCTCAGTACAAAACCTCAAATATTACTCAGAATTGTTGAGATTTGCAGAGTAAACTCAGCACTGTGAGGACATGGACCTTCTCCCATGGCAGCGTGTAGAGACAAGGAGTTATCTAGAAAATTAATCTGAACCAATTAGACCGCAGATAACAGGGCTGTGGCCTGATCCAGACAGACAGTCTCTGTCTGTTGCTCACCTGACTTATTCAAGTATGTTTTTTTAAAGACACGTAAGTCTGTTAATTTGTAGTTAAACCTATGAGCAGTTTGGAAGATGAATGGTTACTTTATTCGAATATAATTCTAACTAATTCAATTATTAACCACCGATTTTTGCATTTTTAAAGTCTTGTATCACTGTTTTTAATAGGCAACGAGTGTACTAATTTTGCTTGATATTCTGTATCATTACTTGCTAGTTTAAATTTGGGCTTACTGTAATGACACTACTGTATGTACAGCAGTTCTTACCTGATAGAGGTGTTTTGGCAACTGATGCCATGCTGTTCTGTGCAAGGTCTTCACTATGCTGAGACTCAGGCAGAAGGGTCTGGTGAGAGAGCATTGATTGAGACGTCACAAACACATACAACAACTTCAGTTTGAAATATCAATCCTGTAACATTTTCTCCACCACTGGGAATAGAAGAAGTGTTGTGTATTGTCCACTGAGGAGATGGTCATGGATACAAAGAGTGTTTCTTCTGATAAAGGACGATAAGGATCAGAGGAACAGTGTCTTTATTCCCCTCTCAGAGCAGCTCAGACAGACAGGGAGGACAAAGCATGGCCTTTACATGTGATTTGCCTTTATTGTCACAGGTCTGCCTCTCGGCATGAAAACAAGACAGCACAATACACTGGAACAATAAAAAGTCCCTCACTGAGTCCTGACAGTCACCAGGGAAATGGGTATTTTATATTTTACTGCATGGAGCTTTGCGCTGCTTGATGTAAACTTGTATACCACGACAACGTGACAGGAAATGTGATTTAAATAGTCCTGACCTTAGTGATGGGAGGGGTGAAGACGTCACGGACGTCGCGCGGTGCCGGTTTGTTCCTCTTGCGGAGGGACAGCGTGTAGGAATCCAGTCGACGCTGGACGGCCTCGGCCTGTGTCCGGGTCAGAGTGGACAGCAGCACCGTGTTGTCTACATCCTCGCAGTCCTCACTGATGAGGTTTGATAAACCGGCATCGGCCAACCACTGCTCTTCCTGTTCACCCTCTGAAACACGCACATACAACAGATACATGTAAACACACAGCAACAAGATGCAGATATAATGCAGAATGTTACAATATACATTATAATTTTGATGCAATATAACGTATAAAATCTGATTAGATAACTGGACTGGGCTGCAACAAGATATTCATAAATTCATCACTAAGTTTGTGCATAATTGTCAGTCTGTAGTCACTAACTAGTTTCAAACCAGCAATTCACTAAATTAAAACTTAATAAAGACTTTAGTTTAGTTTGTTGCTAGGAAACATTTATAGCACAGTGCAATCAAAAGCAAGCGACTGTGTAAACAGGAAGTCACTGTAGCATCACAGACTGTAATATAACTGCCAAATAAAACATGTTCAGGGGACTAAACATTATGTTCATATTAACAGCCGGTCTCTTGTAAAAGTGGGTACGATTTTGTGTTATTTATACATGCATGGATGGAGAAATATGACTGACTGTGCTAACTTAACTTATTCCTACATAAAGTTTTATCATTTGAGGTATGTTCTGTTAGTTTTGTGAAATGTAATTTAAAATCTTCCCAGTCATTATTAAACAGCATTTTAATTGAAAGTGTCAGGTCAGCTGTATCAGCCATAATGAATCTTATCTCTTTACCTGTTCGGTCTAAACGGGTCAGTTAACTACACAGCAACAGTTAATGACATTTAAGTTATATAACCAGGTTAAGTCTGAAGAGATGGTGCATAGTTTTGTTTACCCTCTCAAAATAATACTAATGAGACACACACACACACACACTTGTACACAGACTTCAGAGGGTTTACTCATTACTGAAAACTTAATTTAAAACAGTGTTTTTGTTTAACGTAACATCAAAAGGATCTTTAAAAGGGCAGAATTAACACAATCAGATCACCTGAATGGACGTAATTAAAGAGCATTCCTATCAAGTCAGTATTCATGAATGGCTATTTGCCTTGTGCACATAAAACACTCTCTGCCTCTCTGAGTGTTTGATAGCGTTGTCATGGCAATGAGGGCTACTTTGCTGCATGAGAGAAACCTGATATGTTGCCATGGCAAATGCATCATTTCATGGAGGCTGTCAGTGGCAGCTGTGTTATTGGACACCGATGGTTTCAACAGTAATTCTTCCACATTAAAGCCGTGATGACTTCTATCTAAGCTCTTTCTATCCACTCTTAATCTATCAGGATTCGCAGTATTTACCTTCAGACTGTCTGGAGTCTCTCCTGGTGCAGTCAAGGTCTGTGTAGCCACTCCCCTGTCGGATGGTCTCCACCTCACTCCAGAACGAGTCCAGGCAGAGTTTGTCGGGGTGCTGCTCCTGATCTTGGGAGGGTGGCGTGTGCGTCCTGTCTGTGTGCTCAGCTGCTGCCTGGTCCTGCGGGCTGGCCCAGGGCTCCACGCTCATCTCGGTGGGGCTGGGATTTCTGGTGCAGACATACACACACGTAAAGAAATCACACGCGTGCATGCAAACCAAAGAGCATAAACACAAAGACACATACAAACACGGGAGGAAAGGTGAAGACTGAGGCGATGCGGTTGGATGGATCAGCCGGGAGAGCCCAAAGAGAAGGACAGACAAAAGGAGTGGGGTGGAGGGAGGGCCGGAGTGAGGAGTGAGATGGCGAGAGCGGACACAAAGGGGGGTCTCTATTGTTCTTGCAAAATGTAGCCCGGAGACATAGTACCCTAAAGATCCACTAGATGTCACTGTAAGAATGTGAGATCTGTTTTCCTGTGGGTTACGCCCCTTCATCTGATGAAACAGATGCAATATAACCCACTAACAATGGAAGATATAACATGCAGTGAACAGTTTGAGATGAAGAAAACAAAAATAATCTCAGATTCTTTTTCCGAGCACAAGCAGGGAAAACGCAGCCAGCTTTTCCAGTGTAGGACCCAACAACAGGGGATACTGTTCTCTAACAACAATGGGACACACTCAGCTGCAGACTCACTTGCACCCTCAAGCACTAAAATGTGACCCGGTGATCACAGACACAGGAAATGGCCAGCTGACTCACTCCATCTTTATGTGTGGTTCAGTGGCATTCTTCTAGTCAGCAAACCTCAAGAGACATACCAAACCACATTTTTCCATTGGAGAGGAATGCCAGGTGGCCATGCTGACATATGTGATAGTTGCCCGATGTATCAGAGCCACAAATAGCTCATCATGCTTTCAGCTGTTATCAAGATGTTCCTCATTCATGCCCACACTGAGATACCAGAATGCAAGTCACCTCAAGTCAGATCAGGTTTGCTCCAGATCATCAATGCTTTGGTGTGTTAAACCAGTTTCGTGGTGCCTTAGAGTGAGGTGGGGGCTGGGAGGGTTGTGATGATAGCAGTTGTGAGTTTCAATAGATACTTAATTCAGTGGAATCCTCTTTTCAGGGCAACAGAAAACAGAAAATAGTAATTTATTCATTTATGGGTAGGGCCATATAATATCACACTGAGTAATATTAGATGTGATTAAAATAAAGAATGAATGCAAATGAATGTGAACGTACTATAACTTCTTTGTCATTACCTTTAAGCCTTTACAATAAGCAGAAATGTTGTTGTCATGTCATTTTTTACCAGTGTGAATGGTTACATTCCAACTTACATACATCATAGCAGTATGTATGTAATGTGACAATTAAGTGCAATTAAGATCCATCTTTCATTTCGCTTGAAAGACTTCCAGCATTTCAGCTGTATTTTGAACTTCTTCCAAAAAGAAGTCCTTCCTTATTACTTAATTACATCAGACATTAGTCTAAATGTTGCACAGATCCAATTTACTATATATATATACCCAGAGTGATGCTGACATTACTAAAAGCACCAGGTATTTACCAGACAAGACAAATCTGTCAATTATTTTCAAGTGTTTCATCTATAAATGTCAGAAAATAATGGGGAAAATATCCATCACTCCAGCGCTCCATCTTTAAATTGATGGTTTATTCTGAGCAGCAGACCAAACCCAAAGATATTTACAATGATATAAAAGAAATACCAGCAGCAGATCCCCACACCAGAGAAACCACGTTGACAAATGACTTTACAATGAATCAATTATCCTAATTGTAGACTAATTCTCTGTTACTAGACTAATTGTTTCAGCTCTAGACTGATCCACTTCGAATGCTTTTTTTGTCACATTAAGATTGTACTAACACATTTAACATATTTTATTTAACATATGTAGCATATCGTAGCATATTTTTTAGAAACTGATGAGCGGTGCAATTAAAATGTGAACAAACCTAAACAGAAGGTTGTTGTATGAATGCTTCAACTTCACCATCACTAAGAAGTGATGTGATCTCTTTTAGTTCCACAAAGATTTTAAGTAAAAAGAGAAAACACAGCATGAACTATCTCAACATCAGCCAAAACTTTTTTTACATATGGTAATCAGTACAGGGAAGAGGAAATGCAGTACTGATTTATCCCTGATAAGATATATATATATATATATATATACTATAAAGGGTGTTATTTTCAAACAACATCTGGTTCGCTATATATCTCTTACACAGCTGTTTAAAACCATAACATGTGCTCACAATCTACTTCTCTTATGGATAAAATACATCAAGTCTGAGAGATCAGAGCTCTGCAGACAGCTGCCTCACAGCAGTGCGCTCTGATCCTGCTGATCTGATCTTCAGCAGCCACATCAACTTCAATGAATGCCACAAGAATTCAAATGTGATCACAATGTTGTGGACATATCTGAGAATTATTTCGACATTAAAATGACTCAAATTCAGAAGAGAAACTTATGACACAAATGACGGTTTTCCCTGGAAACTACCATGCAATTGCCACATGCACAGACTGCACAGCATAAACCACTGCAGGAGTTTGAATGACATGTTTATGTTATGACGTCGCACTTTACTGTCAGTTTACTTTTTGACCTTCTACATAACTAGACTTCAAGCACAGACAACACTCAAACTTTCACCAAAGCATGTATGAATCCTCGTGGTCCAAATCCCTCTCATCACACATACCTGGCTTTTTTCTTCTGGGACTTCACACGATTACTCCTCGCTGGGTGGACAGGACGGAGCCTGAAACGGTTCAACCTGGTGCGTGGAAACGGCATGTTGGACCCGAGTCTGCTCACCACTACCTCCTCTCTGCCTCCCATATCCACAATGCTCAAGGAATCCAGGAATTACGCTCTAGTACAAAACCTAGCTTTATCCAGTCCTAGTGGCTAAACACCGTGTGAGTGCGATGTAAATCTGTCCACTGCTTCAGTTTCTCTGTGCGGTGACAGGAAGTGATGCTGAAAGACTTAACTGTGTCGCTGCGTGTTTGTGAGCTGAGTTGAGCTGGAATGCAAGAGGGAGTGACGACTCCCCGATCCTCAACACATCATTCATACCTGTCCCCTCCCACACCACTCTGAGGTGACGGTGACACACCCTGCCTTCATGGCTGGTGGCCATCAACTTCTTTTCCGGTTCAAACAAGAACGTTTGACACTTTAAAAACTAGTTAAAAACACTTTAGCTCTAACACAACAATGGCAGTCTTTGTTCCAGTCCAGGAGAATGTCTAAATGGACGTAAAAGCTGAAGCCTCTAGCTACATGAATGACTAACCTTAATGTCCATTCACATGTGTACCTCAGGCACTTTATCGGCCATTTATCAATTAATCAAGGATTCTTTGTTAAAAAGCTAACGCATGTTATCACCTCTTTGCTTTGCTGTTACTGTATGAGTTCAGAATTAAGTTAATCAAAGAGATCAAAGGATGAAGATGGTTTCTTTTTCCCCAAACTCTGTAGTTGAGTTTACGTTGCAAACATGCAATCTCAGATCAATAGCACATACTTGTGGTGCGGCAGCTAACTGTCGTGGTATGTTAAATCGAATCATACCTTATATGTAGAAGACAGCGACTTATCGCACCATTCATGTTGTCATAAGCACCATCCCGGTTCAGCTTCATACCTGAGCTTGAGTCAACAGTTAAACATACAGAAATAAGTTTCACATTGCAGAGTGTGGATGTGATCTACGTGTATGAGCTCGAGGCAGAGTGCGAAAAGACAGACAGCAGGAGAAAGTGCCTCAAGTTACTCAAGTGCAACAGGTCTGTCAACATTGCCCGTGAGCAGCACTGTAACCCCCCCTCCCCCAAACCCCTCACCAAATCACTGACTCATCATCATTCATTCATTCTCTCTTGTCATGCTGATGACAGCTTATATATCAGCTGAGGATGTAAACAGACAGAGGCACACACCTGGTAGGGTTAAGATGAGAGTGAGAAAAGGTTTTCAGCGGTTTGAATAGTTTTAGTGAAACTATTAACCCTTGTTTTCACACATTTCACCTGAACATTGATGTGTGTTTTTCAAAATGCTAGTCCGCTAATCCATGACTTAGTTTAGTTTGTTTCAATAAAATCTTAATGAATCATTTCAGCCATGCATTTCCATGAAAATTCAACTGAAGCTGTGCAGCTTCCAAGGAAAATCCTAACCAACCTGTCATAAGACTCCGCTTTCCATCTAAAAACGTACCAAACCCTTGTCCCAGATTCATAATGACTCAGATAATAATTTCTAATATCACATGAAGTATGCCAACGTCACTATGGAGTGCCCTCAGAGGACAGATTATAAAGAGACATGAAGAAAGCTTTGAGTCTATTTTTCCCGGGCTTCCTTGTTTTGGCTAAGGACCCAAAAGGAAAAGCAGCATTGTCCTGTTTTTAAACCTGTTAATGATACTCTTCACCTTGCCAACAAGTTCATCCACGCAACAAAACACACGCTCCGTGCTACTTTTGTAAACAGACCGCTGAAAAACAGGGACTACTTGAAATGTCACGGTGTTGGGATTGTTTCTTTTGAATGGGCCTCATATGAACACAGAGTATCAACAGGAAACCATCCACTCTGAGAGAAGAATGGGCAAAATGTCAAACTGCTGTTTTGCGTTTATGCTCAGCACAGTGGGAACTAACATAAAGTAACCCCAACCAACAACTCTGTTCAAGGAATACAGTAATCCAGTTGAAAAAGCAGCAACACAGAATTTAATCCTCGTGGCTGAATGCCATTGCAAGCCTCTTAACTTGCAGAGAATGCAACAGTTTGCTCATATGGCCTTGAGAAAGTGTTTCTTCTCAACCCGTCTCAGTATGTCAGAGAGAGCCATGACACAGAATATCCTAAACACAGAGAGAGGTGGTGAAAGTCTACAAAGTCCCTAAATAATGTTCAAAAAACACAATACAAAATACAGCCTTGCTCAGCAACTATAGTACCCCATTTAGCCTAATATTAGTAAAGCATTTTAATCCATACATGACCCTAACAGCCCTTGAGTCCACAGCGGCAGCAGAGGTCTGATCCTACCTGGCCTTGGCCCGCGAGATGGTCCTGCCCGAGAGCAGCAGCAGGGCCGCCGAACCACTTCTCCCCCACGGCATCCTGCTGTTGTCCCCCCAAACTGCTGCGAGCTGTAGGAAACAGCAGCTGCCTGCCTCTGGCAAGCTGTTTCCTTGTAATCTCTTCAGCGCACAAACACATTAGAACAAGGACGGTCTCACTGTGCTGGTAGGCACGTCACTGCATTGCATCCTGGGGCAGGAAAGGAGGTCTGCATGGGGGGGCTGGGGAGGGTGAGGAGCTGAGTGGTTGAATAGCTGACTGGGGCTGGGACAAAGACGGAGGTAAGAGAGTGTCTGAATGGCTGGTTGGATGGACAGGGCTGGAGCTGAGTGGATCAGGAAGATCTGGCATCAGGCAACAGCTGCATGCCTGACTAACTGTTTGGATAAAGTTATACTGGATCTTCATCCTTTCTTCCATTAAGAAGTGTGAAAAACATCCATTGTATCAGTGGCAACATGCTCACATATTCATTTACTCGAACTCCACAGGAATCTGCTGTCCTCTTTAACTTGACCTCTGATCTTTTGTCTTTATGGTTTTCATCAGTAACTGATGGCCATGATCCCATTTACTGTCACTCATTTACAGCAGGGTTGAATATCAATAAATAGCAGCAAGGTCTCAGACAAAAACAGTGGCTCTGAACTTTGACCAGGCATATAAGACGGAGGAACACGAGGCAGAGTCGGCACAAACAACCTACAGTCAAACTTGTGTCCTGGCTTACATCCTCTACACCTAAGCTTGTTTGACATGGTTTAAGACCAAAAATTAGATCTGACTTGCTTTTATGGTATTAACCCTGCAGGTAACATACATCAGTCACGACAGTCTGCAAAGTGTTTCAAGGGCTAAAACAATGTAAAACTTTTAGCCATTGTTCTGTTCAAACCAAAAAATTTGAGACTTGTAACTGCATCTAATGTTGCCTCCTGGCTGTTATTAATATGTAATTATTACCACTTAAAACTGCACTTTAAACTGGTGGAATGCAATTTGCGATTTTGCTCTATAAATGCCTTAAATAAAAGCTACCGAACTGTCCTTGTGCATAAAATGTGCTATACAAGTACATTAACTAAAGTTGTCTCAGCCTTGCATTATTTTTATTTGTTTTTATTTTGCCTTGCTCACCAGCCTTCTCTCTAACTATTCCTCACTCCTGTGTCACACTATGGAGAAGTCTCTCCAGTTGAAAGAGGCACTTTTACACTCCAGATGATGGAGGCAGAGATGATCACCCTCTCCTGAATTCATCTTGGTGAAATTCAGCAGCTCTGACTGGCCTTTGAATTTAAACACATGCGGGTTGGTGCACAAAAGGCTACTTGGTGCTGAACTCTAAAAACAGATGTTGGGTTTATTATGACGTCGTACCTGAATGAGATTTACTAAATTTGTCCCAGTTAGGAGAGAGATTTGAGAGCTCAGCACTAAGGAGAGGACTTTGTACCACAGCAATGTTGGCTAAGCTTGAGATTATGAGAAATCTATAGTGTTTCTATGAACATATGTGAGCTACTCACTGGTATAAATCTCATAATGTGACATTCCAGACTTGTCTCACAGCAAACATTTCATGTGAAAGTGTATTCAGTTTAATTTGGATAGCACAAAAGTTTATTTGTAGAATCGTAGGACAGGTTTCTTTTTTATCCTGCTGTGGGTGTGTTCATTAAGTTCATAAAAAACTAGGTGGGGCATGGCCATGGATGAGCGTGGCCTCCTGCTTTGACGTATGCACTTGTGACTAAATATATAAATAAAAGCATTGTTCTTTTAAGCTCAAAAGCCCTGATGGTGCGAACAAACCACTATAATAAAAACCTCCTTTGTGCCTATAGGTCACTATTCAAGTTCAGCAGCATATAACTAGTAAACTAAACACAGAATCAATTAACATTTTCATTTGGTGTGGCTGAAATCAAATCATACTCTTCCCTGTTGTACAGTGTAAGATATCTGTGGGATTAGTGCAGTCTATACTGTGTGCTGCTGGCGTCTCAGCTCTCTGGCAGTTTGCCCAGACACCTCTTCCACTCGGTTTGTCTCTAACCAGATCAACACAGATTAGGGAGACCACAGGGATTCCTCTTGGGATTGTGCCTTCCTCACCAACGCTCTCTCTACTTATTCCTTGCTCCTGTTTCAGACTATGAAGAAGTCTCTGCAGTCTCCCTTACTGCTGTATTTGGGTCTCCCAGTCACTCTCATCTGTATTTTCCTCCTGGTTAAGCCCAGTAAAACCAACATATCTGCTTTCCTGTGATACTCTTTTCTGTTAAACTGAACCAAATCCCTTCTAGCCCTACCTGTCCTTCAAATGCCCTTTCCTTTTCCCTTGAATCATTTCTGACTGTTGTTCCTGCTAAGTCAAGCCCTTTCTCGCTCTCTCTGACAATCCTCCCTGGCTCATACGCCCCGGAGGAAAAGGAGAGTGGAGAACGTGATGGCATGTCTCGGTGTGACCCTGCAGATGGCACGTGACAGCCAGCTTAGCCTCATGCCCTGCTCATCCACTTCTTTGGCGAGCAGAGCATGTGTGGAGTGAAGGAGAAGAGAGAGGGGAGGGAAGGACAGGAAAGTGGAGCAGAGAAGAATACAGGAGAGAGAAAAAATAACAAAAAGAGGGCAGGTGATGACAGAGGAGGATAAAACAAGAGGTTACAGGAGAGGAAGGTGGATGGAAGAAGGGTAGAGGAAATGTGGCTTATGTTGTGTGTATAAGAGAATCTCATGAATGTTTTAAATGCGAATTAGAATTGAGGAGAAAAGAAGAAAATGTGGAGTACACTGAGGCAGACTCAACAACGGTTCCAGGTGGTTTGACGAACAAGCAAATGGTGACACAGAGCTAGAATGATGCAACATGTCACTCATACCGATAACTCACACATGCAATTAAAACATGGTGGCATGCCAGTCTATGAGATATGCTCATGCAAGTACAGACACACAGAAACAGAAGAGGTGAATGAACTGTGATACACTGCATCATCAAATGCTGAAATTCATTTGGCTGATGCCAGTTCATTTTCAATCCACTGACCACAACACCAGTTGTCCCACACAAACCAGTGAAAATATAGTAAAATGCATAATCTGTAGTAGATAGTTCAGTCACAAGTACAAAAAAAGTTTTTTTATGGGATGAAAAAACAAAGTCATGCACATGTTTTCGGCTCATACATACAATTAGGTAGGACTGTGCTGTAGCGATCGAATTCCTGCATTGCACCCACAGCGATGTGGGTGTTTCCGCTCATCGTTTTTTATGGCTGCAAAGTTTGGCACATTAATTCACCTGGGCGATGTAGCTGAACTCGTTCTGAAAGCACAGGTAGGAAATGAGTTTGAGAAAGCTTCAATTATCTGGTGCTATTATATTAATGTATCATTCAAAATATGTCCCTGCACAAAGCTCAGAAAGAAAATGAAAGCAAAAAAGACAAACAAACTCCACAACTTATTTGGATCTGAAATAACTTCACAGAGGACATCGACATTAAAAATGTTCTTATGGCATGACTTCCACCCAAATCAGAGGTCCTGAAATTGGTTTGAGGGAGTTAAATCTATGAAATATTATCAAACTAGTTCATTAAGTATTGTAGAAAGTTTTAATTTTATTGTATGATCAAATTATTAAAAGTGCTCAATGCTCAGCACCAACACCAACTGTTGACCGCCACATATGCACAGATTCAGCTTCATACTTAAGACTACAGGTTGGTATGACAGATGCACAGGCCTTTGGACTGCTGCTCACAGCTCATATTCTATAAAAAGACAATGTGACACATCACTATAGAAAATCCTCGCTCTTTCCCTACCACCACACATTCATGCGGTACATCACTGCCATGCCTTAGATGACATGTTAAACACATCATAGTTGTATTACTTACAGGCAATAAAGAGCAGGTAATAAAGCAGGGAGTGAGCATAGTCTCCACAGAAGAGCTATAAATTAACATCGGACCTAAATTTGAAACCCTACACCCGCATGATCATAACAACCATGGTAAATGATTGAAACATGATTTATAGCTTGTAACCTAATGATGGGGTTAAGCTAATTTCCTTTGTCATATCTCTTTCACAACCACTGCCTGTCCTTTCTTGATACTGCTAATGGCAGCAACAGTCAGAGAGATATCATAGCTATTATTTATTTTATCAAAAGCCTGAAGAATAGTGGGGACTTCTTGGGCCGATGCTGACAGTGATATTAAGTAGTTAAAACGTCAGGTTTATGATCAGGCTCTAATTTGATCATATATTTGACATAATTCTATGTATCTAACGTCTCTCTTTTGGAAACAGATTTCACATTGCGTCAACCAAAACAAACAATGCATGCTCGTGTGAGGTCACAGCTGTCTACCTGACCTGTGCAGGGCTTAAGCTACTAGTAATGAAACCTGGAATACCTTCTCTTCTCTCGCCATATGGAGCAAAAGTGGATTACAAGAGTAGTAGTACTTTGCACTCTTTGACTCTTACCATTTGGATTTGGAAGCACACAATCTTTGCTCTGCCTCTTAATCTATTAGTTAATTATATTAGTGTAGCCTATAGTTTTCTAATTTACCTAGTCCTATTGGCATGGGTTCTTCTCAATGTGCACTACTAACAGTGAGCTGCAAAAATCAGAGGTTCAAATCCACAAATGTATTTTACAATTTTAACTCCTGAACAAACCTGGAGCCTCCTCACACAGGATGGATGGCCGACTGCAGCTAAAATAAACTAGCTAATTCTTTTAATAAAAACACTGGAAATGCAGCTGTATTTAATTCCTGTTTTATGTCATACCTTTAAACATACATTTAAAGGCGTCTGTGTGAGGTTGGGATAGACCAATAAATCAGCCAGACCGATATATAGGCATACTGCATATCAGTCAAATCAACCAATAAATAACAAGAAACTGTTGCAAAAATGGCTAAAATTATGTTTGATGTAATACAGTCCATACTTTGTCCTCAGTAAAATGTCCTGCTCAGTACATTCATATTTAAAGGATCCTTACTGTTATGTTGTTTATGTATGAGGAGTGTTGTAGCAATCCATCATGCATAATATTACAGCACTGAGCTGCAATAAAATCCACATACAACACATGTTAATGTGTAGCAGACAGCTGCACATGCAGGCAGGAAAAAAACACGCCCATAACAACAGGTCCTGAATCCTTAGCAACCAGCAACGCTTCCCGATAGGAGAAGAGAAATATAAAGCCAAACGGAGAAAATGACACAAAAAACTACACATAAAACAATTATTGCGCCTCTGGTCACTTTGTTGTGCAAAACAACATCAGTGTTTTTGACCACGCTTTGCATCAAATCATTAAGCAGCAGCTAGCTTACTGAAAACAAAGAGACCCACTACCTGGACCATTTTATTTACCTGAGAAAACGCCGTCGACAGCCCCGTCGGCGTTTGAAGGCTCGGCTGAGCGCGTAAAGAGGATTTTTCCATGTGGTTCAACACTGATGAGTCTTGCTGTTAACGGTGACAACAAACAGATGTCAGGAGAGAAGCTCGCGCTGCCGTCGTGAGTAATGACATCAGAGAGGCCGCTCTCTCTCTCTCTCTCTCCTCCTCGCGCTCACCACGTTATCCTTCTCACCTTGCGCCTGACGTCACCACGCCGGCCTCCACAACAACTGTGCCATATGAGTTTGTCACATAAACTGTCTTCTCATAGCTCAGAGATAACTGTGATGAAAACATGTGATGAAAATCCTGTCATCTGTCGAGCTTCAGATATGAAAATGTGAGACATGCAGAGATACGGTTACAGGAATAATTCAATATTTATTCCAGCATCCTTTGCACTCTTGCACATTATATTCATGTTTACAATTTAGGATTTGATTTAGCTTGTCTGTATTTCTATGTCTATTTCTATCTTCTTGATTGTTCTTGGAACTGTGTCTGTGTACACTGAGAGCAACCAAAACTGGAGTCAAACTCTTCTTTGTATGTGTACACATACTTAGACAATAAAGCTGACTTTGATTTACTTTTACCCTTAATAAAAAGCTCCCACTAGCACCATCTAAACTGCCTATTATAAAAACCAAGTGAAAACACTGTTGATAGAAATACAATTTTGCAGCTGACTTACATGACTGACATAATATTAACGTCCACATTCTTAGTTATGAGTAAAACCTTTACTGCGTACATAAAAAAACATTAAATGGTAATAAATACTATTCCTAGTTTAATCTTATTTGTTATTCTAAGCATCATCTAAAATTTGAACTTTAAGAACTTTACGATTAAAGTCATAAATGTACTAATAAACTGTTTTGTTTAAAGTCTTGAATCTAAGTTTTCGAAGTGCCTCACATCTTTTGAAATCAGTTTAAATGTAGTGTCTTTTAGACACTAACCGATGTCTTGGTTGTGTTACCTTGGGTCTATACAGTATGCGAGAGACTCATTGATCAATAGATTTTATTGGCATCATCCAACTTATCTGACACTTATTAGTTAGTTTTAAAAAAGCATGAACTTCAGCATAGTCTATAAATAAAGTGTAATTTTAAATGGCTGATCGCCATTTAACACCGATGTACTTTAAAGTTCAATGCATTTAAAAATGTGCATTTATGGCTGAAGCAGAAGACAACATTTATAATAGCGGCTCTCTGACTGCTAAAGAATTTTACAGTAAAAAAAAAAACAACCTTTGCAAAACCCTTGATGATACAAAGGCATAATTGGAGAACAGCCAAACCTGTAATAGATTTGCATTAGTCTCTAGGGTATGAAGTGAACCACAGAGAAGGAATACACGATCACAGTATCAAATTACTGTATAACAGGAAGGTTGTATGCAAACCAGAATCTGATAAGATATTTCCATATCAAGAGCCCAGTATGCAAGATTTAAGATAAGATTTAGTGGGCTCTATTCACAGACTAGGACAGAAATTAAACAGAACATTCTTAACTGTGTTTTCAGTTTTCAATTTATCCCTGTGGTGTAAAGCCATACAGATACTATTCTTCTCAAAAAGAATAGTTCTCCAGAGACTCCGAATTTGTTGAACATCAGATTGTTACCCATTACACTATATAGCCCATGGGCACAGGAGAAAATACACTTGAATCTGAGTAAGTAAAAGACAACACAATGCAAGAAAATATTTGACACCAGGGTCAGTTACTGGAAAATGACAAGATGCAGCTAAAAAACATTTCCAGTAAGTGCACCTTAGGCTTAGAATTTCTTGTCATGCTGATTTTTCCAAGGTCAAAACAAACCTTCAAGCTCACAATCCACAATGTAACAACTACGTACTCAAATTTGGGCAAATGCTTCCCTAAACACAGTCACAGTTGTGTAAAATTGAACATTATTGGGTTTTTTTTTTTTTGCCATATGAGCACCACAGTTCCAGGAATAGCAATGTTGGTCAGTCAGCCACTTTGGTCTGGAATAAAATGTCTCTATTAGATTTTGTACAGACATTCATGGTCCCCAGAGGATGATATGGTTAGCTATTAGATGGATTGGCTCTATCCACCAACACTTTGGTCTATGAGCACCTCTACACCTGTCCCACAGAGCTGCTAGCATGGCTTTAGGCTCTTCTTATTTTATTATTATTGGTGTGTGGATGAAATGTTCATATTGGTTATGGATTTGTCTTTGAATGGATTTAGTCAATTGGTGGTGGTTGCGATCATCTCGCCTCACGCTTGGGTTGCCAGCGCATAGTGAAAACTATTGTAGCTGCAAAATGGGTGAAAAACGGAGTGGAGGAGGACCTGTAGTGTCTGTAGATATAAAATTTAAGGTCAATTTTTTTTTTACAGATTACAGATTAATGATAAAATTTTATATAACATTTTTGCCATATAGTTCTCAGTCTTACGCACTCACAGACCTTTAATCTCCATTGCGTTAAAATGAGGTGTTCATATAATGATGTTCTCTTCTGCCTTCTCAAGGCTCTCATATCACTCTCAGAAATAAAGCACCCATGCTGTCGATAAAGTGATGCAGCAGGAGTAATTTATAAGTATTATCTCATTCCTAATATACTGTAAATGCAGCCTGACTCATCCACTCCACTTCTGCATTGTGTCTAGTTGCAGTTTTAAGGTGGAAAGCTCATTCCTCCTGGACAGATAAATTCTCTCTGGCATCCTGTTTTTGTTTTCATTGTCCTCTCAGCTTTCTTTCAGACAGTCCGATTCGAGGGCTGTGTGTATCTGTGTGTGTGTGTTTGTGTGGGACGATATAGAGAGAGACCCGCTCACAGATTGACAGAAAGGGACAGAAAAAACAAAAGAGAGAGGCAGACAGCGATAGAGAGCACAGAGGGCCTGTAAAGCAGCCCACTCTCTTCCTGCCATTGTTTCATCTCAGGGACCCACATGAGACTTGGTTAGGCTACGCCTCCTGGACATCAGCTTACTCCCTCCTCTCCTGTTGGCCCACTCCTCCTACAGCTGCTCTGGTTTCCATGGTGACAGAGAATATGCCTGCAGATGATTGCATCCCCTGCTGAAAGGCAATCATGGAGACAATAATACAGCACAACCTCAAAACCTCTGACTGTTAAAAGAGTAACGTGGAGACAATTCACGTGTGATGTCACATAAGAAATGAAATTTGAATTTGAATTTGTTTATATGTGTGGATTCATATATTGTTGCTGTTAAATGAAAACCATGAATCTAGATTCTTATAAAATGTCAGCTTTTCATGACATAAGAAAAAGTGCTTTGTTTCAAACTTTGTGACAGTGCAAGTTTAAATAATTTAGTGAGTTTTCAGCCATCCTCGCAGTATGGCTCCTGTTGGTCGATTCACCACTTTAACGGGTAGATTGTCATTTGTACACACCAGAGGATAAATCAAACTGACTTTCTGACGTTCTATCTAACGCCACCATTTAGTCACCATTTGGTTAAAGTTTTCATTTAGTGAAATATCTCAACATCTGCTTCCTGGATTGGCAAAACAAATTGTACATTCATGGTTCCCTGATGATGAATCCTAACTGCTTTGGTGATCCACTGATCTTTTCCTCTAGTACCACGATAAGGCTCAATTTGTGAGTGATCTATCTCAACAACTATTAGATGGACTGCCATGAAAAAAATGATTCAGATATGCATGTTCCCCTTGTGATGAATTACTGATTGGTTTATGACCAAATTCCTGCCAAATTAATGACATTTCATCGGCCTCAGCTGTACACACTTAACTGAAATGGTGAACAAAGTAAACATTTGACCTGATAAAGGTCAGCATTTTAGTGTTGATTTATGTGGACATGTTAGACTGCTGACAGCAGTTATCTGAAAACCTTAAAATAGAGATATATGGATGGTTTTCAATAGACAGTGCTACATCTGAGTTAGGGAAGAGTTAAACACTTGGGCTTTTACAACCTGCTATAACTCCACCTCCTTACCTTATGAGTTTGCATATATGTGTTTTACTGTCTTTGGAAACTTCATGCATATTTGTTCCTGCAGAAAGAAGTGTCTGAGCGTGTGTGCGTGTGTGCATGCACAGCCTCATAACAAGCTTGACAAATGGACTGATTGAAACCTGACCTGAAGCAGGGAACCTTATCTGTGCTAATGATCAGGCCAGCTTCCTTTAACATATCTTTCCACTGAGCTATTTTCACACACGTGAACTCGTGCAGGTGACACCTAGTTTAGATCAGAAACACAGAAACAACGGGTTGTTTACACTGATCAGAAAAAAAAATGTTGATGCTCAGGTTTGGTTGACACTGGCTTACATACTGACATGTGTGCATTAAGCTGGATAAGGCCCTCAGCTGCTTTGCTGTAGTAGACCTGGGAAAGGGGCCAGACACCTGCTGTCACAACAGCACGTGAAGCCTGCACTGCTTACATGGTCTGGTGTGTTCTACAGTGAATAAAAGCTTATGTTTGTTTCTGTGAAAAGACTGTCGACAGTACATGCATGCATAGAAAATGAGCTTTCTGTGTGTCACACATTAATATTAATATTCAGACAGGTCTGACAGGAAAATGTCACCAAGCAGCAGACAAGACTCACATAATCCCTTGCAGCAAAATAAGGAAATAAATTGTGAACAAATATTATTTATCATTGCCTTGTATTGACAGGACAGATTTAAGTCCATGTGCATATGTCACAGTCTACCACAGCTTTTATTTACTTCAAATTGTGGATCTTTTTCCTGCTGTTAGTTTACAAAGAAGAGCTTTAACACGAGTGGGGGGATTACACAAAGTCACAAACAATGAACGCCATTCAAACAGGGCTAAAATCGCTGGCTATATTTAACCACTTCTCTTTTCATTCATGGTAATATTCCGCTTTGGGATTAACCCTGATTTGAACTGGAAAACAAAGTATCGGTGGTGGGCTGTGATGACATTCGATAGAGGAATTTAACATGAAAGGGAAAAGAAAGAGATGGAGGAATAATAAATAAAGAGAAATAATATAATTATGTGAATAAAAATCACAATAATTTACAAAACTGGGATCAGAACGATGACCCATTTCTCAGTACTCAAAATGGACTTCATGCTTAAACTCATTTGTTGTCTACCTGTACAGTTTTGTTGGAGAATATGCAAACTGTGATACTACATCAGCCTGTGGCCACTCCTTTCTCTACACTCCATTCCCACAGATAAACACATTATAATTGGGGTAAATGAACCACCAGTATAGTGAGTAAGGAGTGTAATACATAAAAAACACAATGCAACCATATACAAAGAACCATACGGGTGTATTATCCAATCCTAATCCTATTATACCATTAATAATTGCTTACAGTGACCACTTCAGGAGAAATAACAAATGCCTTAAATGATTTTAAAATGTGACTGTCCGTGGAAATTTGTGTAAACTTTTCAGCTTCTCTCTATCCACATATGTGTTCTCCTTTGTGCTTTGTGTACAGTAGATTTAATATGGGGCTTTAATATCTGATAATGGCCTCAGCGTGTCCACTAAGTGCCCCTGATATTTTTCATGTTCAGTTTATATCCAGCTTTCATTTACTACAGTGTGCTAAAGCAGCATGGTGCAGTCGAAGCAGTGCTCCACTTCCACCTTCTTCTCTCCTATTCAGCAGCTTATAATAGCTGTTGTCAGATGCTGAGGTAAGTAGAAACTGTGCAAGAGGGACTCACTTTGATGAAGTGTGGAGGGACTGTAGCACAACATCGCACCAGCGCCCTTCTGTGTCATGATTTGGGTACTACAGTCCTACCATTGTGGTCTTGTAGTCTTTTATTGTCACTGCAATGACAATAAAAAACATGTCCTACAGAACATAAAGGCACACAGGCCATGATGATAAATGCAAGTCACTGCATACTACATGGGTCATATATTGGCAACATCAATATTTTTACTGTTCAACTGTCTGCAGCGTTAATAAACATTTTATATGTACTTTCCTGATAATACCACTAGAGAGAGCTCTTATCTTTCTAATATGTAAAGGTGAGTACTTAGAGGTTCATTTTGTCATTACAATTTATACACAGGGAGGACCATTCCTTGAGGGTTGTTGCAATAAGATGTTTGTGCATTAACTTTCAGTGTGTAATCTGATCTGAAATCTAAAAGATTTAGTGATTTTCAACACATTTATTTCAAAAAGAGTTGTTTCTCTTGATCTAACCCAGGGAGATGTATGTGCTCAAGCTGATTTTGATCAAATGTTTCCTCCAAATGCAGCTGTTTACACTAATAAACTCCCAGGCAGTTATTAAAAAGATTCATTTGTAAACTGGCTGATTCCTTTAATTTAAACACATGTTCAGATACAGCTATAACTCACAGGAGAGAGAATGAGGAATGTTGCATGAGAAAAACTGCCTTTGAGGGAATTTAAAGAATTGATTGGTACGGTTGAGGTTGATTTTTTCTTCTTCTTCTTTCTTTTCATTTATCCTAACCTTTTAACAACACTACACGGTCTGGTGAACTGTGGACAAGTATGCTTCACATTTCAGTTGTCTATCAGAGTTTAAAGTTTTCAAAGCTTCACTAAAACTGCACTGTCAGTGTCTGCACTAAGTCCCACAGAAGCTTTGCTGCAGAGTCAGACCGCAGCATGCCTCCAGCAGAGAGTGAATTACCCCTCTGCTGTTATTGTTGGTGGGTGTTTTAAGATTTGGAAAGCTGCTGTGCATTTTTGCACACACTGAAATAGGAACAGCAACTTTTGTACAGTAACAGTCAGTCCTGCAAACAGTTCCTTGTCACGATCTGTGCATAGATTTACATTTTAGGCTCTCTCACAGCCACTGGCACAGAATGCATGCAACAGTGTTACAATGCCAAGAAGAGAAAGTGGCCAGAGGAGAAATTCTTTTTATTGTTGCCAGTTCAGATGAAAGGGAATGAGCCTGTTGCCAAAGAGGAGCCACAGCACAATCTGGTTAAACTGTCAAATTCTTCAATAGAACGTTCAGACCTTCAGGTCTTACTTAAGAGCTGCTTCATTGTTCCTATCAGCGTGACGCATTGACTGCTATGACAGGATGGAGAGGAGGTCAATACTCTGAGTGACAGAGTCTGACTGACACAGACTGAATATCTGGCCTGCAGCCAGTGATGGAAAGTAACAGAGTACATTTGCTAGTATTGTACTTAGGTACAATTTTTAGATACTTATGTGAGTAAATATTGTTTTCAACGTCTACTCCACTACCTCCCTCCTGCATTTATATCCATCCATCCATTATCTGTAACCGCTTATCCTCATCAGGGTCATGGTAGGGCTGGAGCCTATCCAAGCTGACTTTAGGTGAGAGGCGGGGTACACCCTGAACAAGTCGCCAGTTTATCGCCGGACACAAACAACCATTCACACTCACATTCACACCTACGGACAATTTAGAGTCACCAATTAACCTATTTAGTGCATGTCTTTGGACTGTGGGAGGAAGCTGGAGTACCTGGAGAGAACCCACTCAGACACAGGGAGAACATGCAAACTCCATGCAGAAAGGCCCCAGCTGAGGTTCGAATCAGGAACCTTCTTGCTGTGAGGTGACAGTGCTGACCACCCTGCATTTATATGACAGATGAAAGAGAAACTTTTAAGATTAAAATTTGACATGAAGCCCTGCAGTGAGCTGGTGACTTGTCCAGGGTGTACCCCGCCTCTCGTACAAAGTCAGCTGGGATAGGCTCCAGCTCCACCGTGACCCTGATGAGGATAAGCGGTTACAGATGGATATGGATGGATGGATGGATTTGACATGAAATACACAATGCATTGTTAAAGATTAAACTAGTGTTTTCCAAATCACTTGTTAAAGCATGTGATCTGTCAAAGAAAATGTCTAATTTGTCACAATTTTGGGTTTCAGTGTTTCAGTTGTTAGAAGTTCCTCCAAACAGACATTTCCCCTCTAAACCTCAAACATCAAATAATTATTTGATCTCCAAAGAGGAAAAAATGTCCAACATTTTACAAAAAAAGAGGAAAAAAAGAAAAAAGAAGCAAATTACATTAGAGACTAAAAGAGTTTATCTCTTTTCATCTCACTACCCCCCACATTTATCTTCTGACCCTAATGAAAGGAAACAAACCTCAAATTGTAGCACCACTTGACTACCTGCTGTGGTTAAAACTAAATGACTAAACCTAATAATGTCATAGTAATATATCAGTCAAAGTGACCATTCGTGTGCAGAATGAGTAAATACTCCTGTACTTTACTGTACTGTACTTTCAGGATCATGATACATTTAGCTGATGACAACAAATCAAACTGATTAAAGTGTTTATGGTAGAAAAAAAAAATCTAACTGTCCAAAATCAATGTCAGCCTTCTTTTATGTGTTTATATGGCTTCGTTCCAGCTGCTAAATCCACGATTCCTCCTTTCAACTGAGACAGCAATATGCAAATAACCTAGAGTAAGTGCTCCCAGGAAACTCGTATTTGTGGATTCTCTTTCCTTGGGCCACAATGATGACACCATCTTTCCTGTTCTCAGAAGAATTGCATGCAGCAGACGTTTGGCAAAAAAGAAATCTATCACATTTGGATTTGTGAGACTGCAAAAAATGCCATTAGGCATTGTTCAAGTTTTTAGGTCAATGGCTGATGTAATTCTTCTTGTTAGTAGAAAAATGTGTGAAGTGAAACATCTTTTCATTTTAGTGCCAGAGCCAAAAGAGTTAGAGCTGTCTGGATAAAGTGAACGTGGAGATTTATTTTCATACATATAGACAGCGGATGCATTTTGCGAAGCCATTTTGAACAATATTAAAACAGATTTTCTATCACCGGTTATTGCAGTCTGTGAGAGTAAGCAAAAGTGAGAGATCAGTCATATACTTTCAGCTTGTTGCTTTCACAGTACATTGAAATCTCTCAGTCTATCTGCTATTGAAAAATGCTGCAGGCCCCAGGAGATAGACCTCTCTCTGGATCCCTCAGAGGCGCCTCAACCGCAGCTCAACAGCAGAGATGCCAGCAAAGTATTCTTACTGAATGAACCAAGACAACATGCGTCATTTTCAACTGTCACATTTGCATCTCTATGCGCTCATGTGCTCTCCAAGTGCATTGCTTTGAGGGACTATGCACACTTTAAAGTCCCTCTTGAGTCAGAAATGCACTTAAGCTTATTGTCAAATCACTTGGACGTAGCTTCACTGTGCAGAATAATGGATGTGCAGAGTTTGACACTAGAAGACTGTTTTCATGGAAGAGGGAAAGTTTCTCTGTTCTCACCTTAAATCTGAGTTCAACGTGTATACATAGGAGCATGATTTGTGACAACACAACTATGTTACAAAACACATGTAACTGAGAATAGACCTTTCAGTGAGTTTTCAGGAGACATGTTGTGTCTAGAAATTTTTGTATATTAATAGATTCTGGACATTTCAATGAGGGAAAAGGAGCTGATGTCATCTAAAGATTTTTTTAAAAATATTAGTAAAAAATATAGTATTTGTATATGTCTTAAATCACGTCTTTGCCACATGCAAGTCAGTATTTAGTTCCTTTAATGAAATCTAAATATATTCAGGAGCCAGTGGCCAGTTCTGTCTGTACTGAATGATTTCAGCTCTGAAATATGAATCACGGGAAAAATTGGAGTTTAGAAAAAGCACATTATTCCCGTAACTACTTATGTGGACTCAGCAAGACCGGAGGGTCAAAGGAAGGTTGTTGCTGTAAAATGAGACCCAGTGAGATTAAGGATGTCCAAGAGTGCACATGTTGACAAACAGACAGAAAGTGAGTCATGACACCACTGTAGGATACAAAATCCAAAACTGTTTCTTTCTCTTTTTTTTTTAGCTGAAATGTCACATTTGGACATGGCTCTGTCTTCAGAAGATCTTTTAAAATTAAAAATACTTAAGGTATGAAAAGGTGGCACGGTGGTGCGGTAGTTGGCACTTGTCAGGATTCCCTGACTTCCTCTCACAGCCAAAAGACATGCAGGTTAAGGCAGGTTAAGGGTTCACTGGTGACTCTAAATTGCCCAGAATGTGAGCGTGAATGGTTGTTTGTATCCATGTGTCAGCCCTGTGATGAGCTAGCTTGTCCAGGGTGTACCCCACCTCAGCTGGAATCCAGCTCCCTAAGACCAGGATAAGGATAAGCGGCAATGGAAATGCATGGTATGAAAACTAAAAGTACTTATTATGCAGCAGAAAGGTTATTATATTTGTATATTATTATTATTATTATTGCTACAGGTTTATTTTTGTGTAAGCAGAAAGCAGCAACACCCTGGTAGCTCACCTGGTAGAGCATATACCCCATGTACAAGCAGCCTGTATACCTCATACTGCCTTCCTCTCCCAAATTTTCTGTCTGTCTTCAGCTGTTGCTATGCAAAAGTAAAGTAACAATATCTGTGAAATAAATCTAGTAAAAATACAATATTTTCCTCTCAATATAGTGGACTTGATATATAAAATAGCATAATATTGAAATACTCAAGTAATGCACATGTATCTTAAATAAAATACTTGAATAAATATACTTAATTACATCCCACCACTGCTATTGTATGTATGGTTATAGCCACTTCAAATGGAAATCACTCTGTATGCTTTAAACGTGCTTTAAGAGCATAGAAACTGGTGATAAATGAGATCCACTCCAATACTTAAGTATCATCATTGTAAAGTCCAATATGGTATTGACAGTCCTGTCTGCTCACTCAGTGCTGTTAACCACAGGAAGCAGGTCAATAATATAAGCTGCAGCGCCCTTTATAAACAAGAGCAACACGTGGATATTTAGATTACATTGTGATAAAAAGAGTCTGATTGATATACAATTGATTACAAAAAGTGAGTTGATGATAATAAGAGCATGCTCAACCCTCGGTGATGTGCTAATATCTTAATGGGGAGACTTGACAACACAGACTCATTGCTCATGGCAGCTACTTGGCACTGATCCAGTCTTCACCACAGAGAGAAGATAAAGGAGAGGGTGGATCAATGCGGGGCAGAAATACACGCTGTGTTTTGTGGAGCAGATTTTTAATACATTTTTTAATAGCATCACACAAAGAAGGATTGTCTTTTCCTGAAACACTTCTTTGGGAGGAGGTCTACAGCAGCATTGAATATTTTCTGTCTGTAGTCTTGTCTCGTTAGTCACCAACAGTGTGACTCTTTGTCTGCCCGCCTATTCAAACCATAAAAACTGATGATGGAAAGCTTCTGACATGAAAACTCACTTTCAAACTTGGCACTTAATGATCAGATTAATCATTTTCAAGCATGTTACTGTAAGAGATTCAAGCCTCTCCTGGATAAAGAAGAAGAAGAATTCAACTCTTCTCTTCTCACATTTGAATGAAAAGACGTTATTAAATATTATATTCTCATGTCTGTCCATAACATACAAAGCTGGAGCCAGAAGATTGTTAGCTTAGCTTAGCATAAAGACTGGAAACTGGAAAACAACCGGCTTTGGCGAAACATCCACCTACCAGCACCTCTAAAGCTAACTAATTAACATGCTATATATTATTTGTTTAATCCATACAAAGTTGAAGAATAAAAATGATTTGTTTTACATGGAGTTATGCTAAGCTAAGCTAACCAGCTGCTGACTCTGGCTTCATATTTGGCATGAAAGTGGTACCAATCTTCTCATATAATTCTTGGCAAGAAAGTGAATTCCCAAAATGTTCTTGAAACTATTCTTTTAAATGGCTCCAGACCAAACTTGAGCACCACTTGGAGGGACACAGCAAAGATCTAATCCTCATTCTTAACTGTTACTTGTGGGTTTTCTTTAGTCCTGCCACTCCCAACAAAACAGCCACTCCTTTCTGCTCTTTGGGAGAACTGGGGCAAGTGCAAATCCATTAAATATGTAAGGGGTAAAGTCTTAAGCCCACCAGCCATTTCCAGCTGCCTTGGGACCATGAAGATTAGGGTTAAGAGGAAAAAGGGGAGTGTATGAAGGAATACAGCCATTACTGCTGACCCACATTCTCAGATCACAGTGTGTTTGATGTTTGATGTTTTTGTACATACTGTACATCCAAAGTCATAAATTCAGTAATAAAATATTATTATCGTTATGTTTCCCATGAGATCAATTCATTATCACTGTGATTGACTGTGATTGTGATGTCTCCAGATTGAGGTAATTTTACTCTGACCTATAAAGTGCCTTGAAGCAACTTAATGATCAAAATGGCTAAGAAATAAAACTCTTTCCCAGGAGTATACAGGCGAGACAGCATTTCTCTTTACTGGACAATACTTGTAACTGAATCACTGAATGATTAATAATTGAAAAGAAAAAAGAAAAGTGAGGCAGCACCTTTACCACCTCAGACAGCTTAAGATATTTAGAGTCTCCCTGGGGCTTCTGAAAGACCTTCAGCTTTGGTACTGCGGAAAGCATCCTAACAGAGGGCTTCATGAACTTCTCTGGTGGCATGTGAATCCATCGCACCGCCCTTCACATTTGAAGTATGTTTACATTTTTAAATCTTTGACTCATCTTCTTTTGATTCTTATAGTTTACTCTGATTCTGTGTATTATTCTTTATTGCACATGAGCATTTTTAGCACAGTCTGGAAGAGCGCGAGACAAATAAAACACTTAAATCTGAATTGCCTTGGTCTTATTGACAATAAGAGACAGTTCATCTCAAATGTTTCAAGTGCTGCGTAAATAATTTATTTTTCAGCATAAGCAAAAATGCATGAGCAATTGCAGGATTTTTCTAGCACCACTATCTTGTACCAAGAGGCAGATTTCTAACGTAGAATAAAAACAATGAAGCCAAGAAGTAGAAAGGAAAGGACCCAAGAAGCCAGATATAAAAGATACATAAAGAAAAAGACTAAATCCCAAAGAGTGGGAGAGAAACCTCAGAGATACACTGAGATACTTTCTTCCAAGGTCTACTGTCTCAGACAGACATACAAATCACTAATTTTATTTTCAGCTTCAGTGTATTTTTGACACCTCATGAGCATTAAGACAAGAAAATACCATGCTCAACACTAAATTAAATAGAAAGTCTGGGTAAAGATATCAGGAGTTTTATCAGGATGAGACAATTCAGTAAACTTGTGATTAGAGTTTTTGGATGATTAACCACTGATTCATGCAAAACTATTATTTAAATGAGACATGAGACAGCAACAGCTAGATGACAAGTGACAATGACAAGTTGTCATAAGCTCTTTATATCTTTATAAAAGATGCTAAGAAAAAATGTGTAGGAGGGTGAAAATATGGACAGACAAACAAAGATAACAATACTCAACAACAATAAGCAAACATAAAGAAAAAACAACAATTTAGAGGCAAGTTAGAAGAAGTTAATTTGCTATAAAACTAGTGCACTACTTTTCCAGACCTTATCTAGACCTTGAGTGTGGGTGTCTGAAATGTGAACTGCGACGTGGAGGAAACATGATGTAATCTTTTCATTTTAAGCAAGGTTTTCATCCAAATGTAACACATTTTAAAAATAGAATACATAGAAAATGTGTATTAATGTGTGTGTGTTTTCATCCACGACTATTAGGTGGAGGCACTAATTAGTCAGGTGTCATTAAACTATTGCAGAAGAAGCTAAAGAAGAAAAGAAGATGAATTAAAAGAATGTGTTGTTTTTTAAGTTGCATTTCTATCCACCTGTTTAGTCCCAGTTCAGACCAAATAAGAGCTGTGTCGAAAATGCATTTTTCTCATTCATTTAAACGGGGGTTTTACGTTTAAGACTGGGGTGAAGGGGTCTGCAAGGTAAAAAAAAAAAAAAAACCCACAGCGACATGCAGTGGAGAAGTTAAACCATAATCAACTTTTGGAGAAATGCAACCCAACGTCACGTTGCAGTGGCCAATCCGACAATCAGACCAGTCAAACTCCTCCACAGTCAACCTGAAATATCACTGAAACTGGGCTATTCAGGTGGACGTCATGGACTAAACTATGATACTCTGCCAGTTGTGTCCTGGCTTGGTGTATTTCATGAACCCAGCTTCTACATCTGTGTCTGGCTCATAGTCTGTGCAGCAAAATAATGACACCAAGAAGTTTTGGTCTTCCTTTGGAGAGACAGCAGTGGTCGAGCTACATAGACAATGCAACCCCCCACCACACACACACAGCGGTTGTGCAGCAGTGTGTAGGGTGTGGGTGCTGGACTATGAAACAATCAGAATTCTTTTTTCTCTCTCTCAAATCATCGATTTTTTGATACAAATCAAAAAATAATTCTTTGTGTCACCATTTTGCAGCACAGACTATGACTAAGTCACAGATGTAGAAGCTGGATACATAAAATAAACCAAGCCAGAACACAACTGGGAGAGTATAATCAGTTTAATACATGACGTCTACCTGGATAGCGCCCCATTTCAGTGATATTTCAGAACCTCCACAGTCAGCCTGAAATGTCTCTGAAACTGAGACTATCCAGGTCCATGGACTAAACTCTGATACTCTACCTGTTGTGTTCTGGCTTGTTTATTTCATGTACCCAGCTTCTAAGTCAAGTCTGACTTGCAATTTACGCTGCAAAATAGTGACACGAAGAAGTTTAATTTGATTTGTGTCCAGTGGTTTGAGAGAGAGAGAGGGAGAGAGGGAGAGAGCGAACTTTGGTCGAGGGACATAGAAAGTGAATGGGATTGAGTGAGCGCCGGCCTCGATAAAGCCAGTTAATCAGCAAAATAAAAATTTTTTTTGTTGATTGTTTCACAGCGATTACGTTCAGCACAATCAGACACCCCCAGCAGCCCTCCCTCATCCACTCATCGTCGAATTGGCCACCGAAGTGTGAAGCCAGGTTGCGTTTCTCCAAAAGTTGAATCTGGCTCAACTTCTCTGCAACTAAATCCCAGTACGCCCATTCAAACTAATGGAAAAACCTGCATTTTTGCCGCAAAAATCTCAAAACCTCAGAGTGTAGATTTGAAAAAGTTCAAACAAAGTGTCCATCTAGAAGCATGTTGAACTGCTCCTTAAAATAAAACACATGAAAATAAAATTACATCAGATAAAAATCAAACTTATCTGTGCAGAGGTGGTGGTGGGGGCCCGTGGTGGTCTCAGGTGGCCCCTTTTTGTGCACCCCTGCCATAGATTACAGTGTGCGCTTCAGTCTCCTCCTCCCTCTCAGCCCCGCCCTCTAGGAGTGACTTGGTGTTGGAGAGAGAGAGAGAGAGAGAGAGAGAGGGACTCTGCAGACACACACACACACGCACACTCACGCACACTCACACTAAGCTTTTCTTATAGCCCTGCTGTGTCTTTACTAACGGGACAAGTTTAAACCTCCAGGATATCTGTGTCGGTTCTCCGCTTTTCTCTCGCCTCCATGTGAACACCTCGACCCGGACTGAGGTGAGTGCAGAAATCTAAACATGTTGCCAGTTTTGAGGGTTGAACCGCTGACTGGTTTGTAACTAAACGAGGGGGGAGACGGGGATTTTTTTCTCAGTAGAGGAAAAAGCGGCAGGCAGATAGGAGGAGAGGCATGTCCGACTCTTGCTCTTCTTGGAGCAGTTGAACGTAGCTCACTTTACCGTCTTTCGGGAGTCACTAAACGCCTTAATAACCTGTAATTAAACCGGTGTTTAAAACGGTCGTTTCCGCTGTCGGTGCCTGTAAATTCAGCTGCACGGTTTGAGATTAGCAGAGCGGCTTCTACATCCTCTCCGGGATGTTGCCATTACACCGCTGTAATGTAACACATGGCTTTCTCTACATCCGCTTCAGCACGTCTGCAGCAGATACTTTGGACACTTTTATAAAAAAAAAAAAGCTGCACAGATTTACTTTGTTGTTACTTTTATGAGTCACTTTTTACACAAGTGAGGAGAGCTCACCGAGGCTGGAAATGTGTGTCTCATGCTAAACTTTTGAATGGAAAATATGTGCACACCTTCAGTATCTGCCTTTCTTTATTGTCACTGTGCCGTTTGCCACTTTTATGTATGCTTTTACACGATTCACCTTGTAGTGGTGGTTTATTTTCATTCACGATTAATCCCTAGATTAAATATTTGATCACCTGCTTAATCATTTGGTCTATAAAATCTTAGAAAATATTGAACCATTGCTTGTTTTGTCCAACCAGCAGTGATACAACTCTGATACAAAGCAGAGGAAAGAAAGAAATTGTCTCTCTCCTAAAACCAGAGATGTAATGGCACCTGAAATGGTTACGATTGTTGGCTTTTGTTGGCTTTATTGGCTCTTCCATTCGGCCACCATGTTGAACTGCAATGTAATGTGCTCTTTGACACTTTTATGTATGCTTTTACACAATTCACCTGGGCTGTAGACGTTTATTTTCATTCACGATTAATACCTACATTAAATATTTGATTACAATCTTAGAAAATAGTGAACCATTGCTTGTTTTGCCAACCAGCAGTTCATAACTCAAAGTTACAATGATACAAAGCAGAGAAAAAACAAGAAATTGTCCCTCTTGAGAAGCTAAAACCAAAATATGTTTGGAATTTATGATTCATATGAATGACTTAAAGGTCCAGTGTTTAAAGAATATAGCAGGAATGTAATATAATATTCATAATCACCTCAAAATAGTTGTTTTGTTGCCTGAGAATGAGCCTTTTATATCTACAGACCCTCTTCCACTCGTCCACCATGTTGAACATGTTAAATGTTCCTACAGTAGCCCAGAATGGACAAACTTAACGCTGGCTCTACATTGGAGTGTTCATGTTTAAAGAATATAGCAGGAATGTAATATAATATTCATAATCACCTCAAAATAGTTGTTTTGTTGCCTGGAATGAGCCTTTTTATCTACAGCCCTCTTCGTCACTGTTGACAGTTAATGTTCCTACAGTAGCCCAGAATGGACAAACTTAACGCTGGCTCTACATTGGAGTGTTCATGTTTTTTGTTTTTTCGCCTGTTGCCATCGTAGTTTCTCCTTCTCGCTTGAAAGAAAAGGGTGAGACAAGTAAATCCTACACACTGGTCTTTTTTAAATTAGTTATTTTAATCGTTTATCAGCTGTCTGTCGATCAACTAATTGACCAAACAGCCTAAAACCCAAAAGTGAACAACAAATCCTCACAGATGAGAGGCTTGAACCAGGACTGCAACAAACAGTTAATTTCATTATTAATTAATCTGCTGATTATTAATTGTGTGGTCTTTATGTCAGGTAACACTCAAATGTCTTGTTTTTCTGACCATCAATCCAAAAACCCAAAGATGTAAAGCCAGAAGCAGCAAGTCTTCACATTGGAGGAGCTTGAATTGAATTTTTACTTTAAAAATTGATTAATTTAATTTTTTGCTTTTCTACAATAATGATTAATTATACTTTTATCTTATCTCTCACTCAGTAAGAAGACTGCATGTAATTATTATTAACAGTCAAACAGTCTCCTGTTTTAATTACCAAAATGGTTGCTTGTATAATTTTTTGACAAAAAACAATCACATCAGCTCTGTACCACAGACTGTGTCACATGAAACATCTGTGAGATCCTTGGTACCATGATGACATCATGACTGTACCATTTACAGCCTCTCGCTGTCTCAGCTTCAAGTTTGCACGAAAGAGACTAAAAACACCATCAGCTTTGTTCGTCTCACTTTGTGCCACATGCACACTTTGTTAAGGTAGGGGGTGTCCGTGCCTGGCTGAGTTGGCCTTTAAATATTTGATGCGTGGAGACATCCTGGGTGCTTTCTCCTGCTGTTCCTCTCAGCATCTGCACCGACTGTCAGCTCATGTTAGAAATGGGCTGTTAGAGAGAGATGGTACAATCTGTCACTATATATACATACACAAGTACAGTATATATACAAGAGAAGATTAGGTTTATCTGTGCATGCAAACATGCAAGTACCTGAGAATGACCTGCGGGTGTCTGTGTCACAAACATCCAGACTAATGTTTGATTACATAAACCATGTATTGTATCCCGTAAGCTCTTTATATCTTTTTTTAAAAAGTATTTTTTATTATAGTAGAGAGGACACAAGGAAGAGGCGCGCAACAGCCTTTAACCAGACTTGAACCGTGGACGTTGATGTTCATGGTTGACATCTTAACCACTAAGCTTTGATGGCACCCTGCTTCTCTACACATGATCAACAGTAAGAGCTGTGCTTATTGTAAGATTGGCTGTAGATCACTAAAGCTGCAAAGATTGGTTGATTAGTTGTCAGTTAGCTGATTTAAGCTTCTCAAATGTTCTTATCTTTTAAGATATTTTTTTAATCTTATGGGGTTTTTTTTAAGCTTTTATTGGATAGAGACAGCTGAAGAGTGTGGAGAGAGAGAGAGAGAGAGAGAGAGAGAGAGAGAGAGAGAGAATGACATGCAGCAAAAGGCCATAGGTCAATTTGAACCCTGGGCCGCTGTTGCAAGGACTGAGCCTTTGTGCATAGGACACTACAGGAGCTAACTGGCACCCCTATTTTCTGTTTCCTTTAGTCATCTATGACAGTAAACTGAAGTGATCAACATTTTTTTGACATTTTATGGACCAAACAACTAATAATAATGAAAATTAAAGCTGCAAGCAGCGTTGAGGCGGACCTCGTTCTGACGTAACTCGGGGTGTGTCGCAACCGCGTCCGGGCGTGTAATATGTCCGTCGTGTATGTGCCGTGTTACATGTGCTGTCGTAATATGTGCCGTCGTTACACGTGCCGTCGTGTATGTGGTGTCGTGATAGTGTGGATGATGTAGGAGTGTGACGTCACTGCACGTTAAGCTCGTCGTGAAGTCCAAGTTGTCATGTCCGAAGGTGTGTGATAGCAGTGTATGTTGTGACACGTTTCAGACAGTGGAAAGACTGGTTTTAATCCAGATGCTGAATTGTTATGGAATGGCTCCATCTGCTGGGCTGTAATGAGAGCAGGTCGTGATTGGCAGCATTGGGGGAGCATATGGAAGTAGTGTAAAATTGCCAGTGTTGGGCAGCATATGGAACCAGTATAAATTCGGTTAATCGGTGAACTTTGAGGCGTGGTATGGCCCGCCCTTGACGTACAATTCGCAGAGCACATTTGATTGAGCACCTCCTCATGAGTGTACTGACCAGTTTGAGGCGATCCGAAATGGTCCAGGAGGAGTTAAAGCTCAAAGTGCCAAAATCCAAAATTGAAATGAAAATATCTGACTTCCTGTGGGACTTGGGAAATGGGTCCAGAGGCTTTTGGTGCGTCTTGGCACGTGTTATGGGCCCACCAAGTTTGTAAAATTGGTGAAACGTTGTTCCGGGGCTGTTCTTTAAGTTCCTGTGGGGGCGCTACACGCGGTAGAAACGCAATATTTGGTACGTGAGCTCTAGACAGCGTCTCACGTGTGCTGTGAATCTCTATTCTAAGTATTACGGTTTGCGCGAATGAGTTTTTTGTGTGGAGCGCCACCTAGTGACCGAATTTTGTGGCCCTTTTTAGGGGAGGCTCAGGGCCCTGGGCAATCAGCGTGCCAAGTTACGTTTGAATTGCACTTCCCGATGCTGAGATATGGGAGTTAAGTTTGGAAGGCGCCACCGTGTGGCGGTTGGTTGAATTGTGCAAATTGTGCAGGATGCGCAATGAAGACATGATTAATCGTGGTCCGAATTTGGTGCGATCGGCATCGTTGTGCGAACAAGGCACTTCCTGTTTTAATGTGAATTGGGAGGAAGTGCTAACTTGTAGCGGCCATCTTTGAAAATTTCGACAGACTGTACATTAGTGAGTTTGTCGTAGGGTCTCCAGAGTGTGCGTGCAAGTTTGGTGCAAATCGGACAAGCGTGCATGGGTGAGTGGGCAACGGTGTGTTTTGCATATATCGCCCCTAGCGAAAAAAGTTTAGGCGGAGTGGGCGTGGCTTATCTAGGAGACTCAGCTACATCCCTGAACGCGTGGATATGTGTTTTTGAATGTGCGACAAACGGGGTGGGACTTTTCGCGGCGGGAAATTTGCGTAGAAACAGCGCCACCTAGGGGTGTTGCCAGTTAGTGATTGACGTAACGAAGAATATGCAATTTTTCCACGCATGTCGAATGTGGCAAGTCAAAATCACGAAAAGTCCATGCTGGGCAGTCGAAATATGACGTAAAGTGCCCATGACAAAGAAAAATAATAACTAACGGACCAATTTCAATAAGGACCTCCCGTCCTGGGCGGCTTAATAATCTATACGGAACATACTGGTCAGAGGCAAAGAGGGTGGAAGAACGCGGGTAAGAACCCGACAAGCAAGTTGAGTTTGGGTTAGAAGTCTGCACAATAACTCATCTGCTTCTGTTATTTCAGTTCTTTAACATCAGCCTGATCAGTGTATGTAGCCAGCCATTATCTACATTATTTTTTAATTAAAATATAAAATCTTTTGCACATTCATACCGTTTTTCTAAATGGAGCTAAGCTGCATATCTGTTGAAAACTCATATTTTCTCTTATTGCCATTCGTTTTTGGACCTGATACCCAAATAAACACGCTCATAGCCAAATTAGCAATGCACTCCTCCATGTCACAACCAACAGTTCCTCTAGTATGTCAGACGATAAATCATCAGGCTGTATACAGTGTAATGGCAAAATTAGATTCCTCTGAGTGTCTGAGTGAGCCGTCTCTGATCTCTGAGGAGCCGCGCTGCTCTCCTTCAGTACTCCCTCTGATGAGCTGCCTCCAGAATATATTCTCTGTAGTTGTGTACCCTAACTGATGTTTAATTACACCGACACGGTGATTTGACTGTGGCTCATAAAATATTGAAACAGAAGCGGCCCAGGAGGCACATTGAAAGACACAAGCTTCACTTCGTCCTTAAATACGACTTAGAGTGGAGCATGGGCGCCGTCTGTGACTGACATGAAAACAACACAGACACATAACGGAGCTGCTCAATGATATTTTCGCTGATATTGCTTTCACCGGTCTTTGCAGGAAGTCGTTTTCTCATGTTTGAATTGGAAATCTGCTCCTTGGCCTCCTGCTGCTTAAGATGTCTTCTCTGAGTCCTGCCTGAAACCAGTTTGCTTGCTTACAATCGAAAAGCGATTATACTAGATCAGCGTTCTGATTACTGCTAGCAACCGGGCACTGCCTGCTAATCTGTGGTCTTAATACTGAGACAGGCAGATCTCAGGTCAGCTATCAAGACTACTTAAAGTGCACGGCCCCATTTCTTGACTGTTTTATAATCAGATTTCTTCCAAACACACACCTGTTGAGTTGAGCTCTGGAGGTTTCTTGTGCTTCTCTCATGTATGTGTTCATCTGTCAGGGCTGTGATGTGCAAAATGTTCAGCACTGATATACAGCAGTCCCTGTGTCTGGCTCTAGTGCAAGACAAAGTGATACCAAATTAAATCCAGCGAGCATGTAAATTATTCCTCGGATTGCCCCTGAAGTGGAGTTTTTCGTCTGTGTAAACACTCAAGTGATCAGTGGACATAATGGTAGATCCCCTGCTGATGGATCTCAACCCCCTCGTGTGACCACTCGCTGAGAGGATAAAACCACAAACATCATTGTTTTCTGGAGAAGAGCTTTAGCATCATGCCATCCCAATCGATCAGCGCTGTGTGTGTGTTTGTGTGTGTGTGAGTCCGTTTGTTTGTGTGGCTCTTAATTTGCAAATGGTCGACCCTATCTCCAAATTAGATTTTTAATGTTGAAAGATTACAGAGTCCTTTATAACCAGACTGTCTTTGTATTTCTCAGGGCTCAGACATTTCTGCATTTATAATTTGCAATGTATAGAAGTGTAAAAATGATCCAAATAATAAAGTTAAGACAGAAATCAGTTAATTTTAGTTGAACTACTGTGTTTAATGGATTTGCTCACAACAATCAAGTACATTTGTGAAGTGCTTTTGCAGTAATTTTCCATCAAAGTCAAATAACACCACCCAGTCCCCATTATCAAATCTAGAGCTGCAACGATTGGTCGATTAATTTGTTTGTCTGAAAGGTAATCATCATCTATTCTGAAAATCGATTAATCCTCATCAAGCAAAATTGTTAAATGTTACCACGGTTGTGCCGTGGTTAGCACTGTCACCTCACAGCAATGGTTCTCAGTTTGAACCCCAGCGGAGGTGTGGAGTTTGTTTCCAGTTTGTTTCTCTCCGGGTACTCCCGCTTCCTCCCGCAGTCTAAAGACATCATGCACTTGATAGGTTCATTGGTGACTCTTAATTTCCTGTAGGTGTGAGTGTTTGTCTCTTTGTATCAACCCCGTGGTGAACTGGCGACTTGTTGGGATAGGCTTCAGCCCCCTATGACCTCGATAAAGATAAGCAGTTACAGAAAATATATATATTATATTATCTTGGTCTTGGGTTGCGGCCCTGATCAAATATCTATACCTCCTTTTTAGAGGTAAAACAACCCTAAACATGGTCCTTCATGCCTCCTCCATAACTCAGCCCAACTTCTCATTATAACAACACTAACCAGGACAAATACGTTCAATAAGTCATTAATATGATAAACAAGCCATGAAGGGCTTCTAACACATGCACACATTTTCCTGTGCAGATAAAAGTGTAAGTGTTTGGCCGTTGTGTTCAGTGTCGCGAGTCAATGATCAAAACAGTTTTATAGCAATATTAGATTTTTATAGGATTTTTGCATCAATGCACCTTCGTCAGGTTTTTAATTTTCAGACATTCCAGTCTGGTTATTTCATCAATGAAAAGTTTCTCAATTGATTTTACAGAAAATGCATGATAGTACATTTACGGTATACACTAATATTATGCCATAAAGACACATTCACTGTGATACAGAACTTTAGTCATCCGTGCAACCAAGAGTGGCTTCCTGTTTCTGCAGACTGACATGAAGCGCTGTGTCTCGTTGCATATAGTGTGCTTTATAACTCGCTGTGTTTTTACATCCTTTTCTAAAGCCCAACATCTCGTGCAGACTGGAGAAGCAGATCCACCAATCAGAGCCAGTGAAGTGTTGTGAACAGGAAGTGAGCTCATAGAGTTTGTAGCTTGCCCTCGGTGTTCAGGAAGGAGTGTGACCGAGGGGGGCATTGTGAAGGTTTTTTCCTCACATTGTTGTGAAAAGAACGATAAGGCCCTCTAGTCTAGTCTGAAATCAGCACATGGTTACTCAAATATGACGGCCTTTGATTTTGCAGCGTCCTATTTAGGATATCGTCAGAATATATAGACATGGTTTCTCCTCAAGTGCATATGAAACATTGCCTTCCAGCTATTCTTCAAGCAGTCTTATAGTAAACAAATTGGGAGGCCTCTAAAAATGCTGTCTATGAAGAGTCGTGCTTTTATTCTGCTCTCCTGATGAACAAAATGCCTCTTAGATTAGACGAACACAGCTGTTGAACTTCAAAGGCAAAATTCAGCCAACATTGAAAGTATTGTTGCAATAGTCCCCCTGTGTGTGTGTGTGTGTGTGTGTGTGTGTGTGTGCTTTTTGAAGGCTGTTTTTTTATGAATTCTCCCTCTGCTGTTTGAGATGGGGCCTTTAATGTCTGGTTTGCTCTGTCTTCTGTCTCTGTCTGCGCTCTGCACCCATTGGTCCGCACACTCTGGTGCTTGGTTGTGCCTGGTCGTGCCAAGGCTGCAGTTGAGGGTTGTGTGTGTGTGTGTGTGTGTGTGTGTGTGTGTATGTTTGTCTGTATTTTGTGGTTTGTGCCCTTAGTGTTGTTCCTTCTCTTTAGGCTTTTTGTAGAAGTGTCTACAAGTGTTGTTTTTTGCCCCCTTTTCAGTATTGCTCACTGAAAACCCCGAATACATACATGCATGCACACACACACACACACACACACACACACACACACACACACACACACAGATTCCTGTTTTCACACACATACCACACTGTTAGCCACTAATGTTTTGCCTATTAAGGTTTTATAAACGAGAAAAAGGAGTGTAGTATAAGAGATCAAGTGTTTGGTTTGTTTTGAGGCTTTGTTGAGCATTTTCACTGCAAAACTTACAAATCTTGTATATATGCTACGTCCTATGGTTCTCATTGGCAGTAAAAAGAATGGACAGCGTATATGTGACGTCACCCGTATGTTTCTGAAGAGCCGTTCTGAAGCTCAGTGGCTTTGGCCGTCGCCATGTTGGCAGTCCTGCCTCTGCCGCCTCCCAGCTAATCTAAAAATCGGCAAAGATGGGGATCATTGGTGAACCTGAGGCAGGCCGAATGAAGCCTGGGTGCTCAAACAAGCCACCTGTAACGGCACCCACCTGTCGAAGCGTCCACGCTGTTAATTATGCATAACTTTAAGCCTTAATATAATTTGAACTAGTGAGTTTTTGTACCAGGCTGTAAACATGTTTATTTCTGCTGTGAAGTTGGACATTTTAACATGGGGACTTATGGATATTGACATGTGTAGCCAGCCTCAAGTAACCGTTTGACACCTCAACGTTAGCTTCATTTCACAGACACGGAGGTTACAGCTTGGGTTATCTGTGTATTGATCCAAACCAGATCTAATCAAATCAAAGCTAAACATTTAAAAAAAAATCTAAAATCTAAAATAACCTCCTGGTGGAATAGAAAACCAACAACAATCCCAATATTGATTGAGAACAAATCATTTTATTTCATATTATTTCCATTATTTACTTCAAATACACACAATGATCAAAGATATCTTTTTTTATCCCTGAAGGACTGCACGGCCAGCAGTAACCACATAACCATCAGACAACAATAAATACAAACATCACATATAGCTATTTAGAAGCTCATTGGCAGCAGAATCAAATGATTGTGACACCAAATGTGGTATAAAAATTATGCTGTTGTGTCAACGTGAGTTGCGATTGCCCCACTTCCCCTTTACACTTTACACTTCTTTCCTATTATTTCAATCTGTGATGGTACAGTAATTATGTCAGTTCCCGTTTAGACATTTGCATAGAAAATTGACAATAGTGTACGTGTTAGTGGAAAGAGTATGACTGAGGAAAGAAGTTAAAAAAATAAAAAGACCACTTCCCCTACTCTACTTCTCTACTTCTCTGAATATCGTGTGGCATCTACATTGGCTTGCATGTTCTTTGCTCAGTGAAGCTCAAACAGCGCTATAACTAATATTATCATGACGTATGCACAGGCTTTTTTTTTTTCCACTGATAGTACAGATTGTATTCTGCTCGCACACTAACCATACCACAATTTAACAAGAACTGAACTCCGACCACATTCAGTTGTATGGTTTCTTAGTCTCTGCATGAGATTGGAAAGAAAGTGTTTATATTTTAGACAAACTGTCCCAGACTCAAACTAAACTGTGTGATATAATTGCATTATATCAAAATTAGTTCAGATGAACCTGAAGAAAATTGTTTTTTGATCAAATTTAAGTTCGATTGTGTGTATCTTACTTTTTTTGTGTGAACTGAACCTTGAGTGACACATAAGCTCATGTTAGCGTCCAACAGGAAGAACAGCTTGTGGAGATCAACTGTACTCTCGTCTGTTTTGTCTGACTTGGCTTTTCTAAGACCAACAAATCCACACAGATCTTTGTTTTGTAGTGTAGTAAAATGAGAAATCAGCATGTATAACTCATACTCTGCCCCTGTCTGCAGTTACTGGCACAGTGCAACCTCACAGAGCACCCATCTTGGTTTAGTAGTGGATTAGAAGTGACACTTACTGCAGGCTGGCTGAGTCTAAGCCTTGTTTACTCTGGCTGGGTCTTAGCCGGGGACTCAAACCATCATTAGGCAGCAAAATGACTCAACAGTGGGGCCGAGCACCAGACAGGGAGAGCGAAAGAGAGAAGCAAGAGATGCAGGGAGGAAGAGAGTAGGCGGAACAATTCAGACAAAAAACAAAACAAAGAGAGAAGCATAAAAACAGAGGATATTCCCGAATTGGCCTGGAGATAAAGTGAACCGGATGACTGCAGCAGGGGGGTAGTTAGAACCTGGAGGCCAGGGCGTGCTGTGGTCAAACCCTTTTATAAATAAACAGACAGATTGGTCTAAAATAAACAAGAATCGCTCATGTCAGTGTGGAGCAGATGGACGAATAACCCCACCCAGAACCGGGACAGGACTGCAGGCCCTAAACATGGGCTGCTGCTGCTGTTGTGCAGAGAGGCTCTGGGCCAGGTTTTTTTTTTCCTGCATTGAGGTTGAGACCTTTTTGTAAAGCCCATGTACACAAGAAAATTTGCAGAAAACAATCAGTTCAGACATTTATCCAATTCAAAACTGACTTGCTGTAAAGGGATCAGGGTGGTATTGGGAACCCCAGCCGGAGGCTCTGAATGTCTTCTTTTTTGAAGTTGTAACCTGGTCGTCTTGCTGCCACTTCAGACACTGTTCTGCTGATGTAACAGAAAGAAATATGCTCATGGTGTGCAGGTGAAATAAAAGCTGTCCATTTATTAAAAAAGAAAGAAAGAAAGAAAAAAAAAAAGCATCTCAAGATATAAAAGGAGCCATCACACAATAACAGACAAGCAAATGGAGACCACAGAAGAATAATTAGACTAGTTTTTGGACATGGCAGGACATGAATCTTTACTGCACTGTGCCTGCTAGTGAGAAGAGGTGAATTATATTCCTTCAAAGGTAGCCTAATGGACTGTAAGACTGGAATACAGATGAATGAGTCTGGATGACAAGACTGCTTACACACAGGGAGGCTGCAAAACTTCTGGTGAAAGTGTTTGGGAAAATCAGAAGTTCACAATAGTTCAGGAGTTCACACATAAGTCTAAAAGGTCCGTATGGAAACACACCACCTGACACATCTGTGTTAAATAGATGCAATATGTGTGCACGAGATGGTATGTGGCTCATTAGACAAGGTAATGCAAGATAGGAAAAGAGGTACCCTGTGAAGATTTTGACCCATAATGTGGCAATGTTATCAGTGGGTTCTCGTTTTGTTCGTATCATGTACAAATGCGAACACATGGGGTGACGTGAATCACGTTCCTGCTGCCGCTTTCATTCTATTACAGTGATTGAAGATGTGTAGAAAAGTGCCAGCAGAGGAAATGAAGGCGAAAACTACAAGCTGGCAAAGATGGATTTAAACAATGTACAATTGGCAAATGTTTTATGAGGAAGGAAATGCATTTAGAGCTATAACGATTAGTAGATTAATCAATTAGTGAATTGGCAGGAAAGTAATTGGCAACTAGCTGATCAGTAATTTTTCACCCTCTGGTTCATCCCAGATGTGTATATCTTCTTGGAAACTGTATATCTTTGGGTCTTGCACTGTCGGATGGACAAATCTAGACATTTGAAAACATCATCATCTGAAAACTGTGATCAACATTTTTCATCATTTTCTGGACAAAGCAATTAATCGAGAGAATAATCAATCAATCATGACAATAGTCGTTGCAGTCCTATATGTGTTCATTGTGTTAATTTGGCATCGTGGACACACACAAAACACGAACATAACTTTTTCTTGTTTACAAGAAAACTCCTCAGGGTACCTTTTTAATCCTGCATGCAAGGAACATTTTTCACACAGCCTGGGAATCTTGCTGCTTTTGCTCTCACCAGAGCTGTGGAAGAACATTTCTGATAATCTTTTTAGGTCTTCAGCTATGAGAATCCTGCAGCGCATTACATAAAAAAAAAAAGCATGTTTCATGCTCTTTCTTTCCACATGAAGCGGAAACAAGAGCATGAAACACGGAAATAAAACACTTGAGGGTTAAAGGTGCAACTGAGAATCACCAACACATCACAGCACTTGACAAGATAATTATCTATTTGGTCATCTTGAGTTTGCGAGAGTCCATTTTACTCACTGACATCTTCCTTCCTCTTTGCGATGAGGTTTAATCCGCTCAGTTTATTGAACTGATTCTGACCTCGTGTCCTGTTTGAAGTACATCGCATGATAAAAAAACCAAGTTCAATTTATTTTAAAGGCCTCTGTGGCAGATCAGGCTCTCCTACGATAAACCTTGAGCAAAGATAAACAAGAAGCTTATGAGGTGTACAGTAAGAGTGCTCTAAATCCTTCAGTTTACACACTGTCTGCTGGGTAATCTGAGGCCTGACCTGCTGCTGACTCTGTGGTGGCCTTGTGCAGGGATGGAAAATGTTGCTGTTTGTGTGTGGTAGGTGACGTAGCTTTTTGTCTCTGCTACAAATAGAAGATCAAGTGGTAAAATGATTATTTGGTTAACTAATGATTATTTACTTTTATACTAAACAAAGAAAGACATACAAATCTTAACCCTTTTTGATGGTTGTATCGGCTTTAACTTGCTATATACAAATGACAGGAATTTGCCTTCTTGCAGGCAAAATGGTGGGTTTGTAAAGAAAAGGAAAAATTGCTGTTTTAGATGTCTACTGTCAAAACTTGCCAAAAAATGTGTATCTGTTGCTGTACTTTAACATGTCATGTGTTTGTTTGTGCTTTTCATGTGCGGCAGTGAAGTGTGCTTTTTAGTTTACTCGCCATTTATTTACTTTACTGTCCAGATGGACAATTCTGAGATGAAAATGAATCAGTTAGACTGAAAAATTGACTCTATTACGAATGCACAAGAAGCTACCGAGAGCATGTTTTTGTTGTTTGTAGTTGTTTACCTCTTCCACGTTGCACAGCTTCATTTTCATTCACATCGTACCAAGAAGACGGCAAAAAGATGTTGCAGATTTGCAGCATTTCTCAGCACGTCTAAAGATTTGAGACACAACAAGATGTCTTTTAGCATAAGTTTGTTTGTCCACATAGATTTTAAATTTGTATTTGTGCATTATTTTCTAGTTCATTCATTTAACTTCTTTTTTGAATCCATCCTACTAATACACTGTTTTGCTCCTCCATGATAAGGTCCCTTAAGTGAAGGTGTCAGATCATTTCTGCTGGTGTATTTGTGTAGATGCAGTATTGGAAGCCACCCCCACGTAATGATTGGTGACACTTGCATGTGTCCTTAAACAGGGCTGTCAAACATTTAGTGATGTTATGAGACTTGATGAAGATGGAGTGCCAAACGTCTTGGCTTGTTTTGGCTTTTTTAGGTTGTTTGGATGAAGTATATTTTGCATTATTTTTCTGTGGTGCTCCATCCACTCACTCGAAACATGATGGAGAAGCAGAAGAAAAATAGAAACCTCAGATAGACCTTTTCTTTTACAGAAACGTGCTGCAACAAGAAAGCCATAAAAATGTAATGATGCCAAACAAAGAAGGATGTTGTTTGTTGTAGTGTAACAGCAGATTCTTTAAATAATAAAGCAGTATTATAGGAACTGTCCAAATGGACAGTGAAAGACAAAGACAGGTACTGCCCAAAAGATGCGAGAAAACACATAATTTGAAAAATAATTGACATGTTTCACGTCTTAAATTGAATTTCCTTCCTTCATGTCTTACAGCTTTGCTTGTAGGTGATTTGAAGTGAGTTCTGATTTTGTCCAGCTCGGCTAAACGCTGGATTGACAACAGTACAATGGTGGACCTGCTGGCGCTGTTTCAGTGTTGACCTGACCGTGTCAGGCAGGATGAAGAACAGCCGTGAATTAGGTTACCAGGAATTATAATGTGGATTTTGCATGACTGCAGGGCTGGCAGTGTTGTGTAGCAATGATTAATATGTTGGTCACTTCCATGTTTGTCAGTAGGCCCTGCAGGATCAGTACTGGTAGAGAAATATAGAGTTATTGCAAGACTTCCTGGCTTTGTGTTTACATCCATCAAGTAAACAGCTCGTGTGGACATATGCTAATGTATGAGTCGAGTTGAGATTATTTTTTATTGTTTATCACTGTGGAATATTGAATTACTTTTGGGCACAAAAACTAAAGTCACCTAAAAATGTGTTAATGCTTCCTAGCTCAGTTTTGAATGCATCTGACCAGTCGCGGCATCCTGTAGCATACCAACACCTTGGTTTTGTCGATATGCAGTCTGCTGTCTACCACTGCCCTGGTTCATTACGACAGGGGAGACAATGACCCAGAATCAAGCTGACCTGAGTGCTTTAAATCAAGGCTCCACTGGAGGAAATAAATTCTCTCCCCACCAGCACGCCCAGCGCCAACTAGGACAAGTAATCCAGACAGAATAAAAACGTCCTCTTAGAGGACGCCGAGGGAGAGAGGGATGGAGGAGAGAAGAAGTGATAGGCTGAGAAAGAAAGAAGGAGAGGGAGAGAGGAGCCGGGTTATTGACTTGATACATGGAGATAGAGAAGTGTTGGACCGCTGCAACAACATGCTTACTGAAGATATGTCACGGGACACAGATCTGAGCAGTCTCTTGGAAAGTAAATAAAGCAGAAGATACGTGTTTTTTTTATCCATTTTTCTACATCAATTCTGTGGTTTTCTTAAATCTGAGCACAGATCTGCTCTGTTTGTCTACGAGTTGACTGGAGTACCACAGGTGGCATTGAATTTCACATCCATAGTCATGTTTACTTATTCTTCGGTCAGATAGTTCCTGATTTAACCACCTGGGGTCCTACAAATGGCCTATTGATTGCTCATAACCCAGAGTGTTCAACTGTCATTTTGCCATTATTAGGCACTGTGTCCATGTCATGCAGTCACGAGCTCCAGAACAAGCAAGTAAGTATAACTTGGGCTGCTTGAGCTAAGATCGTTTAGTCAGCTGCTGTTTCCAGGGACCATCAACCTCAACCAGTTACAGGGTATTTTATTTAGGGATTTATATGGGTTAAACAAACAAGACAATATTACAACATAACAACAATATGTTCATTAATGCACTTTAGAGGTGCTGCTAGGTGTATTCTGTTAACTTTGGGCAGAGCCAGGCTAGCTGTTTCCCCCTGTTTCCAGTCTTTATGCTGAGCTAAGCTAACCAGCTGCTGGCTGTATAGCTGCTGAATATTTACCCTGAAGATATGGGAGTGGTATCAATGATAAAGAATGGACAGAGCATGGTCAGAGCACAGGTTTCCGAAGGGCTATTTTGAAGCCGAAAATATGCAGTGCTGGTCGCTGCCATGTTGGAAGTACTGCCTCCTCCTCCTCCCAGCTAATCTAGATATTGGCAAAGATTGAGTGGATCATTGGCGGACCTGAGGTGGGCCTGATGTTGCCTGGGTGTTCTAATAAGCCATCTGTAACGGCACCTACCTGTCAATCATAGCATCACACTGTTAATTATGCATAACTTTAAGCCTTAATATCATTTGAACAGGTGAGTCAGCCTTAGTACAGTTGTCATGGACGGGGAGATTAGCTATAGAGACCAAAACCGTTGCCCGAACCAGGCTGTAAACATGTTTATTTCTGCTGTGAAGTTGGGCATTTCAATACGAGCGCTTATGGAGATTGACTCACTTCTGAAGCCAGCCTCAAGCCCCCCGCTTGAGGATTTACAATTTTTAGCACTTCCGCATTGGCTTCACTTCCCAGCCATGAAGGTTGCCGCTTTAGTGGTATCAGTCTATTCAGTGAACTCTCTTCCCAAAACAACAAGCTGTTCCTTTTAACGTTTGTGGGGTATGTAGAAAAACATCAAAGTAAAGTATCAAAAAGCCATATCGGTTTGGTATGGCATCACAACTAGTATAGAAACATTTCAAATGATACACGGGCCTGTTGATATAAAAATGCCTTGTAATTACATGTTTGTGTCCTCCGATATTCATCTGATAAACAGCACCAACGACACCAAAGCACGAGTCAGCATCTGGCTCAGGGTAGCTGAGGATCACTGAGAGGCCACCTGTTGCCTCATTTGACTCAAAACATGTAATAAGTCATCTTCTTTAAAGATTTGAGGCCAAATGTCTGTCACAGGATGTGTGCGTGGTGTGTGTGTTTGAGGGGCTGTATGGCTCACTGAAGCCTGCTCTGTTTTCATGTTTATCTGTTTACATACAGCAGCAGCTGCTCCTCTGCTTTTTCTTTCCACTCCTCTGCTCTGCTCTCCTCTCCTCTGCCACTGAATAAGAAACTTTCCTTTTGACTTTCTTTCCATTAATAAAGGAAACTGCTGCTGAGGAAGTTCGAGACAGACGTCCAGAACTCGATATAACATTAAAAGGGCTGGGTATCCTTCGCAAATTTACAATATCGTGTCTTTACTTCAATAATGGTTCCTGAAATGAAAATCCATTTAACATTATACATTACAGTACAATTACTCACCTCAAAGGACTGCTGAATAACAACATTTTTTGATACCCGTTAGTATCGAAGTAATTTGGTCAGTGCCATAAAAGTCATTAACCAGCTCTCAAAGATAAATTTATTCATACCACAAACTTTATGGAGAAAATCAAATTAAAAAATAACTCCAAGATGTAATTTTTTTTTACCTTTATTTAATTAGAGGTTTTAATATTCTTGAACAGTGATCACATTCACACAGTTGCATGAAGCTTCTGAAGATTCTCTCTAACTTTTAGGCCACCACTGCAGATAATATTATGATAATATAATAATTAAATCATAGAGTTCTTTTCAAGAAACCCTCCTTTATTGCATGTTTGTTTTCATATCCATGATATGATTGAAGAACATGAGGGAGAAATGAATGAAAACCATGTAACTCATTAGTTCAAGTCAAGTCAGATTTTATTAATATTATTCAAAATCACAAATTTGCCTCAGGGGGGCAAACATTCAACACCCTCTTTCCTTAGATCCTCGATTTGGGTAAGGTAAACTCAGGAAGGAACCTCAAGAAGAGCCTCAGATCGCTCTCCCAGTACAGACAGACATGCAATAGATGGCGAGTGAACAGAACAAACCAACAAAATCATAACATATGCAAATGTTATGACAGGATTTCTAATACATGGAGATCATAAAATAAATATGAAGAACGTGGATACAAGAGGACATTAAACAGCTTCAGAGATCAGACGCGTTAAAGCAAAGCGACACGATGCCTGAATAAAATATTAACATGTAAACTGCATAATTAAATATAGTGCATATAGCATCAAAACATTATGTAACACCTGTTTTTACATGACAGAGTCTGAAATTCATAATACTGGAATCTGATGACATAATTCAAAGGACATTACCTGTGAGGAGAATAAAGCAGAATGAATTATATCAGAATTTATTGTAATTGACTTCTGCTCCATGCAAGGTGGGTGTACATCAACTACCACTGTTTAAGGTGTAATTGTGTATGTGTGTGTGTTCCTGGCTCTCCTAAAGCAGACCTGCGTATTGTCATTTGGACTTCAGTGGCTCTGGTTTGACACGGCCAGGGGTCGTGTTTCGGCTAATGGCTGCGGTTGTCCTAAAGGTCAGATGTCAAATCTGAGCGTAGCAGTCAAACCCAACTGCTTCCTGTTTTAATGGCCATGTGCCGTGTCATTAGCCTTTTGTGCAGTGTTTCTGGCTCGGGGCCCAAAATAACTGCTGGAGTATGATAATGAGGACTTTTGGGTAAAACTGATCTGCAATCTGAGGTCTGCAGTGAAAAGTTTAAGAGCTGCTGCCACAGTCTGATCATTAAAAGTTAATTAAGGGTTGTTACAACTTGAGTCCTTTTTTCATAGTTTTAGCCTTTTCTATCGACGATGATAACATCGTACAATCTGGTGAGTCCCAGTCTGGGATCTGAGAAAGAGCAGAGAGATAATCATTCAAGTTTTAAACAAACCCCCAGGTTACTTTGTGAGAAGAGAAAAACCAAGAACACAACAACAACTTAAGCCTTTCCTTCACAGCGAGCGATTTTATTGAAGCAGGGACAAGACAAAAGTGTTTCAGCTGAAGGCATCTTTTAGAAATGGGGATACAGGCACACATTTTCCAGGAACAACCTTTCCAGGAAAGTATTCATGATGTTGCACTCAGTTGTACACACTAAAAAGTGCCACCAATAGTTGTCAGAAGAATAAAAAACCCGGCCTAGTTTCTCACCTCCACACAGCAGGAGAAGCTCATTAACACACCCATCATGTTCCAAATATGTTAATTTGAATTCATTTTTAAAAAGGTGATATATGGTATAATATATTGGATAAAAGTGGATATTTTTACAGCATTTGTTTTCATAAAATAAGTGGGTATTGAATTGTACATATTTAATTTCATATTAAATATGCATTTGTACAATTTCTGCTTATATTGGCAGAAGCTGAATGTCCTAGTAATGTGTTCATGTGCTTTTAGTGAACTATTTCACCCTCTCTGCTAATGCAAACTCATTTTAATGAATGCTCGGTTGCCGTATGTCGTGTCCCTGGTTGGGAACCTGGTTGGTTTTAGATGTTTTTAGTCGTTTTTCTTCTCCTGTTCTAAATCTTATCTTTGCACTTCACAACATAAAAAAAAATCAGGCCTTGCTTGATTCAACGTGCTACCCAACTACTAATACAGGCTGTGGTCATCTCACAACTTGATTACTGTAACGCCCTCCTGACGGGCCTCCCAGCCTGCACAGTGAAACTTCTCCAGATGATCCAGAACGTGGCGGTGCGCCTAGTTTTCAATCAACTCAAAAGGACACGTTACCCCGCTGGCTCATCAAGCTCCACTGGCTCCCTGTCGCAGCCCGCATTAAATTCAGATCGCTAATGTTTGCCTACAAAGTAGTCTCTGGTTCTGCACCCACCTACTTGGATGCCCATATACAGGCATATGTCACCTCACGTCCGTTGCGTTCCTCCAATGAACCATGCCTGGCTCTGCCACCTGTTCGCTCAGACTTTTCTTGTCTATGTTGTTCCCCGTTGGTGGAATGCACTACCAGTTCCTACCAGATCAGGGATGTCCCTCTCTACCTTTTAAAAAAAACTCCTGAAGACCCAGCTCTTCAGAGAGTACATCCTCTCCTAGCACTACCAACACTGGACATGCTAAATCTGTCCCCTCTAGTACTGTCACAGTACTTATTGCTGCACTAACATGTCCTAGTCGCACAGTACCATGATTGTTTCCCTGTTTTGTAAGGCGCTTTGGATAAAAGCGTCAGCTAAATGACTAAATGTAAATGTAATTGTAGATCTCAATAATTAAGTACAATGTGTGTGGCCTAAACTAGAAAGATAAGGTCCAAGTTGTGAATACTTTCTATAAAAATTGGTATTTGTTATTTCATGTCAGTAGCTTGGATGATAGCACACATATAGATCTGGTTAATGGTGAAAGTAATGGCTTGGAGAATGACTGATTCCTGTTCAGCCCTCTTCAGGAGTGCTACACATGGTTTAATCACCTATTAGCATGCAAAGACTGGGCTATGCATTGATTTGTCCTCAAGTGTAATATGTCAGCTGAGGCCGTCATGAGAGACACAGTGAACTCACACTCACTGCTGATGTTACGGGTTCGGTCTTGTCTCTTGATGCCTTTAACACTTCGGGTAAGGCTCAATTGTGAAATCAGAACAGACCCTCGCTGCGCAAAAGCCTTTATGGTTCAGCTAAATCACAAAATGAGAACAAGTCATTTCATTTCATTCCAAGAGGCTATACTGCTCATTTTAAACATGAAATTGGATCGAGCTCTTTTATTGCAAATGTCTCTACGAAATAATCCCATTGTACTCTACTTGAGAAGTGGTGTAAAAAGTTAACACAGAGAATAGGGGCTTTACATAGCTGCACAACATTCAATATTTAATTTCACATCAGGGTCTTGAATAAATCCTGTAATAAATTTCCCATTTTTACTGTAATTAACAGTGAAATTGACTTCTCTGTCCCTTATGACCCTGAAACCTAGTCAGTCCATTGATTGAGGAAGATGGACTGAAAGGTTTCCACAGGAAGTGGAGTGATAATGTACATCGCTTGTACGACAGCGGTGACTCCTGCTACTATCTGGCGCAATGATTTCAGAAGGATTTTTAATCTGCTTGGCTCTCGTTTGGTATTAGTAGGTGATTAAATGAATTAGCAGGACCTGGAGCACTGGCCTGAAACACGGGGTCTCTGGGATTGACGGGTCCGGATGGGGTGGGAATGGTCAGGATGGGGATGGGAAGGGGCAGAGTGGAGGGACACGGTTTTATGTCCGTCTGCTGAGGCGACAATTTCACGAGCAGGCATGTGTACACAGTGTACACACACTTTCTCATGACATAGAGGGGTTTGTACAACTCACACACGCGCACACACACACACACACACACACACACACACACACACACACACATACATATAGATAAAATGCAGATTCACACACACTCCGTCACACACACTGGGCTATTGTGTGTGACAGTGCCGCCACTGTGTCTCCATGCGGAGCGTCCTGACACAGCACACGCCTCCTCACAGCTAAATGTCACGTACTGTTACTGACATTATTGGTGATGCAAAGTGCAGCAAGTGTGTGTGTGTTTTCCGTAAGCTTAGAGTTGTGTATTATTGGTCGTTGTCGCGTATGCAGCAGAGAAACCATTAAGGAATGCATTCTTTGACCAACAATTAATCGTTTGAGTCACCTTTCTCGCAAAAAAACCACCAGAAATGTTTTTCACAGTTGGCTGACGAAGTGGTTAATTGTTTAACTAGAATAATCAGCAAGCTGTTCGATAATGAAAACAATCATTAACTGTGTGCAGGGACCCTTCAGTGACTTCTTTTCAGGGCCGCAACTGACTATTATTTTAAATGTTTCATATTTTTTCTACTGTGTAATTCATACAAAAATTAAATCATCATGAATAATGAATCTCTCTCTCTCTTCCAATCAACTAATCTATTAATCAGTCATTTTTAATTGATTGTTTCAGCACTATGTCTTTTCAAATCTGTTTTTAGTCCTACATTATAGATGATGGATTATATAGTCTATCAATCGTCAGGAAGAAGCACAGCCCAAGATGATAAATGGCTTGTTTTATCCCACTAACAGTCCAAAATAAACTATCATATAATGAAAAGAAAAGGTAGCAAAGCTGCTTTCATTTTTTGGCAAATGAAAATGGAAAATGATTCAAACAATCATCAAAATTGTGGCTGACTTAATGTTTGTGTTGATCACTTCAGCTCGAGTCTGTTTCACTGCAGTCGTCCTCTTTTTCCAGATGTGTTTGCCTCTTGCTGCCAGGTTGTGTCTCTTTTGGTGTCTTTGCCTGAGCACATTTTTGTCTTTGCATCTGCTCATGAGACTGATTACATGAGCATTAACTTGTCTCCTCATAACAGCAGATGATGAACTGTGAGGAGGCTGAAATTAAAGCAGGATTCCCCAGCAGCACAAACACATCCACTGTTTGGTGTTTCAGGGCTTCTTCTTTTTCTTCTTCTTCTTCTTCTTCTGCTTCTTGTTCTATGTCACCTTTTTCTTCTTCTTGCTGATTGACGGCACCTCTTCGACATATCTATAATGGGTTATGGAAGCATTTGTAAAGACATTCGACATTCATAATGGGATTAGTGAACTAAGTGAATGGGAAGTCTTTAAAAAGATATGGTAATTTGAGCTAATCTTTTCAAGGCTATTGAATAGAAAGGGACTAGAAAACTTCAACTTTTAACTGGACATTTTGTCAGCCTTGGATTGTGCTCGAACACCGACAACGTCATCCATTCAAGCTGAATTGAAATCTTAAATTCTTCCTCTATTACAATAAATGAGAGAAAAGAAAGTGATGAGTAACATTTAGCTTTCTTCAAAATGTTTTGATGAGGTGATGAGAGGGAACATTTGAAAGCTGGTGTTTTGGTGTTCGACCACTGGGTCTCATTTTGAGCTTCAGGTCCATTAGTTTTAATGTATTCTCTCTCTGAGAGTCTGCATTAAAACACTGATCATGTTGGCACTCAAACAGAAACATTAAATACAAGTGACTGACTTCTGCTTGAAATTCAAATTGATTCAAAAAACATTTTAAATTCTCAGAAATGAGTAGATAAGACTGCTTACCTTACATTGCCTTCTTGCATGAACCGTTCTCACACAGTTTAATGACAGATTGTGAACAGGTTTTCTTAAAATTTGGGAAAGCCTAGCAGCCTTTTAATTAAAACATAAATCATGCAGTTGGCTCCACCTTTGGTTGTCACTTTCTGATATCGTTGCCCCTGTTTTTTAGTACTGACACATTGTTTTTCATGCTTTTATGCACTGAATGTACAAGAGGTCAGTGAGCAGCATGTGTGGTTCCTGGTGGTAACAGCAAGTGCGGTTTAATACCACAACAAACGCACATCTGTCGGTCAAACACAACTGAGCTGCGTTCTGATTTCATGCTTTGCACAGTGCAAGTAGTTTCCCACACAGCAGCAGGGCAAATGTGAAAGGAGTTGGTTACATTAATGGATGGAGGAGTGCAGCCCGTCACCTACAGCTCTTCATCTAACGGCTCAACGTGGCACCTTCTTGTTTCATCACTCCTTTGCAAAAAATTAAAAATGATCTGCCGAAAGCAACTGCTGGCAACATTTCTGTATCACTTTCAACATGGCACAAGTCTGAAGTGAATTGCCTTAACGATACAATGCACAAAGTAAAACCTGTAAAGCAAGAGGTCTTGTACTAACGTCTAAGATTACTGAGATAAATGTCTTATCTTATGTCTTAAATCTTATTATTAATATCTTTTGTGTGAAAGAGCCCATTTTAAGGCATTGGGGATATCGATCATGTCAGTCTATAAAATCTATTTTGGACCAAAAGAAGTTAAACAAAAGTTACCAAGATAATCTGATCAACAGTCTCTCCATGTGATACCCAGCAAAGCAATTTACATACAGCATGTGAACTAATGGAAATTAAATAAGAGCCCTTACCTAATGTCCTGTCATTGAATGCTTGTGTGCTGTTGGATTTTATAAAACAGGCAGCAGAATTTGCTGTTAGATAACATTAATGATGAAACTGCTGTAAAAAAAAAAAAATCAGTAGTTTTTATTCTGTGTGCTCGTGGAGGTCATTAAGACTTCAACATCAAAATATCACCAGGTGCCAAATATCAAACCGGCACACAGCTGTATGTCATCAAATTCATCTCCATGACATCTGATCAAACTGTGTGTGATGTGGTTAAAAAGCTCCTAAAAAAAGATTGAGTTGGGATTATGTCTTCATGCTTCTGGCAAACGTGTGCATACAGGTTGAAGAGCAGCGCACGAAGATGCAGGAACAAGTAGAATGAGTGAAAAGAGACAGTATAGTTAATACAGTTAATGTTAATAAGAGGTTTAGATGAAATCCTGCCTGAGGTGTATTACAGTATGGGCTGTGCTGAGCTGCCATTATCTATACTGTATGTCGATAGTATAATGCCCCCTGTGCCAAATCACCGTCATAATGATGATTGAAGGTCCAGAATGACCTCAATCCAGCTGGTTTGAGGAGATATTAGTGAATTAAAGCTGATGTCAGCTCTGCTCGATGCACACACACACACACACACACACACACACACACTATCATTTTTAGCTGCTATTGGAAACATTAATTTCCTGACTTGAGCATTTTTAACACCATGTCATCCATAACTTAAGTGTGCCACTAACTCTACTCTAACAGCCCCTTTAATCAAGTAAAGACTGGTCAAATGTTTTGGTTTACTTTTCTGTAGGGATGCACAATATTGGACTTTTACAGATATCCAGTATGCTGATATTTTCTGACAAATCTTGGCAAATGTCCAATGCCGATATACTGATATTTAATGTATTATTTATTAAATTATTATTTATTTGTTTAAGAGAGTCTCTCCTTTAAGTGGTATTAACAGATTATTATGCAAATCCAGTGCAAAACTTTCATATTCACTTCAAAATAAGAAAACTACTGCTGACAGGTTTGTCGTAATGATCAGGATGGTTGCTCTTGAGATGGGCGATCAGATTTGTAGTCTTGAAGAAACGCGATTTGACTCCCCCTTGCTTGGGAGATGCTGAGCAACATCGCAAATTGCAACGTTTCGTGCACGGAAACCTCCATACCTGCATTGCGTGTGCTTAATTAAAGCGTCATCTTACCAGCCTGTCATATCAGCAGAAATAATTTTATTTTAAAGCCTGTTATGACTGAGATGACTACCATACTGTTCTGTCATTCAAAGGACATTTGGTTCTCATAATAAGCATGGAAACACACATCTGTGTTATAGTTGTTATTGATGAAAAGGAGCAAATCGACTTGAATGCTGATTTGCACAGCCTTTGTACTACATTAAACGGCTATAATAGGCGAAATGTCCGAACTACCTTGTTTTCTCCATGCAGCCAAGTGAGTTATAGTAAATAGCTCCAAGCTAGTTGCTGTTTTTAAAGTCTTTTGTGTTTTTTTAAAGTTACGTCTCTGCCTTTGAGACTATACTTTTTTATATTAATGTTCTAGTCTAGCAGGTCCGTAAACGATAAAGTTTTTACAAGAAAGCCAATTATGGTTTGTGGCTGAAAGGTAAATGGAAAGTCTGCTTCAGAACGATGCTCTCTGTTGGTTTTTTGAGGCAACGAAAAAGCATTTCCAGACTATTTATTCCAGACTACAGGATTGTGAGGCACTTTTGTGATTTAGTAACAAAGCAGATGTGGTACGTAGGCAGCTGACAATTTATGAAAACAACCACCTGAATAAAAGCAGACTAAACTGGGATGATTGTAATTGTTACTCCATGTTGGTGGTTTACTCTTGTTGCAGTATTGTCTACTGATAGCAGCAGCAGCTGCTTGACGTGCATCGCCTGACTTGCTTTTTTTTAGATCGGTATAAAATTTAGGTAGCGCTTTTCCCATAAAAATGTGAAAAACAAAGTGCGAGTTCAGTGCAACATTCTTATCTGCAGCCCCGGAAACTGATTGAGGTCAATCTGTGATTTGCTGCCTTGGCCCCGGGGAGCGTCTGTGATATCACCAGAGGGCTTACTGTTGCTCACAGCTCCTTTAGTTTTACATATCTTCAAACAGTTTGTCTTCACCTCCTGCTAGGACACCATCAAGTACACAGAGTGTTTGCATTGTCTGTCTTTCATGCACTGACGAAAATGTGCAAGACAATCTCCCCTTGTGGCTACACATGATTTATTCTCTTCTATCTGTAGCTGTTTAACAGTGCCACAGGCTGTGCTATTGTCATGTTCTTGTTCACCTGTTGTCAGTGTTATACAAACAGGATATCAGCATAGGGCCTGAACTTTTATATTTTATGATTTGTCTGAACTGTCAGAGAGCCGTTCAGTTGAAGAGTGAAATGGAAACTTTTGTGTAAATATCCCCCCCGTGTCATTGCCCACAGAACAAAGTCTTATAACAGATTAAGCTGGCAGCATGCAGTAAGCAGCGAAACTTCTGCATGCCTGTTCAGACACTGGTTTCCTATCAAGACAGCAACGTTGCTTCTTTTCACTCGTGTGGTTTTGGTGTGTTCAAGTTCTCGTGGGAGGGTAGGAAAATGGTTATCTGTCTAAAAATATGTGGTATTTAAAATCTGTGTAGTAACAAAACATCCAAGTTTGGCAGCGACCTCTATCCCCCCAATGATTTTTATTTTCCATGAGTGGGTAACAATCAAGTAGTTAATCAGAAAGTTTAAAGAAGAAAGATGGAAAAGAAACAATTTTATCAAGGTTTTCTGTTTCAGAAGTCAGGAAACACAAAGTCAGGAGTTCTTTCACCAAAATCATGTTTAATCCAACAAAAAGAAATACTTTATAAATTCCTGTATCAAATAAAATCTGGTTTTCATTGAGGTGATCCATAGAGACTCACTGATGGTATGCACAGCAACTAACAATTGATTCTTTATTGATTCATCTGCAGATTCTTCTTCCGATTATTATTAATTGATTAAAAAATCTTTTGATTGAATAACGCATTAATCGTCACCAGTCTATTTGCATATCAGAGAATTTTTTTTTTACTACTACTTATCTCAGAAATATACAGTTTAAAGGTGACACTGAACATTTTTATCAAGTCAGAGAATATTTCATCAGGATTACGACAGCTGGACACTCAGACGACTCTGGAAGAGATTTTTTTAAATTAAAAAATCTTAAATCAAACTTTTCGGTTTCTGTTCACATTTGCATAAACCTTTACATGAATGCTGCTCGGCAAGATGAAGAAGGTTTATCTGTGTAGCATTTTTCAAGAACAATTTAATTAAAATGCTTTTCATCATAAAACACCACAGATCTAATAAAATAATTCTGGTTATCAGTTGTTGATTAATACAAGTTGATAGTCTATGTGGGTCTGTCTTTGTCACTGGTTGCTTTTTTGCCTTTGGCTATCCTATGACTTGTGTGTGTGTGTGTGTTTGTCTTTGCGGCTGTGTGTATGAGTAATATCATTACCTCTGCTCTGATTCCTCTGATGTGATCAACAGTGGCTCCTGGGTTTCATATTCCCGGCGCTAATGCCATTGACCATCAAAGGTGACTAAAGAAAACACTGGACGTTCCTTGTTTGTCACACATCCTCTCTGAAGTTAATTCACTTTGCCCGCTGCACTCGTATCACACAGAGGGGGAAGACAGAGCTGCGCGCCGTGCCTGGAATCATTCACCGTACATCAGAGGAAAGTTTTACCTTGTAAAATTCAGCCCGTTGTAAAATAAAGCATTTCATGTAAAACGTTTTATAGATGTCAGCGGTTTAGCTGTTCTTAGACCCAGTTTGCTTGTTGGCCTTTTTCCTGGATCAGCTCCACTGTGTGTTGCAACTCTTATTGAGATATTGTTACATTAAAACTTTAATCATCCCAGTGGAAACATTTGGAGATATTTTGTATTATGTTGTTGGACAATTTTTTTTTTTTAAACTTGACTCTTATTTATTCGCAGCCCTCGGGGTATGCTGTGCAGCTTTTATTAATCTGTGATCATGTAGGTGTTAGCACACTGACATTATATGCAATAATAAGGGACATTGTGGATGTGCAGGGGACACATCCTTTGTATGAGGAGTCCTTTTAGACATTATCAGGTAATCAAAATCATGTTTTTCCATGACCAGGTTTTTATAATGTAACTGTGCGGCAGTGTTTCAGTCATGTGGGGCCACCACTGTGAGTGCATGTGTGTGTGATTAGTTTCATCACTAAAGTCTCCAATAAACCAGAGAAGGGCGGTTGACTTTTTGGCTGCAGTTCAGCTGAGCAAACCTTAATTTCAGTGATAAAATATGGCAGTAAAAACTTTATAAATTTACAGGGAATAACACTTGCTTAGTTGTAAAATATAATATGAGCAAATCAATTAGGGATGCAGTTTGTGTAAAACGTTAAAAAAGGAGAGACATCACGGATGAGCACCTACACAGGAGCTGTATATGCCATTGCTCATAACCTTTATCTTTACTTTGCACTTCATCCAAGCAGCCTCCTTATAACCCAGCATGCTGCGTTTCCTGGTTTAGCACCAACAGTGCATTAAGATGAGCTGAAGGGTCTGTCTCATGTCATTACTTGAATGGATGTGCCTCTATTAGTAGGAACAGTGTGTCAGGAACAGGTGATACTGACAGAACAAACAATATCTCAATATTTTTAGCCTCAGTTATTAATATCACATTATTTTGGAGATAACTAGAGGTGCTTTCCGAATAAATTTACATGAAAGAAACTATTGAAGAAATATTATTCTTCTTTCTTTGGGTATGAGGACTATACAGGTACAGATGTATTTATTGCTTGTTGATATTGATGGACAGTCCTATGAATCATATAGTGTGCAGGGCTTGACAGTAACAGTTGCCAGGTTGTCATTGGCATGGGAATGGGGACAGCTCACACATATATTAAATATATACATACATATTTGGCAACTGCGTAGTATCTTAATTACTCAGATATAAGGTGACTAAAAATGGCAACCATATTTTCAGTTTTGGCAACCAAAAGCTGATGCTGCCAGCCAGCAACCACTAAAGGTTAGTGCTGAGTCCTGATATAGTCTTGAAATGGTTGTTGTTGTTGTTGTTGTTGGTTACAGCCTTTACTGTAAATAAACGTTAAAAAACTATTTGTTGTTTTTTTTTCAAGAAGAGTTTAAACCGATGCAACTGGTCTTGTTGTAGATCTGTGAAGAAGTTTCACCTCTCATCCAAGAGGCTTCTTCGGTTGTTGTTGTTGTTATAAATTGTATATTACCTTCTCATTCTGCAACTGTCAGCATTTTGGTGACGCATACTGAGACACTGCAATTAACACACAGTAACACACAGTCCTTTATTTAGATCACTGAGTCATATTAACAAATACAACTGCACCAATAACAACAATAATAATAATAATAATAATAATAATAATAATAATAATAATAATAATAATAATAATATAATCTTATTGCCACTTGCTGAAAATGATAAACTACAAGCATAGAAATGAAGGACACAGTCATATTGTGTATGCTGATCGTAAATGTCAAGCAACATATGTTGTTGGTAAACCTTTTTAAAACAGACAAAAAGATAATTATTGTACATCACAGACTGATATCTATCTTTTCTATCACCAAAACTAAACCAGTGGATTTTTAGCTTTAAGCTACCAGCACACATTTTCTCTCCACTCTAAAAAGTCTTAATTTAACAGACTATCACGCAAACCAACAAATCAAACCATGCCTAGAGACTGTTGAGTGCTCGACATTTCTGCATCTGCCGTCTGTCTTCCTTTAAAGACTGAAGGGTGGCTGAAAAAAAAAAAATTGCTGACAGCTTTACTTTGGAATCCCTCCAGAATAATTTGAGACCCTGCTGCTTAATCCTCTTGTGATCGGCCTTTTGGATCCTGACCCAGTATTTACGAATCATTTGCTGTAAACCAATTTGCTGTGTTTAAGATATTTCCAGATCGTTTCTCTTTGACACAAGCTCTCATAGTCTTGATTGTTGCTTGTCGTTTGGTAAATACTTTCTGTTATAGAGAACGTGCCATCGACGTGCTTGTATCTCTGTTCTGAAAGGTTTCATACATCTTAAGGTGTCGGAGTCAACTGTGTGGCGAGGTTTAGCTTTCATTTGTGTGTTTCTGGAGTTTTTCACTTGGCTGCCAATTGTAACGGACAACTTCTGTTCACACACACGTACGCACATGCTGCGCTGGTAAAACTGAGGACAGAAAGTGATGCTGCAGGAAGTGATCATGCTGTTTGTTTCCTGTCCACGGTTTTAGCAGTTAGGTAGATGTAGTAGCGCTGCAGAGGAAATGTCGGCAGCAGAAGGACTACATGCTGTAGTACATTTCATCAGGCGATGCTGTGGGACTGCAGGGTTTCATTAGGGAGAGGCTGCAGACATGAGGAAATATTTATGAGCATTTATGAAACCGTGAGTAAGAACATGATGCATACATAAAAACTGCATATTTTGTTTTCAAAGTTATGGAAAACATATAAAGTGTATTTTGTTTTTGTGTGTGTGTGTGTGTGTGTGTGTGTGTGTGTGTGTGTGTGTGTGTGTGATAAGTGGTTGGGAAGGGCTGGACTTTTATCAGAGGAGTGTTTTTCTGGCTGTGGTAATAAAATGTCCGTACATTGTTAAGAGTGCTTTTCGAAGGAAGTAGTCTGAAAAAACTTAATTACTTTGTAAATTTTCTACCTACTGTACTGTATGTTGTTTTTTTTGTTTTTTTTTACTGCGTCTTTACTGCATGTACGGTTCTGCAAATACTTCCTCCTCTAGATTTGTTGAGGTTTTTATTAGTGAACATACAGTATGCTGCTCTCATTGTAGATTCTAGACGATAAGCAGCTACGGTTGTTTTTTTGTCAGTTCACTGATGGTGTTGCTTTCAGTTGTCAAAAAGAGAGAGAAGAAAAACTTTTGTTCATGTTTACAGCCAGCCAGGATACATCAAGGTAATGGTGACATGAAAAAAAAATCCCCCTTTAGCTCACTGCCCTGGTACTTTTTTCTTTTCTCTTTATCAGTTTCTCATCATACTGGCGTCGACTTGTTGCTGTCAGGAAGCGGTTAACCTTGATGGAGAATGGTAGAGAGAAGTCTACAACGGCTCACAAAGCAAATGGAAAATTGAGACTGCAACACATGCCCTGTCATTTAGATAAAAATTGAGAAACTGGACATTTTTATAGAGGTACATTTATCCATTTTACATGAACCATTAAAGGCATCGTCTTGTCTGAGTGGATATCAGGCAATTGCAAATGGAAGAAAATGGAGCGATTATGAGAATAATGTATTGCTTTCATGTCTGTTTCACCTTGATGTGAAAGAAATATGATTTTATTTACATCTTTTGGCATCAAACAGACAAAAGACTTGTGAGAAGAAAACAGTTAATCAGCACTTTATTGAATGGTAGTTTGAACTCTCTAACTAGGCCATCAAAATGCATTTGTGCACTTTGCTGCGGTGCATCACACCAATGTTTCTGCAGAGCACCTTTCCAAACATTTACTAGAAGTCTGCATCAAACTACTTCCACATTTTATTTGTTATTATGAAGTATTAAAGTTCCAAGTTGTAAACATTTATATTTTTATGAACAGTGACTCAGCCTCTCTCTATTTCCTCACTCAGGACGCTTACTGCTGCTAAAAGGATGATGATGACGATGATGGGAGGAGGCCACGGCCGGAGGTGCAGCCCTCGCTAGAATCACACTTTCTCCTCCAACTTCACCCCCTTCACCATCATCCACTTCTGCCGTCCCTCCCTCCTCCCCCACCACCATGGCCAACCACCTGGAGCTGATTCAGGAGCTGCAGCAGCTGGACAAGGTACCCAGCCTGGAGAGGCTGCGGGCGGCCCAGAAGCGGCGCACTCAGCAGCTAAAGAGATGGGCTGTGTACGAGAAGGAGATGCAAAACAAGAAGCGAAAGGCTGACAAGAAGGGACGCAATGCCAACAACCTCCAGCAAGAGTCCAAGAGGCATGTGTCATTTGCTGCCAGTGTGGCCCTTCTGGAGGCATCAGCCAGGAATGATCCAGATGAAGGTTGGAGCAATAAATAATATTTATGACATGCGCAAATTAGAAAGTAGAAGTGTAGATTTATGTTTAGTGGTAGTGATGATAGTAAGTGTTGTTCACCAGTGGACAGGCAATATATATAATATAACCAATGGAGCTTTATCCTCCTTGTAACAAGGCAACACACTAAAAATATGTGCCGGGGTTTCTCTAATAAGCTCAGAGTCAAACCCAACACAAAGCTCAGTGACGCCACATTTGAATAATTACTCTAATTTCAGGCTCACCTCACTACTTCAGCTGGAAATCAAAATGCCAAGGTCAGGAAAACCATTAGCTGGACCTGCCCACTTAAACTGCGAGTGAAACCCACTCCGGTCGAGCTGAATTTGTTCTGCTAGAAGACTGTTTTATCATTGGGAAATAATGGAGTTGTCACACTGAGATGAAACTCTGCCAGTCTTTTAATTAAAATTTCTACGGATGGTGCCCCTCTATTTGGAGATAATAATTGTTTTCCTCTAGTACAAACAGTCCCACGATGCTGTTGCAGTGCTAACAGCGCGTCAGTGATGCAGGAATGATAACAGGACTGCTTATCGTTTAGATATGACATCTAATTTAACTTGAACTTGAAATTAGATTGAACTCTTTTTATCATAACGAATACAGCCTGTGGCTGTGATACTGTACTTTCTTCGCTTGTGCAAGCTGTCTTCACAGATATGGAAACAGCCACAGGGCTGAAGTATTTTCACAATAATTCTTATAGAGCAGAAGCAGCTTCGCGCCGCGTATACACACATACACGTGCATGCATATGCACATGCACATGGGCTGTGAACTGACACATGTAAGCTCCAGCTGGACTGAGAGTCTTGAGGTTTGTGTTGTCTAAAAGGCCCGTTTGAATCTGGCATCATGTGTGATCTAAATAAAGATTTGACAGAACCAGCAAGCGACAAATCACCTAATTAGATAAAAAAAAAAAAAAAAAAACGTTTCCATACTAAAAAAACAAACAAGCTCTCAGTTTTATTTCTGTTTTTGCTGATTCTGCTGCTTCATTACACACAGACTGAGGTGCTGTTGTGTGAAAGATTTTGAAAAATTGGCTTGAACAGCATTAAAAGGTTTTTGTTGGTTTGCTGTGCGGTGTGTAATTCCCAGAAAATCTGCTGAGCCTCTTAGACTTTGAACCGTGATGTTATGATTCATGTAATTCTTTATAATGGTTTGAGGTGGTCAGGAAGATGCAACATCTACTCACTTCCTGTCAGTTCCAGGAAACGTGTACTTGGAAAAAAAAAATACTGTGCGCTCTTACTCAAAGATAGGTCCACTATCAAAAGCAGCTTCCAACATTAATCAGCAACACATTCTCTGTGTTTCAATTTTAATTTCATTAAATATCAAAGGGCATCTTTTGGTGTGCTGTTTATCCAGTTTTGAGCAGACAGATAAAACATAGGAAGAACTATGCTGGACCTTTTTTTGCGAAGGAACATTTTTTTGTAGAACTTTTGAAGGCCATCTGGCCAACTTATAAAATGGAAATAAATTTTCTGATGTGTGTGGATTGACTTTGTCCAGCCTGTAGCCTTGACAGGATTTTACATAATAATACAGTGGACTGAATACATGTAGAAATGGCAAACTGCTGCTGTAGATGTGCATATTATAATTTTTCCAGTAAACCTGCTCTGTAGTCGTAGCTTATACAGTATTTTACAGTTTTAGCCATACATCAGTCTAGATAAAGGCCGTGCCCTCTTCAGGAGGAAGGACTAACATTTCACATATGTTAACATTAGAAACGGAAAGTGAAACTAGAAACAACTAACAAATAACCAACTAATAACCAAAGCTTTCACACTGGGTATTGAGGCACACATTATACATGGGTAATTACTGTCAGTGTGCTAAATGATGCTGTTGACAGTTGACGATTAGTACTGATGGATAGCTATCTTGAGTGGGAGTTTGCTGGAGTCCAGTTATAAGCTGCAGTATAGCAGCAGCAGCAAACATGACTGTCGTCCCCAATTAAATCTCAGCCCAGATCACACAGTCGGTGTTGTCAGTAACACAGTAACTCTACCTGGTGATTGAAACATGTATAGATGTCCTGATAAACAATGTCTGACCACTGTGTTGGGTCTCTGATCCACAAAAGAGTGAAAGAGCATGATGGCTTATGGCTCAACCTTTTACGGGGTCATGCAGGTTCAGGTTTATGCAATGTTACAAAATAATTATTGAACAAAGGCTTGTTGAATATGAAAACAAGCCTTTTTCTATACAAACTTGTCATGGCATCTATTGCATCTTCAGTTTTCCATCCTCAAAAAGGGCTGCGGCCATGCCGTTTACATGTGTCGTGCAAAAGCAGGGATGGCAACGTCACTCATTGTTCAATTATTGATTTATCTCGACAAATACTGGATGACTTCCCATTAAATTTTGTCCAGACATTCATGTTGCCCAGAGGATGAATCCTGATTACTAATTATCATTTTCATCTGGTGCCACCATGAGGTTGACATTTGTAATTTGGACTGAAACATCTCAACAATGGGAGAGATTATCATGAACTTTGATACACAAATTCACGTTTTACTCAGGATGAATTGTTGCAACTTTAGTCTCAGTATCTCTGTACTTTTTGTTTATTGCTAATTAGCGAATGTTAGAATGCTAACATGCTAAATTAAGATAGTAAACATGCCAAACATTAGAGCTGCTACACTTAAACATGTTAGAGCTGTCATTGTGAACATGGTTACTGATATTAGCATTTAGCTTCAAGCACCACTGCGCCTAAGTACAGCCTCACAAAGCTGCTAATGTGAATGTGGACTCTGAGTCCAGAAGATGTGTTGCTAAAATATATTAAATAAAATAATTTTCTGTCTGTTATTTTATGTAATTAATTAATTATTTGCTTCTCCGAGTCCAGATGGACAATGTCTGGTCTGTTCTTTGTGTGAAGGAGCTACGTGACATCCGGTTATAAATTCTGTCGAGCAGGATGGAAAAAGTTTTTAATTTAATTTAAAAAATGTAACTTTGGAATACAATCTATGATTTCCATTGACGGTATTCTCTGCTGTCCTCACCTAATTTTATGTCCTGCTGTTACCCACTAAAATGATATCCAGTTTTCCCTCCACCAACTGCATGAATCCATGTGAATGTATCATAAGATAACATATTTACTTGTTAATTTTTAGCATGACTGTGTTCACATAGCTGAATAAATACATCAGCCATGGTCTCTCAGTGTACAGCATTAGACATGTTAATAGAAGATGTCTTTGCTTTGTTTTTAGCATCACTGATATGCAGCAGCTTTGTCAGTTCTGTCGTATTGCCTAGAATGCCTGGGCTTGGAAAACATTTGGTATCAGTGCTGTTTAATGAGGGTGACCATGAAAGAAGCTGAGAGATAAAAAAAGTAAGGGAGACGAGCGTACTGTTGCCCACACAGCCCCAATGGCAGCTGGGTAGCTCAGGAACCTGATAATCTCCTGACTTATTCCCTCTGGTCCCCAAATGCTCGATCAAGCATCCTGACTCCACACGCTATGCTGCTAAAGGCACACTATTCGCAGTCACTGGGCGTCCTCTATAAAAATATTATGTGACAGTGTCATGCAATCTCTTGTACTGTCAGAAGGCTGTGAAAAAACTGATGTGGATCATGATGGCAATTAGTTTTAGCATCTTAGAAAAACAGATCATGAACACTGACATTTTTATTTTCAAAAATCAAAACCAAAATTTAGGCGTCTAATCTGCAAAAACGCTGACTAGCAAAGCCAATATGAGCGCAGGAAAGTTACAGATGTGTTGAGAAGTAAAAAGAGACTCTTTTTCATGAAGAGAAATGAAGGGAGGAGTAAAAACAACAACAGAGAGAGAGAGAGAGAGATCGACTTTGACCTGAGGTTGACTCTACCAGCCTCGAGGCCATAATAAGATGAGACCCTGGATTGGCTGGACTCACTCCTGTGTAATCCACGATTGGCTGGCTCAAGTGAGAAGTTTCCTGCGTCTTCTCTGTGGTTGCAGTCAGAGTATCACTGAGTTGACCGGAGAGTATGTGTGTGATCGCACACTGACAAATGTGTGTGTGTTCACTGGAATGCACGTCTTCTGGGTGGAGTATCTGCTGTTTGTTTGTGTACTTTGTAAGCTTTACTGTAGATGGTATTATAGAAACTGGGATCTGCAGGTGTGCATGTTAATGTGGTTGTGTTTAAATGTATATGTTTGTGTGTGTGTGTGTGTGTGTGTGTGTGTGTGTGTGTGTGTGTTCGCTTTCCTCTCCGAGCTCATATATCCCTGTCATTATAACTTCCTCACTGGAAGCTGTGGGAGCGGACTCACCAGGCCGTGAGGAGATGCAGATATAGTAAAGCCGCAGAGGATGCAATGTGTACCCGAGCTGAAGTTTGTGTGTGTCTGTTTGTGTGAATATGTTGTGGTTGTGAGATGGACGAAACAATGAGAAAGTGTTTGAATGTTGAGAATATTGAAATTGCATGAATGTAGTGCTAGTGGAAGCCAGTGAAACTCTGAAGAGAGAATAGTAGGTCGAGGAGGATTGGATAGAAAAGAAAAAAAAAGCATCCTGATCCTGGGCCCATTTCTTTGCCCTTCGGCTTCCACCATCCTGAACCTCTGCCCCCTCCCAGTGATGAGGGTTGATGGCTGTGAAATTACTGTGAAGCACCTCAGTGTCTCTCTGGGTAGCACTCTGACTATTGAGACTGATAGGTTTTCCTCTCCAGAGAGCCTCTATCCTGCAGAGGAGCAGCCAATGGGGTCAGAAAGGACAGTCAACACACACACCTACGCACACACACACATACACAGTATGAACCAGCCTGACATTTCCTCTTAACACTGCTGTGTTATCTGATGAAGCTGTCAAACAACTTGGATATGATTGAAGGTGTGAAAAATGTCTGTGGAAAAGGGAAGAAATCTGAACAACTGAAGTGTGCTAAAAGTGTCAGATCCTACAAATGAAACCTGCAGGACCTCTGAAAGAAAGGAAATAATAATAATATGATAATAAACTTTATTTATGTAGCACCTTTCAAAAGACACACACACACATTTGAAACAAATCACAATAACAATGAACTAAATTTTTAAAAAGTGTGTTTTTAAATGACGAGACAGAGTTTTCAGCCCTGATCTCCTCAGGCAGGTCAGTCCACAGTCTGGGATCCCTGACTGCAAACGCTCTGTCACCTTTGTGTATATATTTGGACTGAGGAACAACTAAGAATGACACATCCAAGGATCTCAGGGAGGCAAGAAGGGACATAGGGCACTGAATGATCAGCTAAATAACTTGGAGGAAGGCCTTTCAGGGCTTTGTAAGTAGTCAATAAAATATTAAAATCAACTCTATAAGTAACTGGAAGCCAGAAGAGGTGTGATGTGCCTGAGTCAAAATGTTGGCAGCAGAGTTTTAAATGAGCTGGAGGCAGGAGAGGGTTTTTTTGTTTTCTAATGCCAGAAAGTAAAGAATTAGAATATCGAGTTATGACGGCATGTATGACAATTTCCAGACTTTGGCAGACATAAATGATCTGAACCTTGAAATGTTTCAAAAATGACACCAATGTTTCTGCGATGCTGAGTTATTGAACACTGAAGATTACGTTTATGGCAATCAGGAAATGTTATTATCCAGATTGATTTGCAAAGCTGCTCAGTTTTTATAATTAAAGCAAAACCACCAGGTCAAATCAAGGTAAGCATTTGGTGGCAATCAGATCATCCCACTGATTAGCTGACTATAAGTGGGTGGAAGTGGCATGGTTGAATCCCAGCTACTTTTCAAAGTGTCCTTGTGCAAGACACTGAAGCCTGAGATTCTCCCAATGAGCTGGCCAGCGCCTTGCAAGGCTTCTCTGCCACCATTGTTGTGTGTATGTGAGTATTATAATCGTAAGAGGGAAAAAAGAACTAGAACAAGGACGTGTTTGACTACACCAAAAGGTAAAAACATTTTCAGGAGGCATTCAAAGTTTTGTACCTGGTTGTTCACACAAAAAAACACAGAGCTAGAGAGAAAATCAAGCTCCTTTCTTACCTCCTCACTGGCCAATCACGCTGTGATGTGGGTGTAGATATTAGATTGTCGGTTGTGAAAAGCTGTACAGTAATTGTTGGACACTAACCCCCAATTTCTGTCAGAAAAGTGTGCAGAGCTGTTCCTTCGTCAGACAAGCACAAGCACCTTCAACTGACTCACACTTAAGGGCCCTATATAAATACAGTCCATTTACCAAGTGAAAGAATTACTACTGATTGTAAACTTTTGTGCCTTTGAGTTTTTATAGTATAGTTTTATAGATCTTTTCTATTTGAATTAGTCACATGCATATTTGTAAAAATATCAAAACTAATCTTCTGCATACAGTCAAAACTTTATTTTATGAAGCTTCGAGTTGTTTTATTGTCATAATGATACTGATATATGTTTCAGGTGTGTAATTCAGCTAGTATACACACCTGGAAAAGTGCAGGGTGTCTGGACACAATCATTATTTTTTGCTGTGGCTGTTTGCTGAAATTTTTCATAAGCATATCAGTTATTTTTATGGTCCACTGTTTAATATTTGAGGGGATCTGTTGACAGAAATGAAATATAATATTCATAACTATGTTTTCATTGGTGTATAAAATAATAATTGTTATGTTTATTTTACCCTTAGAAAGAGCCTTTTAAATCTAAAACGGGAGCGGGTCCTCTTCCATGAAGTCCGTTATGTTGAACGACTCTTCAAAGTTTCTACAGCAGCCCGGATGGGACAATCCTATACCTTACATGTTTTTCACAAGTTTCATGGCCACTGTAGGTTCTCCTTCACGCTTGAACACAGAGGGAGAGGTGACAGGTATTTGGTTGGTTAAATTATAACACTTCACAACTGGACAAACACACTGGACCTAAACTAGCCCAAACTAAATTATTAAAATTAATTTATCAGTGCATGTATGTTGCTGAAGTCCTTATTTCACTTCTGAAATTGACTGAGGATTCACACTTTGTCATCATGAACCTGTGATTCTCGTTTTTATTAATAAGATGATGTATGGAAGATTTTATAAGATATATGGAAATTGTTTATCAGTCTGTTATTACTGTATTTTGTCCCTCGCTTAATCTTTTACAGCTCTGAGTGTTTCCCACCCATGGACTATTTATTCACCCACTCACATGGCAACACCCAGAACTCTAATTGGCACTTATTCCCCACTTAAAATCATAACATATAACTTGATGTTTGAGAAGCCACGCTTTGAATCCACATTCCCTTTTTAGCCATGTGGCTTTCGTTTTTGGTTCACCACCTTTTTTTCTACCATATCATCACTATATAAATACAGAGGGGGAATAAATCTAGATTTCAAGATAGAAAAAATACTCCAGCTGCCAGTAACGTCCTCTTGGAAGGAGAATTCGCATGTGGTTTGCCGCCTTGTTTTCTCTTTCTAGTTATTTGTGTGCAAATAAGGTCTCAGTGGCGCTTTTGTCTTCTTCTCCTGTCTTATTAGAGTGGTAAGGCCTTCTCCTCAGAGGCCAGAGATAGGCTTAGCTGCTCCCACGCATATGGCAGCAGCAACAGAGTGGTATTAAAATTACACACAAGAGCAAAGTGAAAAGAAGTGCAACACAAAGAAAAGTACATCATTGATGCAACTTGTCGAGAAAACACTGACCTTTGACAGCCATGTCTCTGTTTCTTTCAAACTCCTCATTTAATTCTGTCTCCTGCTTTCTGGTTTTCTTCTGTCGGCGGAAACGCATTAAGTTAATGTGTGTTGTTCAACCTTTGCACTTGATTTTAAATGCCAGTGGAGACATTTAACTGACTCCTCTCATTGAGTTTGATGGGAATTAAAATGAAGGCGGCCAGTGACTGTAAAGATCTAACACAAAGGTGAAAGAAGTGAAGTCTTTAGTGAATCACTGGAGGAGGTTGGTGGACTTCAGTGACTTACTGCTTGGATGCAAAATATAAGACTACTAACTACTATACAGTAAATAGTTCTATGCAAGTTTTAGTATGTGTTGTATTTATGCTAAACAAATATAGCTGCTGCATTTTTAAAATCTTGAGAACATATTACAAGTAATACTGTGCCCAAGTACATTCAAACAGAGCCATTAGCACGGCTGTATACTCTTAGTCTTGTTGAATAATGTACAAACAGCCTGTTTCATTAGAGCTGACTGTAAAAACAAAACAAACATTGGCGTAATGTTTAGTAGAAAATGTAGTCAATTAGATTTGTCACAAAAATAAGGCTCTTCTCTGTTATTGCACAACATCTGAACATCCCATGATGTCTCATTCCTTGAGAGCCATTATGAAAGATATTCTTGTTTGATTGGGCAGGATGCACATGAAAGGGGGATAACTAATCACAGGTCACAATATAAAAAAAAATCTTAACTGTGTTGTGCAGCAATGATGTAACAAGATCAGTGTTGCAGCTCTCTGTCTTAGATTGCAACAATAATGTTGGACCAAGGCAAAAGAGAATTGGTAAACTTCAAACGTTTTTCACTTGCAGACTTAAAAAGATGAACTTCTGAACCAGATTTACCAGCTAATAAAAGCAGCCTGAATCTTGTTATCCACAATGTCTTTCAAATGCGGAGCATTTGATCTGAGCTAAAGACCACGGATATGTTGGTGAGTCAAGGCCTTGTTTCTAAAATGTAGAATTTCAATTGATTATTAGGCCTAAAAAAAATAATTGTTGTTTCATTAGTTTTGTGACCACATTTTACCACATTTTTCATAAATTTATCTAGACACCCAAACATGTAATAAACCTTTTAAAAAGCCACTAGTTTATAAAGGACTTCAAACTCAGCGTGCACTAACTGCTGAGCAAAGAAACAGGAGGTTGTTTACTCACATGTTCAGCCAAGCTGATAGGACCTCTGACCTTTTGACAACTGTTGTGTAAGCCGTCCAGTCTCTCTCGCGCATCATGTGTCATTACAGGGATCACAACAAGGGTGAGCGGTCTGTTAGGACACAGGTGTGTTATAGTGGCTCAGTGAGCTCAACACGTGCGCAGTGATAAAACCAAACCACAGAAATGTACTGCAAATACGGACGACACAACCAAAAAACAAATGTGATGGGGGTGTTTATCACTTTCTCCTGGAAACCTCTGTTGTTTTGTTACTTATATTCAATATTTTTTGCTTCAGTTCAGCATGAACTGATGATAGGCTACCCTACCCATGTGTTTAATTTACAACACAATTATTATATGTAGAAGGGGGTCGCTCCTCTGTCTCTCTATCAGCTAAGGAATCCATGGACTGAAAATGTTGAAGACCCCTGATTTAATTCATTTCTTTTTTTCAAAATGTTTATAATTATTGCCTTTAAATTCTTGAATGTGAATGTTTTTCTCAGTCTTGTATGAGAGTAAACTGTATTTTTTGTTAAACAGGCTGTAGAAGTTTGCAAATTTGTATTGTTTTCTGATATTTTCTAGGCTGAATAATTACTTAAATAATTGCAGATTGATCAATAATGAAAATAATTGTTAAGACTAAATTTAACCACTGACAACTTGAATAATGAAATCTGATAACACAATACAGCAGCTTTTAACCAGTTTGCTGTGCAGTGAGCTCAGATGTGCACTGAGATATTAAACTGCTCAAATCAAGTAAAAAAAATCTGCATTTGTTGCATTTAATCTACTGACATTGTGTCACACCATATGTCTCTCTCTCTGGATGCTTTAGTTATTCAGTCACAAGACTGAAATGAGTGCGAGCATTTGTACAGTTCCTGCAGCTTATGGTGATAAATTGAACCCTGCTTCACTTAAATCCAAATCAAGGCTCCTTCACCACCGGCTCTTTGCATTTGTACTTTTTCCTTTTGTCTGATCACCGTTGATTTTATGTGACATTTCGGAGCAGTTGATTACTTAAGTGGGATTTGGCGATTCATGCCCTGAGTAAGGCTGCGACAATGACAGGGCTGAGAACTACAGATAAAATATATCCTTGCGTGGGTATCAATTGAATGCTTCTATGATTACAAGGAGGACTAGTCTTACAAAAAACTACTAGTCTTACTAAAACAGTGTTTTTTTAATGTCTGTCGCCGTCACCATTTCTACAGTTATTATTGATATTCTCGCGTCTTTCTCTCCTGTCAGCCCTTAGTGATTAGGGCAGTTTTCATGGAGTCTCGGCCAGCCTTCGGGTCAGCCAAACTCTTTTTCTGCCTTCTCTTTCTCTGTCTGTCCAAATTAAAATTCCTCTATGGGCTCGCCAGACTCTGCTCCTCCATGCGTTGCTGCTCTGCCTGGCACACACTGCCACTGCTGTCTCCTCCCTGCCATGGTGCCTCAGCCTGGGCAGAGGGGACTGATTCATCTTGGCTGTGTAACACAATTTTGGATCAAGTGTAGAAAAAAACTAAAGATACAAAAGTGGAAGCAGTGGTCGTGCTTGAACTAGTATATACAATGAATTGTGATATTGTGCCAGGGGTTGGTGTAGTCAGTTGAAAGAGCAGGCTGCATCTAACCGTAGAATTATTTGGGTTATTTAGCTTCATAATTGAACACGTTTCTTGGCTGTGTAAGTGTCAGACAACAAAAAAGGGTTATTTTTCATCATTTACAACCCTTTCTGGTGCATTCGCCTCATTTAAAATTGCTCACATAAAAGATATACTATTATTATTGTTATTCAATGCTAGTTCTGATGTGGTCTTAAGTGAACTGTGCTGCACTAAGCGGTAGTCTGCCAACGAGCTCACAGAAATCTTGTCTCTCTCCTCCTCCCTTCCACATCAGTCAAATCTCCTGGGTGAGCCCTGACTCTCAAGTTAACTCCCATTTCCATGGTAACTGAAGCAGACATAGAGAGGTCCAGGCAGCCATGGCCTAGAGCTACTCAGTTGTAAAGGCACAAATTGTGCATCATCATTGCTGCTGTTGCATGGGACAGCATGTGGGAGACTGTCAGATGTGATTGAGGCTGCTCAGCTAACTCACCCTCAAGTAAAACTGCAATAGATGGAAGGGAATATTATCCTGGATATTGAACAAATATGAGGAAAGTTATAGAATAATGTTATATTATATCAAGGGTGAACTTCAAGCCCTCAAACAAAATGTATGTAAAAGTGAGAGAAATGAGAAACATAAACGTAATATTGAGATATTAGATAATATTTGGCAAAAACGTGGGAGATACACCAGACATTTATGACAATATCAGGAGAATTCTAGAAAAATTTGACTTGCAGCCAAGGAGAAACGTTACATAGTTAGTTTGGAAGTGTGCAAAAATAACTGTTGTTTGGAAATAGTATTAAATACTATGGTCTAAAGTGAGTTGTAGTAATAGTAGTAATTGAAAAGGCAGTTACAGAGACTTATCCTGTCAAGATGAACAATGGCATCAATTGTTTGAGCATGTGTCCCAAAACATTCATGTGACAAAGCCCTGTTGTGACTGTGGTAATTATGATGGAGGAGGTCAGATGATGTTGTTAAAGAGTAACAAAGTCCACGCAGTGAGGAGGGCGGGCTGGATAGACGCATCAATGAAAAATCTGACTTAGACGCGGGAGACCATTTTTTATTTTTCAAGTATGACAATGATCGTCCCCTAACGTTAATGAAGTACGTCAGTCATGTTCATCCAAACCACAATATTTTTCTACATCTATCCAAGTTGTGCTGTGCCTAAACCTAACCAAAACTTAACTATAGTGTTTTTGCAGTCACTAAACCGTCATTTAGAAAGCAGTTTTGGGAGGCACACTAAATTTGTCATCTTGTTCATAGTGGCATCCAACTAGAAGAGTGGCATGAAGAAACTACTGCTTCACATGTTGCCATTATGAGAAAGTGGGGGGTGGTAGTGCCCACAACTGAGGACCAATGACTAGTAGTTGTGAAAGAAATTTTCTTGATGGAAAAGATGACGCATATCTTGACAAGTCTGAGAAAATGGGCATTACAGAAGACATGATGAAACTGCTTCATTGGAACTGAGCTGCAGAAAACTCAACAGGACTGTATGAATGAGGGGAACTGAGAATACACACTCCTTCAAATGCAAATCTTTTGTCAATAAATATTGAAGTGGAAAACTGTCATGGGTTTTGTTCTATTGCCATGAATGTAACTGACATGGTTATGAGCACTTATTGATTTTAGTTTTCAGCACTCTTCATCTTTTATTATATGAATTTAAATTGGACGTGTAAAAACAACTAAAACTGCTACAAATGTGTGTATTACACTAGCACATGTTCATTGCTCACTTCAATAGTTTTATTATGCACACACGGAAAAAATGCTGTGCTCACACATCCACTACATTTTTATCCCCAACTGATTGGAGCCCACCTGCCTGTACATCGGTCCTCCTGAAGACGTTTAGGTGACAGTGTGAGACAGGCCAATCCCCAATCCTCCTAATGCCTGATCAGCACCCTGCTGCTCCCACACTCTTTCTAAACCACCTTGTAAAATCTTCCAGTGCGTCTCCACCTCCCCCCTCGTAGTGAATGAGTAGCCCCCCACCATACAGTAAAATCCTGCAATAGGATTCTGGATTATCCAACAAGGATTAGGCCTCACTTAAACCAAACAGGGGCTGCATGTTTCATTAACAATACGTAAATTGATCATGTTAAACCCCAGAAGTGCAGTGAGTGACCTTTTAATGTTATCTGTTGAAATTGCAGAAACACGTGTAGACTAGGAATTTGATGCAGAGAGTGAGGTTTGAAATGTTTTGACAATCTCAAAAGTGCCAAAGTTACAGCTTTCAGAACTTGAGCTGAACCGTTCGTTCAGTGCATATTTTAACTTAATTATAACTGATTGAGACTTTGGAAGAAGTAAAAATATTTGTTACTTTTGTTAGTTATAAGTCTCAAAAAACAAAACTAAATAGATTTAATTAGGATTTGAAAGAACTCCGGGTCACAAAGCAGATTAGATGCTAGATTCAGATGTTATAAGATTCCAAAAATAACTCAGCCCCTACTCACTGCCATTTCTATCAGTTATTACTGGTGCCACAAAATCCAAATGGGGGCAGTGGAGTGGAGCTGAGCTGGGATCAGCAAATGGCAACCACTGCAGCTGGTAATAGCCCAAGGAGCTGTCAATCAAGGCAAACAACAAGGACAAAATAAACCTGTTTTTAAACCCCAGATACTCTTAATAGAATAATAATTTCAAAACTGCCACATACACATTGTCTGTGTAAAGGGTTAATGTGTCTTGTGTCTTTTTGAGTCAGCATCTAGTGGCCATTAAGAAAAAAGAGCACTCCGCTGATTTAGCATTTTGTACTCCTGTAACATTTTTAGACTAATGAAATTGTTCGTTTTGGCTATGTCATGCTAGTAGCAACTAATGTAGCCTCTAGCCACTAGCCTCAAGCAGAGATTAGGACAGGCTACAGAGGTTTGTTAAACTCTTTCTTTCTAACTTTACACCTCCAGATTTGTCTTCTTTAGCCCCAACCAATGCTGTTTAAATTTAATACAGCTTCCTCTGGGGGCACAACAATGTGTAAGTGTGTAAAATATATTGAGTTCCTCTTTAACACTGAGCTCTGTCTCAGGCATGTCGGGCCACATGTGACACAGGTGCTGAGGTTGGGTTTGAGCTCTATGTTTAATTTGTCATTAAAAACGACCTCCATCTGTCTCACAGTCATTTCCCGACAGTCTGTCTTGCTCTTTATCCCTCCCTATCGTTCACTATAATCAGTGGAAGCCTGCAATCTTAATGTCTCTTTGCAAACATACTGGAGTTAATTGGATGGGACGCTGCTGCATAATACAGAGTATTACTGAGACAAACAATGCTGCTGTTTATGTTGCAGTCTCTTTCTGTTTTGACCATGTACAGACTTGAACGCTACTTTTGATTTGTATGTACAGTAAGTTTACAAATTGGGCAGTTTTGTTTGATTATGTCAATAGGTTTGTATATTATTAAATAACATCTGCAAGAGGCAGGAGGAACTTAATTATAAGAGTTAATGTGGTAGTAAGGTAAGGGCAAGGGCAGCGTGGCTTCAGTTTTGGAAGATTGTTAGAGAGGGGAAGAGTATTAATTGAAATGCTCAGTAAAATTGATGTTTTTGTTTTTAAATGGATTTGCCTTCCTCCATCTGTTTCTGTATCTGCTGCAATGTGACTCTGCATTGATATGATTGATTATGAAGGCCAGATTGTTTTCTGGTCTCAAAAAGCGTATTAGTTGATATTCTTTGAAATATTTTGTTTTATCTACTGTATATTTTTAGCCACACTAGCAGCATAACTTTAGAGATGGAAATGTTGGTCCATCTTGTTCCAGACTGAAATATCTAGACTCAACTGTTCAATCGATTGCCGTGAAATTTGATGCAGACATGTCCAGTCCCCAGATGATGAATCCTACAGACTTTGGTGATCCTCTGACATTTCTTTAGCACCACTAAGAGGTTGACATTTTTGTTTTTTTAGTAAAATATCCTGAAAACTTTTAGACAGATTGCTGTGAAATCTAGTACATACATTCATGGTCCCCAGAGGATAATACTTACTGACTTTGGTGATCCACTGACTTTTCCTGTTGTGACAACAGTGGGTCACTTTCACTTATGCTGTTAAATATCTCGACATCAATGGATTGAACAAACAACTGTAAATCAGCCTCAGTTGTGGTTTGTGTTTAGTGCTAACTAGCATGCTAACCTGCTAAATTAAGTTGGTGAACATTATAAACATTACAATGTTATCATTGCCATTGTGAGCATGTTAGCATGCTGATGTCAGCATTTAGCTGAAAGCATCAATGTGCATCTCAAACAGCGGCCGCATAGAGCGACTAACAGAGCTGTAGACTTTAGAGTTGTGTGCATGCAAGCAATCACAATTTCTCTCTTCATTACTATAAAAAAGATGGGACACAAGATTATTCTGTTGCAGCTGTTTATGAATGCTTTCACTGTTATCTTTGGCCTAATTAGTTTGTATATACGTTGACGGCTCTGCCTCAAAGCTTAACGAAACCCTGACACACAAGTTATCTGTGAAAAGACTCATTTATTTGAGATGGGATTTGAATGGATTGAATGGATTTGAAGTTAATCCGATGAAGTATTTATCTTGATATGAGCTGTTTTTCTTCATAGTGCTACCGAACATTTGTGAACCATAAAACACGACCCGGTATTTGTCAGTGTGTCCACAATGTCAGCAGGCCACCTGAAGGATTTGTCTGTTAATTACATTGTTAAGAGTCCTTTAATGCCGTCTAGGTTTTAGAGTGAGCTCCAATCATCTTTATAAATCGAAACATGGCATCATTGGAGGATGTTATGATTATTCTATTTAAGCCTTAATTTGCTCGGGTGACCCAGGGAACACCTGCTGCATCCCAATCGACACTTTGTTGTGTTTCCCAATTGCCTTCTCTGCTGTGTTATCGAACTACATCTGTTAAAGCAGCGTAACATACAATTAAAGTCCCTTAATAGCTCATCATGTGGATGATAATTATAACACACAGTGGAATGCTAATTATATCAATGATCTTCTCTCCTAACGTCCTACTAAAACCAATGTCATTTAGTTGCTACTTATGGACGAGCCTAGTGGCCTACTTTCTGCACAGCCGACAGGAAAGCAAAGGCTACCTTGCCTGAGGAGCACTTGGAACATAATTGTGTAATTTTTTGAAAACTGCTGCACTGTTGATATGTTTAGGGCCATTTTATTGTTCTAAGATTAAAGTGACTCATTTGTGAGAACTGATGCGCACTGATGAGCATGTGTACTACAACAGCCTTTTCCCATTTGCAGTAAATTAGTGAAAAATGAATGAAATGGGGTCGTGGCACAAACCTAATGATGACAAAAATGAATACGAGCAACATTTCCATCAATTACCTCAGTATTGCGAGCTAACTGAGAAATATTTAACAGAACATCATTCCACATACTGCCAGGCCTTCAATTTCAGAAAAAGAGCCTAATTTTAACTGTGTAATCACAATGCAATTCATCCCACTGCAATAAACATATGTTTTACAATTAACTTAATGTGAGTACTAGACATGTTTATTAATTTTAAGACATCTTTTGAGCCAAATTTTGTCATCATTGTCAAATTGAGTAATATATAATAATCATTGTTTCTTCTGACTTGGAGTCTCATGACTTGAGATGTTCAAATAAATGCCCTGCTGAGCGTTCACAAAGCTCATCAAGTTAAGTTTCTTAACAAATATGGATAGCATCTTAGCATACTTCTCTGCATGTATTGTATTATGGTTAAATACCTCCCTGGAAAATCCTCTTTCTCTTCGCTTGAGGATATCATAAAAAATGTTTCTTTATACATGTTAATGGATAATAATAGAAACAATAGATATGCTGAAGGTTAATATCCACATCACTTCTTGGCCCACGTAAGCACAACTAGAATTACAGTTAAATTTTGCTAAGAAATCAGTATACCTAAGGTGTAACATTTTCTGCCCCTGTATTGTTGCTCTCTTAGGGCATACCATTTAGGTAATGACCCTGCAAGCAAAAACAGAAGTGCTTTATTGTAATCAGTGCTAATTTTAGCCCTAGTCTTCACCTTTGCGGCAGTAGCTCAGTCTATAGGGACTTGACTTGGGGAAACAAAGGCTGGCCAGATCAAGTCCAGCACTACAATATGGAGCGTGGACTGGTAGCTGGGGAGGTGCCAGTTTACCTCCTGAGCACTGCTGAGCTGCCCTTGAGCAAGATACCGAACCCCTAACTGCTCCCAGGGTGCAGATATGTGCCTATCCATCACTCCACTGTGTCTCCACATTTGCATGTCTATGAGCCCTTTGTGTTTGTGGCTGTATTTCAGGTCTATATGTGTGAAATATCCCTCATGGAGGGATTAATAAAGTAAATTTTCATCTTTGTCTTTCAACTGGAATGCAGACTTAACATGATGGGTCCTCCCAAATGTGCAGTGTTATAAAGAGAGAGACGCCGTAAATTGCTAGTGGATGATAGCTAAGCTGGGTGGTTATTCATAAATATTGACAGGACTTCTCTAGTAACACTAGCTCTTAGTTAACTCAGTGATGTCATAAGAAACACCCAAGAGCCTTGAAGTCCGGGACACTGTTTCTAAAAATATCTGGCTTTATCATCATTTAAAAAATGGAGTAGTAAGTTTCATTATAGTGCAGAGAATTCAAATTTCAGTTTGACTTATAATTTAGCAGAGTCCCTGAGAGCAGCCTCAAGTGTATCACCCAGGTCTCTGCATTTCATTTGACAGATCTTAAAATGTTTTATAGTGTACTTAGCACTGTAAAATATCACCCTGGTCTGCAGTGCATTTGAATCTGCCCTCTCACCAGTTTCTCACAGTTTCAGAGGGATTATAAACCACAATGACATTTTAGGTATATTACATAAACCATTCTCTCACAGGCATCAGCCAGTCTGTGAGATTTAAAGGATTCTGGGGCAGCTATTGCTGCCGCACAACAAATATTTACCTCTTCAGTATTGTAAAGAGAGATACTCTTGAAAGAAAATCAATTCTCCACTTTGACTCTACTGCATCTGAACTCTCACAGCACCTCTCATATCACAATCTTTACTTGATACTTGATTCTCACTTCACCGGCCATTCCCCCTTATCTGTGATCATTGGCTGTGAGATATGAGCCTACAGAGGGGATCGTATGAGTCAGCGTCCTGAGCCAAATCCTGACAATAAGAGCACCCCTGCTATTAACTGTACTGTACACTCAGATTGTAACAAAATGTTCCTTTTTTCCATGACAAGAGTTACGCAGGTGTTATGTACCATGCTTCTTAAGTCAGCTGGAGATTTTTAAAACTCTCCACTGATCTTGTAGATCAGAGCAGCCGTGCATTCAATATGCTGCGATATGAGGCTCCCTCATCAATCATCTGCCAGGGATATCCTGAACAGCAATAAGTAGGCTCATAAAAATGAATCCTAAAATGAAGTCTGAAAGATCCTAATCTATGTAACCGCAGAGATGGAAGGTTATAGTACTTGTACAAGCGACTCAATTTCACAGTATGATCAGATATGATTTATGAGGACTCCTCGTATACGGTGTGATAGATACAACAGCACAACCCAGGCTTTCGAAGGGATAATTATTAAAATTCAATCTTTGAAGTTCTCACAGTGATTCATTTTTTATTTGTCCACTGTTCAAACTTTTCAGGGAAATTTAAAGACAGCTGTGATCTGAATAATATTACCACTATCACTGTCAGAAAGCATAAAATACAACATGAAGCCACATTAACATATATTGTGTGTCAAGTAAATGAGGTTGACTGTTACTGATCCTTGGATGATGTAGTGAACAGCTTTTATATTGGTTTGCATGCATCATGTACACTTTAGACACAGCAGGGATTATTATGTAAACTTTCCGTCCAATTAGAGTGTCCTAATTACAAGTAAATAACTGTAACAACGGGATATTGATCGAAAAATAAAACTCTTTTGAAAAAGATTGTGTCACTGGCATCCCAATTAATGTTTAAAAAAATAAGAGTTGAGCAGAGATACTTCAATGACCCCTGTCCATTAATTTTTTTTCCATACACAATGTTAGATGACTCACAGCAGAACCTGCATGAAACTCTACCGGATGAATCATTAATAGTGACTTTTATCAAAGTTGAAGGTATAATGAGCCTGTCTACATAAAATGGAAAATGGGAGGTTAGCTGTGACTTCCAAGGTGCATTTATGTAAGACATCTCCAATCACAATCACTACTGGCAAGTGGGAGGTAAAGATTACACTGACTAGAATATTAATACAGACTGCATGTACAACAACTGCAAGGATGAAGCATTGTGAATTTGCAGCAGCTCTGTTTCACACCTCTGACTTTCTTCTTCATGGTGTTGGCAGCCAAGAGTCATGACTGTTGTAGTAGCCCCCAAAATACACAAAAAAGAACATTTTCAAAAAGAAAGTTAATAGATATACAGAAATATAATAAAATAATCATTTTTAACATTCCCCATCTATTCTGACGAAGTCTATAGTTGAGTCTTGTTTGCTGTAGTTTGGGGGTTACTACAAAAAAAAAGATTCAAAGATGATCACAGTACAGAAACTGACAGAAAAACATGACTTTGAAACAAAGTTCTCAACATAAACCTATAGAGTTGTTGAATATTTGTAGGAGTCCTGTGTGTCTTTGTTGAGCAACATCGAGGATATCATTAAAAGTGACGCCTCACAACTTCAATTATATAACAAACTCTTCAGATCTTTGCTGGTGACACTGGTTTCATTATGAAATCACACAATACAGTAGAGATGATTTACAGTTTTAATAAGAGCAGACTTAGCAAACTTTCTAAACCTTACAGTATATTAGTATTCATTATATTCATGCCCCTGGTTCTACTTGGAAGCACACATTACAGTTTGTGAATAACCTCCTATCAATAATCAGAGTTCAGGAAACGTACAACCTAAATAACTCTTGTAAGTTCATTCACTTGGGATTTGTCCTCCACCGCACAGTATTGTGGAGGCACAGTAAGATAACAGGAAGGAAGGGTGGGTTTCTCTTCCTGTGGTGTTGTTTGTTGATGTATCTTTTATCTTTTGGGTAGCATCTCGTCCAGCTCCATCTCCTCCCTCGATGGGAATTTATGGGACCTGCCCAGGAAGACATGCATGAGATTTCTGCAGTGTTGTGTTACTGGCTTTTGTGGCGGTAGATAATTACCATGGTGACCCTTCAATGTAATGGATTGCTTTTTAAAGATTTTTGTGTTTGTGTGTGTGTGTGTGTGTGTGTGTTTGCTCGCCCCCATTGGGTGGTGGTGCAGACAGATAGGAATCACATTCATGAGTCTGTATCTCCAGCTCTGTTTTACTTTCTCCCTCCTTTATCTCTGCATTTGTTAATCGCATATCTTGTGTAATCCAAACCAACATTTTACCCCCTATAGTCCCATTTCAGGGTTTGTATGAAATATTCTTTAAGATCCCTTTTCCTCTTATTATAAAACTCATATGCCATGAGTGGGATAAAAGGAAAGAAGTTGCACTTTTTTAAGTGCCATAGGCCATTAAGCCCTAAGTCTACATGCTGCTAATGAGAACTGTTCATGAAAAGGGTCTTTGAATTGAATAAATCACCATTGCAAATACTGCTGCAGAGGTGGGTGGGATGTTTTTAGCAATTTTCTTTTACCAAGTTTGTCAATCAACAGAAAAAAAATTCCAACTTAATATTTAATAAATTTATCAACCAAAAATGCCACCATGGTTTTTCCCGGCTTCTAAAATGTCAGGATTGGCTGAATTTCTTCATTTCTACCTATGGTAGCAATGTTGCTCTAGGGATGGAAATTTCAGTCTGTCGCTCGGTCACTTTAGTCCAGACCATTGGATTGATTGCCATGAAATTTTATGCAGGCATTCATGGTCCCAGAGAATGAATCCTTGAATCACTGTGGTGATCCTCTTTCTATCAAAATATTTGCAAAACTAATGACGTTCTTATCAGCTGTACTTTGTGTTGTGAACTAGCAAATGTCAACATGCTTATAGGGTAAACTGCGATGGTGAACATAGTAAACATTATACCTGCTAATTATCTACACAATAACATTTACACAGGTGAATAAATTAGAGCTCTGTGATTTGTTTTGTCAACTCACATATCAAAGGGCTAATGCCTGAACTCTTTTATAGCTGATAAATGCAGCTAACAGTGTTTTGTAATTGTAATTATGAGGTTTGACATTATTTTGTCTCCCTTTATTTAATCCAGACGGTTATCTGGTAATTTCACAATGTTAATTAGTTAATGCCTCTAAAAGGGGGTTTGTTTGTTGTTATTTTTGTTTTGGTGATGATGTGCGCTCTCTCTCTTTTTTTAATTTTAAAGGACAGAATGTTTCAGCCATCTATTTTTCAGCCGGGATGGATTATGTCTGAACTGTCTCATTATGTGAGCTCTTACTGTATGTTAGAAGTTTATCCTTGAAGACTTCTCTGACTGACATCCAAATAAACAAACCTGAACATTAAACTGAAAAGGAAATGATTTTTTGCAGGTACCGTTTCGTCTAAAGCATGCAGAAATGTCTGTGGTTATATTTTCGTCATATTTAGGAACAAATTGAGAATTTGATTCTAATACATTTGTTTGTGTTATTGTGTGTATGACAGGTTTTGACATGATAAAGGAGGCCATCATCATTGCACAGACACTCAAACTGTCATATACACGTTATACCAATATTCACGTCCGAAAACCACCATCATATTATAATTATGGTAAATTGTGTAAAAGGTAGGGAGCACGCCCATGTCATGAGCACTTTACTGAATGTTATTTGCACAAATTGCTTCAGGCAGACGAAAGATTGAAAACCCAAATATTCCAACCAGACATGAAAAAAAAATCAAAACACAACATAAAATATGCATTAAAAGAGAGCAGAAACAAAACAACAATAGAAACATTCATAAATATTAAGCGAGAACACGACTAGTGTGCTCTACAGATTGAGCCACCTCTTTCTTCTCTAGTTTTTTGCACTCGCTGTCGTCGTCGGATATATCACACATCACAACCCAAATCTATTTCATCCTAACTAATGCATCTGTGCACACTCTCTCTCTCACAGAGAAAGCAATTTAGCACCGATGCATATATTCTGTTGCATGCCGCCTAGAAACCAATTATATACCGAGCTGTGAGGTGGTGGTGAGCCTCTCTCTGTGTCTGTGCTGCCTCCATGTGCATTTGTTAATCTCAGTCTCTGGTTTTCAGCACATATTTTTAAAATGTATATTTTCCAACCTGTAGAAGAAGAAGCAGAGCTATCTGACTTGTGACACCATGACACCATGATTACTTTTCCAGACTCAAGCGGTGTAAATATATCACTGCATGGCCAACTTGCAGCAGAGGAAAACGCATGAGGAGCTCTCACGTGAATAACAAATAATGTGAAAACAATACATTTGAATTGCAGACCTGCATTCAAGTGTAATTTTGTACTCACTCATACCTGTCTTTACTGCTGCAGAGCGCTGTCTATAAAACACTTGTCAGTATTTAATGGAGATTAAAAGCAGGGTGTTCCAGCGGGGGAAGTGAATAGTGATGGAGTAGTGTTTTTATTTAGCGTTCACACAGACTCTGACACTCAGACTAAATTTTTTATTTTCACACCATTGTATTATTTATTATGAAACTGCCTATCTCTGGGTTGTTTTCAGTAAAACGTGGACTTTTGTTGAAACTGGATGCAACAGAAAATGGATCTTATCTGATCATAGCTGCTGAAAAATTGATTTATTCGCAGAAATGTTTTACAGACCAGGTTTCGAGATTATCTGTGCTTGGTTTTGTATTAGCGAGATGTCAGATGGATTGGACTTCAAGTTTAACTTCATCCAGTTCCCCGCAGCCTTTCTGGAACTTAAGACAACAATATAATGTAGTAATACCGCAACCACTTGTTGAGTTTTTTTTTCTTTCTTAAAAGTTGTTTTGTTGCTTTGTCTTTTGTCCTTTTGAGTTGAAGTCCTTTTGGGGGCTGGAGAAGATTAAAAAAAGTGGTGCCATACTCCAAACTCTTTAAATGTCTCCCACGTTTATTTTGCCTTATTAAAACATCCTTTTAAAAAGCATTGCTTCCCCACCAGCTGCCGTGTTGCTCGACTGTAGCTGAACTCTGACATCTCTTTGTGTGGGCCTGAGAAAGAGGTGAATGTCTACTCTGAAAAATCAATAAAAAAATCCTTTCATTACTTCCTGAAATCTTCTCATTACAACTCGTGAATTATTGATGTAGTAATTAATTTGCCACAATCAATTAAGAAACAGGAAACTACAGGAAAGTAGTTGTGGTTAAATCTGTGCAACAGTGGATTGTATAAGTTAGTGGCGTATTACAGTTACATCATCAGTAGTGGTCTCAGGAAGTTTTTCGTCTCTCAAATGAAAAAAGAGTCTTTGTTATTGCACCAAATATCAGCGCCTAAACCTCTTTATTGCAAATGTCATTGTTGTGTTATTTAGTGTCTTATACAGTTATATAGATTTCTTTATAATTGATTATATGATAAATGAAGCATGTGTTTCAAAAAGCTGCCTGTGTTATAGCAAATCTTGGAGTACCTCACTAACTTATGTATGCTGCTTTGGGATTTTTATACACTTACAATAGAGAAATAAATTATACACCACAGCCAATTATTGTGAGTCACAAAGTGTCTGGAACATATGTTTACCTCCTCTGGATAAAAAGAAATGAAAGTAATGCAATCAGGTATTTTCAGGTAAATCTCGTGCTCGATGCTTCCTCCTTAATATTGTTATTTAAATGCAGTTTTCAAAACGATTTAAATTCAATTATAATCTACTTAGGCGGCTAAACATTGAATTTAAAAGGTCCCCAGAAGATTGTGAAATACTGAAAAACACTTCTGTACCTATTTACGAGAAAATCACAGACGACACAGCTTATGGACCGCCTTTCCCTTTGAGATGTATTGTTTATAATCCAGGTTGCACACTGTTCATGTATAATAAAGCACTCCAAATCCGCAGTGGAAAGCAGAAATGGCGTGCAATTCTCTCAGCACTCACTGTATTACTTCACTTTTTTCCCTTCGCATACAGGAGTGAATGAGCGGTGAACCATCGGTCTCTGCAGCAGCTTGTTTTGTTCGGTTTTTGTTTGGTGGCCTTGGGTTTTAATGGGAGCTGATGTTGGACATGTGTCAGCTGCTGAGATCCTGTGCAGATGGTTGTGATGATACTGAAAATGTTCTGGCAAAGTCAAATATCACAGTTGGATGTTGACAGTAATGCTTATCAGCAGTCTAATAGAGGTCTAATAGATGCAGGATTCAGGAAGTGGGATAATAGAGTTAGGCTGGTGAAGGCTGCACTTTCATCATTCTACTTTATTGCATAAAAAGCACTCCCACAGCCATATTTTGTGAATCGCACTATGTGTTTCCATAATGACCAGCTGCCATTATCATCAAACAGTACTAACATCTATCTCACTTAAAGGAAACTCCTACAACACAGCCACTGTGCATGGAAACAAACCTTTCTGCCGCTCAATTTTCATTCATATTCATCTTGTTGTCATGACCTGCCTCTCGAGCAAACCTTCCTCCCTTGTCTTTATTAGCTGTCACATCAATGCAGTTCATACCACGGGCACTCACGAGCTTGAGATGTCCCTAACTACAAAGTGTGTGTGCTGGGTGCTTTTTTGTATTTTATACAAGGGCCTATTTTTTCTGCTTTTACAGTTTCAGTTTGATTTTCTCTCTAAAATCTCTCTGACTGCCCAGCTGTCAACATCAGCCATGTTTTTCTGTCATTTCTATTTCCAACAATCCAGCTGTCTACTCAGGCTGCATATAGCTAACATTTCACTTGTACCATATGCCCATAACTGCAACCTGAAGTCTATGTTTATGCTCCAGGTGTATTTTCATATGTTGTGCTCTTCGCAGTGCCAAAACGCTGCTGCTATACACTCAATACTTTGGTTGAATGCATCCTGTATAGATGCAGACAAAGGACTGGAACTGCTGCAGACATTTTGCTTTTGTTATGCAGAAGGGCTGCAATCTATTGAACTATTGTCTGGCCAATAGTTCAAAACTCAAAGATATTCAACTTACAATGACATAAAACTGATAAAAGCAGAAATTTCTCACAAATGATGAGCTGGTATCAGGTAGTGTTTGGCACCTTTGCTTGTAAAATGACTCAAATGATTCATCTATTTATTTATTTTTAAACTTAATTTTCTTGTTATACCACCATTATTTACAAAAGCAATATTTGCTAGATTGATAAAAACCTACTTTACATTAATGCAGGATTTTTCTATTTACTTTTTTGGGGGTTGAAAAACGTCCCCCTCCCACCGCTAACCAAGCAAACCTTTGCCCTCCTTGATACATACATCCACATCTGTACTGTTTCTCCAACATGTTGTGGTGTGTGTTTGTGTGTGTGTGTGTGTGTGTGTCCTCTGGATTTGTGCTGTGTATGTTTCTGTCAGTCTGAGGGACAGATGTGATAATTATCATCCCAAATCCTTCTCATCTCTCTTTCAGTGTCATAACCTGATTTATCTACTTGTTCTGTTTTTTTTTTTTTTTTTTGTTTTTTTTAGTGTCTCTGTGAAATAAAGGCAGGTGGCAGCTCTGCCAAAAAACGAGGGATAATAATGGCATGGAGATGCGCCCTGTGTGTCACTGCCGCTTCCTGCTCAGGTCGGCAGATTTAGTAGCTGTCCAGTGTGCAGCCTGTGATAGCAGATATTTTGTGAATTAGGGTCCAGGGTGGAGGGTTTATCTGTTTGGACTGTGAGACAGACAAACAGTGTAATCCCAATCATCATTACATCATCCTCTATCACCAACCCTCCCTTCACACTCACCCATCATTCATCCATATTTCCAAGGTCAGTTGGGTAACATCCTGGCAGGGCTGATAATTTGAGAGATTGGAGTTCCTGCAGGGATGCATCACGATGATGCAGTAAGATTAATGGATTGCAGATTGATTGGTTGGTGATGTCACTGGATAACAAAGGGTTAAGTTAAGGTGCACCTGCAGGCTGTGTAAGCAATCAAGAGGAATTGGCTTGTATGGAATCCCATCATGCTTTTATCCGGCATCTGTTGTTTGTTTGCAGCAGCCAGAAAATCTTAAATGAATCTAAAATTATAACTCAACAGCCATATCACTGTGCAACATGTGTGCTTCTGAACTCGCAACTTGTGACATTAAACCGAATATTTTTCAATTCTCAGCCTCAGAATAGTTTTTCATTGAAGCATGGAGTAAAGTTAAACCTCTAAATCGTAAAATGCATTTTAGACTTTACTTACGTGTTTCTCCATCTCTCTTTCCACCAGTACGCTACCTGCTGAAGAACAATGTGAGTCCAGACCTCTGCAACGAAGACGGTCTCACCGCCCTGCATCAGGTAACATTGTCCGACTGTGTCTCCACACGTTTGTCTTTTACTCTGCTTGTCTCTCAGGCAGTACTTTACCTTGAAACTGGGGCTCTAAAGTAAGAGTAATAGACTGTAAGTTGCATGTCAAACATCAAATATACAGTAAAATATCATCTGGTAAGAGCAATAGGTAGAGCAGGTTGGTGGTTTGATCTGTAGGCGTGAAACTGAACCATAAATTGGCTATATTAGTGCCTAAATGGGTGACTGAAAGGCATAATGTTATATATTATAAATCTGTTTTTGAGTTACCAAAAAGAAGAACATCAACAATAGTTTGAGGATTACAAATGAAGGCTTGTGTTTGTAGATCATGTTGCAGGTTAGAGACCCAGGTGAATCAGTGTGTATGAAGATATAAAATAATATAAAATATAATTAAATAATCACACATGTTGTTTAGTTCTGGTGTGAGGAGACAGACACAGTCTTTTCAAATGATCATTTCCAGACAAAGCTAAATATACATTTACACACACACACACAAAAAAAAGATTCTTAAGGAACAAATCAGTTTTTCCCCTCCAGTAGAGCAGACACAACTGTATGTTTGTCAGCACTGATTCTTTTCCTTAGCAGCAGTGTGTGTTACTTGTTACATATAAAAGTAATGCAGTCAGTTATTTTTGGGGATTTCTTGTGCGTGATCCTTGTGTAATGAACAAAAGTTCATTAGGGTGCACCCTTGTAATGAACTTTTGTTTTTTTGAAGCCAATTAAAATTCAATTATAGCCTCCTTAGGCAGCTAAACATGGCATCTAGAAGTTTATGTGCAAAGTGTCTAATAAATAGAGAAATAAAGCAGAGAGAAAGAAACAGCTTTTAAACAGATTTAATGATTTTTCCCCCCCTTATCTCCGAGGCATTTTTCTAAATAACTAACCTAAATGTTTCCTATGTGAATAACAAACTCCGTCTTATGCTTCGTGCATTTAAAAAAAAACATGTTTCTGTTTTTCCTGTTACAAAAAATATTGGTTTGCAAGTAAAGAAGACATTAGAAAATACAACAGAGCTCATCATTGTGATGCACATTGAACAAATACACTTTCCTTCTTCAAGCCTGACGTACTGCTCATTTTCAATATTAGATTCAATAAAAATACTGAAGACTACAAAATCTAATTTTGCCAACGGTACTTGATGTACTCTTTTAAACTGTCTGATGTAGTCTTGAGTTTATTCTGTTGTCAAATATCCTGCTGTGGAGCTGTAAAACATGTATTAGTGAAGTCCATAGAGTCTGTAGCTTTATGGAAATATAATTAAATCATTTCCTGGTGTGATTAGATTGCAGCAGCAGGAATTAAAGGCCTTGCACAGAATAATGTGTTGAGTTTTTCCTGACACATTTAAAAAATGGTCTTTAATAGTGAGGAAATGAATTCAGTATTGGGGGAAATTAGTCCATTTTGATGAAGGAAATTGATAGAGTGGATCAGTCCTGTTTTCACTTGTTAATTAGAGCTATTACTGGCATGATAATCAAAGCTTCCACGTCATCCAAATCAATGCTCCAACTCACTTTTCACTTAACATTACTTTGTGTCTTTGTAAATAATGGATCATTACATGTCTCATTTGTTCTCAAATTAACCAGCCAGCCTTTGACTTGAAAAGTTTTTTTTCCGGTTGCCAGTTCCTGTCAGCACAGTGCAGGAGGCCGGCCCAGTAGTGTGAAACAGCAACGTTACCCGGTAACACCATCTAATCAAATTCTGGGGCCAATTTCACAGAGATAGTCTTTGACTTTGGCTCAGCCCAAACTATTAGTCAGACTTCAGATAGATGTCTTAATTCATCCGTTGCACAAAGCTGTCTAATTCTTGACTTTCTTAAATAGGACTAATGTGCAAGGAATTCTGGGTAAACTAAAACCACAAGGCTGACTGAGCAACTGCATCAAACTGCTCAGCTCTGTTTACTCCAGCAGAAAAATGTTTGACTTTGGTAAGAATTCAACAGCTAAAAGGACATTTTAGTAAAGTAGTTTACTGTTAGTGCGGTGCAGACCTGTAGCAGAGCTCAGATACTGTGTCTTCTTAATGTGGCAGGGCTGGCAGTACGTTCACTAACTCACCAGACTCAGGACGGTTTCTTTGGACAAATGAAAATGACTGATGATGCCCTCACAGCTGTATATCTGCAGGTTACTGTTCTCTCTAAAAACTCTTCTCTTTATCGTTAATCGCTCCACAAAATTGTTGGCAGACCACAAATTATGAGCCACGAGTTTTGCCCTTTTTTTTGTCATTTGGTGCCACCGGTCAGCAGGTGTTATTAATTGTAACCATAGAAACGTGACTCTTACCTCTGTTTTCAACCTGGGGGTAGGTTGGCTAACTTTTCAGTCTGTCTTTATTTTTTGGGAGGCTAACCGCATTAGATTAATCTGCAAAATTAATTACAGACCAGTAATAAAGAATATCTTATCTGGATCCTTCAGATGAACCGTAGAACACATTCATCTGGATAAACAGAAAGGATTGATTACAACTATTACTAAGGGAAGACTGCAGTTGCTGACTTTACTGCTTCACCTGCTACAAGCTGGAGACGCTGAGGAGCTCAACCTGTAAATACAAACAAGCATAAAACCTTTCTGTTCGTCCCTGTACACTGAAATGTCAACCACAGGAGAGGCTCAGAATCTTATTTTCATCCCTAAGCCCACATCAAGGTCTTCATGTACAGAGGAGGAGAAGTAAAGGTGACTTCCTGAAGGATTACTCTTCACATTAAAGCATTTCAAAAGGATGCAATGCTCATTTAGTACTTCAATTTCTCCTGTGCTTTTCATCCTTCCTTGCCACCTCTCCTCTCATTTGTCTGTTTCTGTAGTTGAACTATACCTCTGACAGTTTATGTCCTCTCTCCTTCTTCCGCCTCAGCTAACACAGCCGTCTCTTTTTCCCCCTCGGCTGTTCAAAGCCTAATATTCAGGTTTCCTGCTGAGAGGCAGAGAAATGAACAGGGGTAGAGAAAATTGAAGTCCATCAGTCACCACCGGTGGGGCTGGTGTTTTAAAAGCTGTGGGCCGCTGGCTGCTAAGAGATCAGATTGACCTTTCAGCTTTGAATGTGTCCGTACCCGATAATCTGCTATTTGGATGGGTCAGCCTGCCCACTGTCCTCAAGATGAGACCTTTTCACTTCTGCCACAATTTGACAAATACCACTATAGACAGACAGGATGATGGGGGCGCAATAAAGACAGAGACACACATGGGGAATTCATACATGTACACACACACACATCGAATGGCAGAGGGTGAGATAAATGAAGGAAAGTGGGGCTGATGTTTCTCCAAATGAGATGTCACACCTATCTAAGGTTGGTCTCAGCACACTGATATGAGACATTAATCAATCGATGGCTTGCAGGGGTACTGCATGTACACACACACACACACACACACACACGCACACACACGCACACACACCATTATGTCAGCTCTTGAGAAGTTAATGCTTCATGAAAGCAGCTTGACAGCTTCAGGTCTGATAGGGAACACATCATTTTTAGTTGCCTAGATCACATTTGAAGGATAAATGGAGGCCTTCTGTTCAATGACAAGGTCACGTACGTGTGTGTTTGGATGAAAGTGTGTAAGGCCACGTTCACCGTTCACTGACCGTCATTAGTGCTACATCAAAAACACAACCTCTTCATTTATTTCAATGAGACACTGATGAAAACATGCAACGTCAGCATGTTCCTGGCTGATTACTTTATAATAAGAATGAGAATAACATGACTGTGACCATTATAAGTTGCAAAAGTCTTATAACACAGTGTGTGTGTAGTGTTTTGGTGTTTCATAAGCCTGTAAATTCATGTGGATGTATGACTAAAATTCTCTTTTCATCCAAAGATTGAAGCTCTCTGATAATGTATCAAAGATCAAAGTTGATAGGGAGTTCATAGGGTTTTATTCATTTTTTTCTTTTAAAGTCAGTGTAAAGTAAGACTGAATATGTGTTCTGAGTTTGTCAGACCAAAGAAGAAAGTGTTATTAACCGACCAGTCAAATTTGAATGATTAAAAAAATTGCCAAGTTTATGAAATTAGGTGTCAGAATCAGGTAAAAATGAGCAGCTCCAGGACTGTGTGGGTGTGTCCGCTGAATGCACTGAAGCCACGCCCACTCATGGGAGCAGTCAAGCAGCAATTTTGAAGCGACTGAAACGTGTCAGATGAGTTCAGAAAATGACATGACTAACTTTGAAACACTCTGAGCGAGATGAATTCATCTCCATCTCTCTGCTAGGGGTGCAGGGGTATGCTCAGGGTGGCCTCAGTGTGTCATCGAGCCACCCTTTAGGACCGCCCACAAAATCCTGGACTGAAAACTGGTGAAAAACTGTTTTAACCTCTAACTCCACATTTCAGTAATATATTGTTCAAAGCCTTTTTACATGTTTTCAGCAACTATTTTCCAACATAATTTATGTATTTTGAAAGAAATCTTGGAATTGCCTTTACACAGACTTTAAAGATGCAAAAGAGTGAAATGTAATTAACCTTCCACTCAGACACACTTCACTTATCTTCCTTAAACAAGCACCCCCCCTTGATAGATGAGACCCACTTCTGCATCCTGGATTGTTTAGAAACAACACCGTGTCATATGTAGGAATGAAAAAGAAAATGTTAAGGGAGGTTGAGGGATAAAATTTTTTCTGTTGCCCATGAGCAATGGTCTGCAGTACAGGGATCAAACAACTCACTGTGGCTGTTTCTTCTTGCACTATTCTGCAATATTTAAAACTCAGACCATTTTTTAAATGAAAGAATAGCACTGCTAAAAAAAAAAGCTCCACTATCTTTGCATCAAAGACATTGCATATTCTATGGCTGCTTTACAATAAAAGCCCCTGGTTGGTTTGCAAAGTTTTTTATGTGAGGCGACAGGAAATGTTTGTATTACCAGTACAACTTTAAAACAGAGCTCAGATATGGTTGTAGGCATTCAGCTGAAAGTAAAAGATGGCTGATTACTAAAAGTATAAGTAGGAACGTAGGAGTGAAACTAAGGCACAGATAACCAGTTACATGCTACAGAAGCCTCTAAAAACAGCACTTTCTCTCTTGGTTTGAGGTAGATTGTCATCTGTTGGAACTGGTTGGTTGGTTGCTGTGATTCTCAGTGCAAGTTGGGATTTCAACAAGCTTCACCGTATATATATAGCAGAAGAGTATATAGCCTCCATGACCATATTTCTTTTTCTCACCTGTATGACTAGTTACACCGCCACAACAACACCACCCCTCTTTAAGGTTGAGTGGAGATGGTATCCTTGACATGCTTCAAAACCCCTTCATAATATTCTATATTTTGATGAGTCACAACTGTTATCTGGCTCTGAGTTCTTGTGTTGTGCTTGAGGAATCCAGGATGGTGTGCCTGAGTGGACACGATGAACCAGAACGGCAACAGACTGCTGGAGTCACATTTAAAAACATTTACTTCAATGATTCAACCACTCAAATATTTATGCAAAGATGACAGAGACACGTGCTTTTAACTTTTCCTGTAATGGATCTGAGTTGTGAAGTTATGAGCTTGCATTCTGTGTGATCCCAGACTTTTCATCAGTCATTCAGCTCTTCATTACTTCAGCCTCTTGAGGACCTTAAACTCAGACCTGGGAGCCATCTCTCCAAGTTCAGTAATAACCCTGCAACTGTCACTCTAGTCTCTTTTAGCACTTGTGCTCTTTCTTATTAATGTATTTTCATTCAGAAATGTGATTAAGTGTCAATGCCCTGTTAGTCAGTATATAAAGTTGAGGGAGGAAAATGACATGCAACAGTGGTTTAAGCTGTACCTGAGCCCAGAAATCATTCAGCTGCTTGTCACAGCCTGGATTCAATTCATTTAGCCTTTTAGGTCTAATTCTCAGCAGCTGAACTTGGCATTTTGAGTTCCTGCACTTCACTCTTCATGATTTGCATTAGTCCTTTCAGCTCTGGTAAAATTTAAAGTCCTTTTATCCTTCAACCTCCAACAGTCTCAGCTGTACTCTCAGCCACCTGGTCCTGGTCTTGCTCACTTAAACCCTCAGTATTAAAGTCTTTGTGCCAGATCTCTGTCACAAACAGCCCTCGTGGCACTAGCTCTGATCTGATCAGCCATTCAGTCATAGCCTAAGCCTTATTTCCTTGTCATTTTGCTCCTCAGCCCAGACCACAGTCCTCTCAGCCCACTTACGGATCCCAGCAAGACTGTTGCTGTTGTTTTCCAGCCACACTAGGCATAAACTGAGCCTTTGTCAGAACCACACTCCCATCTCTGTGTGAATAGATTTCATGAAAAGCGCATTATTTCCTTGCTTGCCTCATTGTCTTGTTGCCTAGACAAGAAGGGTGGAGGCTAGGAGTTTAGGTTAGTGGCTAGTTAGCTCGTGGGTGCAAATATTTTTTTCAGAAGAAAAGCTAAGACATTAGCTTATCAGGCAGTATGTGGGTTTATTCAGGAGCGTAGGAGATCAGCCTATTTGTTAGGTGGTGTGTAGGTTGAAATCTCTTGGGTTTTTATGATGGCATCTGTCATGCCTCTGCTGCAGGCAGGAGCTTCAGATGTGAGCTAATCCATCAGTGTATCGGATGTCTTTGACAAGCTTGTATGTCTCTTAAGAGCCTTGTTCTTGTCAGTTTTATGAGGCCACTCATTTTTACTGAATTATATCTTGCCAATTGCCAGACTCAGACAGAAAATCAGATCCATAACTTGTTCCCCGAATTACCATCTCTGTGCAACGAGATGTACAATTTGCCAATGTAATACCTTCACACACGCCAACACACACGGTAAAATTTGTGACTGATATATCTCTTTCTTTGAATCTGTAGTCTGCTTTGACATCATTAACAACGGAAGTAGTTGACAGAAACAAAAAACAGCCTCCGCAGAGTACCACTTCTCCTTTTGGCAGCTTTAGGAGAAGTTTTTATAGACACATTTTGTCTCTCACCTTCGCATCTTACTTAGCATCATTGACAGTAAAGACCTTTTACTCCAAGTCTAGCTACATGTATACTTAAAAGAACTTGTGATTTCCATGCACATGTTCTTTCACACTAAGTCTGGCGCAGATTTAGAAAAAAGAGAAACCTCTAAGCGAACTTCTTTCTTATTGGAACCGTACTGAAGCCTTGATATATTACTTCTTTCTTTTCTTTCATGCTGCCTGCCCACTTAATGTAGCTCTTTTTCCCTTCTCATATACATATCACAAAGATTCGTCCACAATCTTTTAACATTCTCCACTGCAAAAGCTCAGGAAAGAGTTTTAGGCAAAAATTTAAATGAAAGAGTCGCAAATGTATCAGCAGAGGTTGATAGCATGCCCACGGTCGACATTTTGTTTCACTTTATTTTTCAGTCTGACATCGTGGTCATGTTAGCAGAGACAGCTTAACTCTTTCCTACCACTGATTTTCACATCAATTAAAGGAATATGCAGATTTTGACTTTCAACAAGCATTTAGCTACATTGATTTCATCCTTGCTTGTCACTATTTTTTGTGGCTTTGGTGCAGAACTATAACCTTTTTATTCCAAAGCTAAGTTCTGACTGGATTGGTTGTTTTTCCAACCAGAGAACAACATGATCAAAATAAGTGTGTGAAAAGGTTTTGAATCTGGTGATCTTCATGTACGTACTTCTCACTATGACTAAAATGTTACTCACAGGATTTCTGTCAGCCAAATAGTTTTTCCAGCTAGTCAGTGGCGGTTGTGTTTTCTGTGCATCTGTTTCTCTTATCTGTCTTCCTGCTATCTGTCCTGTGCATCTGTGAAGTAATTTCATTTCCTCTCTTCTGTTGTATATTAATTTATGTGCTCCCCCTCACACTCCTGTCAGAGCCACCTTATCTGCAAAACTTTAAAGAGAACACACCACTCTTTTTCTCCATACGTCAGTGTGGTGTGACAGTCTTGTTGTGTAAGCATCCAGATAATTTTTTTATTTTTTTTGTCTGGGATGTACGTGATACCAAAAGTAACGGTCTCAGCCACTAAATTATCTCATAGCCGCATCATTTATTTTTCATACATCATCAGTTTATTACTGGTCCTCTTAGCCCGTTAACTTTACAAAAATGAATAAAAGGCTAAGATCTAAATCATAGCAATGGGATGATGCTGAAGAAGACAGTCTGCTGTTGTTGTTGTTCGCATTTTCCAAAGTGACTTTCATATGACGTCTAATCTGCCAACCACTTCTCTTTCTTGGCATTTCCATCCTCTTGGTTTATATTCATGTTTGTGCCTCTCCCTGTATTGCTGTCTGACTCTCTCTCATTCTCAGATATATGAAACCTCAAGAGATTGCACTTCAGCTCATCCTCAATGTAAATCCATGTAAAAGAAAAACATTTTTTTCTCTGCATGCGTTAGCTTCTTGCACTTTTTATGGTGAGCTTGCGGTGGAATATGTAAAGACGAGTGTAAAAGGTGAAAGCTTCTTGGGAAAAGAATCATTCAACACAACAGGTGTTTATTAGAATCTCTAAATTAATCAGTACCTGAGCTTCAAAGTGAATGCAGGGAGGAAAACAGAAGCCTCCATGAGATATGCACCTTTTTATTTAATAGCATTGTACAAATTAGTCCTCCGTCTGAATATGCACTCGTTTACGTAGTCATGACAACAATCTTACTAGGTCACACTAAGTAACATTTCACTTTCAGCACTGCACACGTCTGAATGTAATGCTGTCAGATTAATGTGGAGACTCCAGCAGATGAAGCCAGTAATGTGACTTATTTCATGCCTGAAAAGAGCCAGACTTTGGGTCAGCAGTACCACTGCAACACAAACCCAAAGGACAAGGGGTGACTTGAGGACTAGATTGGAAAATACTGCCCTGTAAGTTACAGTGGATCTATTTATTCATCCATGAATGTTGATTCTTGTGACAGTTTTATGAATCAGTGACTCGTGTTATTCCTAAATTCTTATGGGTCACTCAAATTCACATCAGACTTTTCAGGTTCAGGCGTTGGCATTACTATTAATGACTATAACTCTGCTACTTTGGCCAGATGCTGATGTTGCTGGTGTCTAACGGTCACGTTCCTGCTCTAGAAGCTGGAGGACAATGTAAAGAGATGCAGCTGGCAGTGTAATGTTGTGAGCCCAAAACGAACATTTAATTCTTCTTATTATTCTTATTATCTATGGAGACCTATTGATATCACATTGTCGTTAGATGGCAGAGGTTACTTAATGCCCATTTAATAAAAATGATGGTCTTATAATGCATTATTAATGAGGGGAAATGTTTTCTGCAACAGAAGGAAGGTTGGACACAACAACATCCTGTTGTCCTCAATATCTACTCAGATGATGGACTGTTATTAGTTGAGCATTTACTAAAATAAATACAAAATCATAAAATATGTTGGCTTTCATTAAAAGTTTTTACTTTGTGCAGGCCTCCATAATTAATTATTTTGTCTAAAAAATGTAAATGAAATAAGTCATATCACAATTTTCCAGAGCATATGGTGGTGACTTTAAATATCTTGTTTTATCCAACCGAACAGACCAAAAGCTCATAAACATTTAATTTGCAAGTGATATGAAACCAAGAAAAGCAGAAACTGCTTGAGTCAACGTTCATCAACTCTGGTTTATATCCGTTTAAATGTTTGGCAAACTGGACTTTTAGTACAATATGTCTCATTTGCATCATCTTTCTGCATGTGACCAACCTGAAGATGCCACCAAAGTACACTCAGAATCACAGTTATTTAATCTATACTATGTTTACACAAAGGCTATACATGTTGAAGCTTTCATGTTTGCGTCAAATGATGAAATTGGAAACTTTGTGTGTGTGTGTGTGTGTGTGTGTGTGTGTGTGTGTCTGTTAGCTCAGTGCCCAGGCTTTGCTTTAATGTGCAATACACAGGAGTGATGGGAGGGCACAAGATAACATGTAATAGATTACATTCAACTTTACCTGCACAAATAACAACATAGCTTTACTGAAATGCCCATTAAGGCTTTTGGATCTGAATCCTTCAGCTGTCTGATTGTATGTGACCCTCCTCCTGTGACAAGTAATTCCATTCTTTGATTTCATGTCTGCCTCATGTAGTCTCTGTTAGTTTTTTCTCTTTCTTGTCCTCTCAGCCGTCTTCGTGTTTGTTCAGCGGCACAGCACCACCACACTAACACCAATTAGCTCTGATGGAGAAAACTGCTGTTGCTGACGGCAGACAGATCGGAGGATGGTTTTCATGGAAAAATTCGCCTTCCTCCCCACCCTATAATCACACCCAAGTTTAACAAGGAAAATACTTTCTGTCCCTCTCTCTTTGTCTCTCTGTCTCGGTGGATGGGTGTGAGTTATGGGTGTGTTTCCAGTTTTGTCTCAGATCCAGGAACCAAAAAACACAATGGGAAAGATGTCAGAATGAATGTGTCCAAATTGGCTTAACGTGTTTTGCACACAGCAATATGCTATTAAAGGACTTTTGCAGAGATACAGTTTATAGTCTTGGTGACAAATGAGTCTCTTTTCAACCCTTTGTGCAATGATTAAGGTGCTGAAGCGTTACAGTACAGCATCATTGCAGCACAGCTGAGTGCTCACTCTATGAGTTATGTGCCATCCGACTGAAGAGAGCTCTTTTTCAGCCAGCATTTCATTTTCCTCTGAACAAGAGGAAACTGTGGATCTCAGTCCATCGTCAGAACTCTTCACTAAAACACTAGCAACTATTACAGTGTCAAAAATTAAAACACATTTCTTCTTTTCCACTCCTCCCCTTCTCTTTCATCACAGTGTTGTATCGATAACTATGAGGAGATGGTGAAGATCCTGCTGGACCGAGGAGCCAGTGTCAACGCTCAGGACAACGAGCTGTGGACGCCATTGCACGCCGCTGCTACATGTGGCCACGCAGGACTGGTCAAGATCCTTATTGCACAGTAAGACATGCAGATTTATAGTGGAGGTGCCCTGCCTTGTCTGAAACAGAGAACATCTCTGCCTCAGAAAGAATTATTGAATGTGTAAAGAAGCTAGAAAATCATCTGCTACATTAATAATGTTGGTCTGATTCAGCTTAGTAGGCGATTGATTGATGACATTGTATGTCCACTAATCAGGGCAGTATCAGGGAGAAAGGGAGAAACAATTTCTCTGGTAATAATAATAATCTACATATAATAATAATCTATATAATAATCTACAGTTTAAAGTTTGTTAGGACCAGCTGGACTTCATTCAGTATCATCACACAGTCAGTGCTTACCGCCCTGTAACACTGTACACACACAGTCTGGAATTAACAGGCATATATTTGTTGTACTGTCACATACTAGAAATGCAACCACTATCCTCAGTGGGCTACTAGAAAATTATGAATTTTTTTTTTTTTAATTGAGTTCTGGGCAAGAGAAATGAGGTGTTCCTGATCCAAAAACAACGAAGCCTGAGATTGATTGTAGTGCACCTAGCTGGAGAGGAAATGCCAAGTCCATACTAATGGCAGTAGCAAAAAAAAAAAAACATATAGCAAGGCATTAAAGAAAGTCGTTGACAAAAACAACGATTTAAATGAGAAATGGCGTTGTCTTCCACTTTTTCCAGTTATGGGAAAGGAGCATAGGACATATAATGGAAGGTAAATATTGTTGAAATTGGTATCACAATATTATTTACCATTCTTTTCTTTTTATGTACAGTATGTAAAGTATTCAAATTAATAGGTTACATGAGACAGGCGACACTTCTAATTACAATTTACCTGCAGTTTTAATTTAGACCCAGTAAAACCTGAAATAATAATATCAAGGCACAGAATGGCACATGTACGTGATGACAGTGTGGGTTGTCATTAGCCATCTTTGTTATATAAATTTAATTCATAATTTAATAATACTGACCCCCATTTTCTAAGGGCAAAAACACACATCATGTATAATGAATTTCTTTACATGAACACGAGAGAGAAGTTGCATGGTGCACGCATACATGGTGGATGGACATGAACATGATCATACAAATAGTATTTAATTAGATCCTCTGACATAACAGCGTGCACTCACACATATCTATAGATTAAAAGCAAATGAAGACTGTGTGTGCACACACTCCATAAAGGGCTGAATTAAAGTCTGCATGCAGTAACTGGAAACACACACACACACACACACACACACACACACACACACACACACACAAAAAAAGTATACAGACACACTGCTGCCATCTGTTGACATGCAGTACTTGTCAAGCCCCTCATCATATCACTAGGACTCATTGTCCACAGTGAAATTACTGATTAAAAAACAGAGAAAAATGCAGGCCAACTTGTTCCACACTGAAAGAGTTTAATTGGCATCATCAATAGTGCTCCAGCATTTTGTCATCCCTGTCCAAGACTTTGAGTTACAGATCAGCTTTTTCTCTGCATTTTTTGGGTCTCACAACAGATCAGAATATCAAACACAGGCCTGAATTACTATGCTGATTTAAAACATAGCTGACGTAAAGCTTTCGCAAAAACTGAAATCGTCACAAAATTGTATTTAGTTGGAGCGCCTTGGTAGCCGAATGGTTACAGCATATGCCACATGGTCACTACTGTTGCCAGTTTGGTTCCAGTTGGCAACCTTTAGTTTGTCACATGTTATACTCTCTCTTTCCCATTTCATGTCTGCCTCCTCACTATGTCTGTCTAATAAAGCTAAAATAATATTAATAATCTTATAAAAAAAATATATTAAGCTGGTCTTTTTCTCATAGTTGTCATCTTGACCATGGATGTTGTACATTTCTAACATTTATTAGCCTATAAAAAATTCCAAAAGTGTTAATCATTTATCTGCTCATTTCCCGCAGCGGTGCAGATTTGCTGGCGGTCAACTCTGATGGAAACATGCCCTACGACCTGTGTGAAGACGACCCAACACTGGACATCATTGAGACAGCTATGGCTAACAGAGGTAGAGTATAAATGTTTGAAGAGATACCACGACCGCAGACGTCTGCGTCCGTGGACAGAATTTTTAAGCTGCAGTTCTAAAGTGTAGTGAGCACTGTTTTTGTGTCTCTTTGAACAAGTTTGTGAACTTATCAGTCTCACAATGTCTGCAGGCAGACTGAATAAGTGAGAGAGAGCAAGTAAAGGTTACTTCTAGGTTTACTTCTCATGTATGAGAGGCTTTGAATGAGTACTCGTAGTTAGCATGTTATTGCTGCAAATTAGATGACATACATCCATGGTTACATTCAGTCTCGGACTGCGTAACACTTTTTACAATTAAAGTATTCAATATTATATGTAATGATGCACAAAATTGAAGAAGATTTGCAATTTAATAAAACAGGAGTAACCAGGTGAGACTCTTCTATTACACATAAATATTAAAACTGTGCGTCCTAATCAATGCGACAGTAACAAATCATCTCAGCACATCTCAATTCCTAAAATGCATGTTGCAGGGAGTGGAGGCTTGATGAAGGAGCTACAATATGAGCGATGAGATATTACTTCTATTATTATCGTTGAATTCAGGCTGCACCCAACTTGCATATCACTCAATCATAAACCTAGATAATGTCACACTTTGCATAGTACTTTTCATTTTAACATTTGCAGTTTTTCACACAATAAAATATTTGTGTATGTTGAATAAAAAGCTTTATTGTCACATTATGCCATGTTGCAAATTGAATTATAGGTAAATAAGTTACTGTTATGCTCATCTGACAGAAGTCAGAAAATACAAAACAGTGGGCAAATGCAGCTGTGCCACACGTCATATTTAATTAACAACTCCAAAGCAAGGGTGTCCCATTTTGTTGCAGAGGACAATCACTTTAGGAGCTTGGCCTCATGCCTACATAGCGTGTGGCGTGGGAGGTAACGCCAATCAGAGTGACAGACTGACAACCGCTCAATCCAGTATGAATACAGGTGCAGGTAACTGGAGCTATCTGAGCTTATCAGCCATGAGCAGATGATGTCTGTGTCCACGCTGGACACACAGAGAGTCTGCTGGAGCTTTGGCATTTATGACTGTTTGTCATAGTTTATAGTAGTACCAAGTTTATATGTAGTACCTGTGTTGTACTGTTAGCTGAGAGCTAACGGCTCAGAGAGACAGCGCTAACCAGTCATCAGCAGCTGCTGTTAGACTCTCCATGCACACTGAGTCCGCTGGATCTTTGACATTTGTGTGTTAAAGCTTCTGTGTGGTAAATGTGTTGGAACGTTAAGCAAAGCTAGCAGCTCACAGAGGCTGTTTCCAGCGCATGTGTGTCAGTATGGGTACGTAGCAGGCCACAGTCCATAGAGTCGGGAGATGTTGGTTTTATATGAGGGGAAGGGCAGGGGGTGGTTGATGGCAAAAGCTGCCACCATGTACATCAGCTGCCTCCAGATCAGCCAATGGTGAAACTCAATCGCTAATAATAGCTGTTAATACTTAGTTTCAACCAGTAGAGGGGGTCACTATGCATACTTATAGCACAATATTCAATTACTGTCCTAAAAGTCTTGCATTGCCCACTTCCGCTGACGCCAAAAAAACGTTACCTCAGGTAAGAAGTAAAACAAAATAAAGAATACTAGGCATAAATATACAAATACAAACATTTTCAATGATTTTTTTTAAAGGATTTTTTTAGTCTCAAAGCCACACTAGTTTCTTTTACTCATTTGTCAGCATCTTTATTAAAGCATCTTTTTTTCTTTATACTGTCAATGGTCAGCATGGATTATATTGCAGGGGAAGATAACAAGGGGGTCAGGAGGGAGGACAGGGTGTGCTAAATTTGTATTTGACTCCAAACATTACATTTCATAGGAAATCAATCAGAATCACTGTCATTGGCCAGGTATGTGTACACATACAAGAAATTTGAGTCAGGTTTGAAACATGGGCAACATGTTTGGTCTGTAAAAAAAATAAATCCACGCTGCGTCCTCTGCCATTGTGCTGCTCAAATGTGGTAGTCCCCTGCTGAATGTTGCTTCAGGTCTGACAGTCCACCATGGGTGACAGAAAATATTAATGCTCATTCCCGCTGACAGGACGGGTGGTCCGTCTGCCAGTCAGATCTGTATTTGGACAGCCTCTTTCTTTTTACAGACAGATTTGAGCTGGAAGTATTTGCCGACATTTAAAAAAAAAAAAAAAAAACTCCACGTCTGAGCCTGTAACCGGGGCAATGATGATGCTGAGTGACAGACAACTTGCTTGTCATACTAGGGGTCATTTTCTACCACCAATTTCTGGTTTAAAACTCTCTTCTCTGCTATGTCTTGTGAAACTGCTGTGGTTTTATTGTTTCCAAGCATGTGAAAATATGGGACGATGGCAACCGTAAGTAGCAGGCTAATTAACCAGACTTGCTACAATTGCAACTTATGTTAAACCAGATAAACACATGTTTGTATATAGCTTCATATGCACATTTTTGGCATGTGGAGACAATCCAAAGCTTGACAAACCTGTCATGCTTTGTTATGATTGTTAGGCTATGTTTGGATGTTCAGAGGAGGAGTTCATCATTGCACAATTATGTTTATTTGACAGTTGTCTTTGTCTTGCAAACCATTCCCTTACTTGTAACATACAGTTTAAATCTTCTTTAATCTTTGCAGCAGGATATGAGAACATTTGTAGCTTCCTGCAGTCTTAAAAGTATGTCAGCCACAGGAACAGATTGTTGAGGAAGATGTCAGCGGGGTGGAGACCTCAGGAAAGCTCTTAGCATCCCGCATAGTTTCAGGATTGACACTTTGGGAGGCTCTGAGATATTCACAGTTCTCTCTCTCCCGACGGGATGCAGATTGAGATACAGTATATTCATCCTGTATCACTGTAAAGAGCCGCAGTCGGCACAGTTTGTCTGTGTGACGTGACTTAAAAAGTTCAAGGAGATCAGCACTGACATGCATATCTGTGAGGAAAGAAGGAAAACCCATGCTGTGTTTTAGATGTGTTTGCATTTGTGTCTCTGTTTGTGTGATACAAAGAGAGGCTGACACAAAGGAAGGCGGAGTGACAGCTTTACTTACAATGGAGTTAAATCACACTCAGCCTTGTTAACGTAAGCTGTCATCAATTTTGTTTTTGTTTTCTAGTAAACAGTTTTGTCTACAGGCGGGCGTGTGAGCACACGGTTGGAAACAAAGCAGGACAATCTGTTTGTGCCGGCTTTGACTTTAGAGAAATATTGTGGCGTGAATGTCCAGACTGGATGCTGAAATGTGGATGGTATAAAGGAATAGTTCAACATTTTCACTTTCCGGCAGAGAAATAGAAGACAAGATTGATAACACTCTGTGTCAAAACTATAATTCGCTCTTTTATGGGGAGTTAGGTGGACTATTATTTGCAAGGGAGTTGCCAGGCAACCAGCAGAGAAAGTTACTGCTCTAAGCCATGAAATAGTCCAGCACATAAATGGTAAATTCTCATTTTTATACTTTGGTTATTGCGCAGGGTAAACAAATTGAACATACATAGTTTCTTAGTGAGCTTTAGATATGCTGGTAGGTGCATGTTTTACCTTCAGACAGAGCCAGGCTAGCTGTTTCCCCTGTTTTTAGTCTTTATGCTAAGCAAAGCTAACCAGCTGCTGGTATTAGCCTCATATACAACGTACAGACATGAGAGTGGTATTCAAGTGCAGCACAGCACAAGTAATCACATCACTGTAACTTGGTTTTGTTGATGTCCATAAAATTCACTCTCCACTAATGTATTTTTTTCTATTTTTAAGGTATAATCTCTGCTGCACAAAATCTTTTACAGCTGTTTTTTTTTTACAGTCCCTCGACTCACCTCTTTTGTTTGGCTGTGAAATTTAGCCCATGAAGGTCTGAGACTTATGGGTAGTGGCATTTGGTAAATACCTCTAAACCATTAAATAAACAGCAGTATTGGACTGTTTTTCAAAAAAAAAAATTTTTAAAAATACCACCATCCTTATAGACATAATAAGAGAGCTACATAACATAAGAGTTTTCCTACTTCTGGAGCAGAACGGAGACATTCCAGCTTCACCTCAGCTCTCTATAGGGATCTGCTTTTCAGGCCAACTTGCAAACTAACCAAAGCAGCATCTTATTCATCTGTGCACACTGGTTTGTTTACACACGTGAGGCTGCGGGTTGCTGCCGATGTAGCCTATGTACGTGCTAGAGAAGAAACAGCAAACAAGAGAAGGTTAAAAAATACTGGAATTTTTCATCTGTCAAGGTGCCCTTCAGCATAATAGTAAATCCCAGAAGCTTCAGTAGAGCTGCTCACTGGTAAACAGGAGAAAACGTGTGTGCGTGCAGGTTGCTGCTGCTGCTGAGTGCCCAGTCATATTTCCCTGTAATTAAAGGTCAGAAATAGCCCTGTTATGATAAATACTGTATTGTAAGCAAGTGGGTTAATGATTCTGATGTTGTTTTAATAGGGCAAATAGGGCACATGGCACCACATTGTGTGGGTTTCATCCTGGATATGAGACAATATTGGAAACCAACATAGACAGAGAGAGAGAGAGAGAGGGTGTGGGCTTGGAGAGGGGAAAACAGAGACTGCTGAAAATGAGGCTCTCAGATTACAATAGGGTCTCTCGAGCCGTAAAATGCATGATAGCGGTACAGTAGGTGCGAAGAATGATTATTAAGCTGATCAAAGGGAGAGCGGTGCTACTAATTGCTCCCGTAATGTTCTCAGCACTGTACTGCTGGATAAGACTTTGCTCTCCAGGGACGCCGCAGAGATGGGCACACCAGCACTCTTACTCTCACACGCACATATTCACACACACACACACACGCGCGCACACACACACACACACACACACACACACACACACACACACACACACACACAGCACTTCATATGCAGCATTGACTGATCTGACTCTTCCTTGATCCTCCCCTGTAGAGCCCAGTTCATCTGCAATGAGCTGCAGTGGTTAGGGGGAAATGTCTGCCAGGATTTAAATCAGTGAATGAATGAGTGTATCCCTAATAATGGAGGTATACAGAATTCCAAAGTTTGTTGCTTAGGAGCTCCAGGGATCAGTTAGATTTTCAGTTTAATGATTTATGTGATGGACATTGCTAAGCTGTGGAGCATCGCTGGAGCTAAATTAAAATATGACAAAAACAAGCAAAATCAAAATATTAGTACCAGAGAGACTCATGATTGCTAGCAGAAACAACATAAAGCACAAAAGAAAGTAATAGCTGGAGGGATGCATTTCATTTAAATCGATAAAGGGGGACTGTCGTCGTCCTGATTCCTGCGCCTTTAAACACCCTCAGGCTGTAATTCTAATTGTGAATTCGGAGAGAAATACTAGTCAACCTCCTCACCATTTTTCAGCACCTCCATCAAAACCACAGGCCGTCACATGTCGACGTGGGCCATGATAGTGTGACATTGAAACAGGAGTTTGACTTTAAAATGGTGGGCTGGAGGCTGAAATGTTGGCTGAGTGGATAGATTTGCCTTCAGCTTCACTCGCCCAGGTTTAATTTATAACTCTGTGTCACGGGAAAGGTCGTAGGGCTGAAAAACTGTGAATAACATATGCAGTCAGGTAATGCTAGTCTACTTTTATTTTTTAAAAGTAGACAAGTTTCAGAGGATGGTCCTCCAGTATAAGACATATATGTACATTTGTGATTTTAAACTGACAAATAAATTGAAATGTTCCTTTCTTTAATGAAGTCACATCATCTTATTTGCATCCACAACATTTAATTAATTGTAGCTTTATTCCTCACGCACCTCATTCAGCCTCCAAATGATTCACATCCAGTCACGCTGCAAGAATACAGTCATAGTTCTGACTTTTTATTGTCAATCTGATATATATATATTTTTTTATTTGCCGGACAGTACAGGACATTACTGCTAAGCTGTGGGAGGAGAAGTCATGTGTGGCGGTCACAGTATTGTGTCCCACCTGGCAGTAGGGTGATGGATTATAGGAGGAATTTAGAGTAGCTGTGACAGACAGATTCGCCTGAGCTTCAACTGAGCCGCAGACCACAAAATTCTTTGCCATGAAGATGGTGAGAAAGACAGCGTGAAAGTACACAAGGACTACTGTTTCCCACTCAGACAAAATCTATTTCAAATATTCTACTGCTGACATGAATACTTCTACTACTAATACTATAGGCAGCTCTGTACTGATCTTACAAATGACGTAGTTAAGTTAAAAAGTTAAAAATGTTAAAATAATCTGAAAGTTCCTATAACCATTAACATTATTATATTTCTTTATGTTATTCAGATGGTTAAAAATTACTTACTCATGTCTAAAATCAGTGTCTGCTGCTGTCCCAAACCTATTCTTATTTCCTTTCCTGAAAGCTTAAACTTTCAGTCCCTGCTGAGAAGCTTTTACTGAGAAATCCATGAACCGTTTCTCATAGAAAAGTTCCAGCGTAATTTGAAAAAGCCGTCCATCCAAAGTGAAGCTTCCTCTCTATAACATTCACTTTTTGAAGTAAATCAGAGCGGCGCCTCTGTCCCTCCATGTGCCTCAGATCAGTAATAAACTGGCCCTGTCAGCATGCTGCCAAAAAACTCCTTTGTGATTAGCCCTGTGGTTCTGCTTGTGTATTTGATTGACAGGCATCACCCAGGAGATGATCAACGAGACGCGAGCGTCAACAGAGAGGAGGATGCTGGGAGACATTCAGGAACTGATGAGACAGGGAGAGGAGGTCAACCAACAGGACTCTCAGGGAGCCACACTGGTAAGATATTTTCTCCACCAATCTCAATTTAAAACAAGCTGGCTCAACATTTTTTTTTTCAAGTTTATAGATTTTTTTTATAGTCTTTTCTGCTATAAAAAATATAGCTGAATCGAAATTTCTTTGGACCAGGGTATAAAGTAACTGACAAAACATAAGACAAAACATAAAAACAGTACAAAGTTTGAGTTTTGTTGAAAAATTGCATATGATAGGTACATTTTTAAAGGGAAAATCTAAAAATACAATATTATACATACAAGTTACCATTTGTTGTTGCCTTTGGCTTTTGACCATGATCCATTACAGAGACAAAGGCCTGATGCAGGCCTAATGAAGCCTGGTTGATCAAACAAGCAAGCCATCCGTGAAGGCACCCACCTGTCAGTACACGCTGGCTTTACTTCAGAGCCACGGAGTTTGCTACTTGCTTTAAAGTTTTGGTTTTGGTTGCTTAACTATTGTAGGGCTACAGCCATCCTCCACGAGCATTACGTTGTTGAGATTGTTTTTTGCAGTGGAAAGAATAACATTACCTTCACCTGCACACAATTTACATTTGGCAGCAACAATCATGTCGTCGTTCCTCCTTCCTCCTGTCGTCGTGTTTAACTCTTCCGGGGGAAAACACATTCAGTGGCTGTCAATAATTTGGCAGTAATTTAATTCAACTACTCGTTACTGGTGAAAGTAATGTACTATTGTTACTAGTAACCCATGACAAAAGCAACAGCATGAAAGCGACAGTGAGAAGAGAGGAAGTGCGTCAACATAGCTGATTCTAAAATACTAAACTAAGAAATAAGTCCACGTTAGCTGCCTCCAAAGCAGTAGATTCTGTCAAGAGATTCAAACTGTCATGGGTGTGTGTTCTGTGAAAATGAGTGCCACAGAAACGCACCCAGCTCTTAACATATTATCAAGCATCAGAGGTCTGCACTGAGATGAAACAGGAAATGGTTTATAAGTATTCAGGGATCCATCTTTATTATAGATTCACCTTTTAATGATCATGTGCTCTGCAACACATGATCACCCTATAAAACTAATCAGGCATTTAAGAGACTTGTGATAATCTTCTTAAAGGCAAATGAGCTGTATGATTTTATAATGCTCTACAGATACAAAAGTTTGTGAGCAGTGAATATACATACAGTCATGAATTTAAAATGATGTAACAATTGGATTTGAATAAACCTGTAATAATAGATATGTATGCATTAGGGAAAACAATTATGAGAAGCAACTGAGTATCATAAAAGACCATGAAACTGACCATGATACACACATACTCACAGATGTCTGAAATGAAACACAATCCACCATGAGCCCAATAAACAAGCATAAAGGTTTCATTTACAGAAAAAAAGATATGTATATTAATAAGAAATGATTGAATTTTAAACAAAAGATAAACGCTTCAAACATAATGATTCGTGAAATTAATAAATATGGCAGCAAAACAAAGGAAAATGTGAAAAGAATGTGAAGCTGCCTGTGTTTATTATGTGCAATAAACAAAGCTTAGCTTCGGTGCTTTGAGCTAAATTCAGACAAAATAGATTCATGAGGCACAGCTGCTGTAGGTTTGCATTGGTAACCGACCAAAATGGGAACATCATAGACTTAAACAGTACTACAAACTTACTTGTGTAGTAGTACGAGTCATGACAGTCGAACTGACTATAGCCTGCTGGTGATACCAACTTCTACATCCCTGACCTGCTCTAGACACGTTTCCTGAACGTGCCAAACTGCTTAATATGTACTGAAAAGACTGCTTGGGGGGGCTACGGGTTTCACCAGATTTGTTCATGTATTACTGTCAGACAGGACACTCACTCACACTTTTAGTGTCGCTTGTTAGCCTCTGGATACTGTTCCTAGAAGGACAATGAATCATAAATTGCTTTACTTCCACTCAGTACCAGGATGTTGTTGTTTTTGTAGCTTTTAGACTTGACAATTCAATATATTTAGTGGTTTGACCTTGAGTCAACGCAACAGTCAAACTCCTTTCCATCGGACATGTCAGCATTAATTGGCAACAAAAGTTAATTAACATTAATCCATCTGTCATGTCCTTTTGTTTTTGAATCGTGCTTTCATTCTTGTATGTTCATTCTGGTTATGTAAGATTCATTAGAGAGGATGCAGACATGCATGGGAATTTTTTTTATACTGAGTCCCAGCCACACACTTCCGTGTAAGTCTTTTGTTTTTGTATTATTGGGGCAGTGTACTTAATAAATAAAGTGGTCACTGACGTATTAATCAGTCAAGTAGAGCACAAAGAATTGCTGTCATATAATTTCCTGATTGAAGTGGTATATGTCAGAATATATATACTCTATGTATATGTCAGATGCCTTAATGAAGCCTTTATTATTTTAGGGACTTAGCTACGATGAGGGAACACACTGACAGATCACTGGATGGAAATAGCGAGGGGACATTACATGGTAGTAGCCCAAAATAACCCTGTTAAGCCTTAAAGTCTTACCACAGATTGTCTGATTGAGCTGCTTGTCTCCCCGTTTTATGCGTTCTGTTAATCTTCATTCGAGCATGATGAAGCAAACTGGAGCATGCCTTATTAAAATCTCTGGCAAAGAAGAGAGGAAGAGACCTGGAACTGGTAGGAAGTTATGTAAGGTTAATCTTTTGTTTTCCACTGATATGCATGTTGTGTCCTTGTTTTGATGTGCAGGAACAATGGTTTTCATCTCCTGTGGTTGAAAACGGGGCTTGATCAAACTCTGAGAGGATTAACAGTTTATTTGACAATTCATAAAGTTATCCCAGTTTCATTTAACTGATGCAGACAGGGTTGGAATGAGTACTAAGCACATTTACTCTACTAAGTACAATTTTGTGATACTTGTACTAACTTGAGGATTTCCATTTTGTGGTACTTTATACTTATATTCCACTACATTTTAAAATATTGTGCTCTTTACTTCACAACCTTCATTTGACAGCCTTACTTTCTAGTTCCATTGCAGATTTAATTTAAATTAATACATTAAAAAGACAAAATATAAATCAACAAATAAGTTCTGATATATTATTATAGGCTAACAGCAGTATATACAGTTATTCAAATTAGCCTCACCTTTATCAGCTGCAACATTAAAGTGATATACATTACTCATTATTATCTAGTAATATATATTATTCTGAAATGGACCATTCTGTATCTGTATGAGTGCTTTTATTTTGGCACTTCTAAGTTTATTTTCTACTTTTACTAAAGATTTTCAATTCAAGACTTTCACTTGTAACAGAGTATTTTTACACTGTTCAATACCCAGGTACTTTTTTTTCCACCGCTGCAAATAAATGATTTATCACTTCTAGAGGTAGTAAGGAAGTACAACTTACAGTATGTTGGTGTGAAAAAATTATTAATTTATGTCACAAACATTGTAAAAATAATAATTGTTTTTTCTAGACAGGCATAAACAAAGTGCTTAACAGAATGCATTAAAAATAAACAGGAAATGCAGCATAAGAAATAAGAAATAAGAGTTATCTGTCCTCTAAACACACTCACAGTCACAGGGGAAATCCTGAACAGGTCGTCAGTCCCCTACACAGCTAACACAAACAATAGGCGGATCGAAACACCTTCACAATCACACCTACCGGCAATTCAAAAGTTTCCAGTTCCCCTAAAGGGCATGTCTTCAGACAGAGTTAGCCAAAAACTGGATAAGACAGAGTAAGCTTATGCCAGCAAGCTTCGGGCAAGAGGTAGGGTATACCCCAGACAGGCTGCCAATGAAACTGTGAGAGGAACCTGAAATGCACATCAAATTATGAAGCTTATAGTTTTTCACATTTGTGATGCTAGCAGTGTGGCTCTCGGGATAGCAGTGTTTGTCAGTCCACCACTTTGGTCCAGATGGAAATATGTCAACAATGACTTTGGTGATCGCCTGACTTTTCTTCTAGCTCCGCCATGAGGCTGACATTTTTAGTTTTGTCAAAAAGTTTTAGATAGAGTGGCATTAAATTTGATAAATCATAAGGGGGTGAGTTGTAATAACTTTGGTGATCCCTTTCAAATGTTTTCATTGTCCAGTACTTCATGAAAAATAGCTGTAAAACTAATAACATTCTCATCAGCCTCAGCTGTACTTTGTGCTAAATGTTTTTTTTTTTTTTGAAGATATTTTTTTGGCCTTTTTCAAGCTTTATTTTTGACAGAGACAGCTGAAGAGTGACAGGAATGTGGGGAGAGAGAGATGGGGAACAACATGCAGCAAAGGGCCGCAGGTCAGATTCGAACCCTGGGCCGCTGCTGAGCCTTCACACATGTGGCGGATGCTCTACCAACTGAGCTAATCGAAACCCCATACTTTGTGCTAAATGTTAATCTAGTATGCAAACACGCTGAACTAAGAAGGTATATCACGTGCTAGACATCAGTATGTCAGAATAATGTCATGAACTGTGTCCTTGGACAAATAATAAAGAAACCTGAAATTGTTCTCAATTTTTTTTACCATGAGAGATGCTGCCCTGCAGCAACGGGTCTCATTCATCCTCAGCACCAGCCGGAAGGCAATAATACTAGACAGACCCGAGCCCTCCAGGAACTGATAAACCATAATATTCCTGAAATGCTTTGAAGATGTCCTCTTATTGTAGCATCTCTGCTAAACATCCACTGAAACATGTCCGGTACTTGAAAATCAAGGAGCCATTGAGATAACTGATGTGCTATGAAACCTAAATTCAGCCTTTACACTCTGCTTTCCAATTATTTTCAGATGTTTTGCTGTATATGCATTTACTGTGGGTTAAAAAACAGTCACATAAAAGCTGCTCATAAAAAAGGCATTTAAAATGCTCCAGTATAAGTCACAAACATGTAGCACTGTCTCCCACTCTTGCTTTCTAGGAGACAGATAATGAACACCTTTATGATAAAATCGCTGCACAAATGATGCCTGCAATTACCTTTCATGTGTCACCGTTTGTTATATTTATATTAATTAATTTTTCTTTAAAGGTTTCTCTTTCTTTTTGCATTCCTTCTAGTGTAGTACCATTTTATTGTGTGGAGTCATTACAATGAAAATCACCATATCAAGTGCATGTGTCCGAGCCCCTGCAGCGCACAAGGCTGTGATTTTCCTCTGCCAGTTACAGTACATCCTTATTTCCGCATGAGGATCAATAATGGTGGATCTTATGTTGAGAACGTTTCTCTCTCTGTCTCTCCAGTAACACTAACCTGCTTGTTATTTTAGACCCGTATGTTTGAGGTTTGAATTTTACTAAGGTGTAAAGTTATTGCCTGAGAAATCCATCAGGTTTCATTCCTGATATAGATGAAATAGGTTGTGTGTGTGTGTGTGTGTGTGTGTGTGTGTGTGTGTGTGTGTTTCTCAGACAGATTCACAGTGATTTGCAGGCACAGAAAATCCCAACAAAACAGGACAACTTTAATTATTAATCTTCACATAATGTAGCTAAATTGTCTAGGTACCTAAAATGTACATAAGTCATTTATTCAAGCAAATCAGTCAAAACAAGCAATTTGAAAAGGTCATCTGTGGCACTGGGAACTTAGTTGGTCTTCCTCTGCCTGAGGCCTAAGCCAAAAAAAATTTGAGTTTGAACAGTGGCTGTGTAACATGAGTTTGTACTGAGTAGTTCGGAGAAGTTTAAGAGGTTGAGACATGAGTTAATATAGTAGTGGCTCACCTGGTAGAGCGTACGCCTCGTGCATCAAGTACTTAGTGTGGTAACCCTGTTTCGATTCCAGCCTGCGTCCTTTGTGGCATAAATGGTGTGCAGTGATTCACTCTTTTCAGCTCCTGTTTAAATGTTTCCTCACCTGTGGAGTGGGTCTTCTCAGGCTAGGAGGATCGTTTTTTAGCCAAAACCTCCATCAGCTTGAAATGATGGCAGAGCCTTTTTACAACGCTGGACCTAGTTCAACAAAACATTATTGATCGAAGGTGCCCAGTGCTGCTCCCACATCCCCAGACTTGGATGCAAGTGAATACCTGATGTCTTACATGGTCAGCATGTTTTGAGTTAGTAGTACATTATTCTTTGGCATCTAAAATTGAAATCCACATGGGGTTTTATGCACAGCGCATAATCTATTGAAAATCCTGTGCACTGCAAATCCAAATCATTGTTCCCCCTCTGTCCTTGCAGCTCCACATTGCAGCAGCAAATGGCTACGTGCAGGCTGCAGAGCTGCTACTGGAGGCGGGAGCTCGCATGGACCTGAGAGATTCAGATGGATGGCAACCTCTTCATGCTGCAGCGTGCTGGGGTCAGGTAAGGTAAACATAACAGGAAGCAGGAAACAGATAAGCTCGCACATACAAAGGCTTTTGAAACCATTAACATAATTTGCTCCTGTTGTTATTGTTGTGGTTTCAGATGCATGTGGCAGAGCTGCTAGTGTCTCATGGAGCCAGTCTTAATGCCAAGACCTTCCTCGAGGAGACCCCTATAGGTATATTTATACCCAAACACTCTCTTATCAAAACAACCAGTGGGGTGGGGCTGAGAAAACAAATGTGTTATCTCAGCGGGGTCTCATTACCAGCGTGTTCAGTCCATTCAAGTTTTACATCATGGGTTTGTTCTGTTTGAATGTTGATTTTGAGCAAATATAAACATTCTTGTGCTATTTTATCTCACATTTATATGTTAACAGTCAGTATGAGATATTGGTGGCATTGCTAAAGAGAATCTAAACAAATAAGTTTTCATAATCTTGGTTTTGTTCTTTTATTTTATAAGAGAGCAGCAAAGCATGACACTTCATTTTACAAAATAAAAGCTGACATTTCCTGTCCTTTATCCTTCTCATCTCAAGATCTGTGTGAGGATGAGGAGTTCAGAGCCATCCTGCTGGACCTGAAACACAAACATGATATTATCATGAAGTCACAGCTCAAACACAAAACCTCCCTGTGTAGGCGAACGTCCAGTGCAGGCAGTCGTGGGTAAGTGCTGACATCTGCTGGTGTGACTGCTGCTACTACGAGTGGTGCCCCCCCCCTCCCCTCCCTTCATTTCAATCTTAGAGAAATCCTTTATAATAAAGCGAACCATCACTACAGTGTGGAGTGTTTTGTCTCAGTTCTGCTCTCTGCAGAGTTTTTGTAAATGATTTTTGGATGTGCATACTCCAAACTTGAGAAGTCTAAGCAAATCCAGACAGTATTATTTATATCTACATTAAGTACTGTAGATATTGTAATTAAGTTTAGAAAATGCTTTATTCTTTTTTTGTTGCCGTTGTTTGTTTGTTTCTCTGCTTGCATTATCTCACTGGAAACTGCTGTGTCTACAGAAAAGTGGTGCGCCGAGCCAGCCTGTCAGACAGACACAACTTGTGCCGAAAAGAGTACGAGACGGAGGCCATTGTTTGGAGGGGAGGCAGGGAGGAGGAGGATGAAAAGGAGAAAGAATCTGATCAGGAGAATATCCAGGTGGTGCATGTAAGTCTTCAGGTCATTCATCTTTTATTCTTGTTACAATTTTTTTAGAATTAGACTGAATTCATCCTCTGTGTTGTGGTGACTTCCTGCACATAACTTGCCAGACACATACGACCTGACATAACTTCTTTGAGATATTTTTAGCACAACTATAAAGGCATTTTTAATATCAGGAATATAATCCTCTCTCCCACACATGAAGAGTTTAAATGTCAGGTTTTGGTGTACGGGTATCAGAGCTAAAGATGTTCCTTAAAACCAGTCACACAGGAAGAAACCCTCAGTGGAAAAAAATGTGAACACAATCCTCCACCATCAGTAGAGTCAATAGATAAGAATGCAGCAGAGAAGAGGAATGGAGTGCGACAGTTGCTTTTCCTCTACTAGAAAAAATGCTGTGTGTGCTACTGTCTGCAGCATATTGAGGCACATTATCAACTGGTTATCAAAAGGCTTTAAGGGATTTGTAGGAAGTCATGATCTGAAATAGTAAGTACATTGATGACATTGTCACAAAATAATTTCTGAGGGTAGACTTAGGCAAAACAATTAGCCTTACGTCTCATTTTATCTGTGCTTGGTAGCTTGAGAACCAGATCAAAGATATCTGATTTCCCCCATACAGAGTCAGTGAACACGTATTTAATCATCCAAAAGAGAAGCCTTATAGCGGGATTAAAGTCATCTTTATCGATGTCCTGCAGGTCAAGCCAGTCGTAGCCGTGGAGCTACCAGACAAGCCCAAGCTGCCCACCATCCTCAAAGATGGCAACAGCAAACAGAACGGCCTTATCTCCACGACAACGTCCACGCCGCCGCAACAGCCCTCCAACGGCAACACGCCATCGTCTGATAAGGGCGGGGTCATCACCGCTCAGCCCACCCAGGAGGAAGCCTGGCCGAGAGAGCGTGCTCAAACTCTGTCGGAGCTCAAGAAACAGAGGGCCGCTGCCAAATTGTTGAATCACCCCTTGTTCAACGGTCACCTAGGTAACGGCTCCACAGACTCCTTCACTGATGCCAAAACCAACTCCGAGGACCCCCGCATGCCACTGGTCTCATCCAATGGCAGCGCGGTGTACTACACGCCGGCCAGTGGAGACCCGCCGCTCCTCAAATTGAAGCAGCCAATAGAGGAAGAGCAGCCGAAGATGCGGACCTGCTGCTGCGTGTCATAGCGCCCAGGTCATGTGAATGTTGACGGAACAGAAAGTGTTTGCACAGAGAGGAGGGAAATGAACAACGTGCTGTAGAAGGGAGGAGAGGAAGGAGAGAGTGTAATCTTTTGACGTCCTATTCCTCCCCTTTAAACTTCTTCCAGAGATGATGGCTCGCCTGAAGAAGGTGTAGAAACTTATCCTAACCTCCCTGCCATGAGACACCTTCCCCAAACTCAGGCATGCTTCAAGTGTAGCAGAAAAAGGAAAGGAACTGAGCAGTGCCACTTTTGTCACATGGATTAAATTCCTTCTCATATATGGAGTCTCTCTACAAACGCATAGAAAGAGCGCAAGAAGCTGTCACTCTGTCCCTATGCACCTTAAGGAATAAAGGTGTGGACAGTTTTTTTTAAGCTTTTCACCTGGAACGTATCAAAAATTTTGAATCAGGACGGTAGAAAAGAATTCAAGGTACAAGGTGCATGTTCTGCCCTCAGATATGAAGATGGAAGAGATTTTTTTACCCTACATATGGGATGGTTATCATGTTATTAAACAGCAGGACAAGCTCTTGTTGTTGTGAAACCACATTGTTCTGTTTTTTTTGTCACATTCTTGCCATTTTCAAATGTGCAGGAAGGCCATCACAGAACGGTCCAGATGTGTTACATCATGTTGTGCTACAACATATCAGAAGCAGCGAAACGTAGCAAAAAGAGATCTGTGACATCTTTTTTGAAGTATCGATCATGTTAAAATGCTGCCTGCATAAGTAAAGGGAAGGAATGCCATAAAACAGTGTTAAAATATTCAGGAAGTGTACTTCTACAGCAAGAGATAATAGGAAGTATAGTAGTGCACTAGTGTTTGAGACTGTCACTATATTCTGTTAAACGTCATCTCACCGTCCTCTCATATAAACCCTGAACTGACAGGTCATGCTCTGTTTTATGCACAATCCACTTTGTGCTCTCTTGTTTAGATAATTTAAGCAAACATGGTTGAAAATTACTGTACATTTCTTTATTTATGAAATTAATGCAATGTGTAAAACAAACAAACAAACAAAAAAAAAACATGTTTCCTAAAGTTGAGTGTATTTATTATTTGGATGGTGTGTGGAGAGTGTGAATGCAATATAAGATGAGCTGGAGCGTCTTCCAGCAAAGCACCTTCTGACATGAAAAATCAAACGTTAAACTGATAAAGTGAAGTAAGGGTTTCTGTCTACTATATGTACATGCTATTAAAATCACACAAACAAGTCATCCTGTTGGGATGGATTTCATATTTGTGTCACTACAAATAACAGTGTTATTTGTTTAAGTTGTGTTTTTTTTTGTTGTTGTTGTTTTTCTGGTGGCCATTGTGTGGCTTTATCTTCTCCCAGTCACTGTATTTGTTAACAAAAATTGTAAATGTTATGTAATGAATTATTGTAAGTATAGTATGAGTTTTCTGAAGATACACATGGACTCTATGCTTGCCTCATTACACATTAATCCACACATGGATTTGGTCTTTAGTGAGCCCGCACCATTATGTCAACACAAAATATAAACTTGCCAACCTATAAACAAATACTAGAAGTGGTTTCTCTGCTTAACTAATAAAAGAATGGTTTGACATTTCGAGAAATATGCTTACATGCTTTCTTGCTGATAGTTAGAGGAGAAGATCGATAGAACACACTGGTTTGTAAGTTTAATGTAGCTGAAAGCAGCAGCTAGTTAGCTTAGCTTAGCATAAAGACTGCAAAAAAAGTGGAAACAAGTCTTTCTTGGCTGGGTTCTGTGGTTTTTGTACAGATAACAACTTAACAGCCCTTTTTCAGAGAAGATATTTTGACTTATAGCACAAGGTGGAACTACAAACATTAACAATGGCTCTGTTCCATTAAGTGGCCCAGGAAGCCTCTCTAGTGAGCTAGCATGTACAATACCAAACCATGGATCTGGCTCACCTAAATGGAATATGGCCACCCTTAATCTCATTAATTACGCTTACACTGACATGTCGAATGACTGCCGTGAAAACGTGAGCTGTAAGCAGTTTTCTTTTTTACTGAGTCAGGTTAGCAGTTTCCTGTGTTACTAGTTTCTGTGCTAAGCTAAGCCAATCAGCTGCCGGCTTTACCTTCATATTTAACAGACAGACATGAGAGTGGTGTCAACCTGCTCATCTTACTCTCATCAAGAAAGCAAATAAACATATTTCCAAAAATGTTGAACTACTCCCTTTGTCTAATAACAGCTCCTCTAATCTCCTTGTGAGTGCCAAAGAGTCTTCCATGTTTAAAAATATGTATATATATATAAGGACACAAACTTTGGGTCCTCTTTGCTGTTATAATTTGTTTCTGATGACCAACCCTTTTAAACATGTGATTACCCACAATGCCACTATCACTTTATCCCCACAACATCGACTGTACAGTGTCAAATATTTGTACAGATGCATTTGTAAATATGTTTGTATTAGTATCCCCTTATCTGTTCCCATGAACTGCATTTACATGTCTGTGTTGTTACTGTTAAACATATAGGAAAATACAATTACCCACTTTGATGAACAATGAACAGTGTTAGCAAGCATTCGGTTGTCGAGGGGTAAACTGTGAGTCAATGTAGACCTCCTTAGTAGTCCAGCAGTCTTAAATCTATCTGTAAAGTTGAGTGCACCCAGGTATCAACGTCATATTTAATATTTTTCCCCTGCTGTTGCGGTGACCAGTGTCTGCAAGTCATAGGGAGGAGTTTGTTTTTCAACTCAGTTTGAGGAAGTACAAATTACGTCACAGTCAAAGAGATTGCTATATCCCCTGTTTTTGGTTCCTTATTTAGTATCCATCATCTTATTATGAGTCAGCTGAAATTCATTAATGTTATTCCAATTAATGTTTGTTTGAGCTGCTCCATTTAAATCTCAGTTTTGCCTCCTTATTAATGAATTTCAATCTCACTGAATTGTGATTTTGAACTATGACCTGGTTAGTGTTCACCAGAAAGGGGACAGTCACCTGTTTAAAAAGTACCCTGTGTTCTCATGGTATATATATAGATCAAAGCTTGTGTTTGTCTGCAAGCCTCGTCTATAAAGGATAAGATTATAAAGACGAAAAACTACTGATTTTGTAATTACTGGAATATATTGATGGTTGCATTAACATATTTTGAATAAATGGTATATTTTGAGAATTTTACATGGTCTCTTCTGATTTAGTAAAGCTCTTTTGTGTTGCGTGTTTGGGTACAATGGATTTCTTGCTATTTTAATTGTAATGTGCCATCCAGGCCTGGACACAAGCAGAAATGCCAAACATCTCTTGTAGATTGAATATCTGTTTGTTGGATAAAATAAGACATTTGAAGACATCACCATGGGCATTTTATAGACCAAACAGTTGATTGAGAAAGTCATCAGCTGATAAAAAACAGCCTCACACCTTATTCCTAAAGTCAGATACTGCATGCAGCTCACATTTGCATGCCATATGAAGGTCATCAACAATTTATTTTACCCTGAGACGTCTGCTTTCTCTGCCCTACAGCTCCTTTTTGTTCTGAAACAGGCAGAGGCTGGACCGTCCTTCACCACACAGCTGTCAGGGTCTTGGCCCAGCATCAACTGCTTCCTTCAATGATTTTCTGTGTTGTTTTTTTCACCCTCCATTCTCTTTGTGAACTTACTCTCATTCAGTGGCTGTAGGGTCAGCGGGGTCAATGTTTCTACAGGCTGCACCCAGCAGTCATTGCTCAGACACAGAGAGTTGGGTTAGGGAAACGAAAAAGCAGTTTGGAGATGGTAATATTTAATGTTTCTCAAAGTTTATCGTGAGACACATTTTAGGGATTGCTTTCCGGCCATTTAACATAAAGTACTCTTTCTGCACTGTGACTATTTATATGGAAACAGCCATTGTCTCAGTTTCTTCAATCTCCAGTTTCATTGCTGTTTATTTTAGGGGAGTGACCTCTTGGCACGGATATACTGTAGTTCTCTATATTTTATAGACAGGCTTATCAGTATTTACAGTACATTAGGATGTCACATAAAGTAACACCTACTGACTCAGAGATTTGAAAAATAAACTATCGGTACTAATTTGACAAACATATACATTAGATTAGTCTTGTATCACAGTGTCTTGAGCAAATGTTAGATGTCAACTGAAGCTCCCAGTGGACACAGTCAGTATGTCTAAAGCATATAGACACAGGAGGACAATAGTGCTGAAAACACATGATCCACACTGCATTAACCTCCTCTGTGTAGCCTGGCTTTGCTATTGTGCCTGAGCTACACTGAGTCCAGGCCAGCTGGCTCCAGTCCAAGTGCTTCAGTCCTCTTCACTGAAGAGTGAAGTGGATCAGTGCCAGAAAGAGCATACAGACATATACTGACCCCCCTGCTGACCACATGAATGAAGGGATGATAATGATGGAAGGCACTGAGAAGCGGTCACGAGTGTGGAGGATAAAGTAGGAAAATGAACCAATGCCAAGAGTTGTTTAGACACTGACCAGCATGATGGAGGGATGGATGGAAAGTAGGGATCTTTACACTGATTAAATAAAGAAGGCATGCAAATGAAGGGTGGATGGCAAGACTGAAAGAGGGCCTGTGCTGGGAGGAGGCCACTGCTATTCACCATCCTGCCAGCTTGTTAGAAGATGGATAGAAGAGCTGCACAAAAACAACGGATGGATGGAGGGATGGCTCAGTGGGTCAGAACTTCTTCCTCATTCCCATGATCTGTTGGATTTAACAGGGCTTCAACAGTAGAGCGAGTCCTGCAAGTCAATGTCTGTCTGTCTGACACTGTCAACCAAGGTATTACCATTTGGAGATTGAGTCAGTAGCTACTAACACTTGAAACTAATGCTGAGTAATATAGTTGAGCTACACGCACAAGTGAGTGCAATACCAGTCATTCCAGCACAACTGAAATAGCTCATCAACTTGGGGATGAATTGGCATAAAATGTTATACAGACATTTATGTATCTCTCAGGATGAACTGTTATAACTGTAGTCATCCCCTGATATTTTATCTAAGTGTCATCATCAGGTCAGTGTTTGAATTTGTCGAATACTTTGTTTTTTTTAAACCATAAAACTACAAAACTAATGACAATCTCATCAGCCACAGCTATACTTTGTGTTCACTGTTGATTAGCAAATGTTAGCATGCTAACACACTAAATTAACATGGTGAATATGCCTTCTAAACATGAGCATGTGAGGATGTTAGCATGCTGATCAGAATCAGAATCAGAAATACTTTAATAATCCCAGGGGGAAATTATTTAATGTTAATTTGATTAACATTGATTAACAAAATTATTTGATGTTAGCTTTCCACTCAAAGCACCGTTGTAGATCAGCCTAACACGGTTATAGGTGGCTGTAAACTCTTCTTCTGATATTTATATACATCATTAAATACTAAATATAAGTAACATTATGTAAGATTTGTAAGCCGTCGGCTTCTTGCTCTCACTCTCTTCTTTTCTCTTGTTAGCTTTCTTTATCGTCCTCTTTGGTCTCTTTGCCTATGCCATTTGCTATGTCCATAGAAGTTGCTGAGACCAGTTATATTGCACTATCACCTGGCTCCGGTTCTAGCACAACACTAACAGCACTCTCCGTCAGCATCCACCCCTGTTTCGGGCCTGAAAACTTTCCCCTCCCAGTAGTCCAATGCTTCTTTGCTACAATTGTAAAGGCCAACACTCTCCTGGTGCTCTGAGCACCTAGTCTGGAGCAGTATGTTATAGTAGTATGTTATTAACTGAGCTAATTAGCATTAGCTATAGTTCACAACAATTTTCTTCACTGTTCATCAGAAAACTCTTTAAAGCCATAACACGTACCTGGAGCCCAAAGTTACATAGTGTAAGAACAGGTGTATGGGCACAGACTGGGAATGACAAAGACACAAATCACTCAAGGACAAGTCAGTGTAGCACCAAAAGGATAATGAAGGTGTTACTTTGTGGTAGAAAAGTGACATGTCGCTTTAAAAATGTCAAATTAATTTGATTCAGTGAGCTCTGATCCACTGTTCTATCTCTTCAAATGTAAAACAAAAACTTGAGTAACTGATTTAGTTTTTAATTACAATTTACTGAGAATCATAAATTTACACAGCACATTCTATAAAACAGTAACAATATGTTTCAATCATCACAATACAAGTAAGTAAAAGTCTTGTCACCTCTCAAACATGTCAGAAAATGATTTCAGTTATTTTTTTAATGGCAGATTTTTTCGAGTTCTTCCCAGTACCTATTACAATCGTTTTCCCCAGGAACACACTGCACACTTTAGGAATGGGATGTGCCACTGATGAGATCCACTCATTTGAGTTATGATACACACCAACAGCCCTGCAGTATAAGCCTCTGCACAACTTCAATTTTAAGGGTCCACAAAAAGTTAGACTTATTTTACTAAACCTGAATAAACTGGTTTTCTAAGTGTGTCACCGGGGCTCTGACTTTTCCTTCCTTTGCAGTTTTTGGAATGTCCTCCTCCCTCTGCGTCAGCCCCTTAGCTACGAAGGTTATAACAGGTCATGGTGCTATCAAAAGCAATACTCAGTGACGTGCAGTTTAAACACTGATGGAAAATCATGCATCGGAAATATGATGAAACATAGAATCAGATTTATTTTGGGTGAGTCATGAACAGTCTTGTTGTGTAGTTGGGACTGGCTTCACTTGGCACTACTGTGGACTGACATGTCTGTGACTCAGTGGTTATGAAATCTCCCTGACCACAGCAGAGAGCATTACATTGGAAGTTACATCATTTTCATTATAACTGGGTCAAAGGGGTAATTTGTCACTTTATGAAGCAAGAAATACACTGGCCTGACCTATGTGGAGGTGGACAAATTACTGGAACATGAAAGCAAACCAGTAGAACAAGACTCAAAATCCACCGCAGCAATAACACAGTCACAGTAACTAAAGACTGTTTTATTATTTACTCTGTTCACTATCTGTCCAGTAACACTATTTTTAATAACTGAATGGATTTTCTAAAGTATTGTACTGTTGGAGTGAGTGCATTTGACAACTCAAGCATGTTTTTGTATTTCAATAAAGATGAATGATGTGTAGGTAGCATGTGTTACTATGAGAGTTTAAAACAGACAAGTCATCTTGAAAACTGAATGAACAGTGTGTTCCCCGAGGAAAACTACTAAATAGGCCTGCAGATAAATTTAGCTGAAAAGTGAAAGTAATGTGAATTTTTGCCCCCTTTTTATAAACCAATGTCAACTTGTGACCCCAAATCATAGGTCATGGTTGAGTTATGAGTTCTTACCTAAAATATTATTATAGTCACATTTTCCATGTCATGCTCTGTGTGGGACTGTGCTGTCTTAAGTCTTTATAAGGAACTAGAGTGAACTTCTTCCCCTTCTTTCTGGCTGTGGGAGGTAGTTCACATTAACAGTACATCTGACTTCTACTTAAATATCTAACATCACATTTAAACATTCACATTCAATGTTGTCCCCTACTGGCAAATTAATGTTTCATTCTTAACTAATAAAACTATACTTTAATCAACCACAAATATGAAGAGAGGGTTTAAAATTGATAGCTATTTTAAATCAGCACAAATGTTGATCTTGTGGCTCTCCCGAGGAAAGGTCAGAGGCACCGGTGCTGAACTAACCGTGGGCCGTTTTTTGTGGCTTCCTGCCAAACATCCCACCCTCTTCTCCCTCTTCACCCCTCCTACTCACTCTCACTACTTTCTCTCTGCCTTTTATTTCAAGTGTGCCGTTGCATTTCTAACTGTAACGTGTTTGAGAAAAAGAGCTATAAATGTCACAGGATAGAATTACCCCTTTACATCTGAAAGTAGACCATGTTTGTCACATGATAGCAATTACCGCAGACATGATTCAGAAATATTTACTTTTTCAGACTGAAGCATATGTAAAGTGAGGTTTCTGATCTTGTGCTCTCCCACCACTTCCTTTCTATCTGGTTTACGAAAAACCCAATAGACATAACTTCTATCTGTTTTTGCATAGGCATGCAAATTTACATGAGAAACATAAAGGCAGTGGTGCAAAGTAACACACATTTACTCCAAAACTATACCTTTAATACCTGTACTACTAATTTTTTGAGGTACTTTTACGATTTCCATTTTAAGCTCCGACTCCATTTCAGAGAAATATGGTAGTTTTTACTCCACAGCTATAGTTACTAGTTACTTTGAAGATTTTACATAGAAAACAAATGATTATGTTACAAAATACTATTATTCTTATAGATTAAAGTACTCAACAACACATAAAGTTCTTTAAATTAGTTCCACCTCAATCAGCTTAAATATTGAAAAACTGTTGTAATGTGATAATGATGTGGGGATCATTTTTCCACTTGGTTAGCATTTTTACTTATTTTTCAAGTACATTTTGGTTCCAATTTTTGGGTCTTCTACTTAAGCAAAATTGTATGTATATATCTTTTCATGTAGTAGTGCTGCTTCTTCTAAAATGTCTCAATACTTCCTCAACCAGAAGAGGAAATAAGACAAAAAATGCTTTACCTGTAAAAATAGCAACATCATGCTGACTTTAAAATATCTTTTCTTTGTCCTGGTTGACCAGACTTATCTCCCCATAACATACATTAACATCCAAAAACAAAGATGATAAGGGCCAACGATGAAAACTAGGACATTCCGTATTGTTAATCATAAGTATGTGCAATTGCGTCGCTGTCTTTGTTGTACCTTCAGCATGTTCATACACGTACCTTTTTTCCTTTTTATGAACTGTTTGTCTAGATTGTGTAATACGGAATTGTTTCCATTTGAAGAACCTGTGTGTAGGATTTTTTGGTGGTGTAGTTGTGGATTGCAAACCACCGCATGAAGGAGAAACTATGGTGGCAGCCAAAAAAGCTCAGGGCTGCTGTAGAAACATGGCGGTTCAACAACTGGTGGACAACTGTGACTGTAAATATAAAAGGCTCATTCTAAGGAATCAACAGCATAAGGAATATTATTTTATACTAATGAAAACATAGTTATGCATATCATATTCTATTTCTACCATATCATGTAAATAGAGCTGCTCATATCTTATGCACTGGACCTTTAATCTTCAGTTTCTTTTCATGTCTCAAAACTTTGATCTCTTTCCTCAGTACTAGGGCTTCACTCTAATAAAAATAACACAATTGGATATAAACCTGCCTGGTTAAAATAAGTTAATGAATAAAGAAATTGCTTTGACCCCTCACAACATCTGTCAAGAATAGCGGTCTCTAGTTGTACTGTAGGATAATCCTATAGCCTGTCTGGCTCTAAAACCACGTTACATACACCCCAGAGACTGTTCATGATATAACTCAATTGTGAGAATTAACACGGTTACACCTTTAAATACCCCCTCCCTTCTCTCCAGTCTTTACTATCTGCGATTGCGCGTCAGCCCTCATTGGCTGTTGGTGATAATCGGTCAACAAGAGGTCCGGAGGGAGGCAGGAGGGTACAGGGCAGCATGTTTACAGCTACTTACAGTCCTAATCAGTAGTTCTGAACGACTCAGTCGCTGTATTTGATTTTTTTTCCCTTTATATTCCTCCGGAGACACGGCGCTCGTTTCAGGGCGGACAATGTTTCTGTGTCGCACGGGGAGGTTGCCTGCAGCAGCAGCGGTGGCTCTGGATCAGGCTTTCAAGTCAACGGGCTCGTTTCTAGTGCAAGTTAAAGCAAACAGACTGAGGGACGTCACTTTGACATTACGTAAGGACTACACGTCTCAGGAAGGCCGGTGTTTCTGTGTATTCGTCCACGATTCAACTCGTGCGCACCTGAAGAAACAACAACCGGACCCGCAACCCGTCCAGAACTGGGACACCTCGTCTGGTTTTGTAATTTCGGACTGGGTACATCCATCCAAAAAGGCGCAAAGTGACGCCAGTAAATCTGATATTATCAGACAGCTGCTTCATGCAAACAGACGCTACAGCAGCAGAGGGGGGCTCCCGGTGGGTGATGTTTTGTGTACAGGTAACTGGGGGGTTTCCAGTCGACACTGCTCCACCAGGACCATGCACACCACTGCCACATCCACGAAGAAGCGCGACACCGGCGAAGAGCAGACGGCCGACAACAACAAAGGGGTAATTTAAACTATTCAGCTCGAGTGTTTGTCTGACCCCCCAGCTCAGTTCACAAGAGCACACAGGTCCGAGTCTGTCTGTCAACTGGTGGGAGAGTCTTTGTGTCCCGGTGGTGCCAGGATTGAACTCAAAACCATAAAATATGCAGAAAGCTGCCTGCCTGCCTGCCCGGGCCTCATGCATACAAGCAGGCAGGCTTGTTATACAACACTGCGTGACGCGCTCAGCTGTGGGTCGTCTGCATGTGCCAGGAGCCTTACAGGAGTTCATGTATAATTGACGTGCAGGAGTGTCATTCACAGAGATGATAGGAGTGAGAGAGAGCATATGCTGATACACTGTTCAAACTGCATTTTTGCTGCCTCCTTTTCATACAAACTCATAAGATATTTTTGTCCAAACACATCTCGTTAAGGAGAAAACACACATGCTCTGATAGTGAGTCAACTACAGAGCAGTAAAATTGTGGGTGAACTTGAACCTGCACTGAGCACAACACTGTTATACTGGTGTGTCTTCTATTATCTATGTTCTGTAAGGCTGTACCTCTGCTATCCATTGCAAGTCAATAGTCCCAAGTGAGTGTGTGTGTATATATAGTGATCTAAATACATCCCAGTACATGTGCTCAGAAGAACATGGCACCCAGCAAAATGATGTTTGTAACCGCAAAATGATCTACTTGGCACACTTTTAAAAAGTGGAGCAGGCTAGTACCACATGTTCACTAACATAAATCAGCTAAATGTCAACTACAAAGCAGTTTCACAACAGAAACACTATATATAGTAAAAAACTGAGGAATGCATCATGCCTACAGTTCGCTGCAAATGCCGCCATATTGCTGTGACATCAGGTAGGGCTGGGACGATGTACTTGTTTCCCGATTCGATAAGATCATGATACCTGTGGTGCCGATTCAGTATTCTGATTTATTACACATTATTCAATCGTTCTGAGTTTTATCAACGTCTCTGCCTAGGTGAATCTTGCCTGGGTTTTTTTGCCAACTTGAATGACTGTTTGAATGCACTTTTACATGTCAAAGGTTGTTTCTTTTCTGAGTTCAGAGTACATTGGATTGCGGCATTATTAGACACAGTAGTGCTGTGAGCTAAATGCTAACCAGAAATTATCACATTCGGACGTGAGCGTGCAGCTGTTGGATAACGTGCTGCCAGTTAGGCTGTGCTTGGTTTTTGACTTCAACAAAGCAGGAAAAAACAACCTGCATAGTTAACATAAACATACTCTGATTACAGTGCACTAAAGCACATTTCTGACAACATTTGAAGCAAGACATAGCCAGTACAGTCACAGATTATTAGGGTAATCTTTACATAAAGCTCAATACATTCTGACTTTTTTTATTGCCTCCATTGGCTCTAACCCCTGCTGACCATTAGTAAGAATGCAGGTTTAAGACACTTCCTCGTCGGCTTCACTTCACAAACGCTGAAGCTCAGTACATTAATTATACTATGTCACTGGGCAGAACAAGGAGGAAGTTGATAGTTCTGAGTGGGTATTACTGACTTCTGATCTAAATACATTCTAGTATGCAGAGCACCAATTTAGCATACTTAAAAACAGATGAGGACTAGGACTTGTGCTTGTTCTGTTGCGGGATGCAGCCTGCAGCAGTAGATTAGTTTTGTTCAGCTTTTATTGTCTAACTTGACACAAGACAACAGTCACGTTTAGCCTCTCTTTTTTTTTCAGCCTCTCATAATTCCCTCCCATTTTGCCTCTGTACATGTTTGCATGCAAGTGTGCCTTTGTCTGTGTTTGCATGCTGCTGTGACTTGGCATATCTGCATGTGTCCTCATGCCTCTGAAAAGCTGTTATCAGGCACAGCAGTACCACTGTTCCCCTCCCATACACCCTCCCTGGCACAACTGCCTTTGGCCGTTCGCTCACATGACCCTCCTACACTGCTGCACGCCTTTTACTTTTAGCTTGGCCTGATTCTCCCCTGAAAAGCAAAGGCCTGCTCTCTCACCCACTCTGGCCTTTCTATTGTCTATTGTTGGCAGGCCAGTGAATACGTCACCAAGGCTATGGCTTCACCCAGGGGGTCTGGGCCAAAATCTAGCAAGACAAATTGCAGTGAAGAGAAAAGATAACTTGTTTTCCTCCTATTCCCTTAGTCTTCTTCTCCCCTTGATAAATTGTGTGACTCAGCCCTACAAGGGAAGGCAGCCTGAAGCAAGCAGAATGTAAGGGAAGCAAACAAAAGGCTTAGGCAGATGTGAATGAAAGTCACTGTATGTTAGGCCAAATGTTGCACATGGCAGTGAACATCACATGTCCAAATATCTCAAAGACTATTTCAGCAATGGGATGCTGTCATGTCTCAAAAACAATCAGGATCATTGAGTCATTGTGCATATCAAGGAAACAGATTTGAACTTTGAACATGTAGAAGTTGTAAAACAAGTTACAAAACCTCAAAACAATGGAGCACGTTTGCACGTACGTGTGTACAATAAATATAAAGCCGTACATATTTTAGGTGTGAAACTTCACACATTTCAGTGCAGTGCTTTGCCCCTTTAGTCTTCCTTCGTCTGCTCATTTCTGCTAAATGATCATCATTATAGTATGCTCACATACAGCCTACATTACGTCCTCATCACTGTTGACCTTGGCTACAGTCTAACATAATAATAATAATAATGATAAACTGCCTGATAAAAAGAGGTCACCGTAGACACCATTCTTTGTACTTAACTAAGTTGTGTCACCTTCGTGGTCACAGTGTCAATAAAAATAAAAATAGATTCATTCTACACAGGCTCGAGCTACTTCCTGTTTGCTCAAGGATAGATTGTGTTTCCTCTTGGCAGAACATATTTTTGAATAACTTGAAACATTCAACCACTGGACACAATTCCCTTCTGTCTGCTTGCTGCCATTTCTACTGCCTCAGTTTAACAGCCATGGTAATCAAAAGGGGGAAAAAAGTTGAATATGAGTAATAAAGCATTTGTTTTTAAGCCAAATTACTTTATAACACCACAAAGCTTTATACAGTCAATCCAGTACTGAGCAAATTCAGTTCCTGTTTGTCACATATCATAAAAGAACATTGCATTTCAAAAATGTGAAGAGTTGGAGCGGTGTTTAGCTCAGTTGGTAGAGCAGCCGCCCCATGTGCGAAGGCTCGGTCCTTGCTGCGGAAGCCCAGGGTTCGAATCTGACCTGTGGCTCTTTCCCGCATGTCATTCCCCATCTCTCTCTCCCAACATTCCTGTCACTCTTCAGCTGTCTCTATCAAAATAAAGTTTGAAAAGACCAAAAAAACAATCTTTAAAAAAAAAAAACGTGAAGAGTTTGGGCAGTGTTAGTCTTCTTTTTATATGAAAAAACTACTCTCCCAAACTGTCACCTTGAATCCTGGTCTGATTAAACACCACGCTGTCATACCTGTCGTACAGGTTCTGCTGCATTAAGCATGGCTACTGTAAAATGAAGCCCTTGAGGCAGAGCGTTGTGTGTATGTTTACTTACTGTACTTTAACAAGCTGCAGGCCTTTCCTCTCTCTTTTTAGATTCCTTCTTCACTCACAGCTCTGTGAGTCACGTCTACACCATCAACGCACTGTGGTGGTGTTGTTGAGTGTGTTGTAGTTCACTAAATTGTTTTACTGCCAGCACACACTGAAGTGACCTGCCTGCTCCCTGCTACATGTCAGACAACTGCATTATGTCTACTGTTTGTTCATCTTGGAGAGTGGTATGTATAGAGGTCACGAACATAGTAATGTGTGTGTTTGTGCACTCATGAGAGGCTCTTTGTGTGTGTGTGTGTTTTGTAAAGGAGAGTGATGTACTTTCTTGAGAGGTGAAAGGGCGAGAAATAAAGTGAATTACCTAAAGCACACAGTAGCAGTCTATGTTTAATCAGCTGACTTGGCTGCACAATGTGTAGAGATGGTAAAATCCAGGATTTATTTGACCTCAACTTTCACCTAGATGACACAGTCACAGCACAGTGTGGGTTTTTTTGTATTATGATGATGCATGAATTTACTCTGCAACCTAAAAATAAAAGAAGGATGTTTCCTCAACTTGTACTTCAACATGCACGCTTTGTTTAGTGATTCTACAGAGGATCAGGAAATCCTGGACTAAAGATAAACATTGCTGCGATTATGGCATTTGTTTTGATAAATTGTGTAATCAGACATTGTTCTAGCCCTCAGAGGGGCTTAGTAATACCTTTTTATGAAGGAAAATGGCAGTAACCCAGATATTTTTAAGGTTAAAAGGTCACAATTGGCAGTAAAGTATACAGCATATGAACACTTAACAGATATCGTCAACTCATGTCAAGTGGATATTGAAATATTATCTGTTTTAGCTTTTCTGCCTTGTGTTTAAATCCAAAAAATGGTCAAAAACTGATGTCAGTGAACCAAAAGTGGAGCTTCCATCTTTGAGTTTTTTTGTAGTTTGAGCGGTGCCAGTGGAATATGAATGTGAAAAATGTCACCATTTTGTATGCAGAGCGGAAACTCGCCACAATTTTCATCCAATTCCTCTTTGCCATTCATATCTTTGTTATTGTCAGACATGTTCTCCAGAGATTAATTTTCAATCCAGCCTTCCATTTCATATTGTCCTGCTCACTTGCTTCTATTTTGCTCTTTTTTTCTTCTTTTTTTTGGGGTCCAGGAGGAACAGAATTTAAAAGATGCCTCTACCACTTCCTCATCTACTGCAAATGCCCCAGGGGAGCCAGAGCCAGAGGGAGGAAAACTCAACAAGACCCAGCAGCTAAAGAAAGTCTTCAAGGAGTATGGAGCAGTTGGAGTTTCCTTTCATATCTGCATCTCCCTCATGTCTCTGGGAATGTTCTACCTCCTTATATCTAGGTAACCAAACATCAGATTATTGCTTTTTGTGACCACATAGTTTATATTTTTTCCAAAGAGATTATTTAAATTGAGGTTTCAGAGTGCAATACTACTGCCACAAATACGCTGTACAGCTGTACATGTGTATTTGTTATGATTGTATTACTTATGATAAAAAGATAGCGAGTTGACAACTTTGCTAACAACCAATCATCAAGCAAGTACAACAAAACAAGATATAGCAGCCAGCTAATATTACTTACTAGTCCAACAGCAGGAAGGCCAGTTCGCCATCTGTCTTTCAGCCTTTTATTTCACAAAGTTCTCTCCCCCGACTAAAAGTCAGTCCCAGATTAACTCTCGTCAGACAGCCTTTCGCTGGGTCACTCTCTTTTTCTCTTAACTTCCTCCATTCTCCTCGTCCGTCTCTTTGCCTCTGTTCCTCTGTCCAAAACACCTGTGGTATAAACACTGGTGCTCTGAGCTCACAGTCTGGAAGGCCCAGCTTACAAACTGAGCTAACATTAGCTAACAGCAACTATAGTTCACAGCAGTTTACTTTATTGTCCATCAAGAAAAATTGTTGGTGGTGTGTAACTTAGTGCTGTAAAGCATTACAGTATGTACTTCTCGCAGGTGATTGTACCTGGAGCCAAGAGGTACGGAGTGCAGAAACAGGCATATGGGCTGCAGAGTGGGAATAACAAAGACACCATTCACTTTTTAAAATCTGATATTTTATGGTATTTAAGTTGCATAATGTTGCTTTAATAAAAATCCACACGAAGCAGACAATCTACATAGTAGAAATGTGTCCCAAACCACAGCAACAGTTTTTCCATAGTAGGGTGCGGCTGGTGTGCACTCCTCCCACATGCTGCATGTCATGTTTTTCTAGCAGTTTGTAGACGTGCATAAAAGTTAAAATATTTTTAACCAAGCAAGGCGCAGAGTTGGACTGCTCACTGATGTCACACTTGACCTAGGCAGCCAATCAAAACAAGCAAGAAGCGGGCTTTACTACTCCCTTCCTGTTTTGGTAGATGTGATAGGAATGGTGGGACAATGCCAAATGCGGACAGGACAGGACTGAAAGTGCTCATCATCCAGACTTAACTCACTGAAGAGATGGTGGTAATCGCCATACCGTGTCCCTTTTTTCCAGCATATCGTGAACCCAAAACCTCAGCTTTTTATGAGCCCCTAAAACATATTTACACTGTTAAAAAATGTGTACCGTGACCTTGTTTGGTCCCATCGTCTTGTTTTGTGATATATGTTTCTTGCCGAGAATTATTCCCAGGAAATCAAAGAGTAAAGAGCTCTCAGTAGGAGAAGGAGAGATTCCTCTACTGACCATAAAAGTCCACATTGATCTTATACGAGGCAACCTATTCAAAGTATTTTGGGAAAATCACTGACTGGAATGAAAGCAGATGAAGGAGGTTGAAGAAAAATAACTCTGGAATGCATCAAACATCACTTACTGATATTATCCAGCAGTGTGACAGCATTTCCTTTTAAACCTAAAGATGGCACAGGAAATCACTGACCCATGGGATGCTTTTACACTGAGGAATGCAAAATGTCTGGTGCAAATTGGCAGCAAATGGGACCTGTTATGGGAGAGGAAACAAAGTATGGGCTCTTGAAAACGTCCACTCAGTCAGCTACATTATACTAACCCTGCTGTTGTTGAAATACTACTACTCGACTGAATCAGACAGACACTAAAATCATGTTGAGCGTGTGAATAAAACATGAGTTCATTTTCTCATCTTGCAACAACCGCACACGCAGAATTTAAAATCTTTGATACCATATTCAACTATGTGGTGCATTTTGAAACCTTCTATTGATGGTGACAGACAGTGAAAAGCTAAAGCAGCACATCACAGCTTTAGTTTTGGAAAGAGTATCAGTCCAGACATTTTTTAGGCCCTTGTCTGTGTGTCTGGCCACATGCCAGAGACTTGAATACCAGAGAGACTTGGCAGAGATTATCTGACAGCTTAGAGATTTCCTTGTATAGCAGATAATGGCCCTTAAAGTGAAAGCTGACTCTGTAGCTAGCAACCATTGAGCATTATCACTGTGTGTCCACAGAGCCCAGGCATGTGGCCTGCTAATACAGTGCTGTATGCTGGGTAAACAGTTGTCAGGGTGCAGATGGATCTTTATATTTAGCTGACTGAAGTTTGCTGAGTGTAACAGAGCTGGTAATGTGTATGAGAGGGATGCTGTATTGATTGAAGCAGATCTAAGCCTCATGTTAGCACGTTCTTTACATATTTATGTCCCGGAACAGCTCTGATGAAAATGCCACGGCTCTTACAAAACCGTCTCACAAAGGCGGAGATGCATGTAGCTTGTTAAACGCTCTTTGATTTGTGTGTTTTCATGCTTTCAGTGCTTCATGTGCTAATCAGTTTAGTCAAAAGGCTGTGAAATAAACTGCTACACAACAATCTTTATTGAACACAGCTCCCCCTAGTGGATATAAAGGTGATTTGCAAGTCTAACACATAGGCAGAACCAAAGGAAGGAACAGACTCTACTTGTCTACTTTAGGTTTGATATCTTGAAATCCACAAGGATGCAACCAGCCAGGGGCAAAGGCTAAGTGGTAACAAAGAGAAGCTGTTCTAGCAGTGTTGGGCTTTTAGGATTTTATTTTCGGGCTCTGAAGCCCCTGACGTTTTTCTTTGAGATGTTGGGTTTTTGGACTGTAGTAACCCAGACAATAGCCTTTAGAAAGTAACCTCATTGTTGATAAGTTGCATGAGTTTGTATGGTCGCTGCGTGTCCAAATGGTGTTTTTTCTCAAGATGTTGCATTATTTTGTTTTTGATGTAAATTTACTTTTTATTTCTTTCATATTCCCCCCTACCTCATGTTTGACATTATGATTTCGATCACATGCGCTCAAGAGTTGTGATCATTATAACTAATATTCTTAATTAATTAGAAGAAATATGGGAGAAGGCAACTTGTGAGTGATCGCCTAATACGAATTCTATGTACTTCTAACCAGTTTTCTGTGTCATTTATCTTCCCAGTGGGATCGATATGGCGGCCGTGCTTTGCAAAGTGGGCTTCAGTGAGGCGGTCGTTCGGTCTAAAATGGCAGCGGGGACGAGCACATTCGTCTTGGCCTACGCCATCCACAAGCTCTTCGCTCCAGTTCGCATCAGCATCACTCTGGTGTCGGTGCCTCTCATCGTGCGCTACTTCAGAAAGACTGGTCTCTTTAAACCACCCACACCTGCACCCTGATGACTCTGCTCTACTCCTCCACTGCCTCATTAAGCTACAAACACCCTGACTGTTAATGGAGATAATTATCCTTACTCACTTTCCTTCTTGTAGAAATGCGTCATCTTTTCTCAGTTGTCGTTGTGAATTCAGGTGAAACGTTTCCTACATTAGATCCAGTTGTAGAGGAAATCAAAGTGTTAAATTGTGTTGCTGTAGGATTTAAAAAGTCCAAAGTGTAAAAATGTATTTGAAGTCATGCCTTAATATATATGCATTCCAAAAACCAGAAACAAAAGCTCAAATTTATTTACAATCAGAAGTATCATCAGGGATTTTAAGTTTTTGTCCGAAGCTCTTTCAGTAGGCAGGTTTGTCTCTTAATGCTGTGAAGGTTCCCTGTGGGGACAAATGGAAAAAGCTGATCTCTCCACTGTTCGCTGTTAGCTGACTAGGCCATGTTCTGATGTTATGTGAATCAGCAGAATAATTCGGGTTCTGTCTGTCTCCTCCCTCCCTCCTTACTTAGCTCAGACTCTTTCTCCCACTCTCCATTTTCTGCTGTTGTTTTGCTTTCCCTATTCTTCTTCTCAGCATCTCTCCTGGCATCCATTTTCCTTCCCTTATATTGCTTTGCTGTTCCTCTCCTCTTTTTTTTTTCTCTGTCTACTCTCCCCCTTGTTCTTTGCAAATGCCACTGCCCAAGCGGTAATTTGAAGCACATTAATCTCAGAGTGAAGCTGATTGTAGTGTAAGCTTTGGATGAAGAATGTTAGTTTGTGAGGGTTTTTTTCTGATCGAATGGACCGTATTTAAGTATTAAAAGGGATGTTCTCTTTTATATTTGGTGTGTTTTTGTTCTGAAATGCCATCATCTACATGCTATAAGTCAGTTGTGTTCTATTTGTACAGTTTAGTCACATGTAATGCAAATAGGGTCATAGATAATTATCACCTGATCCTGCAGTTGCCCTCAGTTTTATGCCCTCAGGTCATTGTTTTCTAACTGTACTTAACTGTGTTTCCAGCTGCAGCATGCAGCTGTTTTCTATAAATAGCTCTTAAACAGATTGTACACTACCTGCCCAGCACCAAAAGGCAGACTAGCGGAGTTAGTGACTAGCTGTGAAACACTGTGGAGACATTTAGTAGCTAAAGCATCAAACGTTTCCATTTAAAGGTGGTGGAGACCAAAGCGGAGCTAAAAGGGGAGTGAACACAAAGAATAACACGTTGCCTGGGAAATAAACAGATGTGTGTAGACAGTAACCCTAGATTTGCGTAACACTTATGAGATTTGTAACTGTTGTTTCTGCTCATGGGAGAAGTTTGTGTCCTGTATGAAACCGAAACACAACGTTGATGTGATATTTCAACCCAAACCACGTTTTTCTTGCTAAACCTAACCAAGTAGTGTTGGTGCCTAACCAAACTGCAACTGAAAACTGACAGTAATTTACATATCTCAGGAGAGTTTTGTGAATCTAGGCTTGCCATCTAGACAGAACTGAAATAAACAGCGGTTTGCTAAAATGTTGTCATCCATATCAAAAGGTGAGCCTCTTGGGGGCAGTGAAAACAAGTTGTTCGGTTATTGTGGGATTAAATGAAAGCTAAATTAATTTAGAAGTGTTAGAAGAGTTCACATTTGTTTATTTGAAGGTAGAATAAGTCTTTTCACAACCAGATTTTTTTTTTTTTTTATACTGCAGTGTACTTTTTAATTTAACTTGTATTTTTTTATTTAGGAGGAAGTAAATTTCAAATATCCATGCTGCTTTGCAGTTTTCCAATTTGTGTAGGAACTCCCAGCAGATACAGAAAAAAGAATATACTGTTTTGTGGCTAATTATTGAAATTATTATATCACTGCACTACGTTTTAACCTAATATATGAAAAGGTGTATGTGAAATCAGGGGGAAAAAACTATTTCAAATGCCACCTTTGGCTGTACTTCTCCTTTGTTACCACACTGGGGAGCTCCTGAACTATAAATACAGTGCGGTTAGTTCTCCATTTCTCTGATACGTCTGTACAATTCTCATCTCTCATAAGATTGAACGTCTTTGTTCTCTTAATGTCTTTGAGATAGATACAAGCATCACATCACAAGAAGGAGCATTAATCCTCATGCTCATCAAACTTCTTAAGTGTTGTTCAATGTAAGATTGGTGTCTACAAAACAGAAAAAGTCAGCGTAGGCAGTTTGTGAAATTACTGAAAACATACATTTTTTAGTCACAGATGTATGATAACATCATACTTCAACTTGAAACACAAGCCTGAAAACACGACATGATTAAAGCTTGAATAAAGCGCTGCCATGATGGTGGACCATATGTTTCCTAAAGGAGTTAGGCCATCATGCACTGACCACTTTTAGTCATAACAATTCATTATTTCTGGCTGTATTTTATAACAGCAGGCATGGTGCCATCTCTCTCCTCTCTCTTTCCTCCTGTCCTCCCTCTGTTTTTTCCTTGAAGGTTTGATGGGTCAGCCAACACAGCAGGCAAACCTCAGCTGGTGTGTCGTCCCTGAAGATCTGCAGTGCATTGAATGGTAGCTGCCTTGAACAAGACCTTATCTCCTCTCTTTCTGCGTGTGTGTGTGTGTGTGCGTGCGTGCGTGCGTGTGTGTGTGTGTGTGTGTGTGTTTCTTGGCCCAGTAAATAATTCAGTCAGGAGAGTTGTATAAGGAGAACTAAGAGTGCATGGTGGCCTGTGCCAGATATCAAGACTGGTTTTTCAGGAATAGGAGTTTTGGCAGCACTGTGACACAAACTGATACAAACCGATGTCACCACACACACACACACACACACACACACACACACACACACACACACACACACAGGAAGAAGGCAAAGCCTGGGCCTCATTAGCCATGATGAGGACAGGGAGCTGCCATCGCCTCTCCATCCCCTGCATGTCCCCCATGGCTAAGAACAAATTGGTGACAGCGCTCCCAGCCACTCTGTCGGGCTACCTGCGATGCACTGGGCTCTGTCAGGCTCCTCTCCTCCTTCCACACTTCTGTGCATTTGCGTATCAATGTTTGTGTGGAGAGAAAGCTAGCATACACACACAAGAAAAAGAAGAGAGGGCAGATCAGCTCCCTCGTAATACTCCCCGTCACCTTTTACTCTGCCCAGAACTGAGATGTGATACAAGTGCAACACTTCATCTGCTTGGCCTCGAGTTTGATGAGGGGGCCCCTCCCTCAGCATGAGGAGTTCAAGGGGGTTTAAATCCCTGCCTCAGCTCCTGACTTGTGCCCGCTGCACCTTTTTATTAAAGTCAGATACACAGTCAGCGTCACCACTGTCAGAGCAGCACACATAGTGAATCCATTATGGCTGTATATTCAGACCCGAGTTGGAAGGCATGTGTGTGTATAGTAGTTGCAAAGTGCTGATGCATGCAGTGATATATAAACATATGGCAACAGCACATACCCTCTTTCTCACACACACACACACACACACCTTATACGCACACTCAAGCTCACTTCCTGACAAGCTGTGTTTTTTTTCCCCCCTTGCACCTTCTTTTATTTAATTTCTTCATTATTATTTTTTCTTGCTATTTCCTCTCCATCATTTTCTGCACCTGCTCATTATCTCTCCTTATTACCTTTCCCCCAGTGTCTCCCCATCTCCTGACCCGCTCAGTAAACTTGTTAGCCCTTCAGAGTGTCAGTGTCTAGACGGAGAGGCACCTATTCTGTCAACCTCGCAGGTTCAAAGACACTCTGTGAATTTCTTTAAAGGATCGGCTGGCATAAAGTTTCAAGGAGCACGCAATCATACACACAGCATACACAAAGACACTTATTCTCTCGATCTTCCCTGCTCACTATCCTCAGCCTTTTCTTTCTCTCTCTTCCCGTTTTTTTTTTTTTTTGCTTTAACCCTCTTTTCCTCATATTTTTTTTTGGCCACTCCTCTCCTTCTTCCCCCCCTACTCCCTCTCTCGCCCGAGCATCTTTCTCTTTCGCTCTCTCTTCCTCCCTCTCCTCTCCTGTCTCCGAGTTAAGTTTAGCAGATGCACCTGATGGCAGCATCATCCTGGAGCACCTGTCAGCTGTCTGCCTTCATCACGGCTCCTCTGCTGCCACAGGGGCCACGGGGAAGTAAACCTGGAGACAGTCACTACTATCAACAGCTGCATCTTATTATTTTAAACACCGGTGCCAGTCAATTTCCACCAGAGATGCGTGCATTTATTTATTTTATTTTTTCCTCCCCCCCCACCCCATGCGTGTCGCCTCCTCCTCATTCTCATTGCTCCTCGGGATTCAGAAGCTCAGCTGTTAAAAGCGAGCAATTATAATCGAGCAGAGAGGGAGGCGAGGTTGGAGATGGAGAGGCAGAGAGTTTATCTAGCCAGTGACAGAGAAGAAGAAGAAGAAGAAGAAGAAGAAGAAGAAGAAGAAGAAGAAGAAGAAGGGGGGGAAGACGAGGCAGCAGCCATAAGTTGTCAAAGTGTTTTTTGGCAATTGTGGATTATGTTTTTGACTGTCTGTTACTGTAACTTAGCTGAATATCTGTCACCTGTCTCGGAGGCAACTGGGTCATTCACTTTCACTTTGTTAATGCAATACTTCAGAATACAGTGTACTGCACCTCATGATGATACTTTGTCTTCAGTGGATTCACAATTCCGTTCTAGTACATAGACACACTGGGCATAAAAATATTGATTTGGCTGAAGGGCTGATGGGATTTGTTTCCACAAAAGATTTCATAGTGACAATTTACTCACAATAAACATGTACACAAACAGCATTAGATACCACACTGAAAGCAATATCAAATACAAACAACTCTACATCTGCTGATTTCACATGGTTACGTTTCCATCCAGGATTAGCAGAATGCAATTGTGATGTTCTAACAACCTATATAATTACTAGTGATTTGCTTACCTATCAATGATTCTCATCCAGGGAAGAGCTCTCATAGATGTTCCTACATATACTGTACATAGTGCATGACATTGGCATTTAGCAATGTGTGTGCTGAGCCAGGAAATAATTTCCCCCCAATCTGTTTCACTAAAATCTATTGTTAACCACAAGGATGCTTTTGAAAAGCAGAAACTATGATGGACTGTTGGTGGAATGCATTGAGCTTTTACCATCTCCTTTCCACTTAAATTATCTTTAGAAAGCATGAATGCAAAAAGACCCCCAGTAAAAAGCAAGGACTATTTTAAGGAGATGTTTCTTTGTCCATAAAATGATTTGTGTAGTTAATAGTATGTTTGTTACCATAATAAATACTTTAAAGAAATGTTTACAGCAACATGAACAGACAATATCAGATTCACTTAATTATCTAAACCACTTATCTGGATGTCAAAGCCAGTGTCTATATTTGCTTTGTGTATACATGTGCGCTGCGATATAAAACTGCATCTGCACACAACTACTGCTGTATGTCAGGTTAGATCTCAGCAATGATGTTGAAATCAAATGTTATCTTAACAGAGATAAACAATGGCCAAGAGTATGAAAATATAAGAAGAAGAAAATTAGATTATCTTCTTCTATATATCTTTTATTTCCAATCATTATTCTACAATATCATCATATTATCTCCCTCTTTGATAGAGGGACAACAGCGATGTTGGCAACAGGTTGCTGCATCAGGCAGATCTCTAAAAAGATATCCACATATGAATTCAGAATCTGTAGGCAAGGGTCCAAGATTTTAGATTTCTGGTTTCCATTTGTAGTCCAAGTAGTCTGCTTGTATGCAGGTAAACAGGCCCCTAAAAACCTCAATCAAGAGACAAAAAATTCCCATGTTTTAAATTTATTTTTCCAGTTTATACCAATATGCTAATTCTACATTAGCCATTATTTTATTTTCATTCTATTTAATTTCCATTACTGTCTCTAACACACACACACACACACACACACACACACACATACGAACAGTGCTGCTGTTCACACTATGCGCTGCTGTTACTTACACCTGGCAGAGGCTGGGCAATCCTGCACCTGACCTCTAATTGTTACTCTAGAAAGTGTCCCAAAATCCTCCTCCAACGGCACCCCGAACAGAGACTCTTCTTCTGTAAAGTATGCACGGCTCACCCACCCAAATGTAGCATTGGACAGCCAAAAACTTTGAGGAAGCAAACGGGTGAGTATTCAGCTCACCGTCACCAAACAAGCAAGCAAGCATTATTCATTAACTATGTTAAGAGACTTTTAAATGTCTTTGGTCTGGCACGTTAGCAAACGGTGTCAGCAAATTGGCGGTAAATGTTAGCTAGCTAACGTTAAACGTGTTTCTGACTGGTGGCTGAATAGAACAATCAGTGCCATTGTAACGTTACAAAGCTCAATGCACCAAGTGAAATAAGCTTTTAAGTCCAAATTTAGTGCATTTTTTTTTTTAGTCTACTAACCAATGTTGCAGTGTTGGAAAGTCGAATCTATAATTTTATTGAATTAATGCTCAAAACAGATGATTGAACGTTCACACTCTTTGAAACATCAATAGTATGCTTTATATTTACTTATGTTCGCACAAGGTGGTGCATTAAATCTGGGCTCATCTCACATTAAAAACAGCAACTTTATGCTATTTTTCAAAGTAAATGTAAATTGCAAATGCCTCAATTTAAATAGTAAAAACAGCTATAATATCAAATTAAATTTTTATGAAAGATCAGAAACAATATTTCAGAATAACAGTTATCAGTCCTCATCAGTATGTTTGCACTCTGGTGGAGGAGTGAACCAAAACTACAGCAAGTGCAGAAACAGCGCCGTAAACCACTGAGATGCCATTACCGATCGAAGTCTGTTTGCCTGTACACACTTCATAATGAATGCATCTCATAAATCCTCCCTTAAACGATTCCTCCTTAAATGATTCCCAAAGCTCAGACTGTCTGCTCAGTGGAGGGCGCTCATGGATCAAACCATTAACAGGAAACCAGGCCAGGGTGACGAGTGGAGGGCAACAAGCTCAGGCCCCAGATCAACACCCCGCCCCAATCCACCACCCTCTACAAACCTAATGGAAAGCGAACAGACAGACAATTTCTTTCAATTAGCCCAAACTGGCCAACCCAATAAATTTTAGTTTGTTCCTCAAGACGTAAGGGCCCTGTTGCATGTCCTGCTGAAAATGAAGACTAATGGGGTATTGTGGAGCTGCTGAGTGCTTGATTTTGTGCCACTATACCACTCGCCCTGCTCTTCTCTTCCCCCCTAGCCTTCCCTCCTTCCTTGAGCTAACTGGAATCAGTGCTGACCAGGCACAACACAAATGTTTAATACATTTATTCACGACTTGGATTCATTTTCTGTTTTAAGCATTATTCCTTAGTAGTTAGGCGGGGCTATTCATCACAGCTTGACAACAGCGATGAACGTAACCATTGTTCACCCTTGGTGTCAGCTGAAGTGATGGCCTGCAGAGTCAGACTCAGCCACTCAGCTGCCTACTGAATTACTTAAAGTTTTTCTTTTTCTAAATATACAGCATGTTTTATGGGAATTTAGAGCTATAATTAAAACTGAATTTTTGTTGGGGCTGTTTAAAATGGGCTGCTGAGTAGTTCAATATCTTTAAGACAATTTTTCTGTGTCATTGCCAAAGGGCTGTTGACATTATCAGTGATGGAACAAGTATTCAGATCCTTAACTTAAGTTACAACACCACACTGTAAAAATACAAGCACCAGTAAAAGTCCTGCATTAAATAAGGAGGAAAAACACTCATATGCTGCTAAAGTCTACAGAAGTTTTCCCAAACTTTTCCATGCCAAGGCCCCCAAATAGCATTAGCTTATGGCTGGGCCCATATTGATGCAATAATAATTACACTTGTATCTAATCATGTTACCATGTCAACACAGTGTAGAAAGACGGGTGTGGATTTTGATATATTATATTAAGAGGATTTTTTTTTTCTCAGCTATAAAACTTCTACTTCTTACAACTGCAATATTTAAGTTATTAACCATTTTTACATGTTTATATACTGCTTAGAAATGCTAAATAAAGACTTAGAGCATTAGTACTTTTTTCAGCAACACTTTATTTAAAGTAACGTTTTACAGATAGCTAGTTTTAACTTCAGTTTATAATGCTTTATATCAGGGGTCTTCAACCAGGGGTCCGTGACCCCTAGGGGGTCCGCAGAGGTACTGCAGGGGGTCCGCCAATTTTTGTCATAATAATTGACAAAAACTATTTACAAAATAAATTATTATCCCATTATGCACGAACGTTTTATCAATCATAAACACATATAGGCTAATAACCCAGTATATAAATAGGTTAATTAATAAGGTGAAATAAAAGGTGAATAAAATGAATATAAAAGTTATTTTAGGCCAGGCTTAAAATGTGACACGCACACAAAAATAATTCATTACGTGTGGGGGGTCTCTGTTCTGTTTGTCTCTCGTCCAAGGGGTCCTTCTGCTGAAAAAGGTTGAAGACCTCTGCTTTATATAGTATATATTTTTTAAACATCATTTAAGAATATTTTGTTAAATTATAATCAGAACAGCAACGAGTAACTGTATTGTAAATGTAAAGGAGTAAAAAGTAACATTTAGCTCTGTCATGTAGTGAAGTAAAAGTATAGTAAATACCATAAAATCTTAACAAGTAGAAGTACCTTTTGTACTTGGTTATTTTCCACCGCTGGACTTAAATGGACAGTTTTAGTTGTGGTGAGATGAGATAACCATTCAAAAAAGTACTGATCGCTACTTTTCCTTTAGAATAAAAAGGGGTATAACAGCGATGCCAATAACAACAATAAAGATGAATAATTTGAGATATATTATTTGCCATCAAACGCTGATGTATGGGCGACCCTCAGGCCACTGTGGTTGATGAGGGAAGAAACAAAGTTGCTTTGTCATAGAGAGAAATATTAACTACAAGTGAACAGGGGGCAAGGAGACATTGATTTTACAATTCAAGACTCAATCAAAGAGAATTATGGATGGCAGTACTACAGTGATTCGCCTGCGCTGCTCATTAAGCTTAACATCCACTGTGTATGTCTCCCCCCTGGCAATGTAGGAATAAGATTTACCGGCGCAGGTTAAACACAGTTCAATACTTTAGAGAGGTGAAGTCACATGATGGCTAAGGAAGGTGGGTGAGTTTGTGGTAGTCGTAGACAACGCAGGTGTAGAAAGGAGGAGAGGGAGAGGGATAGACAGAAAAAGAAAGAGAAGGAGGATGAACACAAATAGAGAGACAGAGAAAGAAAGAGAAATGCCACTATCATAGCCTCAACAGATAAACTATGCATCAAAGTGTAGCGTTTATTGAAAAAAAATTTTATGTGTGCTTTGAGGGCATGAAAATGAGAGCTCTATGTTCGAACACATCAATACAACGCCGCAGCAGCCAATGTATTCTTTTTTTTTTCGTCTTCTTTTCCCCAAGATTCCCAATCAGATCTTGTGGCTCCCTGCAGGCTTTTATGCCAGCCACAAATGGTGTGACTGCCAGACTGACAAACACGCAATCACTCAGAGTGGAGAGAGAGGGAGAAAAAAAAAACACCCTCCTATCACAAAGGCCCTTTTAATAAGCCCATGAAAAAGAGCAAGTAATCCTTTGTAATGATTTCATTAAATGCCCTCATCACACCTGGAGATAATTCCATTATGATTGTGGCAATAAAATGAGGTTTTCATCAAGATCCGCAGACAGAAGGAGAAAAAGCTATTATTCCTCTCGTATTCAGATATGACGTCGCCTCTAATATTATGATATTAGGCTATTTGGCAGAATTTATGACACTAAAGTCAATCCATAATGCTTGTGGAGAGTTTCCCCCACTGACAATACCAGACACTTTTAACATGCTGCATCTGTGGAGGGAGAATAATTTGGTGTTAGTGTTGGTGAAATGACAGATGATGAAAGAAATGATGGTGTTAGTTGGTTAAAAACATTCAGATCCTCCACCTTTTACACGTGTTTTTGTCTTAAAACACCAAAAGCAGGTGACTAAAAAATGCAGCACCTGTAAAACTAAAAGGTGTAAAACTTTTCTCTCAGAAAAGTGTGAATTCACCTTTCTTTTCACTTCATGTGTTTTTATTTTGATGGACTCGTATTGAAGTTCACATTGATCTTCGACTCTCTGATTGTGCATTCTCAAAGCAGTAAGAAATAGGTTGTTTTTTGAGGAAAACAGCTGTCATTGTGCACACACACAAGACCTATTTGAACTGCTGAAAAAATGAAGATGTGGGCAGCAATTCACAGGCCTGGAATCAGGCCAATTATGTGCAGGTAGTATATAGTAGGTTTATTAATATTTGTTGAACATAGATGTAAGATCAGAGAAAAAAACCTCTGTAGTTGGGCAATAAATCTTTGTGGGTTTACCCCAATATTAAGATATTGGTTAGATAAGGTGGCATTTAAAATTATAAGAACAAAAAACACACTAATGTTAATAAAAGTTGAATATTGTGATGAGAAAACATCCAGGTTTTCCAGTTGCATTTTTGCCTCAGTCTGGATAAACACAAACCTACAGAAAATTCAGGTCGAACCTACAAAACATTATGAGAAAAAGAGAAACGGGAGAAAGAGAGTTTCATTACAAAGTGTACTGAAACATAACTTCAGCACTGCCACAATTCTGTCAGCTGGCAGTGTGGAGGTACAGTATAGGGCTCTCCACAGAACTTATATTATTGTTACAAAAAATTCCAGTACGGCAAAGAAAATGTGACAAAGGAGAAATGGCGAGGATACTGTGTGCTGTCTGGAGGAATTGGAAGCTATGTGTTTTTGGCATTCATGTCACAGCCCTTTTGAAAAATGCATCAAAGCAATTGCAGAACTCGTGGGACTGGGTTTGGGCACACAAAGTCGTGACCATCATCCAAACCTCAGTGGTGAGGATGGAAGGGAACTGCTGCTGCTTATAGTGGAGGGCTTGAAACGCGCTACTGTGCCACTTAATAATAAAAACGAGCGCCCTGCCAGACCATGGTAACACAGATTCCTGTAATTTCTGTGAATGCGCCTGTTTAGATGTAAAACGCGTGTATATGTGTGCAACTGTGTGCAAAAACAATTTGTCGGTGACAGTGACTGGTATTTTTCATGCCTCTTGAAAAACTTGGAAACAGATTGTGTTGTTTTTCATGCTTACGTTCACACATGGCTATTAGCTGAAATGCCTTCTGCTTTAAGAAGAACTCTCCCTTCCACCTTCTGCTTCAAAAATAACGATGGCCACAGACTAACTATGACTTTCTTACATGTGCAGTGATGGTTAGGAAATGAAATGAGATCACTCACAGATGGATAATTCCCCACAGATGCCATACTCTCCACTCATCCTCTGCTTTGTAAGTCTTGGCCAAGATATCTCCAAAAAGGAAAAATAAGTTCATCTCTGCATGTGGTTAAAGCAGCAAAGCTCATACTGTTACTACTACAGATACTATTATTCTGTTTTTGGTAAGTAGGCCTACATATATAGTGATTTCTGTAAAGGAAGTCACAAGTAAAGCTTGAGTTTTAAGGTAGAACTGATACTAATATTTGATCCTATAGTCAAAATCTGCAACTGCAGGGCTGCAACAACATGATTTTTTTTCATTAAATAATCTGCAAATTATTTTCTCAATCAACCGATTAATTGTATTTTTTTTAAATAAAATGTCAGAAAATGACCTAAGAAATATAACCCCTAGAACCCAAGATGATTTTTTCTTAGCTCAGAATCCATTCATATTCAGTTTCGATCAGAAATGATAAATAAAAGTAATAAAGGTAACATCTGAAAATAATTGACATCCTCGCTTGAAAATGGATTGAAACACTTAATCACTTCTCAAAATAGTTGCTGATAATTGTTCTTTGACTAACTAGTTCTCATATTAATTTTAAAAACACAAACATCTTTAATGAGGATCCCTTAAACTTGGCAATTAAAAGGATTCTGACTGAGATGTAGTCTGTAGAACATTTTACATGTTATTGCTGTATTACCTCAAACATATGTTTCTGCAGAAATTATTTAACAGCTGACACAGATGTATCTGTGACAAGCTAAAATCAGATGATGTATTGGTTGTGCTCTAATTATAATGAACTAGTTCTGAGGATACACAATATCATGTCAAGCTCCTCAGCCCATCACATCCTACCACACTGGTCTGGTGGTCTATTTAAAAGGCCTTCACTCTGTAACCTGACTAAAGCTGTCTGCAACATTCTGCTCTGTTTATATAAACCCTGCAGTGTTTGTTTCTAAGGCAAGTCCACAGGAGGATTTTGCAATGCTCTTTACATGTTATATCACATTATTGCTCCATGTTAATTCAAACTAGTCTGTGTCCAATAGAGAATAAAGACACAGACGCTCAGATTGATAGCTCTAGCTCCGTGGAAGGTTATTAACTTCATACTAAACCTGAATAAAGAACAATGTTGTTTCTAAAAGTTTTGAATTTGGGAAACAGTCTGTACAGTTGTATTACTGTTGACATATTGACATAGTGTATTGCGTAGTGTATGCTCCAGACTGACAGCTACAGAACATGCAGAGCTTTTTCTTAAAGAATGGAACAACATATTCACTCCAACCTAAACCAAACAAACCTCTACTATCCTGTATTTTTATGTATATTCTGCTTTGTTCTAACTAAACATACAGGAGATTAATAAGTACAAGATCTTCACAAACTAACAAACTTTGTAAGTCTGAAATTAACTGCAGCTTGGAACATGTAGCACCTGAATTATCAGTGAAATAAAAAGCATTTTATGGCACATCGTCATTTCAGATCATGTTCCTTTGGCGAGAGAACAAGTGGAGAAATATTCCTTTTGGGTTTCATGTAAGAAGGTGTCATTGAGCTGCACGAAATATACTGAATATGAGGAACATTAACTCTTTTCAAGAGGTTAGTGCAAGTAAAAAAACACTGCCTCTTATAGATTGATTAGAGGTTTTATAGTGACATATGGGGGCATTCATATATTATAATATATTCATAATGTTTTCTGATGCACTATATCAACAGTCAAAACATCATAGATGTGACTTATAATGAATTTTAATCAAGTGTCTGATGGATGCTCATGACCAGTTATAAACTAGAGGTTGACTGATGTAGCTTATAACACAGTATGGCCACCTAGACTCACCTAGACTCAACAATCACCTGCAGTAAGAGCTCATACTGTGCTATAACAGTGCATGCGGTGTCATATCACTGTATGTGCCAAGTAAAGTGAAGTACATACTGATGCATCGGGGTGTCAAACTGTTCCACAAAAGGGCCGGTGTGGCTGCAGGTTTTTGTTCCAACCAACCAAGAGCACACAGTTTGACCAATCAACTCTCTGAAGACTGAGATCAGTTGATTAAATGAGTCAAGTCTGGTGTGCTGCTGCTTGGTTGGAAAGAAAGCCTGCAGCCACACCGGCCCTTTTGTGGAACAGTTTGACACACCATGGTAAAATGTGTCTGCTATAGGAATGAAACCATGAGGTATAAAACCTTTATGACATATTTAAAATAAGGAAAAGACTAAATACATTTTGTCAAGCTTTATTTTCAACGTGGGATGAAAGAAATGAGATGTGGTGATCTAACAAACCATCAACAACTGTATGTGGTCATTGTAACATCCATTACAGCTGCTCTGGTATTATTTCGTGTATTCAGTGTAAATTACATGCATCAGGGCAGGGGGTCTGTCTCACCTTGTTATTGAGTCTGGAATTTAATAACGGCACCTCTGGTCCTGTGTCCAATATCTGAAGTGGAAATCGAGGGTAAAAATAAACATTCACAGTCTCTGAAGGAGAGAAATCAGTAACACAGCTATCTATTATTCGGAAGCTATCCTTGTGGGGTCACACGTTGGGGTCATCACTTATTTGTACAGGAGGGGGTGACTAAGTTTGGATAACGCAGCTGTATTCCCTGGATGTTTCAAAGTCGTGTCACTGAGGGGACTCTCAGCCACTCATCGCTCTCTGAGGAATGAAAGAAAAACTTGTTGAGAATTCATAGGAGTTCTGAGTGTTTGTCGGGTCATGCGGTGGATTTCTGCGATACAGCAGGTTCTGCCCTCACTGTAGTCTTGCTTACATAAATACACAGATACAAGTGTGTGTATTTTTGTGAGCAAGACAGAAAGAAACCTACCCCACCTTATTTTTTATCTCCTTTTTCTCAGTGTTTTGGCTTGTAAATGTATTGTTTGCTCACCAGGTAGCATTAAGTATTTTCTTTAGAGCGTTTTTGGCAAAAAAAAAAAAAAAAAAAATGTAGGAGCGGTCAGAGTGAACGAAACAATAAAACAAAACAATGAGATGGAAGACACTACAGTTCTCCATAAAGCTGAAAGGAAGTGCAGAGTCAGGTAATAATCCTCTGTGCATTCTTCACTACAGGCTACGCCTTTTAAATTAAATATTATACATTAAAATATTGATTCATAGTCCAGTTTTTTTGAAGTAAGATGAGATGCTTATCCATAGTCAGTGTGTTTCCTACAGTAGACAGCGGTCAGCACGCTTCCAGTCTGGAGAAACAGACAGAAGTCATGACATTTAAGTGGAGTAAAGCAACAAACAAAAATCAGTATTCCTTTAAGTGTGAGCATATTCTCACTGTGACACACCGTGTGAGGTACAGTTGGGCTTATGTGTAGGAATATGTACATTTTATGATTGAGACCATACAGCTCCAAAGGAAAGCTGTCTGACAGCAAAGTAAAGCAGTGAGATATATTCTATAATATTCTCACTATAGCACTTAAACAGATACAGATTCTTTTTTTATTTTGGGTGGGCCTTTTTTTTTTGTTTGTTTTAGATTTTCTGAAGTTTTTCTGCTGACCCTGTCCATAGTAGTGCCTAGTGTGACTAAGGATAAGTACTGCATACAAATCCACTTCATAAAAACTGAACTATCCCTTCAAATAAATCCATCCACCTATCCAGTGATTTGGAAATTAATCTAAATAAAGAGGTATCTAGGAAGTACAAACAAACATAAAAAACATAAAAATATTGGTCATATATTATATATTATATCAAGTATGCAACAAAGAAAGAAAGACACAAAGTCACATGTTTTTTGTGTGTTTAGTAGTTGTGTATGAATGTGGTGGAGGTTTGGATGGGGGAGGAGTCAAGGCTAGAGACAGCCTCGGCCTACTGTATCCATTCTTACAGAGAAAATCTCATTAAAGCCACTCTTCCTCTTAGCTACTTCACCAGCGGGAAAGAGATTTGGATATTGCACTCTGCTTCTTCTTTTAAACACTCGGCCTGCAATCTGTTAGGGGGAACAATGGAGGAGGCTGATGAGGGATGGGGAGCGTGTATTGACTTTTTCTCTTTCCTCTTTCGTCGTAATGCATCTCATTTCCCCCCCATCCTCTTCTGTTGAACACCTTTCCTTCCCCATCAGCCGTCATCAATCTCTCTATCCTTGCTGGGTGAAAAATTGCACCCATTACCTTTGTCATGTGGTATACAGAAATAGCATTCTTTCCACTGACAAACGTGGGGTAAAACAACTTATGGTGACTCACAAGCCTGCAGTCTGAAGGCAGTGCAGCATAAATCACAACCAAATATTGAACAACTTTAATACAATAAACAGAAGTTAAAAGTTGTCGAAATGGGTGCGCATCCCGAATAATGCAGGCTGTGCAAACTGACCCTCCACACATGGGTGAAAGATTTGTTATCGTCCTTATACTCTGAAATATTTATCCCACAGGCTGCGACTGGAGATAACAGCGTGTTTAGTATTTGGTCAGTTAAATGAGAGTTCGACTGAAGTTACTACAGAATATGTTGTACTCTTTACCACTTTAATTACTTTAATTAGGAAAGATTTGTTTTATTCAGTAGAGAATTGTTCAAGGTCACTTGAACACAATTACTGTGATGATTAAAAGTTTTTCATTTCATCAAGATTTAGAGTCTACAGCCATGCTAGCAGCCCTGTGATGCTGAAGTTAGGCACTGCAGTGCTTTGAGCTAAATGCTAATGTCAGCGTGTTAACATGCTCACAATGACAATGCTAGTATGCTGATGCTAAGCAGGTATGTGCTCACTATGGTAAGCTACATTTGCTAATTAACACAGCTGAGGCTGATGGTAAGGTCAATTAGCAGGTATTTGATCATCAGACAAATTTAAATCTTGACCTAATTATGGTGCTAAAATAAAAACTCAAGCTCATCAATTCATCCTGTGAAGAATATGAATGTCTGAACAAAATATAATGCCTTGCAACCGTATCAAGATTTTAAAAGTCATTAGGTTCATCATCTGGAAAGCATAAATTTACAAAAGTTCCAATCAGTCTTGTAGATGTTAAAATATTTAGCTGGATAAGTGAAACCTGCCTTTTGTGGTAGATGAAAAATCATTGGATCACCAAAGTTATAAGGATTCATCCACCGGGGACTTTGAAAGTCAATATACAAAATGTCACAACAATCCGTCCAATAGTTTTTGAGATATTTCAGTCTAAATCAAAGTGGTGGAGAGATCGACTTACACTGACATTTCCATCCCTAGAGCCACAACACCAGTGTGGCTAAAAATGCAACCACTTTGCCTCTTCCACTTAAGCATGATAAATGGTGAGAACACAATAGCAACCTTAAGTAAGGAATAGTAATGACCTGTGCATTTTGCACAGCATAGCATTTTGGTGTTAATTACATTAGGTTTCAAAGTGCTGTTAAGGAACCTGAAAGGTCTGCGGGCGCTGCATCACTAATCAATTGCCATTATCATGCCTGGTACAAAGGTCTTGACCCGAGGGACATGTTTGGACGCCGCTATTACTTCTCTCCTCTTTACACTGAACATGACGCTCTGCAAAAGCAGCACAGTTTAATGGCCGCTGGGGGATGATTTGAAAGTTTTAGAGTGATGACTATCCATAAAAACAGTGGCTCATCATTTTAGAAATGACAATATAACATGAAGCTATCCAACACAATGGCTGCACTCTGGGTGTGAGGTCTAAACGTGAAGCAATTATAAGAGCAGGCTGCACTTCAGCTGCACTTCTAAGAGGAAATGTTTGGGAATTGTCAGTCTGTATCTGTTGTGTCAGTAAAAAAATGTGAGTTTCAGTACCTGCAGTTTTGTTGTTGTATAACCCTTTAGGACACCGAGTACCTAATGAGCCTCAGTGGAAACAGGACAGTGTCCTCAACAGATGTGATTATGAGGATTAGGGCTGTCTCACCCTCCCTCTCGCCTCTGAACCTCTCATTCATCCAATGGGAGGGAGGGAAAAAGAGGGACAGAGCAGACGGAAGAGATTGGCAACAGGTCTCGCTGTACTTGCTAACATACATTACTTCAGCTAACAAGCACTCATTCATATGGATATATTCGTTAGACATTAGCTTCTTTTCGAAGAATAATAAAGATGATTAAGACCATGTTTCAACATGCGAAGAAGCATCCAGGGGTAGGTGGCATCATACTTGTGCATCTATAGAGCTTGGTGATTATTTCTATAACTAACATCAAGCTGTTTTTGTCACCATGATGTGTTCAAAATTGTTTTTTGTTTTTTTTAAGTTAATGGTCATGTATAAGCTTTTCTGGGATGTTGGGTATTAGTTTTTCAAGTTGAACATAATAAGGTCATGGTAGAGAAGACTTATCTACCTATATACATATACTGCACATGTATACTGTATATAGAAAATGTCACCATAGTCTCATTTTATAAACAAAAGCCAGCTCTTAAATGAGACTTAGAGATGGACCTGAAAGCTCTAAATCAACTGAATCATGAAACGAGTGGTGTGTCTCGCACATAGTGACTACGTATCACTGACATGTTCATTTGCTTTGTTACTATCATAACAGAATGAAAACAAGAAAGTAAAAAAACAACAACACACAAGCTGCCTGTGCTTGTTTTTTTTTTTCCTGTTGCCTCAGAGCTATGCTGAGGGTGACCCAAATTTGTGGATTGACAGGGCTGCTTTGGCAGTGCACCAGAAAAGTAATAAGGCCAGCAACAGTATCGAACCCCAGCGAGTATAAAACACTTCCTATATCGGTCAGGCTGAATGGTGAAAGGTGAAACACACACACTTGTGTGGCATAATATAAAGATATCAGCACCAGGGAGTGGACAGCTCTCAACACACAGGCCTGTCTGTCCTGTCCTGAGTATTTCCTTAGTGTGTGTGTGTGTGTGTGTGTGTGTGTGTGTGTGTCAGTGATCAAAGCTGACCTGCTTCCATGTGCTTGTGTGTTTGTGTGACTGTGTTTACTTCAATGATCGAAGCGTGTGTGTGTGTGTTCACTTGCCTGTTAGCACACACACACACACACACACACACACACACACACACACACACACACAGACAAAACGATTATTTGATTATGCAAAAGGTCCAACAAATTACAGATTGATCGATAAAGAATTCAAGCTGACATGATTAGTTGATCGGTCACTCGAAAGAAAATTCATTGGCAGCTACCTTCATAACTGATTAATCGTTGAAGTCATTTTTTTAAAGCAGAAATTCCACCTTAAATGTGAGGATGTGCATATTTTCTGATAGGATACTAAATTGAAAATCATTATTCGGGTTCAGTTTTCTGACATTTAATGGTTTGACGACTAATTGAGAATTACGTTTAGTCTGCAATGAAAACAATTGTTCATTTCAGCCCTATTCAGAATCTTTATAACACTGATTGTGTGAATTTTCTTAGCTGTTTGCGGTTAAACTGCACTTCAGCGTCTGATTACTTGAGTAAATGTGTGAAGCAGGAGCTCTGAGTCAGAGTTTTTACATACTTGTGTGCTGAGTGGTTTGAGTAGGTAGCCAAGGGAGGGATTATTTTCTTCATCCCTCTACGAGATCTTTAAAAAGCTAGTGAATATCAAAGTTTTATCACCAGACATTCTCCTAATCAACAACAAGGCAAGTGGCAACACAATCAGACAGAAGACAGATGTCTAGATACAGCTGAGTAGAGACATCCTTCAGTTCAACCTGATCAAACTGTCATCTCTCTACAGCTTGACTAGATCTGTGTGTGCAGAGAACAGCTGTTTGCCAGGGCTGTGACTCTCTCTGTCTCTCTCCCTCTCTCTCTCTGGCTTATACATACAGTATCACGCAGCAAACTAGACAGGAAATGTATGGCAGCCTAGTGCTGATGAATAGATGCAGCAGGGTGAGAGAAGATTGACGCAGCTAAGCTTTGGGTGTTTAAGAGGACATATCATATTATCCCCCTGTCCCCCTAATGTGCTTTTCTATTTTAATTCCTGTCATCATCACCGCTCAGAACATCAAATAAAAGTGTGTCTACTCGTCTGGGTGTGTGTTAGATCATTTGCGTGCATGTGGGTGCGAGTATATGCATGTGTAAAGTGTGTGTGTGTGTGTGTGTGTGTGTGTGTGTGTGTGATGCTGTCGCTCAGTCTGACAGGTATAGTGTTGAGGAGGAGAGGCTGGCACACACAGACGTGCGGCAGCTCTCTCTTCCACCGCGTCCTTGCCCATTCAACCCAGGCTGACAGTGAGCTGCCTCACACATGGCCTGAGCCTCATGCATATGGAGGAGGGCAGGGAGAGGAAAAACAGGAATAACAACTACCCGTGTATGTGTGTATAATGTGTGTGTATTTCACACAGATTCATGGTACATATCATAGCCAAAACCACTTGATAGAATATGTTTGTTTACCTTCCTATGTCTTTGGTCTGAGACTAATGCATTCCTCCTCTCCTCTGCTCCCCTCTCAGTTAATCCCTCAATTTCTCTTCCTGGGTATGGGCGTCACAGGGGCCACCTTTTATCTGATCCGTCTGGCAAGAGGACCTCATGTCACGTAAGATTTTCATCCATCTAAACTTGTAACTATTGTATTAATCCTCCATCTTGCTTTTGATGCTGTCAGATTTTAGGGAATTTTCCATTATTGTCAGCTGAATCCAAACACTGGATACAACAAGCTGGGAGACTTTTTAATATTACAAACCAGGTTGGGTTCTGATTGCCGCTTCCTTTTTGGACCTGGATCCAGGTTGGCAATAAACCCAGAATCGCTGATCTTGGAGGCACATTTATCTCACAGCTTTTATCTTTTCTCACTTGTTCTTATTGGCAGAGAGTAATATACAAAACATGCAGGTAGCAGGATTCTCACAGCAGATTATCAGCTGTATATTATTAACATAAAATTCATAAGAAACTTACCAAAAGGCCAAAAAATAAACTCTTGTAGTTAACGTGTACTCTGCAAGAATATGAGTGAAGTATGGACTGTGTGTTTTTGTAGTTGAACAAAACCATCAGAGTGGTGGATCTTCTTTACTGAATAATCCAGCAGATTGTTTTCAAACTTTATTTATTTATATCATGTCAATATTTTCAGTTAAATTGTTCTGAATCTGGACTTCTAGTGATGTGAGAAGTACGGTGTACAAAATAAGAAAGCTACACTTTTTTTTGTTTACAGTGTTTCTTTCTCCTTGGCTGGCAAGAAAAATTATTAAATTAAAATAAATCCTTGCGGTTTTGTCATTTCTAATTTTTGCAATGCGCATCTTCGAGCACATCTAAATTTCTGATAATTCATCAACCAACAATTTTGATTTGATTTCTTTCTATCTGAACGAAAATAAACTAGTTATTGTTCTGTGAAGCACAAACTAATAACAGTATCTCGGAAACATCACTGGCATTTCTTTACTGCATTTTTAAATTCTTACTTGTTGGCCAGCATATCCGATAAATACATACATGAGGAGTTGAAATCTGTGGAAAATCTCACCCACTGAAGGTTCATCACCATTACAGATATTGAAAATGAAACTAAAATGATTTAATAAGGGGTTTGAAAAGATTCAATAAGTGGATACTGGCCATCCATTTGAGTGCACTCAATTTGATACCAGCTTTTTAGCTACAATTAAAGTTCATAACAAAGCAGCTGGCTGTATTAAATTAATATATATCTCAGAAGCTGCCCCAGTAACACTGAACACATACAATAAATGTGCACTGTTCATGTTCTATTTTGGGCCACACAGAACCACTTGTTCTGAGGGTCAGCCATAACGCCTGACCTCATCACCAGCTGGTGATGAGTGCCGTGGTCAGTGCCTTCCTCTCTCTCCCTCAGAGAGGGTCTAGTGTCCTGTGGTAATGGAGGGAGTGGAGGGGAAACATGCCTGCTCTGCCATCGCTCCCCCGGTCTCTTTGTTTGTGCTTTGGCGACATGATGTGCTGCGTGGGGGATGAGGAGGGATGGACAGTCACAGTGGAGCCCTGTGAAATCCAGACTTTGGTTAATGAACGCAGAAGCACTGCCAAGTCACTGGGCTGAATTCACCTCATCTCATAATCACTTCTATTTTTTTCCAACTTTTATGTATTTATCTCCCTTTATCTCTGTCCTTCTGTTCCTCTGTCTTCCTTTTCCTACTATTTGTTTACATCTCAAATAGGGGTGTCGTCTTATACCGGTATTGATAATAACTTTGATATCCAAATAATGAAATATTTACTTTCAGCATAGCATAGATATAATTTATATCACAATCATCTGGTTATCATGAATTCTTTTGGACACAACAATCATGTAGTGAGTCTGATTTTGTGATAGCCCTAATCTTGGTCTATCTAGGTCTTCATTTTCTCTGGTCTCCGTGTCGCTCTATGCCTCTGTCATGCGTACCTTTCTCATTCTCATGTCCTGTCTTTTCTCTTCCTCTCTTTATTCTGCAGTCTTTGGGATAAAAAGAACAACCCAGAGCCCTGGAACAAGCTCGACCCAACCTACCAGTACAAGGTAACTTACTCTCTTGCTAATGCACCGACCCACTCTGCCAGAAAACTAATCTAGGCATGAATGGCGTTGTTTAATTGAGTCACTGAAAATCTCAGTCATCATCCGGCTAAAAACCTACCAAAATAGATTTGGACCAACCAATGCAGGCAAAAATAATATCAGTAACATGGCTGCTTCCTAGCTTTCTTCACATCTATTCAAACAAAGGTAAACAACGTGTCTTTCAAAAACAAATTAAGGCAGATGGAACCAGGAGCTTTTAGTGGTCAGTAATAATTTGCCTTAACTCTTGAACAAGGCCAGAGCCACAGACAAACTAATGAAAATATTAACAACGCTGACCCAAAATAGAGCAGAAAAACAACCAACTGACAAGCCCCAGAAGAGAGATCTGGGTGATGTGTTTTTCAAGAGAAAAGAGCATTTTCTGAGGGTTTCAAGGCTGCGTTGCTTGCCAGTGGAATGAAAGTCGCTGCAGACAAAAGGTCAGGACACGGCATGTTTAATTCTCGATAGCGAAGCAAAGGTCTCACATCGAAATTCCACTGAAGTCCAAACAATGAACGTAATGAGGAGGGGGAAGTGGGAAAGAGGGGAGTGGAGAAGGGGGAGGAGGTTTTAATGGCAGACCAATCAAGAAAAATACACAGGGAGAAAATATCACTGTCAGTCCAAAAATGTGAGTTTATCATGGATGTGCAGTCACACGATATATACCGTATATCATCCAAGACATAATGCAAACTCAGCAACACAGGAGCTAAAGAGTGTGAAATAATGGAAAATAAGTGTGTTTGGGTGAGTGCGTGCATGTATATGTGTCTATATTTTCACTTGAGGTTAAAAAAAATATGTTCACCCCTGCCTCTTTGTTTTTCACGCATTCTCCTAAAGACAGCACTGATGAATTTAATTTAAGCAAAACAGATTTAAATGTATTCCTCCTGCCATCCACAGTTTGTGGCCATCAACACAGACTACAAGAGCCTGAAGAAAGAGGGCCCTGACTTCTAAAGGTCCTCCAGGCAACTCCAGGGGCACCAAGTTTGGCATGACCTCCTGCTGGTGCCACAGTGAAGCATCTTCCTGAGTGTCACCTCATGCTCCACAACAACAGCTCTGAATTAACACTGTAACCCTGTGAACAAAAACTATTAAAGAATACATGAGACAGAAGACTGGTTCTTTAATGCATGATTCTATTATATATTTATTTATTGATTATATATATGATGTGCTTACTTAGATGCTGTGTATTCATCATTAAATATTTTACTTTGGGGGGATATTAATGATGAAAATTAATCTTGATTTGTTAGTCTACAGTGTTGAATATCTGTATTAATTTTTTCTGTTACTTTTCCTTCTCTTATGAACCGCTCAGCTGAGAGGTCAAACTTCAGGGTCTCATTCTGAAAAGTGTGTTCTCACTGAGACTGAACTAAGACTGAGACACTCACAATTTCATCTCTTCACAGCAGGCTACTCAGCACCAGACAGCAGACAGAGAAAATTGGTAACTAGCTGGTGAAAACAATTTTTCAGCAGATACGATGGAGACATCAATAAGAATCAAGTGCCAAAGTCTCACAAGGTTCTTCAAAATTTAGGTTATGGAAAGTCTCAGTCTCGTATTAGATGAAACAGTTCAGGACGCCTCAACAAGGTCCTATGTGCAAAGAGCAATCACCCTGCTCACTGTGCCAAGTCAATGACATCGCTATGCACACCATAAACAGTAAGTATATTTGTGGTTGACTGTGTTACACAAGCAAAACCAAAATCTTGGTTTGAATTTCAAAAAGGAAAAGACACTATTTACTGAGCTCAGCACATCACAACTCCAGCACTACTGGGACAAGCAAGTCACACATGCTGAGATATAAACTTACAGATGAAGAGGACCAAAATAGAAATCAATCATGAGAGATGAATATTCGTGTGGGTCATAGAGCTCTTTTAAAAACGGTTTTCAGTCCCAGAAAGATGCAGACTAAAGAGACAAATCATTAAACTGTTTGATCACTGCTTGTCTGTAAAAACCAAAACATTATTTTCATTTAGGTACGGAGAAGGAAAGTGACAAGACTGCCAAGACAAGAATCAGTATTTTCTGCAATTATGCCTCCTGCTGGCATAAGTCTCCCATTTTGGAGTGTTCATTGAATGATGAATGTTTGTGCCTCTGTGTGTGTATGCGCGTACTCTCACTTAGTAACACTGGACACCAGACAACAACATAAAATCCCGCTCTAATGGCACACAAACTGTCTCAATGGCGGATCCCTGGGTTCTCCTAATACACTCCCTAATAGACAATCTATGTTCCAGACCCTGCATGGGCCCATTTATGTGTGAGCGCGCTCCTTTTAAACAGCAATATGCCTCCCACAACAGTGTGCTGACCTGCCCAGTGGGTATTGTCTGTTGCTGGGTGATGATTTGTGTGTGTGTGTGTGTGTGTGTGCAGTAGTGTCAGATGCACAAAACCTGCTGACAGGTAATCAGCCGGGCCAAAGCATCACACTGGGGCATAATCACAAGGTCACGCACACACATACACACACAGAGGGGGGACAGTTATTATCCAACCTGAACAGTCTCGCAGGTCGTTGTGATTGCATTGCCTCAGTGTGTTAGTATCAGTAGAAAACTTTGAAGCCAAGGGTGACACAGACCAGCAGCTCGCCATCAAACAGTTTACTAATTAGGATAAGAGCTTGAAGAATATGGTGATTTTATTATCCTATTTCTTATGTTGTACCTTCACATCTTTTTTTCACACCATTCATGTTCTACACATTCATTTTCCAACACTTCAAATGTCTCTGTTTTCTTAAACATCACCTGAACACACCAGCTCTCCTTCAACATCTGTTCCACGCTTTCTTTATTTAATCACATGTTTTGCTTGTCTGCTTCTAGTCACTTTCCAAACTCATGATACAGTTAAAATAGGACTGTGGAGCCAAATTACTACATTCATATGGCTTCAACAGAGAGAGAGACAGTGTCAGCAAACCCATTCTTTTTCCAAAACAAACATTATGGCAGACCTCAGTAGGCAGAGAGGTATGGCAGCGTGTGTCTATGATCACAAACGCAGGTTTGTGTTTGTCATTTTCCAACCTCAGAAGTTGTGAGAAGTGAGAGCACTTTCTCAACAGACACTTGAGCACTTGAAAGAGGGAGGAGGGTGATCGAGAGAGGCCATCTCTTCTTTGATTACGCCCTCTCTGACAAGCAAGAGTAGGTATTTTTAGATGAGGATTAATTTTAATGGGCGAGAGATAAGAAGTGAGTCGTGGGTGGAGGAGGGACGAATAAATAAGTAAATAGGACATACTGCAAAACAGGAAGCGGCGGTGGCGGCGTTGGGGTAGCGTGGCTGTTGTTGCGAGGCCCTGGGCACATCCACTGATGCAGTGGAGATAGTGGGGTCTTTCATCCTTTAATGTTTTCTCCCAGATGTGGAACATGAAAATCAAAGAGCAAACCGGTGTTTGTCCATAACTCCAAATGCAAAGACATTTCGTAAAGGAGAGGTTATCAGGTTAGATGGTGCTTTTGTTCCCACTTTTAATCCTGAAACTGTTCTTACCAATAAAATATTCTAAGAAGAAAAGATCCAGGTGCTGACCTAATGATGGCAGATTCACAAAACCAAGTTTTGGGAATGTTGAATGTTATTTTTGATGATGAACTAAGAAAAGCTGCTGTAATAGATCTATAGTAAAATTAGAAAAATATCTTGGTGGAGCGTGTTTCAGGGTCCAAAAAGCAAAGAGGTAATTAGATGATCATGATATCAACATAATTCCTCTGACATTTTTGCAAGAGTTATAAAGAACCACCCCAGCTGAGTTGTTAAAAACATACAAGGGGCATCCTGGTGGCCTGGAGGTTTACACATACTCCACTTAATCACAAATTCCACTTTGCACTATAAAAAGGGCAAAAATAAATCTGTTTTATGTCTCTTCTGTCCTTGTTTGCAACACAAGATGAGTTTCATAAGAGCAAGAAGTGATTAGACGTGTCGTGTTGGCACTGCAAGACTAGAAAATGAAAATAATGGATATAATAAGAATAACTGTTTGGAAGTAAAAGTTTTTTTTACGATAACATAAAACAGTGCGGATATTGTGCCACTGGCAATGTGGAACAGAAGCCTTACATGCAGACAATGCATTTATGCATAAATGTACTCTTAATCTACTCCATAAATTTATATGGCTCACCTTTATGTAACTTTTATCTACATACTCACTGAGTCTTCAATACATCTAGATCTAGGAATTTTCAAATATTGCACAACTGCACCTTTCTATGACTGATATCTTTACTGACATGCGCTGATAATGTTAAATGGTGATTTATTTGAATACCTTTTTAAAAATACATATGTTACTCAGGTTTTAGTGTTTCTTGTGTGTTAACCCATTCACCGCACCCACCTACACAACATAAAAGTGTGCACCCCATGTATATAGGCAAAGGCCTTTCCCAATCAACTCCAACCTGCAGCCCTTTGCGGCTCTCCGTTCTCCCCCCCTACTTAATTATCAGTTGCAGAAAATGATGAATGATGAATCTTTTCTGATCTGAATTAAAGTAAATTTGTGATTAAAGTATTAATAATTTTATTGATACGATCAGGTTCTTGCAAAATTATTCTGTCCACAAGGTAAAGACACAACTTGATGTTTCACATTGCAGATGTTTTGAAAACGATTTTTGGTCAAAAGAGAATTTATAGTGAAGTTTCCTGCAAAAAGTTGTCTTTAATGTTGGATATCTGCTGGTTTAACAGGCTACTTTTAGTTTTAAGGTTATAAGTTAAATTATTCATTAAAAAAATGGAATTAAATATTAATGTGATGAAACTAACAGATGAGAACATATCGATTAGAACAGATTAGTGAAAATACACATTTTGAAATCACAAATTTCAGCTGCTGCAGTCTAAATGTGATAATAATATTGCCATGCTAGCAATGTCATTCAAACTTTATGTATTCTGAGGTGACCAATACAGATCACTTAACCACAACACGAGCAAGCTACCTGTGAACACAGCCGCAGAGTGAAAACAGACATCCCACTAAAAATATGACAATGTACAAGAAAACATCCTGCCTATATGAATTCCTAAGTATGCCATGTTTATAATATACAGCATGAGAATAGCTCACACTGTGTGAAAGCAAGACAAAGAATTATGCTGCATTGGCAGTCTTGCTTCAAGAATGTGCTCATCACTTCAGGAGTGAAGAGTTTCCATCGAGTCAGAGAAGGTAAAAAAAGGTTTCAATTATTGGCTCCCTGCTGCAGGTGTGACAAAATGTTTGTATTTTCATATAAATCTAAAAAAAAAGACATTTAAAATAGGTATAACTGGCTCTTTCAGACATGCATGCTGCAGTGTAAATTCCAGTGAGAGATTAACAAAATAACAAAGTTACTCCAACATTATCTTTGTGTTTTATTTATTCAACAGAGTAGTAATAAAATGAGGTTAAAAGACAATATGAGCATACAACTGTAACTGTGCCACTCAGAGAATACTGAGTCACAAATATTTCAGCTGAAAGGTCAGAGGTCCTCACACATACACACACAAGGTCTGACAAAGAGTAATAAAATTAATTATAAATAAAATTAACTTATGTAAAATACACAGAGCACAGCAAAATACAAAATATAATATAGTTAAAAGGTGTAAACAGTGTAATGGATACATTTGCCACCACACACAGACTGCAAAGATGGGAAAAACAAAAACAGCTACACAGGCTCACTTTAAATCACCTGTCCACATCAGAATCAGAATCAGAATCACTTTTAATGCCCAGGTGTGTGTACACATATGGGGAATTTGACTCTGGTTACACTTTCTCAATGTACATACAGACATAGACATAAATACAGAGCTTTACTGGTAAACATAGAAATAAACATAAACATACATAACGTTCAAAGGCCCTGTACATCCACAGATACAGGTGATTTAAAATTGGGCTGATTAGACCTCTTCCTGGGGACAGTGTGTATACATGATGTGCTTGCTTGATATCTCCCTGATTTTCTTGTTGCCTCATCTGTTTTAGCACTGTGATATTCTGTAATTTGTTTAGCCCACCTTTAACCAGAACAGACAAAAAAGTTAAACTGAGTGATAGTGAATATCGTCTTGTATTTTATTTATATTAAATGTTGCACAATGTCTTTATTTTATCCATTCCTTTATGTTGGGTATGTCTTACTGTGCAGCATTTGGCTAACTGTTTACAGTAGATACAGTAAAGTCTGACAGGAATAAAAGTCGTATCATTGTTATTAGCAGCAGCAACAGGTGCAATGGTATAACAAAGGATTAGGATGGGGATTAGGATTACTGTACAGACAGACACCGACACACACACACTTAAGTGATGCTTCTTACACCATGAGGAGCACTCATGTTTCATTATGAGATAATTACAGCACATTAGTGTGTCTAAATATGATTTGGAACGTCATAACATCCAGACAGATCTTCTATATTTAGATATTTTTACTATCATATCAACCTCTGCCAGGTCTAATTATGACAGGTATTGAAGTGAAAGAGTCACAGTTTCTGCACGTACTGTATTTTCACACACACACACATACACGTACAGACACACACAACAGACTGAAGATACATTTCTAATTAATTGCTGACATTGTCATTTATCCCTCTTCTCATTAAACAGACATGATTTATTGTCAGATCAGCTACCAAGGGGACTGAATTTTATCATCTTTTCATTTCACTGTGTGCGTGTGCGTGTGTGTGCGTGTGTGTGTGTGTGTGTGTGTGTGTGTGTGTGTGTGTGTGTGTTTCTACAACAGCAGAGGGCAGATTAGAGGGGAGTTTTAAGGCTTTGATATATGACCAACATTATGAGGAAATGTACCAGATGGGTAATACTGTGTACAATTATGACAATTACAACTGAAGAGTACTTTTTCATTGGAGTTTTTCTTGCTTATGGACCTATTCATTTTACAGAGTGATTTTACGATCCACTCCGCTGCTAAAATATATCGCTCATCTGTGTTGGTTCTCAGGAATGGAAAAAATGCGTCAACTCCCCAACAGGATAAAGCGAGGGCTCCGTTATATAAAATTACCGGGAAAAAAAACTGCAGTGCAGTCTTAAAATTCCCTCACATAAGTACATACAATGCTGCCCATGAACGCTGCTTGCATGTTCATTGGTATACATATTGTAGCTTCTCATGGCAGGTTCCATCATCAGTGTTATCTAACATAAGTGTCATTGTCTTCTGTTTAAGTAGTGTACACAGTGATAATATTGGTTTTAATTGGTATTAACAAATCAACAAAAGAGGGATAGAGTGGGTACTTCCCCTCTTCATGTAGGCTAGCTGTTAGCACACCAGGTTTTTGATTTAATATTGTTCAGCAATAGGAAGTTTGGCTCACCCACTGTGAATTGTCCAATACCTGAATGATTATAGCATCAGTTATAGATTTTGGTGTTATGATTGTAGTCTTGTAGAATTCATTTCTTTCACTATAGATGTATGAAATCACATGAGCATTTTTGTAGTTTTACAATGAACAATGAAAGAAGGTGTTAGGCCCTGTTAGGAGATCGCATGCCATTGTGGTGAGTGCTAAAAATGGTTTCAATGCTCCTTTTCCTGCTTTGCTTTTGGTTTACGTTGCACCGAAAGCTCAACTCTCAACTCACAGTTATGTAAGTGACAGAAACACTCTGTGTAGCTGAACCTTTACAGTTACACATGCCGATCTAAATCTTGGTTAATAGTTACATCAGTTAATCGCTGCATCAATAATGTGAACATGATGGACCCTATTTATCACAGACTGAGGAACTCTCAGCTGAGGAGCGTGATCGATTGACAACAATGTTCATCTTTCTTAGATAACAAGGAGACATAAGCAGGCTAAAGCTAATGAGGGTTCTTGTACAAAGTCTTTGGTTCTTGTGTTGTCTAGCTACTGCTGGTTTGTGCATGATTGGATTGGCTGTATCGAAATAAAATCACCCAAATTAATGCGAAACTTGGGGTCGTCATCATGAAACTAAAACATTAATTTCTCTCATTTGTTTTTGATTTTTTTTTCCCCCTCAAGGGAAAACAGAGGACATGTGATTTAAGGAACATTTACATGGAAAAAAAGGAATTTGATTGCAGTTGAACTTAAACACAAAAAAACAGAATATTCTTTAAGCACCAATAGAAACAGTTCAGTAGGCCAACTCATCTGGAGTTGATACAGAGCATAGCAACAGTTTACTTGAATGACCACTGAGGGGCTGTTACTGATTGTGTTTGGATTTTAAAGCATGCTAGAATTATAAGATTTTCATCTTCTATTTAATGAATAAAGTCACTAGACTTCCATTTTAAGCTCAGCAGACATTATTGCTGAATGCACTGTTCATCCATGTTTATTATAAATGAGGCAAGTGGCAGATATATGTAAATTGTATGCTTCCCCTGAAGGCAACAACTAAACGCAGTTATAATTAGTCACTTTAAATAAATATTTTTATCCATGCCCTGACGATACATGTATGAATTCTCCATTTAGTGCTCAAATAAGCAGAAATGCCAGCAAATGCATCTTAAATTGTTGTAACAATTAGTATCAGAGTTTTGGCCTCTAGACTTTGACCATACAAACACTCATTAAACAAAGCAGATATTGTGAAGCGATAATAATAAACAGGCAGCAGTGTTATAGGAGAGACATATCAGTAGTCCGTTCAGTCTGTTGTTAGTCCAAGCTGTTACATTCAGTTCAGCACAAAACTAGCCTACATGAGCACTTTACATGAGATTAACAGGAATCAACAACAGAGTTATCAGATTACGATTGTTTCTGAGGCTTCTGCAGGCTTATAACAGGCTTTTAATGAGGATGTTACGTAACAATGGTGCACTCAGTCACCGGTGTGGAGAGCTCCACTGCTAAAAGTACAGATTCTGTGATTTGGCATGGTCGGTTCAGTTTTGTTTTTATAGACGTGTTTGTACATGTAACAAACACCTCTAGGGAGTTGAGATGGATAAATCCAAGCACAGCGATGCCCCCTGACATGCAGCAGCAGGCAACACTGCAACAGACGCATTCATTCAAACATGTTAAAAATGATTGAAATTAGTGCTCATATAAGCTCCCTATAAAATGATATTTGACATCCAGCAGCAGACACCAAATATACCAATATGTAGCAGCATAAACCACAGAGATAAATATTAGATTCAAGTATGAAAGACTGTAACTGTCATATAAACACATTGCTTTCTGGTGAAATAGTATAAAATAGTAGGCTATCTGAATTTGCTGTGTGCAAGGCAAAAGTCAGTTTGAATAGCTAACTTTACTTACTATTATCCACTGACACAATAAGAAACCCCCAAAATAACAGCAGCCTGGGGGACTGTCCCACAATTCAAGCCATATTTCAACAGCATCATAATTCAGGTGTCAAACAACCAAACAAAGTTTCCAAAGGAACCACCATGAGACAGAAATTCACAATGAATACAGAAAAAAAATAGTGCTCAAGCTGTTGGTAGATGAAGCATGAAATCAACAACAACCAGCAGACACCAGGACAAAGTAGATCAGTATGAGCCAACAGCCAAAGGGGTCCACAGCAGATACGACCAACCATTCAAACAGGCAGAGCCAAGACCTCAACTCCTGACAGCCATCTTAGCACAAGCAGCAAACACTTACTTGGGGAAGCAGTGATCCCTGGTATTTCAGCTGATAGGAAATCCTTTGGAAGACTCACAACGGCCTATATTGTCCAACTTTCCAGGCTGAAGTGGCAGTTCTTTATAAAAATGCTATAGGAGCAGTGAAGGCAGCAGTAGTGATAACTCAAAGTGTTTGCAGCAGTGTAACAGCAGGTCACAGGTGAACTGAGCCAAACATGGGCAGGGCATGAACCTATTAAATAACCAGCCCCATTAGAAAGGGGTGCGTTTGATTTGCATTGCAGTGAGGAGAGGTTGTCATGTGGTAAAAAAACCAAAAACAAATTATTGTCACCCACAAGGACAAAATATGAAAGTGTTTTTTTTTTCAAACGTTGCTCTCCCTTCACATACTGTTTCCATCACTCAGAAATGGTGTTTCCTCTGGGGTTGGGGCTAAGGTTTGGTATGGATAGCACACGGTAACATGTAACAGTGTTAGGGAAACATGTAGTTGGTCCACAAGGAGAGACTTCAACACAACATGGGCATTAGGCCATGCAAATTATGACTTAATATGGCTAATTGTAGATAACCTCTAACCACTGTTTAAAAGTACAGAGTATAGAAACTACCAAAACGGTGAGCTGTTATGAATAAAGGTCCAGCATTGAAAAATCTAAATATTAGACAAACTTAGTTAAGCAGATGGAGCAACTCCAACATACTCCACTACTAATCCTCTCTTCTTTATCAATACTGTACTACAGTATAGCTGTGGCTCAAGAGGTAGAGCAGGTTGTCCACTAACTGGTCGGTGGTTCGATCAACAGCTCCTCCAGTCTGCATGCCGAGGTGCTCTTGGGCAAGATGCTGAACCTCAAATTGCTCCCGAAGGCCATCGGTGTGTGAATGGGTGAATGAGATATGTAGTCAGTCCTGATAAACATGACCACATATTGATAGAATGACATGTTCCCACACACTAGTCTTTCAACGCTTTTAAACTTTTGACAGTGTGTGAAAAATGATGTATATTATTATAAATGACAGAACACAAAGTATGATTGGATTATTGTGTTTTATTAGGACTCAGCTAATACAAATTAAATGTTAATAAAAATGTTCTGTAAAATAAAGTTCAAACTTGTGTTGATGTACAATGGCTGGTAAGAGCTGGTAACAGGCAAACATTTGACACTGTAGTAAAATACGTATTGGTATATTTTGGCAAAATCTAGTCTATCAGCAGTCAATAAGTCATGATGTGGATAGTTCATATGATTTGGTTCATTTTAGAAGCTGCGTTTTGTGCAAAGTAAGAAAGTAACCCACACCATTTCTGACACTCTTTTTCTAAATTGTGCTCTAAGACCATTCCACAAACAGAAATCTTGCTTCCTCACTGATGCAGTGATAATGACAATTGTTTCAATCTGTGAAACAGATAGACAACACAGCACTGCCAAAAATGTTTTACCAAATCAAGCTGCTTCACAGTTTCCATCATTGAACACAATGGTGATATAAATGACATTTAAATCAGGCAAACTGCACTACAAATAATCTGTCTTCTAGTACAACAAATCAGCTGGCATTGGAAACCTTACGATGTTTGTAAAATGATGGCAGTCACATAGTTAACTCTTTAAATAATATATAGAAAAGTATATACTCTTTGTAAACGCACTTAGAGGAAAGTTTGGAAATAATCCAGTCTGTTAGTCCATTTGATTATCTGTCATAACAAAATCTAAATCAGACAGAATCTGATATTGATGATACACTGGAGGAAGAACAGATGAAGCAATGCCAAAAGTGTAAAAAGAAAATGACTTTGAAACATGGGGTGGACAGATTTCAAAGTAATGCCATCTAATACAGAGTACCATTAAATTCTGCCTTTTTTTAAAAAGCTTATATTTGTTTGTTTACACTGTGTGTGAGATGTGTTTTAAACATTATTTGTGACCACAGGTTGTAGTGTTGCTATATTGGAGACTAATACGTCAAAAAATGTCACGTCCACCTCCTGTGTAATCTGACTTGGATCCTTCCACTACAGAGACATTGTGCACAAATCTCTACTAAATAAAAGGACTAACTTAAAAATGATATTTTGAAAACATTTCAGGTTAATTTCTGATTACACCACAAAGCTATCATGCACATCTCCATGTGAATGTAATGACATACATTAGTGACAATAGTTAAGACGCTTTACAGCATTAAGACTCTTCAGTGTGTCTCATTATAATAACTAATTATGCACTCATCAAGTCCGTGACACCAAGAGCTGTAAGTTGTAGTTCGACTGGTTTGATTTGACATGTTTTTTTTTTTTTCCTTCCACACAACCACATTAAAGAAATGGTGTGAAGACAACTGAGACAGATCTTTACAAATACAATAGAAAATATGTTCTTGAGCTATACAAAAATCTGACCAAGTTTATTGTTCCTTTACCTCAACATGGAGGCCATGTATAAATTGAAATTGATAGACAACTGCAAAATAGTATTAAAAAAATGTGATTTTCCAGATCTGATTGGAAAAAAGGGAACTCCCCATTGACAAGCACCAACCACATTTCACCACCATGACATTGTTCCCCCTCTTCTTGCACACTTCTGCCCAGCCAACTCTATGCTGGCTTGTCTAATGGTCATGGAAGCCTGGCATAGGGAAGGGCCTGGCAAAAGCTTCAACTCTGTGGCGCAGATCGGCGATGCGAGCCACAGTCTCTGGGTCCTCAAGGAGGAAGTTCTTGAAGTCCTGGAGCTTGGCTGGACAATACAACAGAGAAGAGAGAGAGGGAAAAGGCTCAGCTTTCCAATTTTTTTTTTTGTTTTATCACCACTGGGCTTTTGTTTCGTCTCATATTTCAGCATCCAACAATTTAATGTAAATTACAGCAGCTTGTACTTCCTGAGAGTTACATATTGTTATAAAGTGAAGGACAAAAAAGTGAGGCACATGTTCTTGTCAAACACCGGGCTATGTTGCAATCTCTCTCCCTTCTTGCAGTAGACTTACCTGTCTTTTTCTTGACATCCAAGGCAATCTTGAAGCCCTCATCCATGAATTCAACAACTTGCTCAAAGTCAGCTTCTTTGAACTGCCTGGAGGTTAGGGCCGGAGCACCTGGAACAGAGAAGAAAACAGCTTGAAGTACAAAATAATGACTGATAATTACTTCCTTTTGCCTCTCATCAATTTTCTCATTTTAGTGTCTATTTTAGGAACCATATGGTCTTTGGAAATGAACAGAACCCTGGAGATTGTTGAAATTTCAATAATAGCGTCAGACCTGCTTTCATGCTAATGGGTCACTAAAGTGCATTATAGAGTTCAAATCTCAATATAATAAACAATTGAGAAGGTATTAAGTGCAGTACATCGTGCTGTAGATGCAGTGCCTTAAGACAATGCTAAAAATGTGGCAGTGTAGATGTGGAGCTCTTAAACATCCTGGAAGATAATTAGAAACCCAAACATGCTCAATTAATCATGATCAGCTCAATGCTTGTGGCTTATTTGGTGGTGGGCTGATTTCCATATGCAGAACTACATTTTGAAAAGAAAAAGTAAAACCGGTTACGTGAAGAGGATGTCAAGTATAAAAACTCACCTCGTAGTTAAACATGGAACACAAAATACTGAATCGCTGATCAACACATCAAGACTGACACTAATTACAATCATTTACAATATTTAGGTGTTTTGATATTTCGAATACATAAATCAGCACTAAGACCTTGTCTGAGTCAACTTAAATGTAGTGTAATGTGAAGCGGTTTCTTACCTAGCCTGAGGCCACCAGGAGTCAGGGCGCTCTTGTCCCCGGGGCAGGTGTTCTTATTGGCAGTGATTGACACGAGCTCCAGCACCCTCTCGGCCCGAGCGCCGTCAATGCCCTTAGGCCGCAGGTCCACCAGGACCAGGTGGTTTTCGGTCCCACCTGAAAAATTCAGCATTCTTAGTAAGAACTTTTGAAGAGGAGGAAAGTCCGAGGCTTTGTAGACACAAATTCACTTTTGAGTCTTTGATCAGACCACCTCAACCTCAGTTTAACATGGATGAGGTAATCTCGAATGCAGTTAATTATGAAGCCAAATTATTGTTTGATAATGTGCTGCTGGAGCCTCCAGTGGCTTCACATCTTCACGTTTTTCATGCAGGTTTATCTGCACATCTCTTTGTGTGAATCTGAGCACTGATTTGATAGATTTTATATCATTCTGGGGCAAAAGATGATCTGTGAACGTGACAAATGGAAAAATCGAAAAACAATCATATAATAAATAGTGATAGTAAAATTGATTGTCATCATAATTAAGCCTGAATTACTTGAGGCAACTTAAGCAGGAAAATTGCAGGATATTTTTTCACTGTTTGAACTGAGCCCATTTGTCTCATATATGCTCACACCTAGCTAAAACTAATGCAGTCTAATACAACATTTCTGAGGCTGCAGTTAATGGTGCTGTTGAACTGTCCTGCATTATACATGTTGTGATATATCATGTATTACTTTGCTGCTACTTTGCTTTTTTCGTATCGATACAGAAACACCTCAGTACAGTTCAACATCACCACAAACTACACCCTCCAAAAGAATCACCATTGAATCAACATCTCTCTAAGATCTGAACATTATAACGTTCATGAAGGTTGGATTTATTGTAGGACTGCTGTATTAGACTGCATTAGAAAGGCTCAGAGAGACATCTGCGTTTTTGTTTATTTTCCTAAATCATATTTTGTTTTTCTGGTGCAATCAAATGAATATCCATCAAACTTATAGGAATGTGTTTCTGTTTTTGCAAATGAGTGCATATTGCTCCTTGAAAATGCCAAAATTTTCCTTCAGCCATTAACTTACTTCAGTAAAACACACTCCTTTCTGCAAGTTTCTTATTGACTGTAACACTACACTGCACCCCTTTTTCCAGTTTCATTTACACAAACATCTACAAAGGGAATGAAAAAAAAAAATGGAGTATGCACACAATGCAGTGTAAGCACAGGACAAGTCTGTGTGTTTTTTCGCGTATCAATTGAAGTCTATAAATCAAAAAAGAGCTGAGGCCAGCAAATTAAATGCAGTACAAGATTCAAGCATTCACTCAGAAAGTGACCACTTTCATCTGGTTTTATTTTCTTGACTGACAGGACAGCTACACTGACATTAGCCTATTTGCACATCATGAATTTAAATGCTTTTCTGTCGCTTAATTTGCATTTTCTGACAGGACATTTCTCTTGATTGACTGTGTTGTGTATATTTCTATGTTTCTTTTTGCTGTTTGCTGAGCCAGTGTCTCCTTTGGAATTAAAACCAAAAAAAAAGACTGCTTAAATACAAGTTAGATCACCTGATACCACTGTGTAGCCTTTGCTGAGGAGAGCTGCAGCCATAGCCTTGGAGTTCTTCAGCACCTGGGCGATGTACTCCTTGAACATGGGAGACTGCGCCTGGACACACACACAAATTTAACACATTTTTTGTTTGTTTTTTTGCTGCTTTTCAGTTGGGGGTCAAGAAATGATTCATGAGATGTCAGGACAAATATACATAAACATATTGCATCCTGTGACGACTGATGAGATAACATGGAAAACTTTATAAGTTGAAAACTTTTGGTCTCCTCTATGGTGCAAGTGATAAGAGACAGATAGAGATAGAGTGAGAGACACTGCCTTTCCATCCTCTTTAACATGTTAAATTTCAATGGCTCTCTAGAACAGCATTAAAATCCAGACAGTTCACACTTGAGGAAGAAGGAGCAGATGTCCACAGCAGCTTAGGGAACAAGTTCCTGAGTCAAGTTTCACTAAAGCATCTCAGCGGTAATATTTAGTTTCACTGTAGATACTGATTCACCAGTTACCAACTTCTTATTAGGAAATGGCAGACCAGGGGTAATTAAATGTTACATCAATATAAATAAAGTTATTGAAGTTTGTGTGTTGTGCTGACCTGTTTGAGTGCCACAGCCACACCAGCGATGGCATGGTTATGAGGTCCACCCTGCAGGGAGGGGAAGACGGAGAAGTTGACCTTGTCCTCGAGGTCGTACATGATCTCCTTACCCTTCTTGTCCACTGAGCGAACACCCTTACGGTAGAAGATGAGACCAGCCCTGGACAGAAAAGACAAATTGACTGAATTTTTATTTTGTTCTAAAACCCAACAAGGTTTCATCTGTGGTAATTTGATTTGTCCCCACCTGTGGCTCAACCGCTGTCTGATTAAGGGGGGGCATAATACTATAACTGCTATTAATAAAAATAACTAAGAATTTTCATGATGCTCTAAATGTGACAAACAATAACACGCTGCCACTGAGCCTCTTATCCTGCTCCCCAGCTTCAATCACAAAACTGCAGCAGGTCTAATGACATTTTACTGAAGTTTCTCTTGTTCTTGTTCTTACCTGGCTCCTCTGAGGGATTTGTGTGTGGTAGAGGTGACCAGGTCAGAATATTCGAAGGGAGAGGGGATGGCTTTTGCTGCCACCAGGCCACTGATATGAGCCATGTCAGATAGCATGTAGGCCTTGATCTCGGTACACAGCTGAGGGGGAAAAAAAAAGGGGGGGGGGGCAGTCAACAAAATTGGGGTTCAAATTTATATCATGAGGCAGGAAATTTATATTAAATCATATTTAAACTGTAACTTTTTTTTACTTTTTTGGTACAAGATTTAAAGTCATGACTTTACTGCCTGATATCAATCTCAGATAAATCCAGAACACTGGATTTAAAATGAAACCGTGAATGTGAGTTTGAGGATCTACTCTCAGCTTAATTTGAGGGTGTTTGCAACCACATAAGATCGACAGCGTTGGTCGAATTACTGATCCAAGTTTATAAAAGTTCAATAAAGTATTTTTTTAATCTCTGGTTGTAGTCAGTAAGCCTCAAGTCTATGACCTTTATGACATTTCTTCACTTCTTACTCATTATAGGATGGTTTCTGCCTTCGGTCTGATCTTCACCAAGTGTTCAGTTGGATTGAACTCAGGCGACTGACTTCACCCACTTAAAACATTTCAGTGTTTGGCCACGAAGATGGTAAATGGTAAATGGACAGTACTTATATAGCGCCTTTCTAGTCTTCCAACCACTCAAAGTGCTTTTACACTACATATCTCATTCACCCATTCACACACATTCATACACTGATGGCATTAGCGCAGTCTTCGGGAGCAATTTGGGGTTCAGTAAGGACACTTCGACATGCAGACTGGAGGAGCCAGGGTTCGAACCGCTGATCATGTGATTAGTGGACGACCCGCTCTACCTCCTGAGACACAGAGGCCCAGATCTATATGCAGGAGAGTCCTACACATGATGAAGTGAACACACTCCTATAAAGCTGAAAATCAGCACTTTAGGCTCAGTTACTGTTTAATTTCAAATGTAGTGTCCTGGAGCACAGAGCGAAACTATGCACTGTCCAGATATTTATGACCTGCACTGTATTTGCATACATTATTCTTGATATACACAGTGCTACCCCAAAATGCAATAGTTACTATAAAACTAAACTACACGCCTAAACTTACTTCAATCTGTGTCGTCAGTGACCCAACTGTGCTGTGTATTTTATTTGACCGTGCTTTGTACAAGTTGAAATGCGAGATAAAAAATGTGAGATTTAATCTCTTGGTGCAAATACATTTACATTTTCCCCCCACGGTTAAGATTTGATGACCAACTCTACATCCGTTAGCAGTACCTATCTTAAAGAGCAGATATTTCAAATTAGAGCTGGTGTTATTACACTCTTCAGCAGTCTTCAGAGGCACATAATATTACAGCGTAATTCAATAAATCCTTGCCTTCTCTTGCCAACATTTACTGAAAAAAGAAAACAAAAACAATAAATAGCTTGCTAACATGCAAATGACTTGCTGGCGGATGATCAGAGCAGTAAGCAATCTTTTTAGTGCACCAATTAATATGCATTATCATGACAATCTCCCTTCCTCTCATATCTAAACTGGATCAGCACATGTTTATTAGATTAAAAGGCAGGATAGATCGCAGGGTTACTGGAGGGGGTGAAGAACACAAGAGGGTGATGTGCGGTAGCTGATGAACGTCAATAGTTAAAAAAAAAAAAAGGAGCTTGCTTCAATCTAGGTAACACAACACTGAAAAACTGGAGAGGAGCCCGGCCTGGCAGATTCTGCCATAAAACAGTGAACAGTTCCACAGAGACATGCCAGGGGGGGAAATATGGCCCCACTTCAGGCCTAGGGGCAAAGTAGTTATGGTGCTTAATAAAAACACAGCTCTGTAATGGTGGGAACACTCCATCTGATGGTACTAACCAAAGTGGAGCTCTGCAACAAAGGGAAGCAGTCATGGAGTGAATGAAGTGAATCAGCGGGTGGGTATAACAAAATAGATAAAGGGGCCTCTTGTGCACTGTCAAAGAGAACAGTGAAGTGTGCAGTTAAAAGTTGCTGCTGTGTACGTGTGAGTCAGTGCGAGTATTCACACTATGTTTGGATGAGTAGGTAAGAGAGGAAGACAGCGTCGGCATTATTTAGTTTGAAAAACACTAGAAAATTGGTTTGTGTTTGCAAATGTTGAAAGAGAATGTTGAGTATTTAGTCTCTGCTGTGGGACAGAAATTAGTGAAGATATTGTTGGAAGTGATCCTGGCTCGGTCTGACCTATCTGTAAGGGAAGCAGGTGTGTGTGACAGTTAAGTGGAAAAGGTTGACTGAGTTTTAAATAAGAGGACAAAGCTGGTGTGACCTTCCTAATGCAGGATGAGAAGTGGAGAGAAAGAGACACGCGCACACGCACACGCGCACACGCACACACACGCGCACACACACGCACACACACACACACGCACACACGCACACACGCACACACGCACACACACACAGAAAGATGGGGTTAAAGCTGAATGAGTTTTGAATACAGAGAGAGCTCTCTGTGCACCTTCTTGATGCGGGCGTAGTCAATGAGGCGGGCATAGGCACTGGTGCCAGCGATGATGAGCTTGGGCCGGAACAGCTTGGCCGTCATCTCCATCTGGTCGTAGTCTATGAGTCCTGTTTTAGTCTGCAGAGAGAGGGAGAGGGAGACAGATTTAGGAGAGGAAAAAAAGAGGGCGAGAGGAGGGGAAAGAAGGGGAGGATGAATATGAGGATATTAGAGGGGGAGTAAGGATCAGGGAGGGGGGAAAAAAAGTACATGAGAGGATGAAGAAAAGTTGGCAGATATCTTGAGGATCAAGAGCAAACATATCAACACGGAAGAGATTTTTTTTTCTATTTGAAGATCATTTGACACAGCTGCATTTGAAGTACTTTGGCTACCTTAAAAAGGGAAAGAAATTGATCTAAGGGAGACATTAACCTGTGATATCAAGGAAGAAGATGGAGCAATTGCAGTAATGCGGCTCTACTTATCCTAATTCCACCTTTCAGGGATCTACTCAACTGGTGTGATGAGCCTGAACAGATCAGAGGTTGGTTTGGAGACTTTTCAAGCTCGTTTCATCGAGATAAGCAATTTAAGAAATATGTTAGGCAATCCATTGTTCAGGGGATGTACTTCAGAGTCACATCAAATGGAGTCCAAGTGTCAAAAGACCACTGTGTTTTCTTCCTGAATCTACAGTTTTTCCCTCCACTCCTCCTCCAAACATCAGAAATAAGAGACAATAGAGGCAAGAGAGAGCAGAAAACAGAAAGGATTAAAAAAAAGACAGGATAGAGAATAACGGAGACACAGACAAGAAGAGAAGAGAGAAAAGGAGGAGGGAGAGCTTTATTTAGACAACCTGATAATCTCCCATCTCCAGAGCACATCTATGGATGCCCCCTCACTCCATCAAGCTGCTCATTGTGAAGACAGAGCCAGTGGTGCTGGCTAGCCTGTCGATTTCCCATTATCTCTCTCGCAGAGGGGTCCTGCCTGCCCATACATCAGCAGGTCTGGACATGCAGACTCTCATGGCCATCCATCAGCCACTATCCAACACTATCACACAGCTATGACCTGAGGAATAAAATACTAGACACTATATATGATGCACTGATCTACATTCACATGACCATATCCAAATTCTAAATTCTGGTGGAAAACCAGATTTTTTGAAGTGCTAAAATAAACTGATAGGATTGTATGGCTGCATTGTGAGTGAAGAAGCCATACAACAATCAAAACACCTGCGTTTAAGCCTCTCTGCAGCCAAGCACCTGCCAGCAAGTGTCAGCTGGACTTAAGTTAGATACTGAATCCCAACCCACACTGCCTTGTGTCATCCCTGTGGGGGCACAAAAGCAAACAGGATTTCCCCAAAAAGGGAACACAGCCGTTCAACATCTATCTCTTCTTTTCCTTGTATCTGACTCAATATCCTGTCATTGAATCACTTTTTAGAGGAAAGACAAGCAGAAATATAAACTTTGGATATTTGTGCTGATTGAACATTTGTCGTTTCTTGCTTCTTCTTCTTGTGACTGTAAGCAGCTCATGTGTTGTCCCTGTGTTGGTACAGCTACATACTGATCTTTATTCAGTCTTTAACAGTTTCATCCCATTCACTGACGGTGAGTTCAGTTTGCAAACACGAAACACCTTATACACAACATATTCACTTGCAAACATTCAAACAACCTCTGAATGTGATTTGTCTAAAAATACCAGGATAATTTCCGCTGCAGTGGAAAAAGCAACGCTTTGAACGCGTATCAGACATCTGAGAAGACTGTAGACTGCAGCACACAGTTCACGTGGTCAGTTCAAAAGTCAGTCATAGAGATCATAAATATGTTTATACATAACATATAAGTATTTTCAAATATTATTTAACCTGCATCTGCTCTTATAACACTATAACATGATTTTATCATTGTCGTCTCATTGCCATCTATTTTACTGGTGATACTGTTTCTCACCAATTACTAGACAAGCTGACGGTTTATCACCAGGCTAAGACATTGCCCAACTTCATAGGTGATATCAGTAGCAGGGTTCTACTTACATTCAGCTTGTACGGCATGGACTCAAAATAGATTGAAGTTGCTGAGATTCTCTTTACGTCGGACATGTAGCCATGGGTCAGACTGGAGTGACCAAAAGAGAAATGCAGTCAGACAGGAAAACAGGCAAGCACGAGCAGTCAGTTACAGTACCTTGCAAACAGCTTGATTTATAAACAGAAAAACATCTGCAAGGTTTTTACTAAAAACAACATTAGTGTAAACAAATGTGCAGGAAAAGTTGATTAGGTCCTGCAAATGACTTATTAAAGTTGGAGGGTAAGACAAATCTGGAGATTAAGAATAAAAAGAAAGCAGCAGTGACTACTGACTGTCCACCGTCAGGCAGGTCCAGGCCCATGATGCGGTCATGGGGCTTCAGCACGGCGGTGTAGGCTGCAAAGTTAGCGGGGGATCCAGAGTACGGCTGGACGTTGACGCCCCACAGAGCTGGGTCCAGGTCAAAGGCCTCCAAGGCTCGTTTCTGACACAGCAGCTCAATTTGGTCGACCACTTCTGCTCCACCATAGTATCTGAGGATGGAGTTGGGGAAAAAAATACAATTTACCAAGAGATGCAACATTCCTGTAACTTGCTAGATTAAGCTTTGATATGAATTAAATTTAAATCAGCAGTAAATTATGTTTTTGGCCACTTGACATATCATTGCCTTTTAAATTGATTTCCATCTTGAGGGAAATATTAGACTCTTCATCTGCTAAATGCTCCACTATGTTCACTTGCAGTCATCAACTTTCTTTGTCCACAGCATGGTGCTGAGCAGGTAGTTTACAGTGGCTTCTTAAGAGCTTTTTCGCTGTAAACACTGACCTGCTGTGTCTGAAAATGACAATAGTAGTAACGGTGAATTTGTAGGCAGGACAGCTAAACAATGAGCAAAAAGTCACTATAAAGCTTTGTATCATTGAGGGAGTTGCAGACACAAGTGATATTTCTCTGTTGGTTTTTCACTACGAGCGACCACTTTCATATTGTCATTTGATACACTGTTAATACAAAATTTTAAAATGTTCGAGCGACTTTAAGTCAATATCAGCAGTGCCTGTTACCAATCATCATCATCTGTCAGTAACTGCACCGTTGGTCATAAAAATGTTAACCTGGAAACTACCACAGGAGATCAGGTGATGCTCATCGAATCGTTTCAGTGGAATTACAGATGAAGGAACAACAGATGGCTACTCTACAAACCACTCATTCAATGAGATGATCCGTTTGTTTCATTACATTAAAGTATAAAACAGCAGATGAGTAGGATGTGGGGGGAAAAAACAAAACAAATTAAAACACATTCAGTGGGAGGGTGATTTATGGTAGGCTCGTATTCCAGGAATCAAAGAAATCAAATGAGAAACACTTCAAAACAAGACAGCTAGCTGTTTGCTGCTGATAAATGTGAATTATCTGAGGGAAATAACAGAAAATAGGAAAACTGAAAATAGAAAACATGCAACTATCAGCCTGGGCACTAAATTCCTCCAATGTATCCCCCCCCAGGAGTCTTCTTTGGCAAGGCAGAGGCTGTGGATTATTTGCTGTGTGGTTGGCATGTACTATTATAGGGCAGGCTAGAGAACACAGTATAAATCAGTGTGTGCTTATGTGTGTACGTCTGTAACAAATTTCCGCAAGCAGTGAATACCAGCAGTGTTAATAAGCTGGATGTGACTGAATAAACACACTCACCTTCTCCCTGGGTAGCCTTCAGAGTATTTGTTGTTCAGACAGGAGCCCTGAGCCTCCAGAGCTGCTCGACTGCAGAAATTCTGTGGTGAGGAAACACACACACAAGCAAACACACACACACACACACACACACACACACACACACACTCAGATCAATGGCGCGAGTGGACAGAAGGGACAAGGACCGCAAATTAAAGTCTGTTAAGTGATAGTGAGAAATCCCCCTCCAGCTAAAGGCAATCATTACAGTATTGAACCTCTGGACTTCCATAGACTAACACTCTGCACTTCACAATGCTTATCGCCTCGCTGCTGGAGGATACAAGATAATGTAATAAACTTTTCTGCACATGCTGAGATACATTGGTGTGGCCTTTTTTTTTAATCATTTTGCAATGCATTTTCCTAGAAAAACACATTTTACTGAGTATGGTTTGCTGCAAAGAAGGTATTAAACCCCCCAAACTTTTCTTTTATATCTCGTCTGTGTGCTTGATAAAGAAAGAGACATGTTTTCAATAGGTTTTAAACTCATTCACTGACACATTTTTTGTAGCTTGATTTCACTCTTCATATTAGATTTACAACAGAACTGGAACAATGATAACATGGCAACTGAATTATAATCCTGTTTGTTATTTCTACTAGAGCTGCAACATTTTAGTTGATTAATAGAAGTATTTTGTTTGTTTGTCATTTTTTGAGCACAAATACCAAACATTCTTTTGTTCAAGCTTCTTGCTGTCAGAGTATTTGTCACCATTTTCCAGCATTTTCAGGACCAAACGATTAAACAAGAAAATAATCAGTAGATTAATCAATAATAATAATTACTTGCAGCCCTAATTCCTACTAACCTGTTACAACTCTGTTTATCTTGTAATTGCTATTTCCCACCTACAGCTTCTATGGCACCGCTCTAATTAGATAACTCTCTTTCAATTTCTTTTCCTGAGGTTCCCTCTTCATGTTTTTGTTGCTGTTGAAAACTTTATTTGGACTTATTTTATATTTTGTTCATGTTGGAGATGAAGAAAGGTCGTCTGACCTCTCTGCAAACCTTCCTGCACACAACAGACCGACATGAAATTCTCTCTCTCCTCCACTCTCAGTGGACACTGAACATCATTTACAGTATGGGACATTAAACAAAATGTTAAAACAAAGCATGTAAGAAAAGGCCATATTAATACCGAGCTATTCATATTCAAGTTGACTTACTGTGAAGGTCTGTGTGATTAAAATATGACAAGTACTATGTTAGATAATCAGTACACTGACACTGGGATTGGGCACTATTTGCTTGAGGCATTGTGAAGCCCACTAAAACACTGAACATCATGCTGAAATACTTGACATTACTACCTGTTACATACACCATACAAGCTAGCCCGTAATAGGATCTGACACACACACATAAGGTACAGTCTCGTCTCCACTCTGGTCTGAGTGTGTGTAGTAATGCTAATGCTTCACCTACAGTAGAAGCCAAGAGGAGATCAAAGTAGATTACAGCTCCAGTAACAGCTTTCTGCTACGTCTGTCTGTCATGCAGACGGCGGTGCATACATTAGAAAAGGAAATTAATTAGTTTCTCAGTGTCTTTAAGTGTGTGAACACAACACAACATGCAAGTCTCTTCATTCAAGGAATGCCTGCCTGAGCTGTGCTGTGGTGTGCCTTGTGGAGTAAGGTGGGGAAGAAGGCAGAATGAAGATATCAGCTTTATCTCACACTAGAGCGGTCAGGCTTTCTGTAAAGAGGGGGGCCGATATACTCCGCTGAACAACTACTGTGGCAAAGAAGAAACAGGAGGAGAGAGGAAAAGAAACAATACAAGATAAAACCTTGTCTGCTCTTTTGAATAGTAAAATTTTCCATTTCACACCATCTGGCCGTAGAATATAAACAGAGGAGGAGATACCCCAATGTTTCTGTAACAACTGAGCTATTGTTGCTTAAAGAAAACACTCTATCCTGTGAGTGCTTTTACTATTAAAGACAGCAAGTTTGAATAACTTGATATGAATTTGTTCTTTTTTTAAAATACAGCACTTGTCAGAGTTCATCATATCCGTTTTATCATTTGTATGTTTGAGCCAGAAGGTCACAGTTTTACTGGCCTAGCAAGCCACTGAAAACATTAAGAAACAGAAAATTCACTGCTATAAAATCTTAAAACATACAAAAACAAAATGATTTAGGAATAAATCCAAGTGAAAAATGAATTTATATTTGCAGAATATGAGTCCTACATCCCCATATCATTTGCTGTACTTGATGTGCTGTACATACTGTACAGCACGAGCCCAAATAAACCACTTTTCTGTTAATACTGCCAGCGGAAATACAGAAAAACATACAACCGGAATAGATATCTGTGGCGTTAACAAGTCTATTCATTCATCCACTTAGCCAAAACATTAATCAGAGATGATGAGGCATTCTCTGCTACCTGCACTGCCAACATACAGGGGAGGTGCTGCCAGCTCTTACAGGCATTGAGTCTTTCTTTAAAAATGAGTCATATCAGTTAAAACACAAAGGCAAAGGATGGGCCTTTATATTCTATAAAAGGCTGACTAAATGAAAAAGCTTTTACTTTGTGATTCAAAGTATCTGCCAGCATGTCAATTCCATGCCAACATTTTTAAGACACTGGCTAAATGGTGTCCTTGACTGACCCGGAGGTTCATCTAGAGCATATTGATGTGGTCAACTTCGGTCAGATGGTGCAGCAGCTGATCTGCAATTTCCATTTGAGTTCAAATGTGTGTTTGTTTGTAGGATTGCATAAAAATAAACAATGCAACCTCTGACCTTTCCAGAACATTAGCACATCATGAACTCAGTGCGCATAATTCATTGCTGCTCTTTATCCTCCTTTGACTTGAAGAAAAACCATGGCATCATGATATGGAAATTTAGCCAAAGATGGACATTTATTGAAATCTTCATACAGAGTTTTTTTGGAGCACGTGGCCAGGAATTATAAACTGCCCCTTAAAACTGTCATTTACCTCAGATGCAATGAGCTCCAAGCCGCGGCACTGCCTGTCCTTCTCCTTTTGCAGCAGATCCCACATCTCGGGGTCGTCCTGAGCCAGGCTTTCCTGGCCTGTCCATGGTCGATCTTCATCCACTGAACGAGCAGCATGGGACTGCTGGCCACGTACGCTGAGACGAACTGGGGCTCGCTGGCACAGTGGCTGTGGGCAGAAGAGAAGTTGCAGGGTTTGGGGGGCATGATGAGAAGGAAAATGAGAGTTTTATACAGATATAACAGTTATCATGAACCCATTTTCTAACACTGGGTCATTGCACTAAAATGTGCCTCATGAGGGCTGACATTTACTGCCAAAATTGTTACATGGATGGAACATTATTTTTGAGTGTATTTGATCATTTTACATATTTCAAGTAACACTGTGATTTGTCTTATAAAAAGCACATTTGAAGCCCCCTCCTCTGTTCCTCACACACTCCAATATGTACCCTAGTATAATTAGAAACTGGCGTGTTTGCATGATATCAATAATCAGCATGGTTGTACAATTATGCCTCTATCAGCACTTCTACAAACTGAGGGACTGACTTTTACAGCCTCAGTGTACCCAAGGAGGCATACAGAGAACAGATTCAGCACTTCCTGCTTATCTAATCTGGACTGGGGCTGGTGAGTTCTCCTCCTGCTGCTGCAGCAATGCCTGATCACATGAGTGTGCAGAGTCCATACAATGTTCACTTCTCTTTTTTAAAAACATTGTTCTTCTGTGCACTGCGCCTGTGATAGATTATTTTAACACTTAATTTCTGGCATGGTTTTACATACAATATATATATATATATATATACACATATAACATAAAACCTTTGTACGGTTCATGTATTAAAACTGTATTTGTGCCCTTCAGTGCTCAAGTTCTTTATAAACCCAAATCAACAGCACTATGCAGGAGAACAAAAAAAAAAAAAAAAATCCTCGACAGGTTGATTGCATTCAGAACAAATTGGCTCTCTCCCATCATTTAATCAACAATATGATGATGACTCTGTGTTGAGATCAATCCCACCACTACAAACCTATAGTTATCATCTGTACAGGTGTGCTGGGGTGTGAGGGACAACCTCCCTTTAATAGCACCATTAAAAAGCAATTAACACAATGCTCAGGACCATTTGAGGACACCAATATATATTTAAAAAAAGAAAATGCAATTTACGCTTATTTCACGTGGTGTAAAAAATGTTTGGCACCTTAATCTTTGGGAGCGGCTTTATAGCAGTGTAAATCTCACAAGGAAACTAACTCTGTAGTTTTTAAACACGTTTTAAGTAAAAACTAAGAATTTTAATGATCGACAGAATTGATCTTTTCTGCGATGCAAAAAGTACCAACAAGAGTCTCATTATGAAACATCATTTATAACAAATAAACAGTTAAAAGGAAGTCTTTATCCTCAGGAACAGCTTGCAGTTTATCTACTCCATCGTTGTTCGGCGCACCCTCTCTACTCCGCCTCTTCATCTGCTCCCCGGGGTGGGAGGGGACAGAGGGGACAGTGGTGACACACCGGGGAGGCGTCTATGGCACATTAATGGCCGATTTCTAGCTGGTTCTACCCTGGCCTTCTGTCACCGGTGGCAATGGTGATGGTGGAAAAAAGGAGAGGCCCTCCCTCCCTCCCTCCCTCCCTCCCTCTGGGCTCTGGAAGAGATGAGGGCCTGGGGAGACAGGTCGGGCTGCCTCTGAGGACACGTTTCTTGCAGAGAAATCACACGGGTCATTAAATCTTGACGGGAACTGTCCTTTGCTGTCTTGTGTTTCTGCTGGGACACACCAAGGCCAGGGAAAGCAGTGGCAGAAAAACCCCACACATGCCAACGCTGCCATTGTTATAGTGCTACTGACAACCGCAAAACAGACAAGGGTGCCTCTACCCTCCTCCTCCTTAATCCCGATCCCTACTTCCTCTTTCCCAACCTCGCCCTCCTTGCTGCTAAGCACGTTCAGAGTAGCAGCACTCAAGTGGCGTTTTTATTAGTTTGTCTTGTCATCGATATTGCTGCCATGGTGTCCACTGGGCTTAAACAAACAATACACAGGTCTGTCTCTGTGGTCTGCCTTTCTCCACTTTCCTGCCTCATTTGCCAGCCCTGATCATTACAGGAGATTAATTAATAAACACAAGATAAGCTGATCCAAGAAAAGTGAGCGCCAAGATACAAGCACCAAATATGTCACGGCGGGACTATTTTTAGGCAACAGATGACGCTGTCGTTTGAAGGTGAACTTGACGAAGACTCTGAGAGAAAAAGAGGCGGGATAGGCCACATCAACCTGGGTGGCGAGCATGAAATAATAGCACAGTCACAGATGTGGTGCATCTGCGTGACAATGATAAGGTAATTGTTGGCAGTTTACCTTTCCTGTCAAACATCTGTGCCCAAAGACCACTGGCAGAGAAGAAGAAAAAGGGAAGACGGAGAATCATCTCATTAATCCTAGTTCTGTATTATTTTTGCCCATTTCCTGAAGCAGCTCCTGAGGCAAGTCAATTTTACAGATGACTGCTGTCCATCAGTGGCTATACCAAACAACAATCAGCCAGCTAACAGAAGAAAAACAGAAGGGACATGAGAGGAGAAACAGTGGAGGTAAAAAAAAAAGAAGATATGTAAGGTTAGAGAGAAGAAGTGTCAACAGGGCAGCTGCATCCGTCAGTCTGACACACAGTTGCCTCTTTCCCTGTCACTGACTAATAACAGGGCTGTCCGTTACAAATTGCCCTGTGATTCAGTCTGGATAACACTAGACTGAGAAATCTGGATGGGGTGAAGAGGCGTGAAGGGACAGAGGCAGAGTCCAGGGCGACTCCACTCTATTCGGGTCAAAGGGCTATCAGGGTGACAATCTGAGACTCAAGCGACAGAGCCAATCTTCAGGGAGGTGTAGGCAGTGGAACGACAAATTTATGCTGTAATCTTCCCAAAACACTGCCTGTAGTGAAGATGATGGTAAAAAAGGCTCTATACTGGGTTTACCAGTGCCACAAGGAGCTTAGATGCATGCTGTGGACTGAACCGGTGACTTAGTCACAGTCAAGCAAGGCTAATGGCCTTTTCTTGAGGCTGTGCCCACAACCCTCTCATTGTGCCTGTCAAGTTCACAGTCTGTTAAACCAAGAATAGAAATACTTAACTGGATTTTCCTGCATTGTAATTCTTGGTCGGGCTACTTCAGTATGCTAAATGATTCTTAAAACTTTATGCCTAGATTGGTAAGAATGCATAGTGATGCTCAGCAGTAGCAGATCAGCAGTTTCCAATTCACTGATCAGCCATAACATTATGACCACCTGCTTGATATTGTGTAGGTCCCCCGTTTGCTGCCAAAACTGCCCTGACCCATCAAGGCATCGACTCAACTAGACCTCTGAGGGTGTGCTGAGGCATCTGGCACAAAGACATTTTAGCAGATCGTTGAAGTCCTGTAAGTTGCAAGGTGGAGCCTCCATGGATCAGACGTGTTGACCACTTTTGATAGGTGCTGGTCACTGCAGACTGGAAACACCCCACAAGAGCTGCAGTTTTAGAGATGCTCTAACCCAGTCGTCCAGCCAGGGCCGGCCCTAGGCATTTGTGGCTCAAAAAAAACTCCAACAAATCATTCAATGTAAAATCATGTTTATTTCTGCTGTGTAGTTGGACATTTTAATACGGGCACTTATGGAGATGGACTCATTTCTGCAGCCTGCCTCAAGCGGCCACTCCAGGAATCACAGTTCTTAAGCACTTCCGCATTGGCTTCGTTTCCCAGCACCGGAGGTTGCCACTTGCTTCAAACCCATCAACGAGGACAAAATGTTCACTCACTGCTTAATATACATATCTCACCCACTGATAGTTGCCATAATAAGAGATAATTGGTGCTTACTTCACCTGTTAGTCGTCATATTGTTATGGCTGATTAGTGTATAAAGATGCTATGTAAATGCCATGAAGCAGCTGTCTGACAGGTGTAGAAAACTTAACTAAAATATGAATAAATCAGTTTGTCTGTAAAATTTCAGAAACTAGTGAAAAGGGATCGGTATGATTTCCCATTCACACAGTAGTGGTGTGAGGGAAGACAAGGGCAAGTTTGTTTGTGTGTTTGTTTGATGTGTGTTTATGTTGGTCTTGACATGAGCAACACTTGAAATTTTGAAAGCAGTGGCAGCCATCTTTCATGGAATCAGAGTTGCTTGAAAGCAACGTATAAACATGACTGCTGAAGAAGAAACTGAAGAATGTGTGAATCTGTTCTGCTCCTGTTAAATGAACACAACTAAATTTAAAAAGCTAAAGAAGGCCTCGGCTCGGGGAGTGTTATGTTTGTCAAAAACTGATATGTACAACAGAATTAAACTGGAATTTTTGTGATTACAGTGTGGGAGGTGATGAAGCCAGGCTGTGACACTGAAAACTATTTCTGAGCAAACTTAAAAAAGTAGGCTAAAAAAAAAATATTCTGAAAGCTTATTGCTGGGTTGTATTAAATACACAAATACCACTCTGCTGGTTGGCAACATATAGATGAAAACAAAAAATCTTGTTTTCCAACCTCCGTTGACTGTAACTTTTGAGAAAAGTAGGATTGCTGCAAATCTTTTCATCAGGACTTCAAACAATGGCATGTTGAGTAGGAGTTATGTACCAAACTCTAAAAGGGCAGCAGGCCCTTGCACCAACGAATACAAAGCCCTGGAAACAGATCGCTGATGTTTCAATACACAGCACGGAAAAGTACGAGTATGTTTAGACTTGATTTAAGGACTCATTTATACATTTTGTTCAACATACAGCTAAACAACATGGAGTTAACTTGTCTATAAGGGAGCACAAATGTTAAAATGTTTTGTCCAGCATGATGCTTGGTAAGATACCTAAAGATACTATAAAGCTTGAGTTTCTTTCTTTCAGTGTAAATTGTGTTTGCACAACAGCAAGCTCTGAAAAGAGCCATTTGAGACATTTCAGGTTTCTATATGACCTCTTGCTTGCAGTTCATACAAACACCAGCAGTTTAAAAAAAATTGTTCTGATGGATGAACAGAAATACAACAGTCTGTGGAAAAAGCAGTGACTTGTTCGCTCTCCAATGTTCTCACACTGTTGAACTGAATCTTAGTTCATTCTCTGCCACTGTCTGCCGCAGAACCTAAACTGTCAAAATACAGTCTGCAAGGAAAAAAAATGTAAATGCTGCACCCTGTGACTTTCACACTCAATTCGCTCTATTCACGATTATCATTATACAGTGAAACTAAACACCTCCAAAAAGGTGAGATTTTGTGAGACAGGATCTGTTTATGTTAATTCAAAGGTTTAAATTAAAGTGGGGAAATAAAAAAAAATGCATTTCAAACATTATATGCATTAGAACAGAGTTGTTCTTATAAAATGCAGTCTAAAAATGCTAAAAATGAAAATATTGTATAGAAAAAACTATGAAAAAATGAAGTAACAGCTGAGAACATTTGTTTTATTGGCCTCATACTGGGAAAAAGGTGTTCATAATACGACTAGAGATTATTTTTTAATCTCAAATTGACTACCTGAAATCTTTGAAATCAATTACCTGCAGCGAGTGGCCTATTTAAGAGCCAACACCCCTATAATGACCAAAGCAACATGTTTTCCACTGATATTAATATCCACAGCAACATACTGTTTCAAGACCTGAGACACAAAAGTTGACTTTTCCAGATCGTTGACCATCTTTAGACCAATTTAGGTCATCAGCAACAAGAAATAATGCACGAGGACTGAAGTCTTTCTCTCAAAAGTCACACTGATCCCGTGACACAGCATGCGTTTAACCAAAAAGTCATGTGAGTCCTAGAAATGTAATGAAGATGCACACTTAACCATTTAGCATCAATAGGAAAAGCATGCAAGCATGTGAATCAGTCAGGAAACTTCAAAACATACCGACAGTGACTTGAGTGAAACTAGGTCTGAATACATGCCACAAGATTTTGGCACAAACCTGGCATAGCCTAGTTGTTTCTGAGAACCTACATGAAATTCACACCATCTGCAAAATGGGTCACTTTATAAAGTTCAAATTTAGACTATTAATAGCCTTCAATCAACTTTTATTTTTTTTCCCAAACACCTCCTTCACCCCAGTGTCTCATCTCCTTAAAACAACTTGTTTCATAAAAAAGCTGTCAAATTATGAAACTTTTAACCGTTTGACTTTGAAATTAGATCACTGGGAAACTAATCTGTCATACAAAATATATGTATCAAGCTACAATAATACAATTACTCCGACAGGGAAGAGGATTTAAAAAAAAAAAATTTAGAATCCACTGCACATAATTAACACCACATTAAAAAGATGTTTACTGACTAATAAACTGGCAAATTAGCGTACAAGGTACAGTAAGTGGATATTTGAGCTTAGATTCTCCACACACAGGGGTGTCCAAAAGTCTGAGACCACACTGAAAATCCTGAAAACAATCATGAAGTTTGTGGATTCAAGTGCCAGAGTCAGAAGTTAAGTTGTTTTTCTCAGCACCAAATGGCTCGATTTAAAGTTTCTAAGGGGGCATGGAACATTTAGCAAAAACTTTTACTTTGTGTTGCACCCAAAGCACGATCAGGCAGGCCAAAAATGACCGAACCATCAGAAGATCAAAACATCAAGCTTAACTGAGAGATAGAAAAGAGTCACAGCCTGAGACCATTTATTCCTCATTGGTATTGTTGCTATTGTTGTTGTTATTATACTACCATTATTACTAACTATCATTACTTATTTTGTTTGATTAAGATTGTATAGTAGCTTTCAATGTGTCACTGCAATTGCTCTTTTATGATTATATGTGACAAATTAATTGTAATACAGAATTTTCTATATAACGAAATAAAGACTTCAATCAGCAAACTTACTGTCAGAAGAAGGCCGTCGGCTGTAGCAGTTGCTAAACTGCTTTTCAGGAGGTAAAATAAGGTCAAACTCTTGGGGGAGGACTAAGAAATACCAGCATTTCACAGTGGATGATCAGTTACTGATGATTAAAAGTTTGAGATTTGTCAGGAGACACACAGGGGACAGAATGATAGTGTCCGTCTATCAGTGCTGATAATCCATAAAAACATGTTACTAAGTTACTAAGTTACTTCTTCATTGCAAACTCAGTCACAGGCATACTGACAACATCCTAACTAATCAAACTAATCAGAAGTAGCACTCCATTCTTCACAGATAAGCTACACCCTGTGGATTCAAACTGCACACACTTCAATGCTTTGCATAAAGTACTAACTCATCTTACAGTACCTCAACCACATTGAGGCCCCAGTGGGGATAAAGCCAAGTTCTCTGGGATATCACAAGAAAGTTCAGAACATTTTCAAATCATGCTGGGGTAACAAAGGTCAACGGGTTTTACAAAAACCTGTGAAGTCCTCGCCAGCTCGACTGCATGCAGGGAACGTGCCACAATATCCTTAACCCTCTGGGGTCTGAGCAGACGCCCATGACTGCAAAAGTTATTGACATCTTTTAAACTTGTTACTCATATTGTTAAGCTGATATAACCATTTTTAAAACATGAAAGCAGTATTACATTAGAAACAAGTGCAAAATATTCCATATCAGGAAGAATAACCTTAGATTACCCTCAAGTAAGACATATTTCAACAGTAGGAATCTGCTGACACTGCTGACACAATGACTTTGATGACTGTAGCTTTCCAACTTTAACAGAAAGCCTCATCTGTTACACAATTACCCAAGAGGAGGAAGAGGAGGTCAATATTTTCTTGGCCTTATATTGCACTTTAAACGTCATTGGGTGCAGGACCCCTCAGTTCTAGTTAATATATCATTGTCTGTAACATTATCTTGCATTATGAACATAGTTATCATGGTCCAAGCTGAAAAACTTGAGTAAAAACAGCCTGTGTAGGGCTAAAATAACTTTATAATGAAACAATCCCTTACTATACCATGTTACTGTAGCTAAACGGCGTAAGAGAGGTAACTAAATTGACGATTTTCATGTGCTTTTTGCTGGATCAAAGACACATGATGAGTCGTGTTGTTTCTTGCAGCCTTGCCACATGATGAAACTGGGCTGTCGCTGTTGCATCATTACGTGGACACAGCTGCAGCTATGCACTGACAGCTAGCCTGCTAGCTTACCAGCTAACTAACTAACTAACTAACAAAGATTTCAAACATGCAAAATGCGGACATGACAGAGGAGACAGACAGCGGTTCACTGCCACAAACATGCTGCCATTTGGTGACAGCTAGAGGCACAGCTTTGCTAAAGCAGCAGTTGAGCACCGTAAACCGCCACGACTCGTTGAGCAAGCTAACAATTCAATCAGTGCGGAGCCACAGGCTCAAGTGACCCAACTTAAACACACCGTAAAGCAAATAATGATACAAAAACTGCAATTTATGAGCTTACTTACCCGTGTGAGTTGTCTCAAAGCGAAGGACAGCATGTTTCCAGTTCTCAGGCCAGAGGAAGAAGCAGCACAGCCAGGCGACACACGCTGACAGGCTCCGAAAGGACTGTTTGAAGTTGTTAGCAACGACTGGTTACGTTTATCCTGCTGCAGGGCTTGATGGGAAATGTAGGCAGTTGTGAGGTGATTACGCAAGCTGGTATTGTGGCTATTGTATACACGTTATATGTCATTTTAATCATCTTCTCCAATCACAGGGTGACTGAGCTGATGACAGACTGCATATTGGGTTGAATCTCAGTCTCTTGTGCTTCTTTTATGGAGTTTGAATGCTTTCTCTGTGTTCCTATAGTGCTCTTTTTTTCCTCCACATCATCATCGTACTGGAACATTTTAGTGCAGCTTGTTATTCTGACCTATATGTAACCTTTTGAACTTTTGTACTTTCTGTATAGGTTAATGCGTGGGACACTGCTATGGCATGTTGCAGAATTTGTCTAACCAGCATTGCTCAGCAGATGTTCCTTTATCATAGAGGAAGCGTGAATCATGAGTTCATATTTTTACCACTGTCTTATTCGTGACGGCACCCATAGGTTTCTGAACGGCCATTTTGAAGCTCAACATATGTGGCTCAGGCTATCATGTTGAAAAATCAGCAAAGACATAGATCATTATTAATTATGCCTGTGTGCTCAAGCAAGCCATCTGTAATGGCAGATACGTGTAAATAAGAGCAGCCACTCTGTTAATTCTGAATAACATTATGCCTTAATATAATTTGAACAGGTGAGTTGTTTACAAATTCAGACACAGTACAGTTGTCATGAATGGGGAACTTAGCTATAGAGATCAAAACTGTTTTTTGAACCAGGCTGTAATTCTGTTATTCTGCTGTGAAGTTGGACTTTTTTTTTTTTTTTTTTTTTAAGATTTTTTTTTTGGCCTTTTCAAGCTTTATTTGATAGAGACAGCTGAAGAGTGACAGGAATGGAGAGAGAGACAGGGAATGACATGCGGGAAAGAAAAAAATTCTATATGTAATATTTTATTTATTATTGGTGTTTAAGTGATTAGGCTAGAGGTTAAAAGAGGTTCAAGTTTTCCATGTGTCATGTGTATTAATAAATGTTGTGTGCAAATATTGTGTGCTGTCAATATCCTTCAGAAAATGCCAAAAAGATGCTCAGTGTAAATTTGTAATCCTAGTTAATGTCAGAGTTTGGAGAGGCATATGGTACAAAGCATTGTCAGCATGTTTACATGAATTTATCAATTTCCAGCCAAAGTTTTTTCACCAAAGGTAATTGAACTCTGATGTTTGTCCAAACAATCTTGGACCCATTTTCACTTACTAGGTCCAATAACTCCACAGTGCTGTTCTTATTACAGTCCACTGTTGCATATGTGCCACAACATTAATGTGTCAAGTAAAGAATTTGTTTTATAAAAACATCACTTTACTGTAGTATACTTTATTTCATAGTTTACTAGATGTTGTTGGAATTCTGGGAAACATATTTGGACAAACACACCTGGGGATAAATAATCAGAATAACACACACACAATCACATGTACAATCACACACCAAGGACAACATAAAGACCTGTCTACAACAACTAGCCTGGTGATTCTTTACCAAACCATTGTAGAGAAACTGTGTAACAAAGAGGGGAACTCCAGAGAATCTGGGTCACTACGACTCCATCAATCTCTGTGTCCCGACTGTCCGCGGCAACTGGTGTAAGATACATGGACCTCCCTGAACCTCCATCTCAACATAATTGATCAAAAGCATAATAGGCTATCGAGCCAGACCGAGATGAAGATTCAATTAGCATCGACTGTGTGTTTTCTAATGAAATTCTAAGCACCATTATGATCCGATCAAAAGTGTGGAAAGCCAAGAGCCAATGACTCTGCACTGAGACAGAAAAAAAGGAGTGAGTCAGTCGGAGGGTGTTCGAGGAACGTTTGCTAAATGTAATCAAGAAAGAGATATTTAATCCTAATGCATTTTTTTTAGCAACAGTGACACTATGGTGCTTCTTATTTTTAGCACAAAAAAAGCAATGATAAAGTAAATATTTTCAAGTCGCTGAGATTATAACACTGATGGCAGAAATGCAGCAGTCAATAAAATATGAGGAAGCCACCTGGAGGTTTAGGTGCAAAAATGAAAATGTTTGCTCAGATGTGCAATGCTTACTTTGCTTGCATGACTAAACAAACAAATCTGTCAGTCATATTACCTCCAATACAATAGCTATTTTTGTGTTCAGTTTGGGGATAAGTGTGTTCAAGAACTATATCAGATACCTCCTCCGGATTCGGTTGCTATACATACCAACTACCTCAAAAGGAGTCAGACATTATCATCATCCAGAATATTCACGGTTGGTTTTCATGTTATAATTGAATCCATAACCAACTTTCCTTCAATATATTTCAGAAAATTAAAATGACATATCTTCACAGAACGCTTGGGAATAAATTTCCAATCAGAGTGAAATGTAACTTAGTTCATTATAGTGTCCTTGCTGAGTTAGATAGCATGAATATGCTGCAGAGCTTGTCCCCTGAAACTGTGCTTCTCGCTCTGAACAAAAACATTGACGCAGTAAAAAAAACAGACAGTTTAAGAGATTTTAATGTGCTTTTTCATACAGTATATTGTATGCATATCCAGCATAGCATTTCTCATACATATAACTCTCTTATATCCAGGGTTTGAAATGTAGAGCTGAGAGGGTGATTAACAGTCAGTCTACCATAACATTATGTCTGCCATACAGTGATGGCAGAGCACAGCCGCCTCAGAGGCTCCCATTGTACTTGGAGGGCATAATACTGATTCCAGCTGTTTTCAAACAAATTCTCCAAATGCAAAAAGTAATAACACTGAGAAACAAATACCTAAAAACAGTAAGTGGGCTGAGGTTGAGTACATTATTTACAGGAAAAAAAATCAAATAAAAACAGAAGTTAGCAAATACAAAGTTGGAAAATAAGTCAGAGAAATCAGCCATATCCTAACCATCCATAACTCTGATTATACTTGATTTAAATCCACAATTCACAGCAGTTTAGAGGCAAAAAACTGTCCCCTGCATCTTCATAGTAATCAATATGACTATCATTTCCATCATCATCATTATAATCATCATTGTCGTCATTAACATCGTCTCTTTTTTTCTCTTTTCAGTTCAGTCTCACTAACTTATCCAAAGTAAGGGTGCTCACTTTGGAAGTTGTAGTCCGGACACACTTTTTGAACCAGCTTGTAATCAATGCTAAAGAAAGAGATGAAGATGCAGATCACCTTGAAGGGTTTGGCACAGAGCCAGGCAGCGTGGGACTGGGTGTGCTCTGTGAAGCAGGTCTGAGATGGATCATACAGGCAGGGTTTGGGCTTCTTGGATCTGTTGGTTTTCTCATACTCGACCCGACAGTTAAAAGTCTTTGACTCTTTGGGGTCAATGGTGGACTGGTGGGTCTCTTGGATCTGGACTTCCTGCTGGGTGTGGGGGTGCAGCTGCTGCTGCTGGAGGACTTCAAACTCCACCACTTTGGTTGGTGGCACAATACTGACTGACACGTTACCAAGGCTGGACGAGTTGTGGCGGAAGTAAACAGTGAACGTCCCATTGATGTGGTCCACAATCTTCCCTGTCACCAACAAGCTGAACTTCATGGTCTTGACGTTGAAGTAGAAGTCTCCCCAGCCGAACATCTTCTTGGTCTTCATGGCTGTCTTTAGTGAGGGCTTGCGTTTAGAGCGGTAGCCTGTCTGGTCCAGGAGCAGGGACTGGTTCCGGGCCGAGTCATATGGATTTAAGTAACTGTAGGTGGGTGGCTTGGATTTCATCGGTGTCTGGTCGATGGAAGTGGAGAAGACACGCGTTTGGTATGGAGGTTTAACCACTCCTCCTGTCGATCCTCCCACTGTGCCTCCACCCATGCTATATGGTAGAGTCTTCATCGCTGACCCCACTGGGCCCAGGTCTGAGAAGTCCACCTGCTTCTCCAACCCTTGGACCTGGAGATGAAAGAAACAGACAGAAAGAAGAAGAAGAATTGATAACAGATCAAAAGCTATTAAATTTGTGTTTTCACATATTCCCCAGAAGACTGTCTTCCCATGAAAAACGGCAGCCTTAATCATTTCAGCAACCACGTGGAAAACTGAATTGCAGGGCTGCTCAAACAGTAACCGTCTAACATGCTATATATCCGTCCGAGCATCTAAAGGCCAGATCGTTGACTGTTTGGGAAACTGATTTGATGTACAAAATTATCATCAAATGACAACTAATCTGTTGGGAATTCAATTCCAACCAACAGAACCAATTAAATTCTGGTTTAATATGTAAATGTCTGTGTCTATGGAGCAGTAAAAGGGTTCCACACTTTGATCAAGGGCACGTGACATAAAACAGTGGACACCATTGAGTAGATGACGTAATATTTGAACCTCTTTACTTCTAACAGTCTAGACAAAACCTAATTTACAGGGGGAAAAAAATCCATTATGTCCCAATTTTACATGGGGATACAGGCACGTTATCATAATCTTGAATGATGTACAGGTCACTCTTCTGCAGAGATTGTTTTTTTTTTTTTTTTACCTCACATGATTTTTATTTCCACGCATCCATGTTGTTAGATGTTATGTTTCATCTCTTGAATTCAAGAAAACAAAACCATCTATTTTTGTTAACACACTTTAATTTTGTTGTCAGTGTTGCTCCAGAGAGAAAAACAAGTCTGCATGTAAGGTAAAAACTGTAAGCCTTTGTTAGTTCAGACAGCTTTCTGTCTTTAATCCACACCTAGGTGGTTATTCGCAGGACTGATTGACTGGAAATCTTTCTCTGCTCTCTTTCATGTGTCATCAATCACATCACTGCCATGGTGACATCCATATGCATGTATGTACACGCATTCAAACACATCAAGCTGTCATGAAGTGACAAGTGAGAAGTATTACAACTTTTCGGAGAGGTTACACATGCTTCCCCCAAGGATCTATTTGGATGGAGTTAAAAACTGTTCACCTCGTGGATAAAAAAAACAAAAAACATAAATAAATGAAAACACCACCAAAACAAGTACAGGATCAGATCTTTGTGTCTACTCAATGGAAGGTTGGTTTGTGTCTTCCTTCATTCGCATCCAGGGCTATAGGACTGACAGGATTGTGTTAAATCGCTCCTCATCTTTCATCAATCACTGAACCTAATAATAACTCTATATTGCTATTCGTAGAGGCATCAGTGCAACGCTCAATACAGCCCTTAATGTATTCAGTCATTCAATTAATGTATCTATGTCTGTTGGCCATTCATTAACATGCCCGCAGAGCTGATTTCTAAGTAGATTGATTGAGGGAAAAATAACTGAAAGTTTATTGACCACTGGAGGAATGAATTACCAAAAAGAGAAAGGTGTGATAAATGACCAGTGAGTGGGATAATGACCCACTGACGATTTTTAACAGACCCTGACTCCTTTTCGTGCCATGACAGGAGGCCTATGCAGTACTCTTGCAATTTTAAGCTGGTGAATTGGTGATGTGAGTTGACTTTGGCGTTGACAGGTAGGAATAAGCTACAGTTGATGGCATAAAAACATCAGAATACGGACAGCAACAAACAGTGTGTACAGTGCATGCAGGATGGGGACTTCCTGTGAATGCGCTGTCAGCAGTGCTGTCAGCTAGCTCCATGTGTTGCCATCTGTCAGGCTAACACTCTGCTGGTGCAGTCCTAATAATTTCTCTTGCTGATGGCACAGAGCTCGAACTAGCACCATCATCATAATCCTTAACCATCTTCAGCGGGAACATCATGCTATGAACCTCAGCCTAACCTTCACGGTCAACTGTATGAAGCTCTGGAATGATTTTATGATGGGGTCTAAGGTCGCCTTGAGTCTTTCTAAGGGGGGAAAAAGCAACTGTACACAGTCAGCAACTTTAACAAACATCGATTGAGTGGAAAAAGATGAGCATGGAGAGAGGGCTTCTTCTTCTGTTGCACGAAAGTAATAAAATGCCAACAGAAACCAATAAATAGATGGACTTTCTATTAGCATAAATATGAAATTCTTTGTGCTGGACAGTAAATCCATTTAAGGGTGAGGATTTGTTAGAAGAAATATCAGATATTTTCTCTTGACATGAAATCTATAAGCTATAGACTTTTTGCAAAACAGCGGATGTTCGCTATAAGGTCATATTAGGCTGCCGAAACTGGTGAAAGATAGACGGCTTCAAAAATACAGCTTCATGCTTTTCTTCCTCCTCTGCCTCTATTCAGTCAGTTACAATGAGTAACTTTTAGAGCAGTAGTCAGAGGGATGTTGCTGGGGTGATGAAACTACAGTAAGTATACAACACACAAACACACCATTGACACAACACAGTGAGTGGCTCAAATAGAGAGGCTTGAGCAAAAACATGCACCAATGGCACCTAAAGTAAATTAAATTTGACCATTACCACCATCATATGATAAAGAATAACGATAATACACATTACCGGAAGTCACCCAAAGCACAGTTTAGTACAAAAGGGATGTACTTTTTTGCACTCTGTATTTTAAAGACTATTCAATAGTCTTTATGAAGAGGATCACCATTAGTTATCTGTCTATGTTTGACAATAATGTTATATCTGATTTTGGTGTGATCTTTAAGAATATGTACAACAAGTATCAAAGTGATTACATAGTACTGTAGAAATTACAGACAGCTTGTATGTAATTTCAGGGATAGCACTGGTAGATATAGAGGCTTGAATAGGAGTAGCTGTATATAGTCTGCAGCTTTTGTAATAACCATCTGTCAGATGCATATCACATTTTATTTGCATGTATGCATGCAAGCATAAGTGAATAAATTCATTTAAACTGCCCATCTATGGTTAAGGTAAGTAATTTTGTAATTACAGTGGGATAAACCAAATGAATGTGTAAGTAACGTGTTCTTCAAGAATATTTTGCCTCTGATTAGGTCACTCATGTTCAGTAGCGCCTCTGTGAGACTTTGGTGGTGCTTTGAGCTTGATGCTTGTATGAGAATAACATGCTTACAGTGACAATGTTAACATGTCGATGTCTAGCAGGTGTAATGTTCATAATGTTCAACATCTTCATCTTCATCCAATTAGTACTAAACACAAGTATAGTTCAGGTTGATGGGAATGTTTTGCAAGTATTTTCTCATAAACAAAAATATTGAATAAATAAATAAAGTTCCTGATAGCTTTATATAAAAAATGTCTGAACAAAGTTTTGTAACAATCCATAGGTTGTTCAGTCTGTAACAAATTGTTGGACTGCCTGACTGACATAGCCATAGCGCTAGCGTGGCTCATCATCCAAATCTGAATATGATTTTGTATCATGCTCCTCCAAAGAAGCTATACAACACGAAGACTTTTCCACTTTCTACTATCATATTCAGCGTGGAGTAACATTCAACCCATTCAGATCACTAGAAATGACTTCAGAGAAAGGTCAGAGAAAACCTGACTTGCTGGGATGCTATGAGTTCCCTCTTGTGGCTATTTGGGGTTCTCAACCTGCACAGTTCCCCACACAGTAAAGCTTTACTCATGTCAACATGGTATTAGTGTTTCCTCCATTTAGGCAACAGATTCCTGTTTTGTAGGATACTGGGGGAAATCGTAGCAGAAGATAGAATAAGTATTGTGGTGGACTTATACATATGTATGATACAGGCAACTCAATAACAGCACAATCATAGAAAGAACAATCAGATTACAGAGCTTGGGAGATAGAGGGAGATAGTGAAGAAAATGTTATTAGTGGAGAAGTGAGATGAGGAGAGGAGAGAGTAAGGAGATCTTGTACATTTTCTAGGAATGGGGAACATTGATCATCTTTAACTTCATTTGGAGGCTCATATAAGCAAAAAGCATCTTTAGTTGCTGCTTAGATGGGATGCTCATAACCTACCTGGAAGTACATGCAAGAATGAAATGTGGGGATTGTTCAATGAGGAGATTATGAGTGTGGTTCAGACAGCGAGAGAATATGAGTGACAGCAAACAAAGACGAAACACACACACTGGCAGACAGAGACAGAGAAAGAGAAATATAGACTGCGCGGTGAAAGACTTCACGCGAACTTATTAAATAACAGAAGGTCAGATGAGCTCTAGAGTTGGCTGCTGAAAACTGATATATCACATGCCACCACAATTAAGATCTCTTTTCATCATTAAGGAAGCTTTGGATCAATGGTAGCACCTCTGTCTCTGCTCTCACAATCTCTTTGTCTATCGGATATGTGATCCTCCGTCTGCAGTTCGCTCACTCAAGTTCAACACCTGCTTGATAGCGAGAGTTTTCAGAGGAAATGGACCTGGCTCACCGGCTCCCCAGCTCACATCCGACTCCCTCTCCTGCATCCCCCTGCCTCCCCCGAGGACTGATGAGAAGATGAGAGCTGCTTGTCTCGGAGCTCTCTCCCAGGCTTGTTCTTTTGTTTAATTGGAGTTTTATTGGTGACAATCAATTCATTTCTATCTCTGCTTCAGGCTGCATTGATCTGCTGTCACAGAGAAGAGTCAAATGTACAGTTCCACTCCCACTGCGCTATAAACCACAGGCTCTGATGCCAGCTACTGATAGTTTGTTTTTTTTCTTACTGTCTGTTTCCACTACTTAACAGCTCGTTGTGATTAGACACAGAAATGGCTTTTGAGGCCTTTTCAGGTTTACCTCGTATATTTCCACTGGAAGAGTAAGAGAAGCTGCAACAGAGGACACTAATTCAGGATAAGAATGCTCTTACACCATTTCCGAACGAGGTAAATGCCACATATCTGTTGAAGGTGCTGATGGAAATTGGAACAACCATTAACCGTTAATAACCATTGATACTGAAATATGAGTTGCACCGTAGGTCCATGAAAATTGGATGACTTGAAATCCAGAATGCCTTACAGTGACAGGTGGAAATGTCATTATTTAGGGAAATCTCCACAGGACTTCATCTCTGCTTCTCCTCCATGATGTAGTTCTGTTGGCTTCACTGGGCTGTGACGTCCCGTGCACACTGGGGAAGGTTTTTGCAGCTGAGTGTGAAGCAGATGTGATGAGGGTCAGCATCTCTGAGTCAATGTACAGTGTTGGTCTTTCCATTCAGGTTGAGAGAAAGCAGCTAAAGAAGTCAAGTATGTTGAAGTCTTGGTTACAATTGAAGGTAAAATAGGGTGCAAAGTCATTGGGTGGATTGATGCACCATCCACAGTGCTGCAAACTGTGGTGGTGGCTGAAGGTGAAACTCTCAGTTTGTCAGTGGATCTATGTTCCAACCCCTGCCTGTTCAAGAGCTCTAAGACCTCATTTCCACTTTGACTGGGTTGCACCAACAGAGATTAATTTAAGATTTGTTCAGATCAGGTCAGTTAAAAATGAAAAAAAAAATCTAAATCGAAAATAAAGGAGAGCTCTATTGCACAATTAAAATGTATGTGAAATTTAATAGAGTTTAATCAATATAGAGATGCTTGCTTACTTAAAATAAATAAATAATACATTTGTTTGCTGTTGGGACATAGTAAGTATAATGTTTGGTGCAACAAGCTAAAGCATTATTTAATCAGGTTTAAAAATGAATCCTTGTTGGTGCAACCCTGCCTTAGTCACTCAGATAGTGTAAATGCATCCAAAAAACAAGACAGATTGAAATCAGATTGCTCATAGCAGCTCGCAAGGTGGCTGATGATCTGTATGGGTGAGGAAGCAGTGTGAATGAAAGCCTGTGAGGATGATAAAAATTTGTGTCTCGCTCGTAGTCCATAAATGAGATTCATCTGTGTGTGTTTGAGTTAGTTGATGTCATTGTAGTAACTATTTGCTAAAATGTACAAGTTTTTCACTTTTACTAAACAGCATATCTCTGGGCTGGAATAGGTCCAACCTGGATTTATATGAAGCTCGGGAATCTTGCCAAAGGAGACACGTATATGTCACTAAGTGTGAACAAAAGTGTATTGCATATTGCAGAGCAGATGCGGTGTCTGGAAGACAAATTGGGGACCCAAAAGCAGAATTGGAGATCTGAAACGGGTAACAGACAGGCAGGTCGGAAACAGGTAAACAAAAAGAATCAAGCAGCAGGACATCTGCAAGAGTTAGTCAAATCAAGGAAACATGTTTCAGTTTCTTAAATTACTTTAAAGACCAAGACAAAATGTCTTAAAAGCAAAATGAACAACAAGCTGCACTCTAAATAAACTAACACTTATTACTGATAAGATGCTGCTGGGCAGGTGAACTAAAGAGGGGGGGCATTCACTGAAGTGGGCAGGTGAGGTAAACACACAAAGCCTAGAGAGAAGGAGACCATGTTTGATTGTCTGAGGATGAATGTGAGACGGTGTCAGAATCATCAGAATTTGACAACCTGAGGGCTCGCCCTTAGGTTGGGGAGTAAAGATACAGGTAGCAGCTGCTCCTACTTGCATTAAAAGGGGCACGTTGAGGTGCTTTGGGCATTAGCAATTGCTGTAACATCATAGACGCCTCCCTGTAGGGCAGACCCATAGGTCTCCTCTCAGGCATTACAAAACTCATCTTTATGAAATGGCAGGATCCCCCTGGAAATGTTAAAGGACGCGGCTGAAAAGAAAAATGTCTGGGCTACTTTGCTTAGCCTGCTGCTACCATGAGCGATGAAAATGGATCTTTGGACAGAGCTGTAAGCAAACACATTAAATATAATCAAGGCTGAATCTATATCTGTTTGGTTAAAGGACATTTCATAATTTTACAAAGTGCTCATTGCTGCTGTATTTATGGAACTACTTTGTGAGGCAAAATAGAAAGAGAAAGCTGCACTGAACATATGTGTGGCTCAGACATTTCAGTTCAATTTTACCAGCAGTAACTTCATTCTGTTTTGACAACGAACATATACAGTAATAAAAAAGAAACTCCCCCTAAAAATGGGAGAACTGAAAATGACATTTAATTACAAAAAGCAAAATAAAGCCAGGAGGAAAAAAGATAAACCAGTAGGGGGAAAATGGAGAGAGAGAGTGAGAGAAAGAGAGAGTGAGCGAGAGAGAGAGAAATAGGGAAAAGGAGAAAAAGAAAAGGCAGTAAAAGCGATTTCGCAGTCCAGTGGTGTCGCTGGATTATCATGAAAATGAAAGCTACTGAGTCAGGGAGTATCAGGGAGCAAGGAAATGGAGCTGAGACAGATAACACAGTAAGGGAGAAGAAGAAAACGAATAAGAGAACTAGTGTAGAGAAAGCAGGGAGAGGTCTGTAGGACAATATGAAAAGAAAGTGCAAAGAAAGAGAGAAAAGGTAAAAAGACAATATATATACGACAAGCAGTGAGATTATGAGTGCAATAAGCCAAAAATGAGAATCACTTCACCCCATGGAGAATAATCAGAGGTTTCTTGAGAAGTAATATCTGTAATATTGTTTCAAGAAGGCCAGCTCAGCTCTGAAATAATTTCTAGTTAAAGAAGGGATGGGGTCTTTTTCCCTATGTATCGGGCAAAATTTTAAAAGTATTCTGATCACAAGCAAAAGTTTCACAGATTCTGGCATATACAGCAATAAAGGCTATATCAAAGTATTGTTTGGATCAAGCAAGATCCAAGAAAAAAGACAAATAAAGAAGGATGTGAGACAGTGCTTTGTATCATTTGATGTCTATATAGGAGGATTTATAAAGGTATTGTGTGCTAGCTTAAGCATTACAGTATATGCTGACAATATTGCAAAATATTGCAGATGCAAGATTGGACTGAGATCCCAGACTGTGGTACGTGAGGTGACATGTGCAGTAAGAAATTCAAAATGTGCAGCAATACAAAGCTTGATGGCAATTTTCCATTTCTGTTGCATTTCTTTGGCACAAACTTTTAATGGTTTTAGGGTTTTATGTTTGGATGTTTTTTTCTTTGCAGAGTTTTATGTTTAATCAGTTAGCATCTTAAATTAACCTTGAGCATGAAGAAGATTTCTTTTGAAAAATATTCCAATGTTTGTGCAACCTAAATAAACTACCTCTGTCACAAGTTGAGCAGCAACAGATAGCTCGATGACTACCTCTATGTTAGGTGTTGGGTTTTTGTAGAAAGCCTGCAACAGAGATCCAATGAAACCAGAGAGGTCAGTAGAAGTTGGACACCGCTGCACAGGGTTTATCTACCTTCTTTTACATTCACTACTAACCAAACCACGCTAAAAGTCAAAAAGATCACCATAATGTTCTGCGGCGAAGCACAGAGCCTGTCATGTAAAGCAATAGTTCCCCATTTTAAGAAAAATGCCTATTTGCTGTCTTGTGGAGAATGAGATGAGAAGATCAATACCACCCTTAACACTGACCAGTAAATATCAGGCTACAGTCAGCTTAGCTTATCTTGGCATAATTGCACTGCATTTGCATTTGTAATGTTGCAGATAACAGGGAAACAACTGGCCTGGGTCTGTCTGAAGGTATTCAGCACAAAAACTGGAAGTTGGAAATTTGTAGCTTCACAAGGTGTTGGACAATTTCTTGGTCAGAACCAGTAACTTTCTGAAGTCTCTGCTGGTTGTCCAGCGACAAAACTAAGCTAGCTGTTTCCCATCGTCTCTAGTTTTAATGTTTGGCTACCATAACTGGCTGCTAACTGTAGCTATATTTAATAGACAGGTATGAGATAGCACAAAAGCAAATAAGATGTTTCTCAAAATGCCAAACTATTACTTAAAACCTCCTTTAAAGGTTCAACGTTCATTTATTTATCTTCCTACAAGAGAGGGTTGTACAAAGAAATACAGTTTTGACCCTTCTATGGTACACGCAAAGCAAAAAAAAACAACATATATATAATATATATTCTTTAATGGGGAGTGGATGACACTCGCCTGGACACTGCCTGGGGTCTACAGCAAACAACATGTTAGTTACTTTAGTATGTTCAGAAACATTGCCATAATCTAACAGCCTTGTTTTTCCATTACTCATTAAGATAAACACAGTTAAATTTCACACATGAAGCGGCTTCTCTCTTTGCAACATAATCTAAACCCGTCCCAGCTGTTACACTCTGCTGTAAACTGCTCCAGTGAACAGTGGGATCACAGTTTAGTGAATCACAAATTTAAAAAGGAACAAGGCTCGCCCCAAACAAAAACTGGAGGCATGAAAAAATCAATTGTTTTATCCTAATTGTTGGGAAAGCGCAGATGTCCTGCCTCTACAGCACAAGGGAATAAGGTTGTATACTCGCATGGATTAACTGCCTTAAATAGACCTCACTGCTCTTGTTAACAAGATCTTTTGTAAAACAAGGTGGGATTATAGAACTCTAACATATTAATTGCACAATCGCCCAGTGAATATGAACTACTGCCAAATAATCATACAATGCTGACAACACATTGGCCATCAGTGCTAGCAGTGTGTGTGGGAGTTGTCATTCATGTACGTTTAAATAATGCTGCCACAGTCAAATCAGTGAAAACACTTGAATCCCAAATGTAACAGCCTAAACCAAACGATACCAAGCAACAACCTTTTAAGCCGATCAGTCAGGCCATGGTGTATTTATGTACAGTATACATATGTTTAATATTAACGTCAACGTGTGGAGTAAAGATAGCAGCAAAACAGCAGCTGACGCCTTGTGACTGGATTGCCATCCCCAGGGCTCACAGTGATGCCTGTAGGCTCATCTCACAAAGCACAGGTATTGTTCAAAGGATACAACCAGGTATCATGATACAATCAAGTGTACATGTAGCACAAATCACTGCATAAAACAGTGTGCAAACCAGCTGTGCAACCAATTTAAAGACTAACAAAGACCTGTTGCTGAAGGCATCAGTCTATGATTAGCAAAACGCCATGACCGTGGACATTCAATGCAATACAACTCACATAGCATTCGTCTAATTTAAGGAAAATGTGTTGAGAAAACAAAGGGGCAGGTTTGCTGTATGTACCTGAGGTGGTTTTCATGCACTGATACCTGAAAATGTTGACTGTCTATCCTGAAAGTCAGACTCATATAAACATCCTGTAAAACTGGAAAATGAGCAAATATGAACTTAGGAAAATTATTAACCTTTAACTCCTATGCTACACATAAAGATTATGTGTAACTAAGAGATTATGGTCACTTGTTTCAATAATTCCCTTGGTCAATATGTGAGGCATGCATTACTGCAGATAAGAACATTATATCGGTATTAATGGCAAAACTAAGAAACAACTAATCATAGAATATTAATCTTAATGGGTAGTCGTGGCCTAAAGATTAGAGAAGCACCGGAAGGTGATCAGTTCAGTCCCCGAGAACAGCGGGATAAATCTGGTGAAAGCTAGGCTCTTAATCACAACTGTTCACAAATTGTGGTTTGGGGAACTTCTAGATTCTCATCAACTGCAGTCTCACAACTTCAATGAAACCTATTTCACTCCTGCCCCTAACCCTATAAAAAAACAGGACTGTGAACTTCCCAAACATCTCCCTATGCTGTCTGCTGAAAAGCAGAGTAAGAAAGGCATGAATACAAACCGCAGAAGCTTTATCTATAAAGTCATTAGAAGATTTTGCTCTCAGGAGCCTGACTTCAGTGGCCATAGATCAGCTGTGCGCAGTAGTCCTCCCTTGTTCCTCTTATCTTCCTGATCGCATCAGATCAGCATGCTGAGTGTTTTTTTGCCTGGCTGGCTGGGTGGGCAGACTTCCCACATGTATCCAGTGATGCCATGGCATCTGATCAATCACCCAAGGCAACTCTTTGGGGACCCATCGGAGAGAAAGGCAGGGACGAAGGAGCGGGGAGGAATCTGTGAAGTGAGGGTGTCTCGTTTGCATGCGGGATGGCAGGCAATGCATCAAAAGATGACAGCTATCCCATTCTTCCTTAAATAAGAGTAGTGAGACTCTTGCTCGCTGTGCCTAAACTTTAATCATTCATCTAAATAACTGTTTCAGAAGTCTGCAACCGGAGGGGGACGCAGCTCCAGGCAGGCTGCCATGGGCTTGGGGGAATATGAAAACTGACGTCGCGCTCCTGGATTTCTCATTTGTAAACGTGTAAACATATATTTGACTCAGATTGCAAAAGCACAAAAGCGCTTGTCCTCATCACCCACAACTACCCTCCCTCTGCTTGCACTCTTTCTCTCTCATATATTTATGTATTGAAAGAGTTGGAAATTCATTGAGGTTAGACTAAGCAAGAAAGGTTCGGAGGAGGTGTGGAGTACTCGGGCTCTGGCAGAATGAGCGACGTGTTGAGCAGCTAAGTGACAGTGATTGATGCCCTCTGTGTTTTGCAACTTATCAAGCGCATATACACACTAACTCGTCAAACAGATAAACAGCAGAAACATTTGAGATAAATAAAGAATCAAATAAACACGAGGGACAGGCAAAGAAAAAAAAAGAAGAGGAAGAAAAAACAATCTGCATAATGAATAGACGAGATGGAAAGAAGGAGGGAGAAGAGAGGCAGAATCCCAGCGGGTGAAACTGAGCCTGGGAGATGTCAGTTGGGGAGGGATACAGGGACACATGGGCCTGTGACGACTCCGACAAGTCACCCAGGCGGCAAAATAAAGCTCGGCTTCCTCAGATTTGTTTCCAGTGCTCATCAGTAGGAGAGCTGGATGACGGATGGACTGGCACTGGGCGCAACGCGAGCGTGTCAAAGTTACTCACCATAATAAAGACCTGCTCTTTTCCCTTCTATTCACTTCCTTTTTTTCCAGCCACCTGCAGTCTCCCTGCCTACAACCCATTTCATTTCATTTCAATCTGCCTTTGTTTGGATTTTCCTTCATCCCTTCTTAATTCCATAACTGATCTGTCTTCCATCACTCTGTTTTATCCCTTTCTTCTTTTATTTTCTATTTCTGGCATCCTTCCATGTCTTCATCCATTCTAACACACATAACCAGTATTATGACTACCTCTGCGGGTTTTTACATGTCATCTCTCCCTCCTTCCTTTTCTCCATCCTTCAATCCCATTCATGACTTAACTGGGATTATGACCTCATCCTGAGACTTCATTCCTTCTTTCCCTCCCAAATTTTCTCTTTCATCTGTTCTACATCCCTCTATTCTTGCATCCTTTCCTGTCTCCACACCTCCATCCACCAAAGTACGAGGATACAGCCAAACCCATGCCAAGTTTCTTTAAGCATTCCTTAATTTCTCATCCTTAATCTGAACTCTGAAATCTGTCCTCATCCTACCTTTCCTTCATACTTCCATTTCTTCATTGTTCAGTATTTAATAGTATTAAAACTCATCCTTCCTTTTATCTTCCACTTCTCTACCCTTCCATTTTATTCCCTCCTTCCTCATGTCTCCATTCCTCTGTTCAACCCCCTATCCTGTATGACCAAAAGTGACTCCTTTCCTTAATTCATCTCTCATTCTTCCTCAATCCATGTATCCTTTTCCTTTCCTTCTTTTCCATCATTTCCTGCATCTGTGACTAAATTTACATCTTGTATCTGATACGTTCATTAATACTCATGATCCATCCACTGTTTCTTCCTTAAATTTCTCATTTCTCCATCCTTTCTTGCTTTATTTCCTCCCTCCTTGTGTCCTCCATCCTTCCATCGGTCCACACATAGATGACTATGAGAATTGTGAGTAGCAGCCCCTCCTTCCTCCTGAATCCTTCTTCAATCTCTCCACCCTTTCTTCTTTTATTTACTTCATTCTTCCTTTACTTCCTTTGTCCTTCTATTCATTCGCCCACCTATCCATGATAACAAGAACAAAGTTATAACTAGCTCCTGATACTTCCTTCATTCTTGCCATAATTTTTCCATCAATCTTCCTTAATCTATCCTTCAATTCTTTCTGTCTTCGTTCATTTTCTCATCCCCCCCTTCCTCCCATCCTCATTCCAGAGTTCTACATCCTTTCATTAATCCATGGCTAGAATTACAACTTCTTTCAGGCTTCCACTTTCCATCCATCCTTACTTTCTTCCTTAATTTCCTCATCTTTCCATCCTCCTTTGCTTTATTTCTTCTGCCGATGTGTCCTTTTCTTTCTTCACAGTTCCATCTATAACATTATCTTCAACACCCTCCTGATATCTCCCTCTGTTCTTCCTTCCTAAATATCTTTCATTCCTCATCTCTCCCCTCTTCCTTCCCTTATATCCTCCTTGCTTACACATCTATCCATTTATCTGTCTATTTAGTCCCACCCATGAACTGTGTCTAGCTTCTGATACTTCCCTCAATTTCCCCAACCCTTCATCCTTAATTCAGCCCCTCCATTCATCCTTCCTTTTTCATTTCATCCTGCTGGCAGTGCACAAGTCTCCCAGTCTCCCTACCTGGTTTGGGAGTCAGTTCACTTTTGGGATGTAATAGCATGATTAGACAAAGATAAAAAGACTAAGCGTTTCCATGTCTGCTCCTTCCCTGCTGTGAGGGATGCTCTCCATGCGTTTGGGGCCTAAGCCAAGTGAGGCTGGGCGAGGGCAAAGCTCAAACCTGCGAGGGGATACGTGGCTGATGGCAGAGTTAATTGGAGAGAAAACAGTGGGAGGTGCCGACGAATAAAAACCCTCAGAGATGCTGGCAGCAGGGCACAACGACATTCCCCTGTTCACTTCAAGGTTATGCACACACACAAAACACACACCTGCTACTGAGGCTGAAGTCACGGGGCTCCTGTAGTATTATTTGCATAGAAAGCACAAGATTAGCTCCAGTATGACTTTATTCTGGAAGAGTAATTTGATTAAAAAGAACCGGAAACGACATGACAGATAAGATGGATGAAGATAAGACAACACGTACACATTCAAGCACACAATGTATATTAAGTTTTCTCCTCTCCTGCCTTTTGGATGCCTTTGCCAGTGTATAAATCACCCGGCTTCAAGGACGCAGCATTGGGACCCCTAACTGGGATCTTTCACATCCACCATCTGGACGCAGAAAACCAGAGTGCTGACCAGCGGCCCTGCTCTCATTCTGTTCCTCAGGACGAGCTGCAAGATGGGGGGTGGGTGTATACTGTAGATAGAAACCAAATCAATCCAACGACTGCTTAGTGTGTGCTAGACTTCACAGAAAATCTTCTCTGGAGACAAAAAGGAGTCGAATAAAGCAGTAATGATATTTTGAGAGGGGGTTAAAAGAGAGAGAGATGGAGGCTGCGGAACACAAAAAGAAAGAGAGAGAAGCTGCCAGTGCCTCCGCTCATCCAGAACTGTCCGAAGTATTCATTCACACGCTCCCTCCCTCTCTCTTTCCTTTTCGCTCGCCCTCCTCCAGAGACGGTGTCCTTCCATCAGTCGACTTGGTTTCACACTCCGAGACCCAATATCAAAGTAGATATGAACAGAAATGAGAAACACAGGATTGTCTTTCCACAGACAATTGTGTCCACTGCAGTTATTTGTGTCATGCTATCCACTGGTGTAAGTAGGCCTATATCTCTCTAGGCCGCCTGTCTGCCTGCCTGCTGTCTTTCCATCAGGCCGAGCACATTATCGACGACAGCGGTATTCCTCTCTCTCTCCCTCTGTACCCGAGGACAGTCGCTTTGTTTTAGCACAGGTCATCTCACCTGCAGGGTGCTGCCTGGTGGCTGATCACTTGGTCACTGTCAACACCCAGATGTGCCCACACACACACACACATCATCCTTGACTGCAGATGCCCACATGCGTACAATAAAAATAAAAAAAAAACACATCTGTGCACTCGCTGAAGAGATGCTTATCCACACATATCCAGATGTTAATGACAAAGTCTTCAAATGTTGAAACCAGTGAATTATATATGTATTAAAGTTATTTTTTATCATGGTGATGCAAGTACAGCTGCATATCATGATTATTTCCATTACTACTATTATTAGATTATTTTGTAGCTCAATCATTTGGTCTGTAAATTTTCCTGAAACAAGGTGTTTAGTCGAATATCACACACACACAAACAAAAGCTGCAAATCTTCAAAAAAAAAAAAAACAAAAACAAAAAACACTAAAAGGATGAATATAATATCAACTGATTACTAATTATTATATATTATTTATTTATTTTCAATAGACTAATTTCTTTAGCTTGAGATGAAACTATCTTGAAAATCCAATAATGCCATGAAGCTGTCCTGCTAACTGATTTGTGACATTGCCCAGAGATCTATAAGATTATTTGTGCTTATTTGGTGTGTTCTGATAATACTGCTTACTAAATTAGCTGCTGAGATTAGCCCAACCAATGCTGAAATTTTTAGTGCCACACTGACATTTCTTTAACGTAAACACACAAACAAATATTTCGAGAAGGATCCCTTCGTGTTAAAATAATAAACTTGTTACTTAACACTGTTACCTCAAACACATCTGTGGCATTTGCACAAACTGCAATTTGTTTCTTACTAATTATTCATATACAATGCTGATCTATAATAAACTAATTTCGTCGAGTGGCATCGCTACAATGAAGCTCAAAGTGAGTACCTGTTAATAATGATACCTTATCACACTGGAAAACTGTGAACTATGATGAAACTTTAATCTGGGTGATAAAATAAATAAAATAAAAAATAAATCTGAATGATCCCTTAAATAGATTGCTTGGTATAAACGATAAGGAGATAGTCTGATAGATTGAGATTGTGTGATCGCCACGTTAGCCAACCTTAGTTATGTCTTTCATGTGACTTCTGCGAAAAGAAAACCTCTATCAGTTTTTCTCAGGTACAGACAAACCTGTCACAGAAGATTTGTATAAAGGAAAATTGTGGCACTGGCTATGATAGCTACATTTGTATTACTGACCTGGTCTCATTCGCGTGGCTTGTGTTGATTCAACAGTGATAAAAGGCTCTGGACAGACTGAGACTTGTGACTAATAGTCCAGCAGGATCTGCGGTTCAATTACCGCGTGGGGCAGCTCTCTTCTGTCCCTGGGCTAGATACTTTACTGGAATAGCTTCAGTAAAACACACCCACATGACAGAGCCCATGCACGTACACACAAACACCCTTTATAAATGTGATGTCACTGACCAAAGGATATCAACACTGATACATTTCTCTCCCTCGTTTTTTCCTTAAAGATATGTCCAGAAGAAACGTATTGGAAGATTGGATATTGGCACTATCTAAATGAATGTTTTCAGGCCCTGGGGAGGCAAGGCTCACTTCACAGTCTGGGTCTTTTTAAAATCAGAGGACAGCTGATGAAAAGCTGCAGCAGTTTATCCACAATGAGAGGGAAAAAAAACACAGGAAATTAATACTGACCTGAGAAGTCAATTCAAGCGCTTTCACAGAACTCTTTCTACAGTTAGTGGGTGGGAATCTTCACTAGTTTCAGCTAAATACATAGTTTCACTCAGCTGGCAACTGGTCTTTTGTAAGTTGGAATCCAAGGACTCGTAATGTGTATCTTAAGCAAACAAACTTAATTTACTGAAAGATGTCAAAGACATTTTGTTCTATGTAGAACAGCCTCAGTTTGGATATTATGCGCTTAAAAGGCAAAACAGTGTATATCAACAAAACCAGCTCGGCCTTGGCATTCACAGTAGCAAAAAAATGATGGAGGCAACAAAAGCATGACTAGAAATCTCTTGAGCTCCCCCACTGGTCCAACCAGACCTACAGTGACAAAACTGAACTGACTGACACACACACACAAACACACGCCGTAAAACACAAGACGGGTCTAAGGATCTGGCTTGTTTCCAGAGCAGATGGGTGGGTTGGGTAGAGGAATGGGGTGGGCCTGGTGGGTGGGTGGAGGGGTGCAGGAGAGCGTCAATCTGTCATTTCTAACAAGCCAGGAGACTTGGAGCCAGGGCAGGTCACAGACACAGGACACACACACACACACACACACACTCTCACACACACACACATGCCCGCTCCTCGTCCTTACGCAGGCATCACATTCCAACTGTGGCATTCCTGCTAATTAGAACACAAATTAATGATCCAAGCAAGTGAGACAGGCTGACTCTCCCACCTTCTAGTCAACATTTAGCCTTCCTCCTGGTCACATCTTCGTCTGCGTTGGCTTCTCATTCTTATTCCTTTTCTCCTTTATTTTGTCTTTTTTTGTCTTCTGTTTTTTTTTTTTTTAAAAAAACATTCTTTTTCACTAGTTTGATGTCTCTTTTATGTACTTCTACACCTCCAAGACAGGTGAGACAAACACCGGAATGGTGTGCAAACACAACCTGGTTCTAAAGATGAAGTTGTGGGGCGTAAACAAGCCAACATAACTGTGGTTGAACAACACTTGTACAGCTGCGTATAAAACTGTAATGAATGTGAAGGATTTCAGTGTTTTTGTCAGGAAATGCTTAAAAAAAAGTCATCAAATAGCATCAAAATACAGTTTTTAAATCTAAAAGCTTTCAATGAAATTTAGCTGAGTTGAGACAACGTTGTTTCTGTTCTGTGCTGTTATCAGCTGTTCCAACAACAAACTGAGACTGAGGGAAAAAAACAGAAAATAAAAGTCACAAGTCTCTCCTCCATGAAATCAATTCTGCTTTTAGAAATCTACATTAAATCTCTTTTGACATCCAGACTGGAAGGTCAGGTATAAAACGATAACGTTATATTGTGTTATTTTTTCAAACACTAACAGATAAAACATAATTAATTCCAGACTAGTTCTTTGAGACTGATTAACCTCCACATTCACTATTATCTTCAGCTGTGCCAACCCAAACATGTCTGCTTTCGCTGTCAATGTAAATGTGTTCAGCTGAACAACGCCAGTGCTCAAGAGCGTGAAACAGAAATTGACTACCGGATAAAAACTAAGCCAGGTAGCTAAATCACAACTTGCTCAGTCTCTTTGAAAAATCCTGCATCCTTTGTCTCCCTTACATTATTTTTCCATCAGCATTAGTGTGAAATTATCAGCGCATATCTTAAAGAAACAGTGAATAATCGGGTGTGTAACTTGCGGAACAAGTGCTGGTAGTTCCCCTCAGAGCTGCATTGCTGAATAAATAGCTTCGTTCTGTGATTGTATCTGTTATTCTTTCAGGAAGAACAGTGATAAATTCTAGGGCAAAGTCACAGAAAACCACAACAACAACAAACTCAATCTGGCAGTGCTCCTCAGCGGTCCAGGACACCTTGCCCACGATGCATCAGTGGAGGGCTGACCTTGAGCGCTAGGCATTAAGGTCAGGAAGCATCATTAGTCCTGCTTCCCCACTGCAAGGCTAAGAATAGGAACACCAACACAATCACTCACTCATCATCTCCATATATCTTTCCCTTCTTGCTTTTTTCTTTCTCCAATTCATTATTTTCAGTCAGGGTTTTGTGGAAAGACTGAAAAAATATCCGACTGTACTATATATGGGAATTAAATGAGCCATAGAACAACTCTGAACTAAAGTATGAACGTTATCTACACTTCCAAATCAATGTGAAACATGTTATTTTCTTCAATACTTAAATCTAAAACACTAAAATAAAAGAATTACTTACTTTTTTTTCTCAGGCTGCCTCTTCTAGATGACATATACTATATGTGTGTTTTTTTCTAGCATTCACTGGTTGTGTTGCTACATGCACCACACACCAATTGTTACTGTTACGTTGTTTCTACAGGCGAGGTCTTGTTACAAAAAAATGCAATGTACAAGTGCTTGGATTTATTCAAATAAATAAAAGCACCCAGCTCGTCTGAGTAAAGTATGCTGCGCAATAACACTTTACATGACGGGGTGAGGACATGTTTTTTTTAAACACACAAATCACCTGCTCGTAACAGCCCACACCCATCATCTCTGTTTCCTTCCCTTCAGTCCCAGTTGGGGCTCTGGCTCACAATCAATACCTTTCACTGCTAAGCCAATCTGCAATAATAAAGGCATTACAGACAGGGAAAAATAACACCAAATCTTATTAAATATGGGAGATGGTTTCTTCCTTTCTATGTCTTCCTGTCTCTTGTTGCCTAGGTGAGCATGAAACCGCTCCATTGGACAGATCGCTGCGGTTGACTTGATCCCTAAATGTTCTGGGATGATCGCCGGGCTCAGGATCAGGGCCGGTACTGTGGGTTACAGGTAGAGTTTGGAGCTTAGCATTCTGCTCAACCCTCCTACCAGCCATGTATATTTCACAGGATTGTCTTTTATATTCAGTCTGTGGCTCAGTGGAGCACTCATCTTTATTTCATTTTGTGGCATTTTTTAATTTTAGCTGAGACTTTTTTTTTCTTGCACCCTCTTCCTCCTCCTCCACCACCTCCTCCTCCACCACCTCCCTCCATCCTTCCTGACAACCCCCTCTGCTGACTGAATCAGTAATGACATTATGCATCTTGCACTCTGAAGCTCTCAGCAAAGCAAACATTAACTTCTAGAAATCTAATTTCTGCCCTTGCTGCACCAAGTCTGGAAAGGGAGATATTCACATTGTGACACCTCTGCCCTTTTCTTACAATGAACAGACATCAACATAACACTAATTAACAAACTTACCTCTTTAATTTAAAGTCGCAACTGCCACTTAGAAAGTACAATTAAATAATTGTTTGAGGGAAAATGTGGCATTTCATTTAGGGTCAGTTCACCCAAATCACAAAAACAATGCTTGTTCCTCATGAAACCTAACCATGCAAATAGTTTTTGGCTTTATTTGCTGAGATTTCTGCTGCTGAGATGTCACATAACCAATATAATGAAGCTAATTTTGTTTCATATGCTCAAAAACATCCCGAAACAATGCTCTAGTTACTAGTTACAGTCATAAAAAATAAAACCAAAGTTATCAGATCCTTTAAATTAGTGAAAGTGGCAACAGCACTCTGTACTACATTACAAGCACAACCTCCTGGAGTTGAAACTGTATTATCCGCCAAATCAACAGTATTTTACTATCGGACACCATATTGTTCTGGTTCCCCTTTTAACCCAAAACATATGAGAAATCTAAAACCCTCTGGTTTCCAGCTGCCTCAGAATAGAGACAACGCTTTTCAGATCGTCTCATTACAGTTGGCTTTGGCATTTCAGTTTGTTTGTGGTCTTGGTAAAGCTGTTCACAGGCCCCCCTGGACTGTCTCAATTAGCTGGTAATTGAAAACTAAACTGAAATGGAGCCCTCTTGATACTGCCAGAATTATTACTAATCCACACCAAGTCAATTTACTGTAAAAGAGAAGCCAAAATAAAATTCACACTACTGGGTGTACAAGCTGCTGCGTTGATCATCCCAAAATAGAGTTTGGATAATTCTGCAAAATAAAATGCAATGTGGACCGTTTTCCTTTGATGCTGGGTAGAAATTGATAAATGTAGGAGTCATACAAATGTTGTAACTTCTGACTGTTCATTTTTTAAAAATCCTGTCCAGTCCTGATAGGGCAAACCTCCTTCTAAGCTGTTCAAAAATAAGATACAGTAAATTCACTTTGAGCATATAACAAATAACTGACAGTATGTATTAAATTTCTATATCTGGGGAGAGGAAAACTGTTATTATCACTGGTTATGTGTCCATTCACTTTTTATAGGAACACTTAAGTTGTAAAAATAATCACAGCCCCTTGTGTAAGTTTGCATTTTAGATAATAAAAACAGTGGGAAAAACCTACAGTTTTCCTTTAATATAGTGTATTCTAGTCACTATTGTAGAATTTAATTTATGGTGTAAACATGAACAACAAATCATACAGTATATGTCTGACCAACGTGCTATAAATAAAATAACTATCACCTTATCTCAGACTCCTTCAGAGGGCACATCGCACATAACATCAACAAATCTAACTGAGAAAAAAAAACAAAACCTGAAGATGACTGAATTTAAATTAATGACAAACATCACTGATACTGAATTTGACAGCTTAACCAGTCGCTGCATAATATTAGTGAAACCACTTGTGATGACAAGCTAATTTTATACAAACTCAGAGGACTCCAGAGTATTTATATGAACAGAGAACTTGTTTTAAAATTCATCCACTAATCAAGTTCAAATGCATCATAGAGAGTTTACAGTATTTAACAGTAACCATAATCTGTATTTACAAAGCCTGTTTGCTATCACACATAAAGCTTCATATTTAATGATTAGCATTGCTTTGAAAATATTCTACAAAATTAAACACATGTAGCTAAAAATACATAGTACAATCTGTCATGGACAAGTTAAATCAGCTTTAAACAATAGATAATATGTTGTGTACTTTGTTGTTGTTGAGACATTTTTACCGATTCTAATGTTCTACATACCGATCTTGAACATCCACTTCATTAATGAAGAGCTTGCATTGCATATTATGCATTCTGCATTGCATACATTTTGTTGTAAAGTTATGTAATTCAATTAGCTGCCTGCCTAAATAATTCCAGCTTTCTCTGACGCACATCATCTCAAGCAATAGTGTAGCACAAATCCACTTCCACACGTACGTGAGAACATGTGAGACTTAGAGGATTGACATCTCTTTATCTAACGTGACATTCAGTCTGATCTATAAAACAAGTGTGAAATTATTTGGCAACAGATTGTAATCTCCTCTTCTACAATGAAAAGGAGACACTGGGGTTTGATTTCTCAATGAAGAACAAGAATGAAATCATTAACTGAACTATTTGGCAACAGAATCCAATCTTCGCTACATCAGATGTGGTAAATGAAAATGGGAGGGTGTGTTGATATCTCAACAAAGAACATTTGTTATCACAGATGAAAATCAATTCTTACCAAAATAGAAATCATTGTAGAGGGAATGTGCATAAAGACGCGAGAGGCGTTTGGTGCAGCAGGTTGTTTCGTTGGTGGGAGACGTACAAAAAGCATGCTCAGAAACATTGCATTTAAGTACATGCATTAAATTTCAATGCGTTTTGTAATCTATGTCCTGCAAAAGATCATAACTGGAGCAGGTAGTGTATGATATAAAAATGCAAAAAATGGTGGGGGAGGAATGTGAATTACAGAATTAATATGGGTGACACAGAGAGGCTTGTGGGAAGCACTGACCTCGTGGATTAAACATTGGAGAAAATTACAAAAAACATTTATCAGCAACATTCATTTGTAAATCTTATTTTAATCTCTATGTGGCAATCTCCAAATAATGCACATCCAGTTAAATACAAATTGCTTTGCCTGATGAGATTTCGTAAGATGTGGTAAACCTTGAGGCACACAATAAAGCTGGAGCTAAATTTGTGGACACATCATTTTTGACATTACTCTAAGGTTAAGTCCTGAAGTCGATCACAAGAATGATGTTCAGATAGTAAACTACGTCATAAATTCAGGGTGTGTGTCGTTCTCGAAGCGTGGGTTCACGCATTCAAGGTCTACACAGGGATTTTTGATACCAGACTACAGCACACGTACGTATATACAGTAGTATGTTTTTTTTTTTTTTTTTAACCTTTTGGCAGTTCTATTTTACAAGGCAACAGGGTAGTCAATCTCTCGCAGATATCTTTTTAATCTCTCTCTTTCTGTCCTTGTGTGTGCGTGTGTTTGATTTATGTGGCTCAGCAGGCCATCAGGACACGATGCTGGCCTCTCAATACTCTGCTGTCTGATGTTGCAAGACATGAGATCACACTGGCCTCCTTATCTCAACTACAAGACAACATCCAACCACACAGGGTGAAAAATAGGAACGAAATGACTACCTAGGAAGGGAGAAGAGTTGGGACAACATTGAAGAGTAGAGTCGGTAGTAGCAGAAGTGGTGAGAACAAAAGGGGAAAAGCAGCGCTGTGAGGCTGTGGCCCAGCTGGTGCTTTGAGCTAAATGTGCTAGTATGGTCAGAATGACAATGCTAACTTGCAGATATTTAGCAAATATAATTTTAGTTTAATTTAGTTTAGGATGTTAGAAGCCAGAGCTGCACCAGGAGAGTCAACTAAAGGCCAAAATCCATTTTTGCAGTCAAAAAGTCAGGAAGATTAGCAATCAAGTTGTGGTAGCCAATAAAGAGCCAAATAAAGAATTTAAAAAAAGTAAAAGGAAGAAAAAAATATGATCAGAAGGAGAACATCAGAAATGTTTCTTTAACCATCAGACCTCAGAGTGTATGAATGGCTAGCTGAGCCAGCAGCAGAAAGGAAAGACAATGTAAACAAATGTGTGCTGTGAATTTAGCTTAAAGCTGAAGACAGACAGCGCTTTGGTAGCAATGGCATTGAAGAATGAGGACAACACCATTTAGCATCTATACTGACATTGTGACATTGCTGACGTCTGCTGTTCAACGTGCCACAGCTGTCTAACCTACAAAAGGACGTTAGCAGCACGCTATTCTCCTTTCAATGTATGTTTGGTAGCTTGTTCAACAAGTTGAGGTGTAACACAACCGCACCACCGTGCTCGTAAAAACCCTGAACTAGAAAGCTGTTGTGGGTTGTGGTCTTTTTGTCTTGTGTTTATCAGTATAAAAAAGTGTTTGGGGTTTGTTGTTATTAGTCATGGAACATGCCTGACAGAGGGCTGCTTGACCAAAACAATGCTATTCAAAAATGTCGTAAATTACTTTCAGATGAAAATCTGAATCCAGGTGTGCAAATATAATTTTCCTTGTCCATCAGTGTCACTGTCAGCAGATGATAGAACAGTGACTTCTTAATGCAAATCAAACGTTTCAAATGAAATGATCTGTTTGGTTACACACAAATAACAACAGTGTTCTTGCTGAGCAGGCTGGGAACACTGTTATGAAACGTAAACTGTTCAGAGCAGATCTGTATCCTGTAGCAGAAAAAAACAGTTTAACAATTTAATTTCCGTTGGACTTTAAATTCAGTAGATATATAAAAAAAAAAAAAAACGGGGCTGAAAAATTTTGTTATGAAAAGGAGAATGAAAGAAATGAAGGCTTCTAAAGTCCTGTGGTGTGTACAAGATGTGTCGACGAATCACAGAGTTTTCAAATTAACTTGATTCATTCAAGCGATTACTGTCTTTTCATCCCTAAACTGTAGTAAGTTGAACTTCACGCAGTCACTCATGCACCATTTTTCCCTACAGCCGACACGGACTCAGAGTTTAAGGTTATACTGTTGCCAACTTCTCTGGCCAAAGTCATAAGGAGAGGAAGAAGAGTTTGATCAGTGTTCCCTGGTTGGTCCTTCAGGGGTTACACTGTTCTCCTGTTGGCCTCCTTGTTTATGCTGCATTACATTGTTCACACTCTCCACAGCTGAACATACAGAAGCACAGCACTCTGCAGTGAGGTGTCCGGCCTCTCGCTGGTGGAACATATGTGTCTGTTTTCTCCGTATGTCTCTCTGTCTGTCACTTCCTAAGCCCTCATTCTCTGTCTGTCTCTATCTCTGGGTGCCACATTATGTCACTGTCACTGACTGGTCATGTCGCTACATGCAGGTTCGGGGTCTGGTCCAAGTGTCTGCCGAGGGGAGGGTGACATCTGGTGAGCGAAGTGAACTGAGGCTTCAGGAAACTGGTTCCACCTGCGGTTTTCTAACCAGGACACGCTGAGAGAAAGCAATTTTTTTTGGACATGAGGAAGTGTGATCCAGCTGTGACACAGAATGAGTGACAAGGACTGCAGTTCCAGCTATCTTTATTAAGGCCAGAGTCTGATTTTATGAATTATAACCTGAAGTTTCATCCACTGGTGTCTTTGCCCTGGTGTTAGGTGTTAAAAAGGAATGGTTATTTTAAGCTACAGCAAAACTATTACGCATTCAGTCAATTCAATCAATACAATTTAGGTCAAGGTATTCTAGGCTAAATCTCAAATCTTCTCAAATCTAGGCAGTAAAGATCGAAACAATTTAATATGATTCATTGACTGCGTTACCTACATTTTAATCACCACAGATTTATCCAGTCTGGTAAATAGTCGAGGTAAAATTAGACAACATTTTCAGCTAAAACTAAATCAAACAAACCTTGAACCAATCACTTTCAAAGCAGCCAATAAAAACATTTTCCTCAATCAGCTGTGTTTAGGTCATGAATTACTTGGTGTCGTTACATTTAGTAGCTGTTCTGAAGCGTTTAATCGTCAGCGCATGAGTTTGACCAGCTGTCAAGTACTTGTAGATGTTCAAATGTTTTTCAATGTTGGCTTAAAGGACCAGTGTGTAGGATTTGAGAGTATTTGGCAATGTAATTGCAGAATGCAGCCCCCTCGTTTCACCCCCTCCTTCCTAGTATGAAGGAGAAGCTACAGTGGCCATGACACGTGCAAAGAACACAAAAGGCATTATTTTAGAGAGTGTCTATTCTGGGCTACTGTAGAAACATGGCGGTTCAGCATGGCGTAATCTGTAGAAAAGGACCTGCGGCATCTGTAGATATGAAAGGATCATTCCAAGGTAACAAAAACACAACTATTTTCACTATACTATACTTCCAGGTGATTATACACCGATAAAATCATAGTTACGCATATTTTTTTCCCTTAGAAACGGTAATGGAAAAAAACAATCTCACCACAAGGTCATTGGTTAAAAAGAGACAGGATGCAAACCACATTTTCTATGCCTTACCATCCGCCCTACCTCCTTCCTTCATAAGTTTGGAGGCACAATGTCACATCATGTCTGTCACTGACTCCAAGAAAGAATTTATTTAAACACACTAAAGGTGGCACGTCAGGAAAACACTTTATTTCAAAATGTAATTACATTTTGACTCGTAAGAATGAAGCCTTGAATTGTATGGAGTCTAATTATACACAGTATACATTTACAATTCACTTGTATTCCTTTATAGGTCTACTTAAACTATGACACAAAATCTCTTCAATGAAGTCAAACACAAAAAAACAGCTAATTGAGTGATGTGTTCCTCCATTAAGGTTGTAAATTAATTAATAATTAAGGAGGATCCAATCATTAGCAAAGAGATTTTGGTCTCCACCAGCTCCTCTAAACCAAACAAACACTTAGCAATCCTCATCGGATAAATGAGCTTAAAAAATCTGACAAATGAGGGACACAGTTTGTTTCTGAAAGACTACTCACACATTAGTAACTTCACACTGACAGTTACACCCCTTTAGCATATAATCCCCTTGTTCTCAATCTGTAATAACATCAAAGGCATAAAATGGTCACATGCGTGTCAAGGTCCTGTAACACACGCTGACTGTTAAGCTCAGCATGAGTAAGTATAATGAAATTTGCCAATGTGAGAGCAGTTAAAATGTGAGATGATTTTCTCACGTTGCTATTTGCCCACACAGCCTCAAGTTCAGTTTGCTCTGCACTCTTATGCTTCCTTCGCCCTGACCTAGACTCCCTCCCCAGCAACCTCCTTTGGGCCAATTTGGACCAAGTTAAAGGAGGGATAGTCTACTCTCACCGCCTCCATGTGCACCAGTCCTTCCCTCTTTCCATCAATCTCCCCATCCCCCCTTCTTGCTTCTCCATTGCTCGGGCTAATTAACTAAAAACCAAGCAGAGATTTTATATAATTCAGTAGCGAGAACTGCCATGTCTTGATCCAGAAACACCCAGAGAGAAACATGGAGACTGGAGCCAGAAACCACCAAGAGAGGGAAAAGGAAAAATAAAAACGCAAATCTCGTCTTCACCAGCACAAGCTATCAGAGCACAAGGAGCTGCAAGCTGAAACTATGAAATTCTCCTCACATATTTTATTTCTTCCAGGGCTACATTTTAATCAGACACACTGGCAAAGTAGTTGAGGGCTGGGCATGACCAGTATCAAGGTGGTGGGGGGAGGAGGAAGTGGAAAGAGCATGCAAGAGGAGAAATGGGGCGACAGAGTGAAAGATAGAGGCTCGATTGTGAAGGTTTGACAGGCAGGTGGCAGGTGAAGAGGGTGTAAGATGAAAGACAGCGAGAGAGAAGGACAGAGAAATAGACTGAGAGGAGTGCAAGTGCGAGGGATCTGTGACCAAATGGTTCTGCGGAGTGCCACTGAAATCTCCTGACCACTCTCCATTATGCTCCAGTCCAGGAAACAATATATAAAGAAAGTTTTGATGCGAGAAAACAGTCTACGGGGAACAAATCCAAAAGAATAACAGCTTGTGCAAGCATATTGTCCTGCTTTCATCACAATAATGCACCCAGTGTAGCTCCTGAAATCGTGAAAGGACAAGCACGAATACAAACAAGACTCCTTTATTACATGTCTTCTTAAACAACAACAACAACATCAAATCCCAGAGATGTCCAGCGGATTCTTGCAGGATATTTTATTTATTAAGATAGTTTGATTGCAGAAGGTTCAGCACGCACTGGGGCTTACCAAAGGGGTCACCATTCTAGCTGGGTTACTTGTGTCTATTTTTTTTCCCTCTCTCACCCTGGCTCAGTTCTCCAATAAATTCAATGCATGTCTGAATTAATGCATTACAAGCCATGGTGGAGATATTAAAAAATGATAAAAACTAATCCCTCCTCCACAATCCCATCTGTGACAGGGTCTTCACACTGAGCTGACCCTGAGCCTTCTCTGCCGTCTGCACCATGAGTTATGATATTTGGTGTCGCTTGGATTACGCTTTAATATTTCATTACATACACAAAATCCTATTCTATATATCTCCTCCACTATTAATCATAAGATGTTGTGAAAACCCAAGGCTGTCTAATACCTTCTAACTATGTGCTCCACACTCCATATACATATATTGTGTGTATGTGTGGGGGGAAAAAAAGGTGCATCCATAGACGTACACGCCAACACACACATACACGTTTTCTTAAGATTCTGCCACAATTCAGCACTCCGTGTGAGGCTGGCTCAGTTCACATGCTTGTCTCTTGCATCAGTAAACACACTTGAACGTAGCAGAATACACACTGCTATATCAAATAGCAAATGTATGAAGCACAGCGTGTGTTTTCTCTCAGGGGGAGCTGAGACTAGGCAACACGCATTGACCACGGGGCAGCGGCGTTATGCCATAACTGGTGGCCCCCGCCGAGAGCTGAGCTACTCATCATGCATGTATGAAACAAACATAGTGCCCATCATCGGGAGCCAACCGTCCATTCTGACGTGATTTATTTCCAAAGCTCTACTCTGCTCCTCGCAGCCAGGAAAAAGAGAGAGAGAGAGAGAGAGAGAGAGAGAGAGAGAGAGAGAGAGAGAGATTAACACACTGCTCACATCACTGAGATGACTGGGGACCTCTCAAAGTGGAGCAACACCAGTAGAGCAATCCAAAGTAGGGCTGACCACTTCACACCCAGAGTCTCCCTCTGCTGCTTTATTTATTAAGTCATGCAAAAGAGGACAACAACAAAACCCCAAAGCAGGTTCAGGAAAACTAATAGTTGAATCCATTACAAGAAATCAAAGAAAAACACTGCCTCTCATAAAAAAGCAGCAGTGTTTTGATTGACAGTGAATTGCAATTTTTCAATAATTGAGCCAAGTTTCCGTACAAAACAATACTTATTTTTGATGCCATACTTTGAGAAATATAAACACATTTTTTCTCCAAAACTCGGTTACGGTTCATTTAACATAAGATAGCAACATTTTTAAATATTAAATGAGGTCTAACAAGACTGAAGGGTCCTTGCTAGTGGCTCTATGAGGCTTAAAGCAGTGCTTTGAGTTAAATGCTAACATCAGCATGCTAACGTGCAGGCATAACGTTCACCATGTTAGTCTGGCATGATAATATGCTAACATTTGCTAATCAGCAGTAAACACAAAGTGGCGCTGAGGCGGATAGGAATGTGCAGATTATAAACCAAAGGTCAGGAAACAATTTTGACGTGATGATGCCGTTAAATTAAAAAAAGGGATCACCAAAATGATTCCAATTCATCCTGAGAGGGCATAAATGCGTCAAATATGATAATTCATCCAATAGTTTCACTCAGTCTAAATATGGTGGAGCTAGAGGAAAAGTCAGTAGATCACCAAAGTCATCAGGAGTCGTCCTCTGGGGATCTTCAATGTGCGGATGAAATTTCAGGTCAAATCCTTCAAAATGCTGTTGTGATATTTTTGCTTGGATGAAAGTGGTGAACCAACTTACTGACATTGTCATCAATGGAGTCATGTCATGCAACAGTCGTGCAAGAACTTCAAAACAAAAGTCAAAATAAAAATAAAAGTCTGAAACTGGTAAAAAAACAAAACAAAAAAAATGATCTAACTCAGGAACTGTATAATTAAAAAGATTACAAATCACAGGACAGTAATTTCAGAACATTTGAGTTACCAAACTGCCCTACTGCCAACAGTAACTCTTGCACAAAACATCAAGTTCAAATATTCAATGAACTCAAACATTTTGGTCTCACTCTGAGTCAACATTTAAAAAGTAAGATGATGGATGAAGTTGTGGCGCTCTCCCCTGCCCTTCTCCTGTGTTCAGGACGTGGTGCAGTGATTGATGTGTCCCCTCTTAGCTGACAGTGTTACAGGGTCATGACAAACCCAGCTGTAATGTCCCTTTATTGGCTTCAGCTAAGTGATCATTTTCTCCCCTCTGCCATCATGGCTGTAATACTTAATGGTAATTGCTGCCTAATAGATAAGCTCTCCGTCTATCACACCTTGGTCATGACAACATGAACAATTAGGCACCCTGCATTCCTTAATTTAACTCCTGGTTGTATATGTGTGTTTATGCCTGTACTTGGGGATAATTCATTTTATTGTAGCTCCGTTCTCTTCTTCCACGTCCGTGTCACATATCTTTGCAGCAAACAGATTACGAGTAATATTTCCAAATTGATTCCTTTTCAGGCATTATCGTCTCCTCAGACATCTCCTTTTTTTGCCCCCCACAACTCCTCTCAGGGAGCAATTTTCCAGAGTCGCTCCATAAGGCTTGGTGAGTCATGCGCATCTATTGTGTTAGGCGGGGATGCATTAAAATGCTGTGTGAGTGTGTGTTCTGCAGTGTGGGTAGAGCTCAGTTCAAGACCAAATCAGGCGTGGTTATCTTGACCTGGACCTCCATATTGCGCTTTACCTGCTTTGCCCTCATCCTCCTTCCCTTCACTCAGGTAAAGAGAAAGGACAAAAAGATGGAGAAAGCAAACGAAGGATACTGAGAAGACACAGAGTGAGTACGAAGGCCTCAGAGGAGAAGTTATAGAAAAAAACATAATGACACACTAGAAAATAAGAAACATAAGCTTTGACTTCTTATTTGATCTGATCACCCCAGCCCACCAAGAGTCTCCCAACAATCTCCATCATCACCACCTCCTCCGTCACTGCGGAAGCTGGCAGTTACACAGAGAGCTGGTTCGGAGGCTGGAGGGTGGATGAGGCCGAGAGATGTGAGACCCTCTTGGGGTTGAGGCAACAGCTGTGCACAGGCCTCCTTCTCCAGATTATCCTGGCAGTGAAACCCGGGTAGCATGGTCTGATGTGGAGCCCAGTGTTCTGCTTCTTTCTCTGTCTGGCCGTGTTTTCACTGTAGCGCAAGAGCTAATTTTTGCAACAACAAGGTCAGGGATGTTTTGTACTCATGTTCAAGCTTGTGCTGTGGAGTGACTGTTGAAATACTGATGGACAATCAGCCAGACCGGCATTACACTGTACGTACGCATTTCACAGCTGCTGCCTGAAATAACTGATTTGTGGCTCTTTATTTTTTCACTATTTTGTTAGGTTTGCCATAAATGTGTTCACACTAGTGTTATTTCAACACTGTGGTATTACTACAGTCAATAATCTAAATACTTCTTCCACTACTGCCCTTTACTTATTATTTGTTGAACAAGTTGTACCAAACACTGTTAGGGTTTAAAGAAAACATTAATAAACCGAGGAAGGGCATAACGTTCAGCCTCCCTCCTCAATCAAATAATTTTGACACAGTCCCCAAGTGCTACACATTGGTTTTATATTCATCAGTGTGATTTATATGCCCTCTGAGAGATACAGACTTTATCCACATCACGAAAGGACAGCCTTGACATTATGTAACACAGTTTATTGCTTTAAAGTAAGTGTATCTGGGTGCTTATTTGGGTTGGCAACCACGTTCTAAAAAAAAAAAAAAAAAGTAATTTAACATTATGATATTATTTCTGATGAGGTTTTGTATACCTGGAATGGGTTTTAAAGTAGTCAAGATTTAAACTACCGAGCTCTCAATTAGGCAAAAACAATCGAAAATGCTCCAGCTTTCAGCATGATTTCATTTTTGCCTGTGACTGTTAAATATCAGCTTTATATGCAAGCACCTTGATTAGAGCTAGAACTCTTATTAACTTGCACTGATTTCAAAATGACAAAGAAAACACATTCATAGACTTTTAATTCAGCCAGTAAAGAGAGAAAATCACTCAACAAGAAAACAACACATTTTGTTGTATCGGAGCACTGCCATAGTGCTGCAAACTGTTACTATATACAAGACATTGTGTTTACCATTTTATATTAACTTGGGCTTTCTGGAAGACAACAAGAGCCCAGACGAGACAGGATGGGATGTTTTTATTCAAGTTGTTTGCTTCTGCTTCTCTGATTTCCATATTTTCCTTTCCAACATAAAAGCTTCTACCAATCGCCAGTGTTATTTGCAGTTATGTGAAAGCCCACCATCTGGCATTCACAACCTAGTCAATCCAAACCAAAGCAAGACTCTTCTGACAGCTGGAGGCTTGTAAAATTAAACAGAAAAGTGTACTTTATTTTTCACAAAATCCTGTCCTTTCTTTACATGAGTACCTTGTCCTCTTTAAAAAAGCATTTATTTCAAAAATATTTATGAAAAAACAGTTAAGACCAGGGATAAAAGGAGAGCAAATACCTCCAAGACTGACTGACAGAGTGCAGGGAATTAGAAAGGGCATCAATCATGCCACTGTACAACTGTGCAGAACAGGAGATGGTGCCAAGAGGGTGAATGGAGGGTGCAAAATAGATAATTTAACTGTGGTGAGTACACTGGGCCTCAATTTAAGACCTGTGCCACCTATTGTTCAATAATTTGCTGAATGAACACAATTAACATCATTTAATGGTCTTAAAATGAAGATATAAAGTAGGTGACAGGGCCTAAATTGCTAATAGCCTATTCTTTTAGCTGGTATTATTTGCTCGCGGCATGTCTCTAAGGATGGCAATCAACCAGCTGGTCGGTCTACAGGACACATTACCATGACATTTTGACACCAATGTCGCCCAGTGGTCAACCACTAACCTCATCAAGACACGGGTGATTTTTCCTGTAGTGCCATCAGTTGATTGAAATTTTATCAAAAGTTGAAAACCTTCTAGTTTGTTCAAATGACTGTAACATGTGTGGACCTATTCATATACTGTACATGTATGTACATATATGGTTTGTCAACAGATGAAAGCTTGATCCTGTAATACACAGAAGTGTTTGACTTAAAATGTTACCATCACATCACACCACAAGTGTTCAATGTTATCCTGATTCTTTAATAGGAAACTAAAGGGTGCTTTATATATATATATATACAGTATATGTCTAAATACACAGTTGTTGTTTTTTTTTATCATTTTGGCCTCTTGACATACCATAGATTTTAATCCACCTGAATTAGCAAATTGGTCAAATCCAGGATCATTCAAAATGATATTCTTCATGGTGGTGCTACGAAAACCAATTAGCCCAAATGATCTCAGATGAACAGGACAAGCTTCCATGAGTAATTTTATAATCTAGTCTGATCTAAAGAGCACTGATTTATTATGTGCAGGACCACTTTTCAAATGATGATTGAAATTCAAGATTTAATCTTAGTGTTTTGCATAAAATAAATTGAACAACATTTAAAATGTAGCACACACAGACATGTTTTTGACGGGTCAGTTGGGCCCAGATTGGAACATGTTCTAATTTGATTCTTGGTTTTTTAGAAGTTTAAGGAACCAACTCTTAAATAAGCGCCAAAGCCAGTCCCATGTGTGACAGTGAAAACATCACAGCTCCTCTTACCAGCTGTTTCCTGCCTGCCCAAAAAAGTGTGACGTGCCTCAGCATTTAAACCTGAGACACATCTGCTCTGCAAAAGACGAAGGGTAGAAAGGAGCTGGCTGGAGATGCTGAAATGTGAAGATGTGCTGGACTAAAATAAACGAGTAACCTTACCTCATGTGGCTGGACATGAGAAGTCCACTCCTTTATTATCCTCACATATGTGTTTTGTGCTTTTTGAACATTTCCAACAGCACTTTGAGATATATTTAGACATAACCGTGAACTTAATCCTATACTCCTGATTCACTCTCCTCTTGTCTTTCTCCCAGCAACAACCTATTACGTTATTAACACTGAGGGTCTAGAATGAGAGAAGAGGCTCCAGATGACATGTTTCTTCCTCTGCACTGAAAGTGACAGAAAATACAAAACCCTTGAAAGTAATTAAGCCTAAGGAAATGTTGTGTTACACAGTTTGAATGCTAATTCACATGCTGTGGGGATGGTACAAGACCCTCACATGAAACAACACAACAAAAATAAGACTTGAAATTGAAAATAAAATGTTTAAAATCAAATGTGCAAATACTAACTACAACTACAACAATTTTATAGATTTTCCTACCTAAATGTATAAAAATGGTTAAATTTAGCTTTTCCTTAACCAACTACAACATATATAATACATAATAGAATAGTACTCACATGGCTAATTCTTTGAATTATGAATACTTTTTATACTTTATGTACATTTTGCTTTAGTAATAGTTTTAATGCAGAAGTTTGACTTGTAATGGAGTATTTTCACACACGCAGTGTGGCATCGCTGCTTTTACTTAAGGATCGACACACTTCCACCACTGCTGAGGATTCATTCTGAAATCACGATTGAGATTAGGTTAAGAAAAACGATGAAATGTATTTACTATGCATGAATGGTAGCTGAATCTCTGACCCAGGAACACCTTTAACATCTGCATATCAAACACGAACAGGTGGCTCCAACAGGAAGAGAACCAAACACCCGCAACAGGCCTGTTTCAGCAGTGAGAGCAGCAGCAGCAGCAGCAGCAGCTCTGTTCATGCTCCTGAATATGTGCTGGGTTTCTCTTCCTTTGTGCTTTAAAAATAATACCATCACCCTATCAATAATTTCAGACATAATGCTCCCTCTCTTGGAACTTCAGGTGTAGTTGAGCTGTCAGTCAAACAGAAGGTGCACGCGTTGTTTGTAATTGGGTTTTGGTACCACAGTATTCATTTTCCTGCCTGCTTTTTTGCCTCCATTATTAGAACAGGATCTGGATAGAACAGGATCCAGAAATTGCTGAATAGTTGCAGTATTATGAGGCAGTTGTTATACATATCCAACTTTCTTTAAATTTAAAAAAGAATGTTTTAATTAAATTACTAAAAAAAATTATTTTAATTGTAAGTCCACAGTCACACATGAGCTCCATAACCTGAACAGTGATGACAGATGCTTGTGCAAAGCAGAACCTATAATGATGTTTTATTTTACATTAGTCTAAAATATATGACATCTTCACACAGTTAAATTAAATTTCCCTCTCCTTAAGGCTAATACAAAGCCTGAGGTGGAACTATTCACTGCACCAAGCAAGTGATAACTCATTTTAAAAGTAATGGCTTGTCAAAAATGGGGCACAGGGCTGTTGAAAGGGGAGAAAACAAATTAAATAAAAATGGATCGTTGCTTAACCTTAAGCAAACCATGTTAGAATCCATTAAAATACTGGATGAATCTGAGCCTTTTTTTAGGTTAAAGAATGCTTTGATCTCTGGGAACAATTTCAGAGGCAATAGATATAGCAGTAATGTGATTGCTTCTGTCATCATGATTCAACAGATTACATATCTAATCGGTTTGTGAACAGAGAATATCATTTGCAGAGATTACAGACCAATGGTGCCTCCTGCTTTGTTGAAACTGGGCCGTTTGACAGTTTAGATGATCCACAGACGGACAGATGGATGGACAAAAAGACAGCGAGTGGGAGGGAAAACACCAACCACCTGATTTAATCCGTGGTGGAAAAAAAACAAAAAAACATCCGATCCTGCTGTTCTGATGGCTCCGATTTTTTTTTCCCCCACAATGGCGCAAATAAGTACATAACATGTGGGCACGAACAAGAGGCATGGAGACACACTCAGACACTGCACTGGAATGCAAAGCTGTGCAGAATATATAAACATGATTGCGAAGGAAGTAGGACTATATATAATGAAATTAAAATGACTCAGTTGCTGTAATATCCCTGGGGTATATAGCTAGTTGTTTTATGGGGGGAGATAAGAGGATTTTGTCAGGTTGAGATGCCGACTAATGCTATTGTTCCTACTGGGAGCATAAAACAGCAAAGAAGCTTTTCACACATCTCTTCTTGTTCTGTAGTGCTGTTACTGAAGATATCGTTTCAAAGCACAAGGTGGAAAAAATTATAATATTGCAGTGAACAGCATATGCAGGAAATGCAATTTATTTATTTATTTTACACAAATGTGAAAACCCATCCACAAAATATTCTTATCTAAGACGTGTAAAAACCAAATTTGGAAATAATCTATAAAATAAGTTTTACATTTTTAATCGGGTCAGATAATATGAACAATAGAGTTTAAAGATATCATACGAGGATTCTCATCCGGACTCACCGCCTCCTCCTCCTCTCACTTATGTACTAACCCATGTACTTAACAGGCCTCTGAGTTACTGTAAATGTCCATCAAAGGGTGCGTTTTGCTCAAAGAGACCATGAAATTAAGTTAGAGAAATGTTACCTTTTCTTCCTACCCTCCGCTGACATCCCCTCTTCTGTTAAGCGAATATTTCAGCTTCTTCACTACCTCTTTTACCTCCTCACTTATTAATCCCTCAAGCTAATAATGCTCCCAAGGATGTAACTTGTCATATTATGTCAGCCAAATCACTGTGTCATCTACACTGCATCGTTGTTGGAAACAACAACAAGACTCTTATCCCCCGCTCTTACTCCTCAGAAAAGAAAAACAATCCAACACAATTTCAAATGGCACATTACTGAAAAGCGTGGCTGATATAATCTAATACCAAGTTGATCCTGGTACTTGAACCCGAGTTTACGCTCTCATGCGGAAGAGGCAGAGCAGTTCCACTTTGGAGGAGGAATGATTTGCATTCAATTTTCAAAAGAAGCGTAGGTGTTATTACCTGTCACAATGCAACCTAACCCCAATCTTCCAGCAGCCAACAGTGTGTTTTTAAAAACTCACACACTAAACTACCACAAAGTCCCCATTTGTTTGGTGTTTGCAGATAGAGACCGGCTACTGTGGGGGCCGCCAAGCAAATCTGTTTGCAATGAAGATTTCTAACCTGTGAGCTCTTTGCAGTCCTAACACTGCAGTTTGTCACTTGAATCAAGTGATGGTCCTCTGCTAATAATACTTCACAGCTGTGAAAATAAAAGTAAAAATAGCAGATTATGGGGGGAAAAAAGTATTTTCATACCTCACTGAGATTTAACAGTGTCAGTTTCTTTCTGTTTTTGAATTAAAACCAGTGAGGCTGAAAAGATCTATAATGAAAGAGGTGGAGAAAAGAAAGGAAAGGAACAGGAAGGAAGGAAGGAAGGATGAAAATGAAGGAGTCAGAGGTGAGAAAGAGGGAGGAGAGGAGTATCATGGTGAAAGGTCATGTTTTTATTCTCTTTCATTTCTTGCAGAGGCCAAAGAAACACTGAGTCTAGATGGTGTGTATCTGCTGGGACAGATAGCCTTCTATTGTATTCCCTTATATTGTGCTGTATTGTATTCTGCTGCATGTGATTGTCTGTATATAATAACTACATTATTGCTGTCAATGTGAAGCAATCGGGAAAAACACTCCAATATAATGCGCAAACAGCCAAAAGAGTGTGCGCGCACTCACGCACGCACGCACACACGCACGCATTTAACCGCACATAATCAGCAGCTGCAGCAGCATCAGAGCCAAACTAGGCGTACAAACTCTTTGCCACAGCGATGCTGAGATAATAACACAAGCCACGGGCGTGTTTAACTTCTGAAGAAAAATTAGAGGAAGTTGCTGCGAGCGCAAAGAGATAAATAGATAAAGGAGGGCTGCTTCACTGGGAGCAGAGGGAGAAACGCTCAGACAGCAGAAATCTGCGCGTTTAGGGAAAAAGTCACACGTTTATTCAAACTAATAAAACAACATAAAAACCCCCAAAATACGCCTACTGCGGTGTGTTGTGAATATGTAACAACTTTAAGTCAAGTTCCACGGAGCAAAGATTTTATGGAGAACCCGAGCCGAAAATATGGCACAATCAGAAGAAACTATAAGATCTTTATCCATGTCCCGCTGCGTCTGATCTAAAATAATATCTTTTTGTGACCTGATAAAACATTACACGTATCATTTCCTTTTTTTTCAGCTGAGTGATTTCTAGGAAACTGACCCTCTAAAAGGAGAAGGCAGGTGTTTCTCTCCAGACGCAGCACTCACTCATCTCAGCTTGGATATAAAAAGGTTTTTTTGTGTGTTGTTTTGTTTTCTCAGGATGATAATGAAACTCACCTTCCGTAGGATCCACTGACAGAGGAGAACTATGGTCCAACCGAGAATCTGCATGTCACCTTCCTTATAGCGGACCACCCCGAAAAACTACACGTCTCCCCGGCTGAACATATAAAGACACACCGCGGAATCCAAGCAATCCCAAACAGGCAGGCGACAAGTAAAAAGTATTAGCAAAGCAGAAAAACACGCGTAAAGTTGTGTGTTTGGTTGGTCAGTGTCACAGTGGTTTCTATCGGTAAACTTTGAGCGGTGGCTTCTTCAGTTTCTGCGGTCCGCCTCATGTGGCACATCCATGCTGTCTGCCGCCGCTCATGCTGAACGTTTGCTGGAAGTTTGCGCGGAGACGAAGTCAGTTTGGAGGGTGGTAGCAAAGAGGGGATTTCAGTGAAGATCATCAGCGCTTCTTGTGATTTGGGATACTGACTGGTTGATTTAGAGAGATGAGATCTCTCTCTCTCTCTCTCTCTCTCTCTCTCTCTCTCTCCCTCCCCTCTCCTCTCTCTCTCTGTGTCCATGCGCGCATCACGGCACACAGACGCTCTCGTTTATTGGCAACCACACTGACCACAACTGCATGTCTCATATTTTGTCCTGTCAATGTTTTGATAATGCAGTGGTTGCACACTTCTAAGTACTTAATCAGAGAAGAATTATGTAAAACACTCCTTAAAGTTGGTGTAGGAACCAAAGGGAGCAAGCTAAGTTTCAGAGTATGAACTATGTGGATTTTTTCATTTTTAAAGCAAAATGTTTAACATTTCCTGGTTTCAGCTTGACAAATGTGAGGATTTGCTACATTTCTTTGTCACATATGATAGTAAACTGAATATATTTGGGTTTCCACTTATGGCTGGACAAAACAAGAAATTTAAATCAGCAGATTTATCAATTGTTGGAGCACCATTTTGTACCACCTCTTAATATGATGAATTTATATGTATATTTTATATAACATTGGATTTATTATCACAATTATTAATAGGTGTGGGTTAATAAATTGCACACACTCTATGTGCATTCATCCAACTAGATAGATAGATAGATAGATAGATAGATAGATAGATAGATAGATAGATAGATAGATAGATAGATAGATTTTCACCGACTACAGTAAAATGTGACCGTGCCTCACGTTCTACTCACCAGAAAATGGAAAACAATCATTATCTTACACAAACACATGAACCTTGACTGCTTCATTTAAGTGACTGTGTGTGATGGAGGCCAACAGCACAAGCTGGCCAGACTATAAATTCCCAGAAAAACAATTTTGAAATATTAATGTTGCATGGATATATTGGGGCAGCGTGGCCCCACATCTCTCCCTGATGGCCAGTCCCAGCTGCTGCCTGCCTGATTGTGGACTTTTAAAATGAACTGATCTGAGATGCACAGCGTTCGCTCCTCGCCCATCTCGTGAGTTTGTCTGTGTGGAGATCGGTGTGTTTGTCTGCTGAATTGTTCGTGTGTCTGTAGCATTATGTAATGCTGTCAATCACTCATACATATCTGACTGAGAGAGTGGCGGATGCCTCTTCTGTATAAGCATAATGTCTGTCTCAACTTTCTGTCCGTGTATGATGAAGTATGTCCCTCATGGATAACTGTCTGTCTGAATGACGGACTGACCAGCTAACTGTCTATTAGTTTTTCCAAATGCCTCTTCATCTACCTGTCTATCTTATTGTATTTTCATCTGTTTCTAGTATTCAGTACACCAAACTGAACTGCTTTTCACTCTCTCTCCTAAGCAAGCTACACTATTTGGCCCTGAACCCGAAGATATAAGTATGCAGATCAAATCCAGACTTTGCTTTCTTCTTCAGATATCAGACTTTGTAGGTCACCTGTGGCATGTCCTCATACTTCTCGTCTCACACTGACAAAGCCGTCCTTCTGGGACTGCTGGCCAAAGTGCACATCATGTTGATGGTCTCATGGTGAAGTTGGGCTGGCCCGTTCTGTGAAACCCTGTCACAGATGGAGAGGAGTGTCTGTGTAAAATGAGCTGCTTTGTGGTTATGTGTGACTCTCTATATATTAGCAATCTGTTATCACTCTTTGAAATGAAAGCTTTTTGCAGTCTGTCTGCAGCTCTCATCAATGTGAGAATGACACAGCACTGCCTCCCTGCGAGGCAACGAGTCATTGCATGCAGAGTAAGTAGTGAGAAGACATGAACTGGGAGCTTTCACAAGGAAGAGAATGGAATGGCATACTGATAATTACAGTATGACAGAGTAATGTCTGAAGTTGACTGGATGGTCACAATTCTGAGAAAAAGATGGTCAGATGGTTATTTCTAATAACACACCTGTCAAAGTGAAATAGCATGAAATTATCTTGCTGAAAATAATGTTTGGTCAGCGTAATGTATGTACAATCTGGCAAGTTCAGAGAGATTAAAGTCCATGCAAAGTAAGAATAAATATGTGTTCTGAGAATGTCAGACCAAAGAAGACATTTGAATGATTGAAAATATCGACAAGTTTCTGAAATTAGGTGACAAAATCGTGTAAAAATGAGCAGTATTCTCAGCTCCAGGACTGTGGGAGCACCAGCAGCACGGCGCACCTGCAGCAGGTGGTTACACTAATTCAGGAAGGTGCTGTTACCGACGCACACAAACTTCAGATCTTTTTCTAAATAAATCCTTCTTCATCTCTTTGTGTTTGGGAAGTTTAAATAAAAGAATGAGCTGTACATCCAGGGAAGATGCATTTGCAGTACTTCGAGGGCAGAGCTAGTAAACAAGAAAAATAACTAGCATACGGAGAAACACAGATGCTAACATGCTGAAGGCTTTTATACTGTTGAAGGTTAGGTAGGTGGGGGGGTTATGTTCAGAGTGGCCTCAACGCATCATCGAGCCACCTTTTAGAACCGCCCAAAAAATCCATGATTGAAAATTGGTGAAAAATTGTTTAAACCTCAAACTCCGCTTTTCAGTAATATATCGTTTAAAGTATTTTCACATGTTTTCAACAACTATTTTCCAACATATTTAATGTATTTTGAAAGAAATCTCAGCATTGCCTTTACATGGTCTTTAAGCTACAAGTTCAGCTAAGGCCAGGGATCAACTCTACAGGAAGTGACACTTCTAAAAATTTAAATGTTGTGCTTCAATGAAGTATCACGTTTCGTTTATTTAAAAGGACCGGTGTGTAGGATTTAGTGGCATCTAGTGGTGAAATTGCTGATTGTAACCACCTCGCCTTACCCCCTCCTTCCTGGTGTGAAGGAAAAAACTACGATAGCCATGAAACGTGAAAAATCTTGCTGACAACATATTGCTTTTTGCTCTACAATATCATGTACTACTGTAGCAACTAAAGCGTGATTAAACATTTTTATGGTTGTGTTTAGGAACTCAAAGCATTTCCACAAGGTTAGAGGAAGATCACGGTCTTGGTTAAATATTAAAAAAGCTGAACTTGAAACCACATAGCCATATAACACATAGAACAGGGGCTACAAACCCCAGATACTGTCCTTCACTTTCATGACCACCATCACCCCAACCACCTACTATACATGCAACTTTAATGTGGTACAAAACCTTAGCACTCTTCTTCATACTAAAGCCTGTTGCCTCTGAACATAACTCTGGTAGAAATGATACTTCCCTCAAAATATATTTTGGCTAAATAAATGGGATATGAACATAATTTAAAAGGAGATCAGGGTGGAATAAACTTATTACTTGTTACATTAAGTGTTACTCAGCTGAAAAAAAACCCTAAAATTACTGAATATTTCCTCAATTACAAATAATATCATAGACCATCATAGTAAGTTACTCTTTTGGTTTCTGTCAATCTTACAGTTGCTGTAAATCAGCGTGTTACATCCATTGCTTCATCTTCAGTAGACAATGAAACCTTGTCTATCAAACACAGCAGGTCTCAAAGAATGTGACCATTTCCCATTTCCATCACTGCCCTCCATTCAATCTACTGTCTGTGATTTGTATGGCCACAGCACACTGTGTCCTCCTGTTTCCCATAAATTTTTTCCCCCACTGTCGGAGAGGTTGCTGGTGTGAGTGCAATTTCTGATCCACATTGGAAGTGGCAGGTGAATTTCGCCCAGCTGCTCCCCTTCTCTGTTCCACTTAGCAACAACGCTCCTGTTCCGAGTCACTCGGTCGCCGCATGGTTATAGTAAATGAATGAACATGCTCTGAGCAAGAGCCCAGCGCATCTACTTTCACAAATATCATCCTCACATCATTATTCCTCTTTTTCCTCCCCAAATGTCAGCAGAAAGTTTTATCATCTCCAAAACTGCACACTTAAAAGCTGCTCCTCTTTATCATCTTCAAGTCTGCAAACAAATTAGAAGTTGTATGTATCATTAGATAGACAATAAATTACAGTCAAGACTAAGTGCATCTAGAAGTTCACGCATATTTATCCATTAACCTGCCTTTAAAGCAATTTACCATTAATGCCCATTGATGGATTAAGAGAAAAGCAGGTGGAGGTGGAGGAGATGGTGGTAAAGACGGATTAGTGAGGAAGACAACAATGTGAGTATGATGAAGGAGGACGAAGCCGCTACTGGAAACAGGAGAATCAGCAAATAAGGAAAGGTACTAAGGGGATGGGCAGGACGAATGAGAGGTGGTAGCACAGGAAGAGAAGGTGGTAAAGTCAGAAAAACAAGCAGGAGAAGCAGATGGAGGGACAGAAGGGGGGAGGAAGGGGAGTAAAGTAAAAAAAAAAAAAAGAGGAAGTGGTTGTGGGGATTCAAAGTAAAGCTGGGTCTATATTTGACGGCAGTCCCACTGTAGACATCACCAGCCTAGGTTTTGATTTATAATTCAGCGTCATCTTTCACCAAGCATCACCACAACAGCAGACAGATGTACAGTACATCAGGCTGTATCATGCTGTAATTACACTTTTGGCACTATTTACACTTATCATTTCAAGTGTTTCATATCTGGATAAAATCCTGGTGCTTTTAAAAAAGTTTTTGTTAATCTTTTGTCGTCAGACTCGGCCCTACTCCAGTCCAAAGAGTGATGGTAATGCACCTGAAACTGTTTAGAGACTGTCAAAAATGGCAGAGGAAGAACAGAACAACAAATACACTTGCACACAGCAGTTTACGTCGATGGAGGTAATAACAATCCATAAACTAAGGATGAATCACATTTATGGACTGTGGGTGAGACAAAAGTTATTGTCTTCACAGACTCTTACTCACGCTGCTCCCTCCCTCCCTCCAGAGATCAGATTTGCAAACAGGGTTTCTGTATGTGCAGAAAATGCTGGAAATGCTTTTACCTGTGGCTGCAACTCAATTTTAGTCCATCTTGAATACTTCTTGAGTGCATTTAAAGGTCCAGTGTGTAGGATTTAGTGGCTTCTAGCAGAGTAGTTGGTGATTGCAACTCCCTCCCCTTAACCTCTCCTTCCTAGCATGAAGGAAAACCACAGTGGCTGTGAAATATGCAAAAAATGCTCTATCTAGAGCCAGTGTTTGTCTCTTCTGGGATACTATAGAAACATGGCGTTTCAACATGGAGTGGAAGAGGACCCAAAGCATCTGTAAATGAGCCTAAATCTTACACACTGGCTCTTTAAGCTTTTTTGATATCCACCAAAGGCGTGCGAAGTGCCTACATGTAAATGAGTTTTTTCGTGATACACAGTGCAGTGACAGTGGACAATGTTTGAACTTTTAGAAGTCAAGTTACATCAAAGTAACTTCTATTTCACCTTGTCTCATTACTGAATAACTGCTGTGTTTATTTTCTTCCATTCACAGTGATAGAGAGTCATGACTCTCCACTACAATCAGAAACCTGTGAGTGAAAACATAAGCAGCCCAAGCTGACCATTCACAGCTCACTTATGGCACTGCCACAGCCCTAATGTGTAGTTACCTTTTTGAGGAAGCAGACACATCAGCTACATAGGATGTGAAGCTGTGCTGTAACCCCTTTAATGCACATTATAAATCCACTTGAACATCATGGAACAGTAGGACGATGGAGGCAAAGCAGAGGAGTAAAAGAGGAAGGGACGGGAGTTAGCAGAGAAATGTGGGGAGAGGTGAAGTTTCAGAAGGCAGAGGAAGAAAAAAAAAGGCACAAAATCACCCTGACAATGTTGACCTGAAAGACTATTTATTACAGTACATCAACCCAATCTCAGTGCCCACTAACACATGCTCACACTTGCCAAAAAAACACTGTGTCTGTGGGAGTATGCACTTGTTAATGTGTTAATGCACAAACACTCAGGCAGTAGATACACGCCAGTGATTAAACAAAATAAGAGCTGGAAAACACTCAAATTTGCCATCCCATGTCTTCAGAATAAAGTCCCTTATCTTCTCAATAAGGTTTTTTTTTTATTGAGAATAATTAGGAGTAATTGCAAGCATGCCTAAACATACAAAGGAAAAAAACATAATTAGGCATGCTGCTGGCATTTTTTTGAAAACTGGAATTTTTTCATGCTAAAAACAGACGGCTGTGCAGTCACTGCAAACATGACAGCAAAAAGAGTGTGAGAAGGAAAAAAAGTCAGTCTGAATGACAGATTCCTTTCCATCGCATGAGGAGCTGTGCTACGTAGACAATTACACTGCTCAGTCGCTCATTCGCACACAGACACACAGCTGCTAACACGTACACTGAAGCGTCGATCCTGGGGTGTCTAACTCGGAGGTTAAGGAACACAATGACGAGAGGTCACCTGGCAGTAATGGAGCCTTTTGTGTGTGGAAATAGTCATTTCCCTGTGTAGTCTCAGGGTATCACAGCAGTGATATGAAACCCTGTCATTTTGTTTTCCTTTCTATCGATTTTAGAAAAGGAGAACGTGTGGAAAGGAGAGAGGGTGAGAGAGGCACAGGAGAAGAGCATGAGCAGTGTGTGCCTATTGCGGGTGTTAGGACTATGCCATTGTCATTCAAATGTTTTGTTGCAGGAAGGGAATTTGAGAGGAGAATGGGAGATGAGCACTAATGGGGAGCAAAGGGAGAAGTGGTATAATTGGATTTGATTACGTCTGTCTGTCAGAACAGAACAGGACTTAATATGCAGCTGGAATTATTTTGACAGTGTCACAATGCGGATGACTTTTTGTGAAGTCTGTCCAGTGTGAAGAATGAGAATTGCATGAGATCTGCAGTCCCGTTATCAGTGTGGCTCTAGAGATGGCAATGTCTGTCTGTACGTTAGTCAGTCCACCACTATAGTCCCGACAGAACTATTGGCTGGACTGCTATGAGTGTGGTGTTCCATTTTCCTTTAGTGCCACCATCAGACTGACATCTGTGCTTTTGATATACTGTCAGCTATCAGAAAGACTGCCATTAATTTTGGTGCAGACATGGAAGAGGAATTATACCTCTCCCTACTTTCAACATTCTCATTTTCATCAGACTCATCTGTACTCTGTGTTTAGTGTTATTTAGAAAATGTTAACAAGCTAACACTCTACATTAAATTAAGATGTTGAACATGCTAAACATTATACCTAATGTTTAGCTTTTAGCTTTTTAGCTTCTGGGATATTGAGACCAAATGTTACGTTAAAGCAACGCAAGGGGATTTGTTGGTAGGCGTTGCCTCAGGTACAGATAAGACATGAGATACAATCACAGTCACAAAGTCCAGTTCTAGTAATAGATCCATGAGTTTGAGGCCTTATCAGGCAGCAAAAACACTGCACTTCCATCTGCTGTTTTGAGGGGGCTCCAAATAATGAAATGTCTATTTTCAGAAACAGAAGCCAACAAATGAGAAAGAAATGCTGGCTTGATTTTCAAATTAGCATGAGCATTTCTTGTTCTCCTAGTCAGAAATGGTAGCCTACAGCATTTATACATCACTTGGTATTGATTATTATTATTATTATAGATAAGAATATAGATGATCGATGAAAAATGCTCTTTCATGCTGCTCTGCGTCTTTCAGCATCAAGGAGGCATGGAGGGACACAGAAAGAGAGAGAGAGAGAGAGAGAGAGAGAGAGAGAGAGAGAGAGAGAGAGAGACGCTGTATATTTCAGTAATATTAGTACACTTTGTTGAAATATCATATCATATCAATATAGATCATTTTACTAATCAACCCTCCTGTGCAATAAGTACACCTTTGTATTCTTGAGTGCTACGGTTCATACATAGTTAACTATTTTGTTTTATGTTTTACAAAGGCGAGAAGGCCATGACCAGTAATTAAACTGAAATTAAAATCAAATCACTATTTTGTTTTCATTCAATTGTCTCAGTGTGCTTTACCTTCACCTCATTTCAGCTGGCGCTCCATGATCATTCATCTGTTAAAATGGTTTCTTCTTGCGACCGTCATTATTGGGCTTACTTTATTTAGTATATGGGGTGTGATGATTGTTTTAGACATAGTCTGTGATGGTTTTGCATATAGGCTTTATACAGGACATTTATGGTGGAAATAATGATATTTAGCATGATGAGGTGTGCTGCATTGGGATGTGAGTTGAATTCAGATTTGAGTATCAATGTAAGGGCTAGTGTGGCATTTATAAGCTCATGTCTGTGTCTATGGTGTAAGATTTTTTGGTGGGCTCTTTTCTGTAGTATGTTTGTTGACCCTGACTATAAGTTGATGTAAATCTGTGATCTTTATATCCATAGTAAATTTCACTTTTTTACGTGTAAAGTAGGAGGAGGGAGTGGACTCTATAGACCTCAGGGCCCCGCACTGTGTTAATCTGGGCCTGATGGTGGCAATAATCTGTTGTGTGACAATCGCAAGTTAAGCACTGGAAATACACCAACCACATTACAAAATAATTTATCAGGAATGTGAGCGTGCCACCACACTACCAGTGTATTGGCACCAACACACAGGCAGCATCTGATGTGGCATCCCCGGACTGGCCTCATTTAAATGAATGAGACCAGACAGAGCTGGAGCTCTTTTAAAGTTGGCCTTTGTCTTGTTAAATGTGAGTTAGTGAGATGAGATGACAGTGATGTCTATTCGGTATATCTACATGATCTTTGCATCTTATCTCAGTTTTTTGAACGTTTTCGTTATTTTCTACCATTTTCTTCTGACAGGGACAAAAATTTGTTTTTTTTTTGCATTTACCGTATTTACCACAGATATCATCAGAGTTTATATAAAAGGCCTCGGGATGGCCATGAATAATGAAGACTGATGTGTGGACTGGAGATACAAGCCGGGAACGGGTCGATTCTAGCCTGGAGGCATGGGTGAGTGCGTCTAATGCTGAAAGACCCTAAACACTCTCTGACCTCAAATTACATCGCTGATGTGTCCAAATGCATCAGATGATGAACAACGTCAAACTCACCTGACACTGTGCACGTAATACATCTAGCCACATCAAGGTTGTAGACAAAACATCTCAAATAAATAAATCAAAACATCTCTTTGATCAAACAATCAGATTCCCCCTGTCTGACTCCGACTCAGTGACTCAGTGACCGTATGAATGTCTGGTGCTACAGGACCCTAATAATAGAAGCTCTGTCTGCTATTTCCAAGCAATAATCACGTGTAAACGTAACGCTGATAATGAAGCATGATTGAAGCAGCTGATGCCAATCAACAACTTTCCCTTCATTGCTCTGCCTGGACTAACATTGTGCTCCATACAATAAACAACAGTGATCATAAACTCAAACTCTTACACTATTTGCCCTTTACGTTCTATTTTAACATAGAGTATACTCTATTTTATTTTTTTTTTGTTTAACACCTTCTCACAACGACTCATTTCTATGAAAGCACTTCTATGCTCAGTGCTGCACCATATATAAATACAAAAACCAGACCACACGAATGCACAAAACGCAGAGAGCACAAACACACAAATAACCGGAGACGCAGTCTACCGGAGCCGGCTGCATTGCTGTTGTTGGAGTGTTGTTATATCAGTAACTGTTGTAGATAAAAGACCCTTTAAGCAACAATGGTTATAAATTACCAAAAATAATCTGGCAGCCAGGAAGCATACAGGGCCTGTCAGCACTTCACAACTCCCCATCTGTCACGCACACACACACACACACACACACACACACACACATACACGTACACTACTGTAACAGCAGCAGCATGCATCTGCTCCCACCTCCTTTAGACCCCCCTCTTCATCCCCACCTTATTAAGATTCATATCCCCGAAAGGTGACTTCTTAGTCGGGCACAGTGACAACCCCCCACTCCTCACCACCCTGCCCCACAAGCTGCCTGGAGGTATAGACTCAGTGACAGGTAGCTCTTCACTCCCCTGAGCCCTGGGCAGGGGTGCAGAGGTGGAGGTGTGTGTGTGTGTGTGGGGGGGGAGTTCAGGGTGGTAAAAATGACGAGGAGCAGGATTATCAAGTCAAAGATGCCCCCTGTAGATAAAAAGTCTCTGGGGAAGAGTGCCTGTCTGAGAGTGCTGGGAACTGAAGCCTCTCTTTCCCCCTCTCTCGTCCTCTTACTACCTGCTCTTGCTCTCTTTCTGTCTGTCTGTCTGTCTGTCTCTTTTTGCTCCTGGCTTATCTACCTCTCACCTCCTACGGCTTCCCATTCTCTTTATCCTCTAACACTCATTCCCTCCCTCCTCCTCTCTCTGTGGCACTCCTAACTCTGAGTACTCCCTCTGCACTCCAACAAATGAATCTAGCCACTTGACTCCTGATCCACCACGCTGTTAAAGCAAATACTCAGCTCCCCACTGCAGCCATATGCGGGAGCAAAGATTGCACTTATTCTTGTTCCCCTTAGATAGTACCATTCTGTAAGAGGTTGAAAGTTCCCTCTTTGTTTGTATTCCACAGGAGCTTGGCTGCCATTGTGTTTGCTTTATTCTATTCCATCATATTTACTGTGGAGCCTGTATTCATACAAAGTTAGACATGTTTTGAAGAGACAACAAAGGCAAATCTTTCCTTTGATACTAATGCATGCGCTTGGCATGCAGTGTGGCAGTGAGTCTGCTCATCTAATAGCAATAATACAGGACAGTTGACAGTTGTGTAATTTTGGCCGTTATTTTTATGGTTTATGATAACATTGTACTTCTGTTGGTTCTAAAATAATAAAATATAAACTAATAAATCTTTGCAGCAACATTTACAGGCCAAGAAATGAGCGTTCAACAATCAGACAGGTCGTAAACATGCCAAAAGTTTGGCCAGATTATTGAAACCACTTTATTTCTAGGTAAAATTAAAGTGAACACACCCAAAATGTTGAAATTATAATCCCTCACTGTATAGGAAAACAGTGTGGGCATGGAACAACAGGTCAAAGCTGGTCTGTGGTAAATGAACTCACAGTTTGGTTACATGTTTTACTATTCAGTCTTTTTTAAAGCTATCTGATTATCGGACTTGTTTTTTTTCTCCATCTCTGCTAGGGATGGGGATTGATAAGATTGATTCTACTTATTGGTGTGATTCTTTATCAATTCCTGTGTTTAATGTTTTGTTGTTGCTGGGTGGGGGGAAAAAGCAGGCCTCTGCAGGGTTTAAGTGTCAGTGCAACTGTTTTATTATCCCTGAGTCTGAACACAGTGTAGGGAAAAAGGCATTTACTTGACTCAGGTATACAAAAGCTCCACTGTTTTTCTTAAGAAAAAATCTGCTAAGCCTGCCTGCGTGACGCTGATGTTATTATAACGTAGGATATTTACCCTCTGTAACAGATGTGCCGCTTGGCTGGGAATCAGTGCCACTCGTGCGTAGAGTGTTAAATATGTTCCTGGAATTTAAGCCCATGTTGCATGGAAAGATATTTTTGCATATTATTGCTGTTTCCACCCTTACTTATTCATTCATATATATTCATCATTTTACAGATATTACAACTAGCACTGTTGTCATGTTTCTTTGAGAAATGAAGCCACACCTTGGACCTTTCTTCCTCACTGCCATGACTTCTTCATGTTACCAGCAGTTTGACGTCATTGTTTTGTGACGCGCAACTGTCAGAAAAAACAGATTATATATGTTGTGTTCTGTCAAACTAACACATAATAGCCTAATGACATTCTAATAGATCATTACATATTAAATAGTTTTAAATAGTTTTAATTTTTTCCCATGCTCAAACAAAAGTGACCACCCTCAACATGCCATCAAAGATTAATTTCTCTTCATCTCCAAGTGTAAATATTTAGCAATGCTTAAGCTTTATGCAGGAGAGAACTGCTTAATTTATTGATCCATACATCTAAACTTTCATTCAGACACTAGAACTGGGCTGGATTTGAATGTAAGAAGATCTCAATGAACTTAAGACACAATAGTGACTGTACAAGAACACGTTTGAGGAATGAATTGCTCCATTGTGGACACCAATTCATTGGGACTGGGGAGCTTGAGAATGGTGCCCAGGGAGCTGATGTTGTCAGGGACATTCAGAAAAGGAGAAGGCCAAATTGAGGGACTTAAGAGAAGGTTCTGGTTGGTGGCACCCATCAGGTGAGGTGTTTAATGAGGCGGTCCAAGCAGACAGGCAAGGCTAATACCTTCACACCAGGCTGATTAGTGTGAACCCCCCTTAGGCTGCCAGCCAGAAGCAGGTCTAGGTGCCAACCTGGCCCTCATTATTACTCTTCAAGCAGGGATGGAAAAGACTGTATTTTTTTTTTAACCCACAATCCATATGTACTACTTATACGCTGAAGGGCTTAGGTCACTTTAGTTTACTTTGGTAGGGTTGATCTGCCACACATGAGATTTTAAAACACATACTGTACTTTATTACTTTAGAATATAGAGATGATTTAACAGTTAAATTTGTGTTAACCTGTCTGTCCTTACAAAACCATTGTGCTCAACTAACATGATAACTCTGGATTGATTAACATAACAATGAAAGCTGAGCCATGACTAATGTGGTAAAATAGTTTGTTTGAAACCTTTCCCATGAGTGACCACTGGCTCTTTACTATACCATAGAGCAGGATGGAGCTGGAGGATTTAGACATGAGCAGGAATATATGGTGACAGAACATAATCTGTAAACTATGGCCTGACTGCAACTGGACTTTGAGGTCAATAAGGTTAATGTTAACCAGTTATAACCACATTATCACCATATATTTAACATATTTTGCAATGATATGATTTGGTGTTAGACACTGTGTTGTAGTGGTCATTTATTAGTGGACTCCATTTCTAAACCTATCTAGTATTGCACATGTTGACACTGTAGAAAAGTGGAGAGAGAAACCATTTGGTTTTCCTTTTTAGGTTACATTACAATCAGTTCACCAATTAGCAATAAGTGATTAAAACATAAAAATGAATACGTATAATGCTTCACAGTCTTACATATGGCACCTTTATAAGCCCATGCAACAATAGCTGGTCACACTATCGTTTGGTAGAGCTAATCAACAGCTTCAGAACAGCAGCTTTGACCTCTGCATGACAGCGTACTGGCTTAAAGGTTCCTGTGATAATAACTGCTGTATAAAAGGCCCTTGGCTGCCTGATGTATTGTGGTTGAAGGGAAACTAAACAGCCGCTGCACATGTACGACACAAAATGTAGCTAACGATGGTCCAGCATTTCTCTCTTCACTTTTTACAACAGAGGCTTTGAGCCCTTAACATCATATGGCACAAGCAATTAAATGTGTTTGTTAGCCACGAGTGGAAAGAAGCCTTTGACTGGAAAAGACATTTTTTTTACACCATGAAGGATACAGCATACAGAGAGGCTAATGGAAAAAAATGGAAACAAAAAGTAAGAAGAGCAAAAAAAGGAAGAAAAGTCTGCTGTTTTAGCTGCAGTGACTGATCTCAATCTTATTTTTGTTCCTGTTTTAAAGGTGAAGGCTACAGTCAGCTGTCAGCTTCCACCTGGAACAATGTAGTCAATGCAGTGTCCACATAGCAACCATGTCACTGGCAGAGCTTCACACTGCAAGCACCATGAATTTATCATGATCGACCTGAGATGGAAGCTCACTCAAAATGTCAAAGCAAAGTCGGTGCTAACAACCAGTACAGTCTTTTTACAACGTGAGCAATTACACACAGGGCTGCTATCAACCTACCAACAAACATAGCCTAAACACTTCCTGGCAGCATGCACACACGCAACATTAGCATGCATTGTCCAAAGCGGGATCATTTTGAGATGTGGATGAAGCTGGGTAGGGCAGGAGATGGCAGGTGGAGCAGGTATGGGCTGTGGCTCTTAATGAGCTCCTTGGTGCCTTCCCATCAGCACAGGGCTGGGTTCCTCTCACATGCATCCTGGGAGCTTGTTAAGACACATTCCCTTTAAAACAATCATCTGCCAGCAATCATCCTCTCCCTGTTTCAGTGTCTATATTTTCAAAGTTATTATGTCATGCTGTTTCTCTCTGCCCTAGCCTTACTTTGGTTTCCCTCACCCCTCTCACATGAGCCCCGTTCCCCACTCGTCTTAGGATCTCCTCCCTATCCACATCACCTGTTATCCAGGCATTTTGCTCGGTATTCAGATTGGTGGTGGTGGATTCCTCAGGGAGCAGATTCAGAGTTTGACATGTTTAAGAGGGATCAGAATGACAGGAAGTAGAGAAAGTAGGAGAGCAGGCTGAAATGCAGCAAGAGGCGCATACAGTATGCATCTCTACCTCTGGGAGGTGGTTAGAGATGGAGAAAGTGGAGAAGAAATAAAGTAGGTAGCTGTAATGTATTTGCAAATGAGCAGAAAGCAGAGAATTGGGAAAGGGAAGGTCTTTATCCAGCGACACTGTCTCCAATAAAAGGACATTCTGTTCTGCATTAAAGACTTGTATTCAGGAGGAAACTTCTGTACAAATACAGGAAGTATGTTATATGAGAGGATCAAAAAAAGGTGCACTTGAAAATAGACTTCTGCACATAATCCATTTGGACTGTTTTCACATGTAAACTGTGCACTGAAAGTTGCAAGTATGTGCTTGCAACTTTCTTCGAGCTTAATTTTACAAACTGTGCAGTAAAACCGTCATGTATGGGTGCTCACAGATTTTTGACAGGTTTACTTCGTGGCTTTGTACACTGAGCACAGGGAGAAGACAATTTGCAAAGGATTTGCAAGAAAGAAGTTGAAAGTTGAACATTTAACATCTAACTAATTTTTTTTTTTTTTTTTTTGCTTTGGAGTTACAACCAATAACAATGAGACAGCTAGCCTCCAGCAAACAAGGAGGAACATGCCCTCTTGCAACTCTGAAGTTTTCTTATTAGCATATTATGTCCTTTCATCTGGCTAGCTAGTGACTGATATGGCTATATTCAGAATTCACCTGTGTTTATTTAGAGTGAGAGGTGTGTGAACTGTGTAGATGGGATTTCAGGAGTGCTGCATGAAGTCACGGGGGGCTGGTAAACTACAAACCCTTGTTTTCTATTTCTACATGTGTTAAATAGAAGAAAAAGATATTGTGTTTGAGTGTGACGGACTGAGTTGTTGGAAGACACCTTTGACAGAGCAGTGTTGATACAATAGCAATTATTTACTTTTGTTGGTCCTGTCATAGATCTATCGCAGTAACAGTTTTCTAATAAACATTATGTTTATTTCCTAACCTTAGCCAAGTGGTTTCAATTCATTAATTTTAATTATACCTTAATCACTGCCATATACAAATAATGAGGGGATATCCAACTGACTAATATTGACAAGGAAACTTTTGCAGATATAATCAGTATTAGTATTGTTTTTGATACACTGAAGAAAACTGTAAAACCAGACAGCATCATATTTTCCCTTGAAATGAGACTTGCTGCTGTGAAACAGCTGTATATGAATGGAGGTGATGAGTTATAAGAAATCAGAAACAGGAGGTGAGAGAAGCGAAATACGCTGTTAAATAAATCGCAAGTAAAAATCCATGAGAACACAGACACATGACTGTATCGTGTGTGATCATCACACCTTCTCAAACACACATTCAGTTCCAGCAAAGAGAGGAACACAAGGTACAGAGCTTTACCTTTTGTCATTAGGTTGTACCCAATCTGTGCTTTGTCTAAAAAAAATGTAAAGCTAGCTCAAGGTTGATGTGGAAAACCAATTATATTAGTTTGAAAAGTGAATACTGCTTATGTCTTACCTCCCACAAAAATCTCTTGTATTTCAAGTTTTTATTTATTTATTTTTTTGTCCACACGACCAGGCTGGCTTTTAAAGCTGTGGCTGTGAGATGTGTGAGGATGATTCATGGAGAGCGAAGGGGTGACCATTAACACGTTTTGGGATGAAAAGTGTTAATGCAGCCCAGCTTTTCTGTTCGACATTGAAGAGGATCTCAACACCATTAATGTGAAACTTTAGGGACTAAACCTGATGATCATAAAAGTGCCTGACAGCAAAAAACAGTTTCCAAATAAAACTGCTTCTGTGAGAAATTTTGCTCGCTCTGACTCGTACTTATAAACGTGTTCATGAGGAGTATGTTGAAACATGAACAAATCTATTGCATACAATCCAAAGTCTAAGATAAGAAATCATTTATTAATCCAAATTATTTTTCAACAAATAAACGGATGGTAGGAACAACTGCTTTGTGTTCATCACGTGTCCACGACTCAGAAATATACTTCAGTATGTAAAGTAAGAGCAAATAAATCAGATTACAACACCTGCAGTGATTAATTGTTATAATTATTCATGTGAGGCACATTTTACATAAGCCATATGGAAACTAAAGAGACATTCAAAACATAGATTTTCATAAACATCACGTGAAATCTGAATTCATCCAGCAGAGCTTTTCACTGGACTCATCAAACTTCTTTTATTCAATCAACTAGTATATAAACATCAGATTTAATCCTTGTGTGTTGAATAAAACAGACACACAAACATAAACATTTTCCCGTCTACAGCTTCTGATGCTCACCCAGTCACCAGAGCAGTGGGGATTTTTCTTTGTCTCTCCAATGATTTATCTATTTTTATCTTGTGTGCTGAGATATTCTTGGGGACTTTTTCCTCGTCTTCTAACAAGAGCTTGGGCTCAGTTGGACGCTGTTGATGCTGTTGGCCTGTGAATATCACTTTTACATTGTATGTAATGTTGGGCTATAGAGACAAACCATAATCTTGTACCCAAGAAGTACATGATTCTGTCATGGACAGAAAGATGAAACTCTTCCATGCAAACAGGAAACTGTATATAAACCAGATCCAGAAATGCTGCTGCCTTCTGTGGGCCCAGGCTCATTTAAGATGGACCGAGGTGAAATAGAAAACTGTCCTGAGGTCGGACGAGTTAACATTTCAGATTCTGTTTGGAAAGCAAAGACGTTGTGTCCTCGGGGCTAAAGAGGAGAGGGACCATCTGCTTTGTTATCAGTGCACAGTTCAAAAGCCAGCATCCATGATGATATGGGAGTGTATTAGTGTACATGGCATTATGGGTAACCTGCACATTTGTAAAGGTACCATTAATGCTGAACGATATATATCGGTTTTGGAGCAACATTCACACATTCCGATTTTTTCCATGTATCCTATTGAGGTGGAAGAGAGAAAGGGAGAGAGATGGAAAAAAGGGAGAGGAAGTAGCAGAAAGACAGAAAAACAGAGGGGACAGAGGGGTCTCCACCATGTGCAGAGCTCATCTGTGTGTATATATTGTGACATTTCCAAGTGGTCTCTGATGTAGGGATGGCACACCTGTTTAATGAGCCACTAATGGTGGCACTAATTGAGGTGGGCTAATTTCATGTCATCATGAACTTGTCATATTTGGCACCAAAGGAATTGGATGCATGGCGCTGGAAATATTCTGTGATAGCCCCCGGCTTAAACCGAGGCTATCTTGATCCCCTATCACCTCCCTGAATCACACAAGCCTCTCTGAGCCCGAGGATCGGCAATGCAGATTTCTTTCGATTACCATCAAACAACTTTTATTGAAATCCATATTCGGCATGGGAAGACGCTGCTTAACATGATCACAGCAATACCTGACTGAGCAGCCACTCCTTTGATACGAGGCAGACTAAATAAATAAGATTTTTATGATGTTTTTATTATTTTTTTGTAGCATTTTACTGCTGTAATGAGCAGTGTTTTAAAGCCTGGCTGAAGGTTTAGGTGGAATGGTCTGACGGATTGTAAGGCAGCAGTCAGTGGAGAGTTGTACCTAAAGAGAAGACACAATCCTCTCACACCTCCGGGGCTTTTCCATTATCCCACTCTTTCTGGATCATATAACACAAGGCTGTGGGTGCATGTGCATGCAGCCAACTTGTGTTTGGCTGTGATTGTGTGCACGTTTACATTATTCTCACCAAGTCCCTGCTTCATTTTTTGCTCTTCCCTTGTCCTCCCTCCTGTCCTGTTCTGTTCTTTTAAAGCTTCCTTTTTTATTACTGTTAATATCCGATTTGTTCTTCCAACTGGGGCCAATGACAGGCACGTGCTGTTTGATATTAATTTGCAGAGTGCCTTGGGTATGGAGAACTTTGTGGGAGGAGAGGAGAGGAGAGGAGAGAACACCAGAGGAGATAAAGAGAATAATTTCATTCATTGTCTGATGCCACGTTGTCACACCACAGTTGTTTCCCTCTTTACTCTGCACCCAGACAGTCACACACTGTGACAAACAGGTTCACTGACAGATGTGAAAACACACTTAAAGGATAGCTCCACATTTTTTTAAAGTCTGCCTTAATATAATACTCACATATCTACATTTAAAGAGTTATTGGCAGCTGTAATCATTCCTTAGGTCCACACTGGATATGAAAGGATTTCTCTCTAATCAGATTCACATGTAAGTGATGGGAAGGAGACAGTCCTCATGAAGAATAATGAGTGAAAATGACATACAGTATGTTTATGTTCAAGCTACAAAGCCCTCTGGCAGTCTTAAGAATTATGACTTGTCCATCACGAGCAAAAGATGAAGTAGCATCACAATATTATAGAGCCATTTTACTGAGCTAAGAGCGTTTCTTTTAAAGTCTGTGTAAAGTAAGAATAAATATGTATTCTGAGTTTGTCAGACCAAAGAAGAAAGTGTTATTAACCACCCAGCCAAATTTGAATGATTAAAAATAAAGACAAGTTTATGAAATTAGGTGTCAAAATCAGGTAAAAATTAGCAGCATTCTCAGCTCCAGGACTGTGTGGGCGTGTCCACTGAATGTGCTAAAGCCACGCCCACTCATGGGAGCAGTCAAGCAGCCATTTTGAAGCGACTGAAACGTGTCAGCTGAGTTCAGAAAATGACATGACTAACTTTGAAACACTCTGAGCGAGATTAATTAATCTCCATCTCTCTGCTAGGGGTGGACTGAAAACAATTGAAAAACTGTTTTAACCTCTAACTCCACATTTCAGTAATATATTGTTCAAAGTCTTTTCACATGTTTTCAGCCACTTTTTCAACAAATTTAATGCATTGTGAAAGAAATCTTAGAATTGCCTTTACACGGACTTGAAACATGACCTTGGTCAACTTTTTCAGCCCATCTTGCAAACCCCTCAAAACTGTTACTTGTGACAGCTAACCATTTCCAGGTATTATTCATTTCTCATTTCCCATCTTCCTAGCCTTTTCTGCTTCTCTTTTGTTCCAGTCGTGTTTGTGAATGTGGAAGACAGCGTACATAGTAGGTTACACAAAGATAAAGCAAGATAAAACACACAAATCTACAAAAAAAAAAAGTTGATATTTGATGAAGCATTTGCACATCTCATTGGTCTAAGCATCATCTCAAAATCAGAGACCTCCCATAAATAAAAATAAGATGTTTCATGACCTTACATTTTTTAAATCAAATTTAAGACATATTAAGGGTCCATGAGCACCCCGTCTCGACATGCATGCACTGATTTCAGCACGGCCCTGAACTGACCATGGCACCACTCTAAACCCCCCTCAGTGCGGTCAAACCCTGTGTACTCTACGTGTGTGTTGATAGACACTCCATGTCAGCGCCTGTGCCCTGGGTCAGCGTACGCCTCCTCTCTCTTACCCACCGCACAGCCACGCGACTGTCTGCAGTCTCACAAAGCAATGGAGTAATGAGTCCCATGACAGACTGCTGGAATAGGCTCTGAATAGGTAATGATGGAGTCTGAAGGTGTTGGAAACACTGCTGGTGTCTGATCGTGGGTCATAATGTAGTCTTGGAGCATTCTTCCCTCTGCTTGTCAGTGAGAGTTATGCTGGCACAATATCTGCTATCCAAAATTTATTGTATAACGCTGCATGCCTGCATGTTGGAATCGTGTTTCCCACACACTGCCCATCGAATCATATTCTGATCCTTGTCCCTGTTTAATGGTCTATACATATAGTACTTCCTCCCCATATGTATGCTATACATGCTCCTGGACTCATAATAGGGAGATGCACGGCAAAACAGACAACTACTATGACGCTTTATATTCAGAGGCGGTGGAGCCCAGACAACGACTAACTGACTGGCTTGTGTGAGGAACCTTGGGACCTCGGCTGAAAGTTCCTGTGTTACATTCAAATGAACTGTGTTAATGCGCTATTCTTTGCAGCAGCATCGATGCATCTTATTGTGTTTACGTGCGTGCGTGTGGCACATGACTTTGTGTGCCTTCCCGTCCACCTGTCTGTATGTTTTTCTATCTATACTCATGTATTTATGTATTTATGCTCAGAGAGAGACTGCCTAGTAGTGCCTAAGGCATAATTAAAGCCCGAGAGTCGAAGCAGAGGAAAAGTTCTGGGAGGTGAATCAAAAACAGCAGCGCCTGGCAGGCACTGATAGACAGGAGTGGACAGTCATCTTTGTACCTTCCAGTGCTGCGGTGGGGTGGGGTGGGGGTGGGGAGGACCCATAATGCTCTATTCCTCCATCTCATCTACAGCACCAGACAGAAAGATAGGCCACATATTCCAATTTATGGCTTATCTCATCATCATCGTTCCTCTGTCTCGTTTTACTGCCCTTGAGATTTCACCCCTGTCGTCCAACTGGTAATCAGAGTTAGGAGAGTTTCATTTATTACTGTACAATCACATGTCTGTGATTAGCTGCTAAGTGTGACTGCTGTGAACTCCTGGCTCGCTCATTCTTGCACTTTAGGTTTGTTGCCGTCGGATTACATTGCCTCCATATCTATAAGCAATTTCTGTACCCATCGATTAAGTGAAAGTAACAATGTATTTCATTATAACATGAAATCCTAGACAAAATGTGACCTTGGTGATACATTCAGAGAGGCGGACTGGAAAGAAAACAATTATTGGCTACGCAGTTGTGCTCAGCTCATAAATTCTCACCCCTGCTGTGTAGCTTGTCTCTGAGTGAGCAAATTTTGCACTACAGTTTTAGAGGAACATTTGGAGTCCCACCAAAAAAGAAAGCCCAGGTGAAATTTTTGAAGCACACGTGCACCAACAATTGTAAAGTTATGAATTATCTGACATTTATATATCTATTTATTGTGTATGTAATCATAGCTATAACCTTTTTATTGAATCACGTTCCTCACACACAGTAACATACTGCTCTTTAATGTTCATCAAGCGTACGGACACCTGCTGTAGCAGGAAACGCTGTGCAGTGGCGCTGAGCAGATGAATAGCACGGTTGTTCATCACCAGGAAATATCTCCGTCCAAGTGCCTCCCTCTTAAACGACCACGTCTCTCTTTTATTTCCTCAAGTATTAAATACATTATTAAAACATTTCTGTGGTGCACCTTGCCTCTTTCTGCATTAGTTTCCGTGTAGGGTCATGAGCTTCTCATGAGGGGAGTTTAATCAGGACACCAACATAGACCAGTGGGGAACCTGAACACCACAATGAGGTTTTTCAGCTTATGTCAGCATGATCAACAAAAGGTATGGCACGGAAAAGGAGAACGGGAGAAAGCTGGTGAAGGAATGCATAAAAAAAAAAACTAAGAGCCTGTCAGCTATAAATCTTATGACTCCTTTCCCAATCCAGTGGCTGCAGAATGGTTGTAGGGGGCTTTTACCCCTTTCTCCCCATCTGTTAAAAGCCTGTCTGGTATGGTGGGATAGGCGTGGGTGGCAATGTGTTGGAGTGTGTACGACTGCGTGCAGGTCAATACACACAAGCATATGTGGTGTTTCTATCTGTCTTAGGTGGGGCTGCGAGGGCCAGCTGGTTAGGGGATGAAGATTGCCCCCCCAACACACTGTGCAGGGACCCATCCAGTCACCTCATGCTATTGATCACAAACAGGGAGCTCACTAACTGGACAAACTCACTGTGGAAGGTCTTTATACCACAGTAAGCAGCAGTTGCAACTTGCTTATAGGCTCATGCATACACTCTGATCCTCTTTATCCACTGCTCCCACTCTCTCTGTAACTGTCTCCCCCTCTCTCTCTTTCACACACACACACACTTTCACACTCAGTCCCTCAGTCTGAGCTTGAGAATACGGACATTTTTCACTGTCAAGAAGCTGCTTGAGGAAAAACACCAACGGTAAGGTCTGCTGATTTCAGCAGGATAGGGATTTAAACATCATACCTGCATGGCATTGTTACTGTGGGAACCTCTTTACTCTACTCGATAAAGTCATCCATAAAAATGTAATTATTCTTTTTCTGGGTTCTGGCAGCCGATGTTAGGCTCTACTGGTGAAGACATCAAATGGGCAGTGGAGCCCAAATCCCCACAGTGCTTTAACTGACTGGGGATAGACCACAATGACCCGGTTACACTTGTAGATAAGACTCAGGTCAAACACAAGCAGCAACCACCACGGCTGAATGAAAAAGTCATTGTCAACATGTGTTGAGATACACTTTGTCTGTAGCCGGATAATGCCACTATTTCAAGGAGCATCTTTGTGGTGATACATATCATTCATGACAGGCTTTAAAACTGTATCATGACGATAGTACACAATTATCATCTTACATAATCATGTCATGCAAACTATTAATTTAGCAAATTTGATTTCTGTTGATTTTATGTTTTATCTGCTTACATTCAGTATCAGTTTTTCGCCTAAACAAACAGAGGTTATGTTTACATACATACAGTGTGTGTATCCTTTAGGTCTAACATACATTTGAAGTGCATTTCCCTCAACACATTTACAAATGTGCTTGTTTAAGTGCATAATAGGTCGAATGTGAAATATTTAATTCAATTAAATTTTATTCATATTGCGCCAATTGGTAATATAAAGTTATCTCTGAGTCTGATCTATGAGTTTTTATAATATTAATCACATAATAAGACTCACCATGAGCAAGCTATTGGTGTCAAGGAAAAACTTCCAGCTCGGTGTTGGCGGTTTGGGGAGCTCCATTTACAGATGGTAAAAATGTAATAAAATATTCATATATTTATGTTTTCATTGGTATATCTTCACCTACAAATAAAACGTATATTTTTGTGACCTCAGAATGAGTTTTTTATACCTATCCATCTTCCTGTCATGTTTCTCCTAAGATTTCTAATGCTTATTTTACAACTGATGGAATTTTGCAACTTGCTCTCAGAACCAAATGTGAAACTGACCTTAAAATAAGCTCTGCTTTCTGGTATTGAGATTTTGGTAAGCATCATCTTGTAACATACTGAAACGTAAACTCTAACTGACTTATTAGTTTGCCGATCTTTACACCTCCTCTGCTTCCTCTTGTAAGTTGAACTTTGATGCATAAGTGCTGACCTTCCTGTGAGGATACAGGGGAAAGAGAGGCCACAGAAATGACACCAGTGTCTCCTCTGTTGTAGTTTGTCTTAATCAACCTGTTTATCCCAAGGTAGAAGTACCTGCGCTGTTGTCGTTCCTCTGTGAGTTATGCTCTTCTGCGAAGTTTGAATACTTGATGTTAACCTCTTCATTGTGAGAAAAAAAGAAAAGCTTGCACAATTACTTACATGCGCCCTTTCCTGGGCCCATTGTCTGAGGAGAGTTCTGTTCCTTAACCTTTATCCAGTGATATATGAGCTTAGAGGAGTGGCTGCGGGCCTGTGCATCCATAATGTCAGAGTGGAATCGAGTATGGCACAGGAGGAGTGAGAAAGCCATAAACAGGACTTTTATCTTTGTAATTGGCTTTAAATAATTAAAAACAATTTTTAAACATGCAGCATCAAACTCTTCTCACGGTCATTCTTCAATCTTTGGATTTTAGACTGTTGGTTAACAAAATGAGCATGGTGGAAATGTCACCTTGGGCTCTGGAAAATTGTAATTCTTCACTATTTTCTGATGTTTAAATTAGGTAACTGATTAAAAAACACTGATGCATGACCGTTTTAAAAAATAAATGCTCAGATTTCAGGTCTCTTTCTCATTATCAAATCAGCGTGACCGGTGCTTTAAGATGACACTGGAAAGAGGAACCTTGATGACATAAGCTTTGGTGAAGTTTTATTTATACTACACTGAATATTTGAATCCACTGAATAATAAACTGAATACAATAAATCCTCCCTTCATGAAGGTTATAATGTTCAGTTTTTATTGAAGCTGTTTTTAAGAGAGGTCTTGAATCAACCTTGTGATCATTTTGTATAACACCACACAGTTCAACAGCACTACAAACTACATCCTTTAAAATGAGTAGAGTAAATGAGTAACAGTTAAATCAGCACTTTATTGAAGGATTGTTGTGTTAGACTGCATTAGTTTTAGCTAGGTGTACCTAATAAACTGGCAACTGAGTGTAGTTTTCATGATACAGAGGCTGGTACCTCATGCATTGTACCGATCATCACGCCAACTAAATGTCTGTCATTTACCACATTTTCTAACTTGCACAGTGTTCAATATCTATAAGGTTTGTTTTGTCATAACCATAAAGATGCATGTGCGGATACCATCTCCGTTTTGTTTCCTGCGATCCACAACTACTCACCTACCAGGCAAGTACACAGCCACAGCTATAATAGAGGCTTATCATTTGGAGGCAATTTCACACCATTCCGCCCCTAATTGAACAGTCTGTTTGTTACACTTCCATTTTCCCCTCTCCGCCCTCTCGGCGAGCCTGTGGGACAGGCCTGAGAAATGACACTCTCTGCGTCTCATTGAGCATCCTCAAGCTCAAACAAAGCTCACAGAGCCACACACAGGAGCTACGCATGGCTGCCTTGACTCATTGCTTCTACTTTGTCTGCTTGTGAAGGAAGGCGGGAGACAAAAGGAGGGACAGCAAGAGGGAGGGTTTGACTCGAGCTGAATCTTTTTACATCGGTTGTCAAGGCCGTTTTGCTACATGCACTTTTGGTGGAATGTGTGGTGATAAAAGAAAAAAAAAAAAAAATAGACCATATAATATCATCTATGACATGTGTACCATACACCCACTCTCCTTCTGTTTGTCTCAATAAAGGTTTCATCAGAAAGATGCTCCCAAATCTATCAATGCAAAGACTGTGAGATGATGAGCCTGCAGTTGGTGACCCCTTGTTCGTTAATCCTAATTAATATTCCTCTAATTGGGAGATGGCTGAATGATCATCATCTTGAGAGGAGAGAGGCAGGAAGTCACAAAAATACTTAATTGGGCTACTGATTGGCCGGTGCTAATTGAAGGCGAGCACAGAGAGAGTGAAGAAGTGGGAAAAAGCGGGGCACGGGGTGGCATGAAGGGAAACAAGGTTGGTGCTGATGGGAACGATACGACACTTCTGTATAGTGTGAGATGTTGTTCCAATTAAAGCCACTGAGGATCTGTCTTTCTCTTTGCCTCTCGCTCTCCCTGCGTATCTCTGCTTGTTAATTACTGGTTTCGAGTTTTGAACAATCTGCTTCTGAAAACAAAGTGTCTGCTATTTTTCTCCTTCTTCTTTTTTTAAGAAAATAGCAACAGATTTATTGGAGATATGCTTTTGGTGGCTGTGGAAAGGGGAAGGAGAGAGATGAAAATGTTTGTTAAAAACTTTCACACACCCACTATCTGAAGGGTGATGATGCTGATTATGATGATGACGACGAGAGGGAGGAGGCTGCTGATGATGACAGGGCTAATATTGTCAAAGGGGTCTTTGTTCTCAACTGGAACAAGTTCTCTTTCTACAGATTACTCTGCCTAACTAAGTCAATTTAATTTCTGTCAAAGTTTGCAATGCAAAAAGAGAGCCTGTAATTATATTCTACCACATCTGGACAGAAAACACTGCAACTAAATCACTGAAATGTATTTAAGATTTCCTTCACAGAGAAAGGATTACCTCCATCCAAATGTTATCCGCCAAACAGCTTTTGAGATATTTATAAAATGCAGCATCTCAGCTCTTTTAAACCTGCATTAACTGACTTTTCGGGCACTTATGGGCAACAGAAACAAGCTGTAAATAAGTTGTTAACACAATACTACCATCAATGGTAAAACTGACAGCCAGAAAACCAAAACAATAAGCTGAAAGACAGCATAAAGTACACAGACCTAAGTTGAAGGACAATTTTCTGTGGGTTCATCACTACAAGTGACCCTTTCATGCACAGGAAGTCACATGATCAATTGTTGATATAGAGATATTGATTATAAGACCTTTAAAACCTCACTGCTGAACTCAATATTTGAGCCAAGAGGCTTAAAACAATGCTGCTTTTAGCTCATGAAAGGTTGACACTTTTTAACTAGAACCTGGTTGGCTTGCACACTGCATTTAATATTCTGATAGTGTATGACTGTGTATATAATAAATACAGTTGGTACAAATGACTACTCATGTTCCTAGAACATATAAAAAAAGATATTTCGCTAGTCGTGCTACCAGTCTATTTTTATGCCTGTTAGTAGTACACCATCATTAATCTTTACCACCACGGTTTGACGGAGTGAAGATGGTGCCAATTATACAGAAGTGACTACGCCTAATGTCACAATAAGCTGATGAAGATAAAAGCTAGATCTTAAGATTTGATGATTAAAAAACAGCTTGGATGGAAAAGTACAAGCAGCGCGACATGTGTGTTCTTTATCCCTGCTGCTTGATTTTTAATTCGACTGCCTCTCCATGTGTCTGTTTACTGTTAACCTGAAGATGCGTGCCAACTTAAACTGGCTCTTTTCCAACTGCTCTGGATCTCACAGAGACTATCTTCAATCCCATGGCACCTAAAGAGGACCTTTCCAATAACCTACCATTTCTTATAACAATCCTGTCAACCTCTTTACCCCAAGTTGTTCTTTTCCTCCCTTCCTCCTTCCAACCCACCCACCCGCATTTCGACCTCCCCTCCCTATTTTGTTTCCCTCCGTTTCTTAGTCTCTACCTTCCCTTCAACACCTCCCCTCTCCCTCTTTCCTCCCCAATCTGTCGCATTCCCCTCCCCTTGTTTCAAAGGCTGTCTGGTATATGATGAAGTGCACATATTGAGAGACTCTGGTTCCCATCTTCACTTCCCTTTATCTCCCCCTGTTTGGAGTGTCAGTGTTATTAATGCAGGCCCAGCGTCCACAAAAGGAGAGAGAGACACCCCGACAGAGGGAGAGAATAAGAGAGAGAGGGAGAGAAGAAGGACTAGAGGGAGACAGAGAGGTGGCACTTGGACTTCCAGGAACAGTAAATACACAAGTAGGAGTAGGAGAGAAGGAAGAGGTGTGTCACGGTGTGATTTATTACATGGGTTTCATTAGGCAGCAAACAAAAGGTCAGGGAACCTTAAGGTGGGCCTTGGCGAATGATGGAAAATGCAAACAGTCGTAAGTATTCTTAGATACAATTAACCTTTTCCTTCTTTCAGTGCTCCTCTCTCCCTTTTCCTTTCTCTCACTCTGCAGCCTGGGTGCTGCAGGTTTCACTGACAGCAGCTGCTGTTCCCCGACACTTATTAGGCTGTAATCTTACAGTTCTTGATTTCCCTTTTTTTCCCCCTTCTCTCTCTCTCAGCGACTGGGCTTGGCACTGTGAAGTGACCTGTGCTTTGCCGTGGAATATTTGTCTCATGCTAATTTGCAGGCCAAATCAGAGGTTGTCCATTCTCACAACACAACCAAGACCAATTTCAAAACGCCTGTAAAAGTCTCATCAAATGGAACTTGTACATTCTCCATGTTCAGATGCTGTTATGGTTTGTTCTATTGTTATAATTGTTTTCAAAAAAACATTAAATTCAGCATGCTGCTGCAATGACTATGGGCCTCTTATCTTGGGGGTGAGTCAAAATTAAAGAACACTTTGGAAAACAATGGCTTAAATTGTAAAGTACAACCCTCATTATATAATGTATAAAAAATAAAACTCTTTTTGTGTGTTTTCTTTTTATATTTGCACCTAATAGGTGTGAGTATAAATTATTTTCTAAACAAAGTTTAATCAAAGGAACCAAAATCTAACAAATTAAATTAAATCCAAGAGTTACTCTGAATATGTAGCAAGAGGTGCTTCACCTTTAGTCATTTTCAAGACAAGTACATGTGTGTTTTATCAGACCTTAACTGAAGTACTTTAACTGTACCGTACTTCTGCATAAAGTGACATTATGCAGGAAGTCATATTTTGCAGTTTCAGAATGCTGTCATAAATATGGACAGCTGTACATGTGCATTTGTTATGAAACATTAACACATTAATTAATTAAAACATTAAGACATTGCAAGTGCAATACACACACATACTGTAACAGCCATAAAGCTATTACTTACTACTAGTCCAACAGCAAGAGGCCAGATCAGTATCTGTCTTACATTTCATGAAGCTTTTGCCAACGACTCCCAAATTTACTTTTGCCTGGCAGCCTGAGCTCGGTCACTCTCTTTTTGTACTCTTAACTTTGTCTATCATCCTCCTCTGCCATGCTCTGCCTGTGCTGAGCCCGATTACGTTGCCCACTCATCTGGGTCCAGTACTGGTGCCCATTCCTGTCTTCAAACATAATAATATCTCCTTTCCTTTTGCAAAAGAAAGTGTTTTTGATGTCTAATTATATGAATGGCTGAAGTCTACTGAACAAGTGTGAACCCACACAACACTGTGCCCTAAATCAACTTTAACTATTGTGCCAATGCTTCGGCAATTTTTTAGCAATACAAGGTGTAGTCCTCCTCACTATCCCATCCTCCCTGAAGGCCCAGTAACGAAGGCCTCATAATGCACACGCCTGCACAGTTACAGGATGAAACAAACACAGGGCAGTAAACAGACTGGAGGACATGTGCTCGTTTCAAATATTTGAGCACTTTATGCCAGTATAGGCGACCAGGTGTTTATGATGAACATGTAGGGCAAATAATCAAGATTTCAAGGTTATCACATTTTATGTCATGGCGGTTTAGTGCAGTTGGCATTTTATGTTGACAACACAGTTGGTGAGGACAGGATGGTTTATGGACGGTGATGATCGAGAGATACAGTTGAGTGTTTTTGGCAAAGCTGGTGAAGTGGTCATGATGGCATCAGACAATTTGTCCAAGAGGCAGTGGAGAGAATTTTAAGTCGACCAAATGTTGGATTTTGTAGTTAAAATAATGAATGACGCTACTGTCGTTCCCCTGGATGAGAGAACCTCATAAACAGCTAAAACATAGACGAATGGTGTCTATCTACATTTTTATTTTTTTCACCTCTGTGCCACATAAAAAATCTGGGAATCGAAAAAATAAACTAGTGTTGACAAATGCAAATATGAAAATTTGACATCCATATTTGACAGATTAGAACCTCAGGATTTATATCTGATGCAAATGTTAAGTCTAATACAGGTTGTAGAGTGTCTGACAGTATATTGTATGGTGAATGTATGGGGACCCTACCCTAATCTGGACCACAGTTTATTTGACATAACCATGATCTTTCCCTAACCTTTACTATACCGTAGTCGCATGTACAGATATTGCAGAAAGCCAGAAATAAGAGGGGATAACTTTATCAATTAAATTATGAGAGGACAGTTCTTGTCTGGTGTTAGAATTGTAGTTAGTGTTCTTTATATAAGCCCTTGTTTCAACACCATATTTACATTTTAAGACATCAGCTACATTTCACTATAACTGAAAAATAGAAGAATGGTTCTGCAGAAACATCGTACACTATGTGCATTTAAACTAGATAGTAAATATAATGGATATTTTTACCCAAGCAGTCACGTTGTTCAAAGTTAATTTCAATTGTACCATGAATTTCCATAAGGCATGGCTTTCGTAGCAGTGATTTTATTGGTTGCTATGACAACTTGTGTGTTAATCAGGGAGCTAATCAGTGATTTGTTATCTATGCTCACTGTTTTGCATAAAAAGTGAAGCTGTAACTGCTGTATAAGAGCTATAATACCCTTGGCAGCATTTACTGTTATTGTGGATAATTAATGATGCTGATGGAAACTGTCTGCACTTCAAACCTATTGATTACTGTCTGGAGGACATTATGACGTTACCAGGGAGGCTTGATATGAATCAGAGCAGAGAAAATAAAGAGATGAAAATTTGTCCAGCAAAACATGATGATTACTGGGGACACTGTGAAGTTTCTTTTGTGAGGGGGGGGGGGGTTATTTTGTCAGCAAACATCACTTCTCTCATTGCATAAATACTTTGAAGCATCAAAGAAGCCATTAAAAATGACAACTTGATTTCAACCTCAAATAAATAGGTGCCATTATACAAATACTATATTTCTTAACATCTAAAAGTTCACTATTGATAATCCCATTATTCATGATTTACATACTGGTACTGTGCCGGTTTCCCACTGATCTAGGTCCCACTAAAATGCAGTCTGTTGAAATCCATACTGCAGAAAGCCTGCAGGTTTCCCGGGTTATTGATGGTCTTAAATGTCCTACTGTGAGGCTCTTCTCTGCAAGCAGATGCTGCGGTAACCGCTAACTGGCCGCTTAGATGAACATTTGTGCTAGGCAGCCTCCAAAGCACCGCGCTGATATCATAACACCACCTGTTCTCTCCAGATCCTTAAGAAGCAGAGAAGCTCTCACCTTTTTGACTCACTTGCACTTTTTCACACTTCCTTCTCTGTACTTAATTCTTCATGCTCTTCCCTATGGCATCTTTTACAGTGAGCAAACAAACAGTAAGTGAAAGTATCACAGGGGAGGTAATATCCCTCAATTTGTTGAATCAAAGTCTCCTCTGAAGGGGGCAAATGACACTTGGTTGTCAGTGTTGGTTCAATGATTTGCAGCTTCCTTCATGATGCTCAGAAAATGCTACAAAGGAATGAGGACAGCTTCAACACCTCAAAACCCCAAACTATACATCTCATTTACACTTTCACAATTTCATGAATCTTGAGCCAATAAGGATATATATAGCTATCAGATATCAAAAAAGTGTGTAAATACATGCAAGAACAATTTGAGAATCTGATTGAGAGTGAGACGTTGTGAAGTTCCAGTTTCAGATGCCAGGTGAGAATTAATACAGTTTGCAGTCTGAGACTGGGGGCCTCCCCTCTGACAAAGCTTAGGAAAAGACATCTTCTCACCCGTTTACTTGCTTAGTTTTGCTCAATTCCTGGATGCATTCCTGGGCGCGTGATTGTTATTTGATCCATAGACACTCAGCAATTGAGTCAAGGTAGCCTAATATTGTTGTTTGACATAACTGCAGACTACACCGAATGCTTAAAAAAATGTCTGTACTCAGGTATTTATTAGTTTATGACAACAAACAGTAAAATTACCCCAAACTATTCTTTTTAACCAAATCACACACATTCAGGATATTCTATGTGATCTCGTTTTGATAACTAATGTGAGATTTTTTTCACTTCCGTTCACTGAACCACCCCTGAAACAGTCTGGAGCCCGCTGGGGAAGCCAGTCTCCCACTTAAAAAATAAAAAACCTCTGGCGTACAATATACACACAGGCGTTCATAACGTTGCACATATGGTCATAACACATATTCGACAAACAGACATACTGTATTAATTTAACAGGAACACTTCATTTCATTTACACCTCTCAGTTCAAAACTGCAAAGCCTGACTTTTTGTTGGCTGGTGTGTTGTCTTGACAGCATATCATAGGTAAGTGCGTTTACTGTAAACATCTGCTTTTAACTTGCTGTGACATTTAAGTGTGAATTTCCACCGTGAGTTGCACAGTTCAGAGTTACTGTAGCAGTGACACTGAAGTTGTTGTAAACAGTTGGTTCCTGTAGGAAGGAGCTCTGGCAGGTGGCATTAAAGACCGTGTAAAGACATTAAATACATTAAATATGTTGGAAAATAGTTGCTGAAAACATGTGAAAACACTTTGACCGATATTTTACTGAAATGTGGAGTTGGAGGTTTCAGTCCAGGATTTTTTGGGCGGTCCTAAAAGGTGGCTTGATAACACACTGAGGCCACCCTGAGCATAATGCCCCCACAGTCCTGGAGCTGCGAATACTGCTCATTTTTACACGATTTTGACACCTAATTTTATAAACTTGTCAATATTTGTGATCATTCAAATTTAGCTGGGGGGTTAATAACACTTTCTTCTTTGGTCTGAAAAACTCAACACATTTATTCTTACTTTACACGGACTTGAAGCTATCACACTAAACACTGCATACAGTTTAGATATTACATTGGATGTAGTTTCAGCATGTGCCTATTTTGTGCTGGCCAGCGCTGTCAAAATGTAGACAGTGCCAGTACGGACTTGAAAAATCTGAATTGGTTGTTTGGATTAATACATTATTTTCATTTGGGGCTGAGATACATAGGTATTCTTCTGCATTTAGCTGTTAATCACTAATTATGTGTTGGAACAGATGACAGATGCTGATGGCATGTCATCAGCATCTGTCATCTGTCACATAATTTGTGATCAACAGCTAAATCCTTTGTGATCACTTCAGTTGCTAGCTGCCTGTGTGAACAATAGCCTGAGTGAGGCAGTGTGAAATAACACATTTAACTAATAAGATTACTGTCCTCCAGCATCATGTCAAACCTTAGTTTTTTCTTTTTAATGCTTTGGTTAATGTCTTTATTCTGGTATGCCATTTCACTTTGAAAGCTAGTTATTGTGATTGTTGACAGATTTACACAGCCTGCATATATCTAATCATTAGTCACAATGGAAATGCTTTAAAAAAACCAAAATGAGCATTTCAGGCTAAGTCAAAACAGAAATTTAAAACTGAAACACCAAAGTTTGAGAGTGATAATGACACACCGATGTACAGTATAATACTGTGGAGCTGCAGTGTTGTCCCTCCAATCCAAGTGCAAAACATTGTTCTGTTGTTTACTCCAGAGTGAAAGGTCACTGTGTAAAATCTGGTAAAGCGTGAATTCACACAAAACTTATCAATAGAAATTCACAGTATCTTTTAGAAAAGTGTGATTTCTAATGTAGAAGTGTCATTATACAGTATGTGCTAATTGTTCTTTGTAGACTTATTACACTGTACAAACAAACAGGCAGGAGCAGGCTGAGTGCAATAAGATTACTTAAATTATTAGTAATATAGTGAGGTGGAACTATAAGTGTATTTTTACTCTTGAGATTGAGCAAATGTTTTCAGTTTCATAATTATGCATCGTCTTCCTCTCACGCATACTATAGGTGCATGCATATCTGTGCTTATTTGTGTCTGCGTGGCAGAAGCAGTGACTTGTCAGTGAGAGGGCGACAGATGGGAGTGTGTCCATCTGTGTTTTTGTAAATGCACAAATGCAGTGTGTGTGTGTGTGTATTTTGTGTTTGAAGCAGTGCAGTGAAGTGCTAGGTGACCTTTCGGGTGGTGTAGAGGTGGCATCACTGTGACAGTGTGACAGAGCGGGCCTCAGCCTTCCTGTAATGGATGAGCACTCTCAAGGTGAACACCTCTCCTTCCTCTTTTTTCTCTTCCCCCCTTCATCCCACGTGTCCTCTTTTCCACTGAGACTTGCCGTATGTGGCCCATCTCCTTTGGTTGTTTTTGACCCAGTGTGTGTGAGTTATGATTTCCTGTTTGTTTGTTTTTTATTTGTATTTTTACACTGTTTTGTACAGCTGCTGCATGCAACCCGAAGACACAAGAGGCTGCCTTATCCCACAAATGTATCACAGTTTTAACAGACAACAAAACTCACACTTGGACCCACCATGTGATTGCTTCATTATCAGTTACAGTAAACTACTATCTATCCCGTAAAGCTTATCCTGTCAATTGAATTTCTGTAGTGTTCCAACAGTCTAGCTGACACTGCCCTTTGAAAGAGGGGATATATGATAATGATGTTGAAAAGGCACACACTAATCCCTCAGAGAGTGAAGGTGGGGATGGGGGTTTGAGGGGGTGTACAATCTGTTCGTGTTATTGATCTAAACTGAAGGGACACGCATGACAGGCCACAGCAACATACTTGCATAATATTGATGGGTGGGCAAGCAGCCGGCCACCCACATCCCTGAGAAATGGACCCTGCTGTTCGTCCTTTAGACCGTGCAGACTGTGGGAGACTATATTCTTTAGTGGCAGTGGGCAGTTTGGATAAAACGTATGAAGACCAACAGCATTCCTTGATGTCACCTCGCATATGCAAAGAAACTGAAATAGCTAAACTGAAATAACTACATCTAAGCTCACCTGAGATAAAGTGTAATTGAATATTAAGTGGTTTTGTTATTGCTAAGATATTTTACATCACACTTTGTTTACAGGTCAAAACTACATACACACATGTATCACACTCATATTCACACCTACGGGCAATTCAGAGTCACCAATTAACCTATTAAGTGCATGTCTTTAGAATGTGGGAACAAGCCGGAGTACCCGGAGAGAAATCATGCAGACATGGGGAGAGGCCCCAGCCGAGGTTTGAACCAGGAACCTCCTTGCTGTGAGGCGACAGTGCTAATCCAGTGGTCTCTTTGTTCTATCTAGATTTAAAACATTTTTTTTTATATAAAAGGTGACATGAGGCCATGGGTTTCTGTGGCACTAGTTGATGGCCCATAGCTTCATAGAGATTGACATTGACGAACAGACTGTATTGAATGTAGATCAGTAACATCATGGCAGTTGACCGATCTGCTTAATCAGGTCACTGTTGGCCGATACCTACACGGTGGATCGGATTAGTAGTACATGTACATAAGCTGCAGGTTTTTTGGGGATAAAAACTGTACATGCACACCAACATTTACATTTACATTAAGATTTTTGAATTTTGAAAACTGAAAAAGATGATTTTAAAGAGAAGGACATGACCTCTGTGCCCTCAATAGAAGTTGCAGTCCCAGGTGTTATGACAAAATAAATCAGAAAAACTGAAAAATTTATAAAAGCTGAGATCAAGGTAACAAAATGTCTGAGCTCATTATGCCAGGAAATAGGCTGTAATACTGGACTTACAAAGTTCTGGGTACTGACCTTCAACCGAATTTCTTTGATACTAACAAGTAATGAAAAATGCCTTTTCATTCAGTACCAGATTTTGGAGCAAAGATTTAAAGAGTAAATCCCATCGGCTCATCTCATCAGTGAACTAATAAGCATGCAGCTTCTATCAAGATCTGCTGCTTGTTGCTGGTTATTGGCTATGTAACGTTGCATATTGTGGAAGCAGGAAAAACACTATGTTACAGCCAGCTGCTTATCTGCACAGATAAATGAATGAAATTTGTGCTGCTTGTTAGCTAGCCAGTGCAGCTAACCTGTACTGTACCTCCACGCCACTATATGGGGATGATAACCCAGAGCTGAGATGGAGACCATTTGACAGGTAAAAGGGGAGATATACACCTGAAGCTGACACAATGGGTGGTTGTCAGACACGGGCTAGCTGCTCTTTAGGGCAGAGAAAGTAAGAAGTTTCACTCTGCCACTATTTCCTAGTAATACAACATTGTGTCACATAGCCAGACTGATCTCCACACTTTGTTTTAGCACTGTGCCACCACAAACGTCACACACAGTCATTTTCTTTGTCTTCTTCGTCTTCTTCGGATCAGGCATAATAGACACTACAATGGTGTATTTTTGCCATATTGTTTGTTATTGTTGTTGTTGCTTGTGACAATTATATAGTTATATTTTTATATAGTCCCAATACTGTACGGATACCATTAGTTTCTTCATGTAATCCAGTTATCAAGGTTGCGCAAAGTGCGCAAATTAAAAAGTTCCTCCAGCTGCTAACATGTCTTTCAACAACTTCCTCCTTTGAAGTAATAGGTAACATGTAATGTGTAATGTAATTTAATATTGTATCAAAAAAAGTATCATGCAGGAACAGGTACTGGTACCGGAAAAACCCAGCCCAAGACTGAGAGATTAAGCATTACAGTCCTCATGTTAAAAAAAAAAAAAAATCGTCCACTAGCAGATTTAATCAGTTTGTATCTGAATGCCTGGTTGAGTGTGGCTTGACGTGGCTGGTTGCTAACACTAGCATCAGGTGTTGCGCTACATCCGACCTCCGAGCTCGCTGCTAGATGCTTTGCGTTGAGGTATTTTAGGCTTGAAGTGCTTCGATGCTTCTACGGAACTAACAGTTCTACTATCAACAGTTCCACCTGGACATTTTTTAAAGCTGAATTTTCCGTTCATGGGGCCAAGCAGCGTCTTCTCATCTGCCTCCATCACGTTTACAAAGAAGGTGTGGGCGGAGCATTTTCCCGGCTCAAAGGTAGTTACCACACAGCCTGATTCTTCTTCTTTTGTTCAATGGCGGGTGGCAACTAGCGTTAAAGGAGCATTACCGCCACCTACTGTGCTGGAGTGTGTGCTAAAGTTTCCTAATTCCACTAGTGGATGCAGCCTAATTAATCTGCATTCTTTTTTTAATCGCGTTATTTTTTTATTTTTATAAGTAATTAATCTAAATTAACGTTCATTTGACAGCCCTAATTATTACATTTATTATTATGACTTTCACTGCGAAGTATAAAAAGATATTCATTAATATACTGTAAGCTATTTTGTTGCTGAGGTTCAAAAATTCAAGCCTTTGACTGGACTGACCTGACACTGACACAGTGAGCTTACACAGCCCGGTTGTGTTGTTCGGCACGAGATGACCGTCATATAAGCTTCATGTCACTTCAGCTTCACGGCTACAACACATCACTCAAAGGGAATTGAATATGATGCAGCTTTGCCTTAACTGTTCAATATGTTACTGTAAACAAGTCTAACGAGATTAACATTCGCACACACTGATATGAGAAATGTGTTATACATAGGTGGTCTGTAGTCATTGAGTTAATTTTCAGATCATTAAACGTTAATGACATGATTAGGGCAACGCTCTAGCTGGTTCAGCACAGCACACAAGGCCTCACCCTGAACTGGGAAACAGCAGAGCGATTCAAAGAAGATTGCATTTGTGACAAACACCATTCTCGACTCATCCATCATGCTTGCCAAACTTAGACATTCATTATAAAGTTTGCCGATGGATGCAGCCCGTTCTGCTCGGCCATTCATTTTTTAGACCCTTTCTCTCCTTCTCCCTCACACTCTCTCTCTATCCCCTCTTTCCATCTCCATCTTTTTACCTCTCACTCTCGCTTTCGCACTCTCTCTGTGTTTGTGTACAGCGCAGAGTGAATGAGTTTCTCTTGTTCCTTCTCTCCTACTGTGGACTGAAAGATGCTGAGCAGCAGTGTAACAAAGGAGGCAGTGCATTAATTAAATACAGCAATTTGCTTTCCTCTCCTTTTTGTTGTAGGAACAGCGCCGCTAAGATTGATGAGGCACTGTCTGATACACAAGAAGGCCACTACATCTATATCTGAGGCTGATTGTGATGGAACACCCATTGAATGGCCAGTATGTATTAAGATGTCAACTTTTATATTATAAGCTGTGTTGGTCTGTTTATTCATATTTTATTTCATTTATTAATCTTTTTTCCCCCCCATATTTTGCGTGCCAGCATATTTGTTTGCCAAGCAGCAGTGACGATAATAGTGGCTTTTGCAAGCAGTGCTATAGCGCAAGCGTTCAAAAGGGAGGAGAACAAAGTCGAGATGGATTGGAGAGAGAAGAAATCTGTTATAAATGTTCCAAAATCTGAACTCACTCTTCTGTCTGCCTACGTTGTTCTTTAAACCTTATTAGTCTGGTAAATGTGACACTGCTGCCTTTTGCAAACGTTCACATTATGTACAAGTGTGGTGCAAACATTTACTGTGAGAGTCTCTGCATGACGTCCATGCATCTTTGCAGACTCACAAGACGAAGAACAGCATGTTTTCACACATGAAGGATGGAGGAAAGGGAGTACGACGTTGGGAGGGCTGAAGGAGGAGAAGTGGAGGAGAAATGGTGTTCAACTGCTAAAAACTGCCATGGAAGAGCTAAAGGAGCCCTTGAGGGCCCTCTCATTATCGTGCAGCCCTGTATGGATTTCACATTGCAGGGCTGTAATGATCATTTAATGAAGGTTTTCATCAGCAATATTCACATCAATTACAGAATATTATTGAATGTTTCTGTTTTGGTATAGGAATCCTACAGGGATTTACCTAATGGCACTGAGACAATGTGGGTCCACAATGTGGGTGTACAGCATAACCCAACTGAACCAACACTGGATTTTCGAGGCTGATATGTATCAATATTTGAGAGTTAGAAGAGTAAGTTAAGAATAAGTTAACAATGAAAAGCTGATGCCATAATGCATCAACACACCGTGGAGTATACTTCTGCCTCACCACACAGGCCTGCAAACTAAAACAGGAAAAAGTGACATAACACTTTTTTTTCTCGACCACTTCTCTCTTTCTCTATGCAGTACTTGTAGATGGCTGCGGTGAAACTCCACGGACCACATCCTGGAGTGTTCAGTTGTTTATCGATGCCTATAGCTCACATTGAGCTGGCCAGACAGTCAAATACAGTGAATGTGATCAAACTGAAGCTTTTTTTGGAGAGTTAACATGTGTCATGGCACCACTGGCATGTGTTTTAACGTAGAAAACAACAGCCCTGGGTGTGTGATGTATATTTTAGATTATAGACTGTTACAATGCCAAGTCAACTGCTCGCATCCTACAGCAAATGAATTAGTTTGCAACAGACCACGTTCAGTGGGTTGACACTGTCATTTGCCAAACAAAGCTATAGTTAGCTCAGTTCGGGCAAGTCAATTTTACTATGGTGAAATTAAACAACAAGCAAAAAGCAGCGAATAACGGGTGGTGAGTGTGCAGCTATAAATGCATCAAGGTGAGAAATGAAACCACTGGAGATCAGCAAAAACAAGATCAGATAATCTCATGTTAAAGTTTGTTTTTTGACATAAACACATAAAATAAACATTTTGGATAAGGATCCCTTAAATTGGCTTTTGAAAGAATTGTGACCAAAATATGTAATGAGTGAGACAACTTCAAAATGGTAACATTATTTCTAACTACCTCAAATATATCATTGCCATGTTTAACACTATTTCATGTTGGTTATTAGGAGACATTTATGCAGTAAACATGTTTTTACATGTCATGTAAAACATGATTTTAGAAGTGAATGTAGATCACAGTTTGTGCAACCAGACTTTGGTATTTTCTGCCATTGTCCAAATAACTGAAATAACACTTTAAGTCCAGCGTAGTTATCTCACTAAACACCCACCTCTTTCTCAGCAACACGGCGTCTTGCCCCTTTGTTTCTTTGCTGTATTTCACTTCTTTCTCTCTCTCACCTCTGGCCTCCCCTTGGCGCCACATTCTCTCGAGTCTTCATTCTAATTGATAGGAGCAGACTTAGTTAAGATGTCACCTGAACACATCCACAAGCCTCAGACATGGCGACAGCCCACCATCGACAGCCCACCCCATGCCACATATGGACTATCCAATGGTTAAATTGGTATTGTAGGAGGGTCAGGAGTGCCTGCAGCCCTCAGGGAACATTTGACCCTTCCTGTCACACACTTGCAAACTCGTACACAATCTCCACACCTCAGCTGGTAGAGCTGAAGTCCCACAACCCATTTACTTCCACAGCAGCTCAATTAACACATACAGCCAGTAGTGCAGGTAATGCTGCCCTTCAAATATGCACATAATTACACATATGTACATGCACACATGGCCTACTAGCAGCATATATAGTGATTGGTAATTGCTTCTCTAGTTCTGACCCAGCTGTCATGATCAATGGGTGTAACCAGGTGATTAGACAAGACAAGCACCCAAAGCCATTGATTAGAGACATCCATTCCATAGGATATAGATTTATGAGCCCCTCCACTGCACAATGAGTCAACCCAATGGGATTTCTTGTGTAAAGGTTACAAAAGGGTAGAGAATCAACTCCTAAAGGATTTTCATTTCTAACAGGACAGAAGTGACCTTTTCAAGAAACTTTGTCAGAATAGTGAGGGATGCAGTAATTGCACAGGTTGCATCTTTAAAATTCAGAGTATAGACTCTCTTGTTTGAGGGAAGGGTTGGGGTTAGGGGTCAATCAAGACAAACCTACATTTTATCTATTTCTTCTTCTTTTCCGATGACCCTCTTGCGTTTACAAAGATTGATTCAGGGAAACTAACTACAGTAGTACCATCACTATGACTGTACTGACCACTAGAAAACAAAAGTCCTATAGTGCCACTTATAAATGTTTAAAATACATAACAATACATTTAAATGATTATTCTTAGAGTTTAAAGTCATGTAGAATGAAATATATTGTAATTAGTGTAAAGATTCTCTGTTATACGTACACATTCCTATTTGGAAAAACATTTTCAGACCTCAAGTAATGCATTTCAAATAATGTACAGCTGAATTAGGTGGGATCAATACTCTACAGTTGTTATTGCTGCATAGAGCAAATCAATAGACTGTAATAGAATTGTTTTTGTTGTATGTTTGGATGGTACTGTAGCTGGAGGTTCATTAAAGTCTGTGTGTGTATGTGTGTGTATACAGTATGTACACTGGATGGAACAGGCTGAACAGGACCGAACGGATGTGTTTATTACTTTCGCCAGCGGACACATTCTTAAAAAAATGCAAGGTTGTGTTTTTTTAAGTAACCCTAGTCTTCCAAGATAGTCATGATGATTTACAACATAAGACACGCATGCATACTTATAAAACAACTTCCGAGTATGTTCTTTTTTTCTGTCTATCACCAAAAATCCCAAACTCCAAAAATATCAAGATTTCATCTTTATCATCAATTTTGTGTTCTGAAAATACCTCAGCTGATATTTCAGTTTTCTTCACAGCACTGTCGGGACTTGATGCGTCAGGTCGGGATAAGAGTTAAAGAAGATGCTAACTTTCAACTTTTAACTTGAAAATAAAGGACTGCTCCCACTGTACCACTTGCACGCCCTGGAGGATCTCACTTGTGAAATAACTTAGATGAGACATGAAGCATTAACCTTATTCCCATGGAGGATAGGGAAAATTAAGGAAATGGAGAGTGAAAATGGTATTATAATCCATTGTATAGTTCTGGGGGAAGGGGAGGAGGAGGTCTCATTTATCTTATCTGAAGATACACATCCCAACAATACTTCTGTGGATAAAAACTGGCCATGAGCCTGGCCTGTTGTGCCAGTGTAAACAAAAAAAGCAAGACTTAGCATCTTCCCCCCTGCTGCTCACACGGTGATCAGCAAAAGTGTATCTCTAGAAACTCGCTGTCAGGCAGAATGGATTGTACTTAATTTCCAATAAGGTGCTTAAGAGCGATCCCTAATCATGCCTTTAATTAGAATCCCTTGGTCATTAAGGGGAGATAATTCAGTGAAAAATAACTCTGCTCTCTGTGGGAGCAGCAAAGCGGCAGACGGACGAACGGTCTGCTCTGTACACAGGCCAATTCCTCTCCTATGTCACAGAAGGCCTAACTACGCAGGTTAAAAAGGCTTCACGTATCTGCCTTTCACAAGACATTCAGCCAAGAATAGAACTATATTGTATAGTTTTATTGTTGAGCAAGCAGACTTTCACAGATTTTACCTTTAAACTAACTTTGACCTTCCTCCTATTGAACCACCTACTGTCCCCAATGAGGACAGTAAACCAGATAAACATATCAAAAACTATAAGCAGATATTTTAAGGTCATGTTAAAGACCCTGAAAAACTCTCAATCAGCATTTTACAATGAGCAATTAAATCTCACATTAACATGCATTTGCAGGAAGAGTTTTGGTTATTTTACGACAAATTTCTGTATTTGTTTTTTTGTTTTGTGTTCTTCGTGCTGGTGTAAAGTAAAGAGGATTCAGTAGGTAAAAGGTGATTTATGTTCCTAACATTGATTTTTGAACCATTTAGTCATAAATATTTCATCTTATAGGGAGATTTGAAACCATGTTTTCAAGGGCTTTTTCAAGAGCAACTTACAACCAGCTGGAAATCCTGTTTTTGTGGTTTATCGTCTTATCTAGCTGCAGTGATGTACATGTGTACTAAAGGGCTAAACCATAACATCATTGTTAGGTGTGGTTACAGCTGCAACCATCCACCCAACCACATCCATCAGTGATGCTGGTCAGACATCTAACACTTGTTAGGGCCGTAAACTACCACTGCTTTTTAAAGCTTCTTTTAGAAAAGCATTTATTTCTAGATGGACGTCAATGTGCTTGTTCTAACCAAGACCAATCAGCCATTGTTTGAAGAGGGGTATTTAAGATCTGATTGAAATTACTGTAGTCTGCAGTCCTCCTTAGACCTGTAGTGTTCACCACTGTTACTACAATGACTGGCAATGTGCTCTTTATTACTGTCTAGGCTGTGATCACTCTGCAGTGTGGGTATGCGTTACCTCAAATTAGCATCAGTGGCTAGTTCAAGCACCGACTCCACGAGTCGAAAAGAGGTGTTGGCTCATCAAAGTCGACGACTCTGATGCTGCTTTACATGACTACACCTGCCCTCTACCAGCCAAGCAAAAGAAAGACGGAAAGTGATCATGTGAACCTAACATGCACCAACAAGGACAACAAAGCTTAGTGAGTATACATTTTGGGAGACAAAACAGAATTCAGGTTATATTTATTGTTTTTCTTTGTCTTAACCAGTGATAAACTTTACTTTGTCTGTCTTTAGGTTCACACTGTAAACCATGACTTTTGAGCAAAAGTCACATGAACCCAAAACTCCTTTATTTACTTTCTCTGGCATGACAGGGAACAAATCCCGACTGCAGTGGGAGTTCATGTAGCACTCTAACATTTTCCCGCACACTATAAAAAACATTTCTTTGCGCAGTGCGTTTACTACTTCCGAGTCTATCGGTCTAGGAGAACGTTTGGAACAATACAATGATGTTCCAGTGTGCGCTCTGTGTTATTTTTGTGTTATGTATTATCTCTATCACTCGTGTGTCACTTGTTTTTTCTATTATGTTGCAAGTGTTTGTCTTGTTTGTGTGTGCCTGAGATTCAATCTGTGCATGTGTGTGTGTGTGTGTGTGTGGATATATAGTGGCATTTGATTAATAATCCCCTTTCATTACAGTAATCAGGTCCTGGATCGGCAGCGGTGGCAGGATGACTTAGAACCCGGGGCCTCGCCTCATTAACTCTCTGTGTCCGACGAGCAACACCCTCGCGACAAATTGGAATTGCCTCGGCACTGTGACTCAGACTCTTCAGCAGCGAGTCCAGTGAATGTAAAGATTATATCCCATCCCCTCTAATCTTCTCTCTCACGATCATATCTGATATCATGTCCCAAATAACCTCCTTTTCCTTAGGAGGCTTTTTATCCATTTTTAATACGCTGCTGGTGCATACAGTACAGTCATTTGCAGTGCCTTCCTTACCTACTACTGAACTTTTTATTAATATGTATAGGTTTAAAAGCAGTAACTGACCCCTCTTCATTCATCTCTAATCCTATTCCACACTGCTAACCCAAAGTTCAATTTTCCTCTGTCTCCGCTCCTCTATTTATTGCTTCCAATTCATCTCCTCATATATCAGGTACTAAATATATCTTCTTCTTTACCATGAATGGTCTCCTGCCTCCAATAACCCAGTGACAGTTAGTTACTTTGAGCAGAAAGAATGAAAACAAATGCTCCGTTTAAATCAAAAACACCCCTGTTAAATACACTGCGTAGCTGTTACTGACTGAAAATCTGGCCTCCAGTGGAGTGTGTTTTTGAACTCATTAGGACATCGCTAACTCCCACTTGTACATTTGAAGTGAGACACTTTTCTGAAGCTTGACCCAAGTTTACTGCAAATTCTGAGAGCTGTGGAAAAGAAGGATATAATGAGAGCGCGTGTGATCGGTTATTGCATATTTCTGTGTATGAAATATTTGTGGACATGTGCTACTGTGTAAGTGTGTACCCATGTGGTTTCAAATTCACACATTGTAAGATATCCAGAAAGAGTGCCTGAGGCTTAAATAATGACCTGCCGTCATCTCCATGCCCTCTCAATCCCCACTCTTAATCAGCCCCCTCCATGTGCAGTCATACAATTTAATTAGCTGGCTGCCCACCAACGTTATTATTAAAACTAATCACAAATGCCCCTTCCAGACTCTGATCACATCCTAATGTTTTTTTATTTTGTTTTACTGAAACTAGTGGATTTAGAGTCAATGAATTTTCATTTAAGAAACAGAATAATAAATAAACATTTTGCTGTAAACTGCCCCTGTATTGTTAATCCATATCACTCAGTGCTGGTGTGATGAGAAAAAAAAACCCTCTGACATTATGTAAGCTTTGAGCATTCATATCACACAATAATAAGCCAATACAAAAAGATTTTATGTAACTCCAGAGTCAAGTCGTCATCAAAGCTACATTGCTGGAAGCATCCAGAGTCGACAGAGCAGGGGGCCTCTTAAGTGTAACAGTTCAATGTTAAGATCCTGGCTCTGCCTCCCTGTGTTGGAGCTAAATAACCTCCATATTTCCCTGTGTGGTTGACACTAATGGGAACCACGCTGTGTCGCACAACTCACCGCCCTGCCTGTATGCACTCAATGATGCTCAACCTACTGATTAGGTTGGTGACTGAGGTCATCTTTTTTTCTACACTGACCACAAGTTGTGAAGCAAAACTTCAATAACCCGCTGGGCTAATGCAATTAGTGCCCAACAACCATATAACTTATACAAGTAATGAGTGCTGCCCAGAGGGAATGAACGTGATAAACAATGAGGTCTTCACAAAAGGGAGCGGGAGGATAATGTTATGATGCAGCCTCGGTGTTATCAAGTCATCAGTGTAAGGTTAGAGTGAGGGAGAAAGAAAGGTGAACAGTGTGCTATCATCATGGGATAGGTGGTTATCTCAGAGGGATTTCGTCAGTTTTGCCCTCACTATCAGTGCTTCATATCTGATGAGTACTCCACAGTTATGAAGTGTTCATACTGCCAGAGATATGGCCCCAGTAAAAGTGTTTTTTCCTACCACGCAAGCACAACGGGTAGATAAAGAGCTCAGAAATCTTATGGTTTACCCATTTTAGGATGAATTATGATGGGGTTTTTTTTGTTGCATAGATCATTCAACAATGGCTGAACTACATATATGTATTAAATTTTAGTTACATTTAAATGTAGCATAAAAAAACATGTTATGTTCCTTTGCCAGGAAATATTATAGTTATTATAACAATATACAGTTCTTTATGACATTTGCATCTTGAACTCTTATTAAACAATTATGAGAATACCGTGTTGTTGTCGCTTGAGTATCCTGAGTATTCATTGTGCATTACACTCTTCACCTATTATATGGAGAAAAAAAACACGCTGATAATTTAAAGAAACCACGACCCAACAGCAACATCCAGGGTATACATCGTCTCATCTCTCGTTGCAGTTTGACCTTCAACCTGATCACAATCAGCACCTGACGTAATTAATGAGGTGATTAATTGCTGTATTGATCCATTGATCATTGAAACGGCTCTTCTTGGGAAGAAATTGAAATCCTTCGCCCAGTGTAATTACTGGGAATATTAGGGCTTTAATTGGATCGTGGGTTCAATTTTGGCAAAGATTTGTTTCTAATTTGTAGTGTGAACTTTTGCAGTTCAAGTTGTTGAAATAAAAGTAATAGTAGCTACCAATAATATAAATTACTGCAGTAACTCACTTGGAAACTACAGTAAACCACATAAACCCACAAGTATTGGATTGAGTGTTATCAAACCTGTCGTGGAAAAGCACAGGAGTTAAAACAAATCCCAACCGCAGTCTTTTAGCAAAGCATTATAGAGTCTGGGCTCATTACCATAATCTGCTTTTTGCTGAGTTCACCCCAGCTACGATCGTTTTGTCAAATTACTCCCCAAGAGTTGTGCTCTAATGTTGCAACAGATATTTTGCAAATCATTCAAGCAAAAAACAAAGAAGTTTTCAAAACAAGCGGCTACAATATCCTGGGTTTCTTTTGTTTTTCTAGGCTTTTACAAGGACGGGTAGGGCTGTCCATCATGTCAAACATTAAATGCCTTGATTGTCTACTAATAGACATGAATGTAATGCTGTTTTTGCAGCCAACCTTCAAGTTTTTAATGGTTACATGGGCCCCTGTCAGGAAGGAAAGTGAAACAGAGTATGAGGGATAAAGTGTGTAACATTGAAGACATGATAGAAAACACAGGTATTAAAAACACAGAGGAAAACAGAGAGAGAGAGAGAGAGAGAGAGAGAAAGAGAGGTGAAACAAGGTAGTGGCAGTGGCGGCTTGTAGCTTGAGAAGGTGACCCTGAGACACAGGCAGGGCTGTTCATTTAGGCAGGCAGGGAGCAGAGCAGTGACAGCGAGCACCAGAGTAGTGGTGGACCCCTGGAGAGAGGCACTGTAGCAGATGGAATAAGAGAATTTAGATTAAACAATCCTGCACTGCACAATGTCACCGTGTTGATGCTGTTCTCTTATTAGAGGTGATGTTAGACTAGTACCTGAAGGACTTGGTAGGAAAGAATTAAATTCCTCTGATAAAGCTTTTTAAAAGAGTGTAAACAAAATTCATGTTTAGAGATAAATAGATAAATTAATCGTGTTTAATGATAAAGATGCAACTAAAGCATTTATTTATGGATTAGTTCCTAAATTGTTTTATTATTAATTATTTGTTAGTCTAAAGAAATGTAGAAATGTAAATAGTGAAAATAACCAATCATACTTTTCTAGTCTGAGGTGAAGAGATCTTGTACACTAATATATAAAACAGAGAAAAGAAGCAAATCTTCACATTTGAGAAGCTGATATCAGAGAATTTTTGGCTTTTTTTTTTTATAACAAAATTTATTCAATTATCAAAACTATTTATATTCTTATTTTCCGACAACTATCGGCTATCAATTCATCAAAAAAAGAAGGAACGTGTTTCCACCACTGGACCCAATCACAAACTACAACTGTTTCAAGAAGACAGCCAACAATGCTTTCTGATGTGTTACTGAAGACTGATCGAAACATCGTCTTCCAACATTATGCCAAATGCATGCGTGCAATTCTGCCATTATGTCCAGTACGTGCATCGTATCCTTTGAATCCTTCATAGTGTCCATTGTTATGGCAGTGTTGTGTACCAATGCTAAATGTTGTTTGCCAATAACAAATTCAGAAATTAATAGCATCTAAAATGGGGTTTCATAAAATGGAAATCTTAGAACTGTAAGTTTCAAGTAGAATTTGTTTTCAGCTATTTCGTATGTTTGGTGGGAAACTCATACACGCCTCACAGTAGACACTGACCCCATGTAGAATCCAATCTGTCCATGAAAAAGAAGCAGAGTTCAAAAAAAAAGATTGAGATCAGACTGAGTGTGGACAGGGTTGACCAAACTCATCATTATTGGGTAACTGAACTTCTAATTTTTCCACCTCAGTCTCATTCCCCATTTCAAGGGCACATTGGCTGCTCAGAGTGTGATTGCAGTCGACTGTACCAGTGATGCTCCCTCCATTGTGGTTGGACGGCCAGCTGCCTGATGTATTATATCTTCTGATTACCACCCACCAACACACTCTGATAAGATCCCAGCTGGAACAGGACAGGGGCCAGAGTGCCAACACTCAGTCTGTATGTCTTTTGGAAGCCAGAATCAGCATGCCTGTGCATATGGGCATCTTTGTCTGGCTACTCAAACATCAGCATGCATAAATGTATTTTTGAAGACCACCTGACGTCAGCACTTAAAAAAAGGGAAATACTAAGACACCATTACTCACACACACATACACACAGACAAAAGTGCAAATACACACCACCAGTAAAACACCAGTCACTTTAACCTGTCCTTTACTCCTGTTTGTTTAAATCGACACTCTGTGCAATATCTGTGCATTTATAGTATATCATGTCTATTTATACAACTCACTTCAATATCTATATACGTTTTAGAACACTTTATTTTCATATTCTATTTTAGTATATTTTATATTTTTTAACTTTATTTGTATTTCTACATTCTTTCTACATATTTCCTAAAATTGAATAGTTTTGTATCTTATTCTTTAGCTTATTTTTATTCTTATGTGTAGTGCTATTACACTGTTTAGTGCTCTTAATGCTGAGCTGACCAGTGCCTCTTGTCCAACACATTTCATTATATTGTTGACTCTGTGTTAACTTACACATGACAAATAAACCTGAAACTTGAAACACACAATCCACATACTCTATTACACATGAACTAACAGACACAGGACACAGATAAATACATAAACACTTTGCTTTTTTCAAATGTAACAAAATTGTAAAATTTGACTTTTGATGATCGTGAATGTTAATAAACTTAAACATATAATTGGAGACTTTCTGGTAAATCTTTTCATGTAACTTAGATATAAAAAAAAAAAAAATTTTAAAATAATGGGAGAGCACTTTTAAACATTTTTAAACCTGTAAAATGTGTGCTTAATGTATCTTGGCGACAGTTTAAAAAAACAAACAACATACCGTAAGGGTTTCATATCAAACATTCTTATTTATGTGATATGGCTATTCTGAAACACCATCAAATATATCGTCATCAGATTTTTTTATCTCTCAAATATAAATAGCAGTCTTAAAATCCAGTATCAGTCAGACTGGCAGCTTCACCAGCGAGTTAGCCATACATTGGAAGTAACCAGATGGTCTCATTGTTTCCACACTGTTTGCTGTTGTTGCAACTACCCAGGCTGCAGAGATCATTTTGCTTTATTATCGCCATCGTTATGCCTTCTCTTCATGACAGACCCATTTTTCACCAAGACAGTCTCTTCTAACTAATTCATTTTCCTGAAACAGAATTTATCTCCCATTACTCTGCACATAGAGAAACACAATCATTTTTTCTCTTCAATGAAAAAAGGGGGGAAAGGGGGCTTTTGTTGCCAGAAAATGTCAACCTTTTTTCCTTTTTCCCCCAATGGCAGCTTCCTGATGATCACCTCTGTATGTAAACTGTCTGAATTTATAATGTGGCACTGACGGATGCATTAATTTTCCTGGCCACTTGTCTGATTCAATATTATGCATTTATCTGAGAGTGTTGCCTCTTTTGCTCACTAACGTTACGAAGCTCCTCCGGGAAAACAATTACTGTGTAAAACTCACGACTGACAATTTCAAATAATGACTGAAAATAGATGTACAGATGTTTATCTCTCCCTTCAGTCTGATGTTGATATGACACTTGTCTGTATGTCACTCAAAGGTATCCTGCCTTTTTCCCCAAGGGAACGTGTGTATATGATAGCTGCTCTGCCATCGACGATGTACACAAAAGCTCCCTGGAAGAGTAGGAACACACACACATACATACATTCACGCACATCAATGTAAAAAAAAATATGCACACACGACACAAATGCCACACAGGTATAGACAGATTTTTCACATCAACAGCCTGTAGCCATTTTTTCCTCATCTTTTCCCTCCTCTCACTCCATCTTCTCCTCATCCTTCTTTCTGTCTTTCCCCTCATCTCCTCAACCTCCAGAGGGTTCCTCCTGATTCATTATTTCCTGTCAACATGTGTCTCCTGAGGCCTCCCGTGCACTGGAGCCCCTTCTCTAACTTCACTTGAGCTGTTAAATGGATATACATCCACCCCACCTAAACAGATGAACCCAGTGTGCTCTTGCTTTAACTTTTAAACAGGTGCCAGGTACATAGCCTGCTGAGTACAATCCCATGACTGAAATGTTCACCTTTATTCCAGTGGGCATTTCTCTCTAATAATAGGTACGTTTGGAAACGATAAATAATAAATTTTCAGTGCCTGGTCTTTTCCTCGTTACACAATTTCTTCTGAAAGCCCTCGTAACAGCAGCTACTTGGATGTTTATAACCATGTTGCTGCATAAATGGTGCCTTGTGGAATATTACCTCATTTTAAATTGCATCATCATCCCTCCAAAAAAAGGTTTAGTTGAAGTAGAAAAATAATATTACAAAGATAGTGGTGATGCAAGAGTTATGCAAATAAACAGCAAACCAAGAATAGAGCCTGCAGTGTTGGCGAGATCTACATGACAGCACAGATGCTTTGCCTCAACATGTCAGTGTTGGTGAAAGGAGAGATAAATTCTGGAGTTGGTAATGTTAAAAATATATATATAAAAAAAACAGCATGCAACATGTCGTTGATGTAAAGTTTCCCCTTTCTTATAATACCAACACAACAAAAAGTAATTTAAAAACAACAACTGATTCACTTTATTGCTGAATTGTATAAATCCCGTTTTTAGAAACGTTTAGATGGAAACACACATATAGGTCACAAATTAAATGAAAAACTTGAATAAATTCTTACAAAGACATAAAGAGATGCTTCCATACAGGACATGAATGTTCAATGACTGGTTGAGTATAAAGATCATGTTAAAAAAGGGTTAGGGTGTGGAGAGTACTCCCCCCGATATGGGAAGGAGGGTGCACTGGCTCTCCACCCGGTAGGCCCTCCGTAACCCCAGTCTCCGGAAGGTGGCTGTTGGTTCCAGCGACAGCGTCTGTTGTGCCATTCGTGTGGCTAACATATTCGTTATCTCGCCAACATATTGAATATGACAATTGGAACAAAAAATCAAATAAACACAATTTCTAGATCTTGGACTAAATCCTTGCTGAATTCTATCAATTTATTTCCATTATTCCTTACAAATCTTGGTCTTGAAAATAGTGACTCCAATGATAACGGTTTTGGAATAACTAAAGGTGGTAATTTGGCGTGAACTAAAAGATCATATAAACAGGGCTTAAAGTTTAAAAAAATCCTGAGCCTGAACTTTTTTAGGCCGGGGGGGTTGTGTGTGTGTGTGTGTGTGTGTGTGTCCACATCCGAATATGCTAGGCGATTTGGCAAGTTTTTGGCATTATGCTTGGCGGGGTACAAGATGACCTACAATTTAAATATGAATTTTATAATGTTATAAGGGCGTGTGAAACTCAGTGTAAACAGTTATAGTGCATGTTCATCAACACTTAAAGAAAAGATACAACCTATGAGCTTATCAGACAAGTCTTTTCTTGAACTCTGGTGCTATGCCATGGGTGTTCATATAACTGGTATGCTGATTGGAAACAGAGAGTTTCGTCAAAGCAGTTTTATCAACCGCTAACTTTTTACAGAGCTCTACCAGTGGTTGAGCGATCGTGAATGATAAATCGTGTTCAGCAATGAACGCGCACACACGTATTTTCAACTCACAAACATGATCTGTCATTAATGCCGGCCAAGGGCAAAAAAGTGGCCCGGGAATTTAGTACCTGACTGGCCCACTCGGGCGGATGATGGTGGCGGATGCTGTCAATGTTGGCTAATGCCACTGAGCGCTGTCTGATCCTGGTCCATACACAATACTGATGTTTTTACAGCCAAACTAGCCTAAATGCATCGTGCTAAAAGTTAGCAAGCTAGACAAATAATATTATCACATTACAGCCACCCACCTGACTAGCATCCCCGTCCCGGTCACGCAGACCCGGCTCTCTCTCTCTCTCTCTCTCTCTCTGTCTGTCATTCACTCACTCAAACACACCATACTTGAGAACTAAAGTACTGTAGGGGGGTCTGTGGGCACTCCCCCAGAAAAATTTTGTGATTTTTAACACATAAATGAGGCATTCTGGTGTACTCTGAGGAGAAAATAGAGGGAAAAGACAACATTGCTTCAGATTTTGAAAAAGCTGATTTAGTAACTGAGTGACTGAGGTTCCTATCATTGTAATGGCAAGAATGGCTGGAGTGTATGAAACTGGTCTAGTGGAAAGCTGAGGCTGGAGAGCAAAAACAGCCTCAGCTCATTTTTAAAAATCTTTTGGCCTGGACCAGCCTTTCAACACACACACACACACACCTGTTGCTGTGCTGTCTCTCTCTGTCCCTCTGCTCTCTGGACTGGGCTGCCTGTTCTTTTGGGCTCCTAATAAGAGGCATGGACGGCCCAACCCGACCGGACGCGCTGCTTCAAGCCGGTTCGTGCCGAGAATATGACTTGGTGAGGGCGGGCTGGGCGTCGGGCTGCTTCTTCTTTTCTTTTTTTCTTTCTTGTTTTTATTTTTATTTTTTTGGCCGGGTTCGGACCGAGAATTAATGCTCGTCACTAGCATTAATTAGTCACTCCTCTCCCTCATAGACGGTAGAAAAATGTAAACACACTAACGTCAACGCGTCACTTAAGCACCACGCCGTACCAGGCCGGCCCACTGACCCACCGGGGACACTTTCGTGACGTCGAAGAACTTTTTTGCCGCTACTTGCATATATTAGCTTCTTCGCACACAACACACAGAAACAAGCACCTGGCTCTCTTAATTTTTGGCACCAGCTACCAAAAGGCTTGCCGTCTTCGCCCCTTTCTTCTATCCACGCCCAGCGCCATTTATTTTTCAGTCCTTTTTCAGTTAGGACATCTTCCCCTGGCTTCATGAATTTCTCCTCCATCTTTGGATTTCGGTCAAACAAACGCCGGCCTGGATGCTGCGTTCAAGACCACTCAGAGGTAACCGAGAGGTCATAGTGTACACGCTACAGGTTAAGTCGGAGGAGAAAAACGAAGTGTGGCATATTGTCACTATTATTATTTTACTTTTTTAAAAAAAATTTTATGACTCGCAGTCAAACGCCACACGCCGGAGATACGGCACGGTGCCGGAATACTTTAAGCCCTGCATAAATTCTTATTTCGTCTATATGCCGAAATCACCCTGGAATTAGGGATTACATTAGTATTTGCTAAAATTTCCCCAAAATTTGACTTATACTCATTATTCCAAAACTTTTCCTACTGAGGAAAATGTAGTAATTAATGGAATTGCTGGAATGGAATCACCATGATTTCTGTCCGCCTTGTCCTCAAAAGTTTTGAGGCAATTCCTCAAGAAGGGTCGTGAATATCCCCTCTTCTTCAAGGCCCTGAATAAAATGCGAACCGCTTCCCAAAAATCATCATCCCTAGTGCATATACGTTTAAATCTGAGAATTTGAGATTTCACAACCCCCTTGAAAGTGTGTTTTGGGTGAAAACTCTTTTTGTGTAATAATGCGTGTGTCTGTAGGTTTGAAAAAAACTTTTATATCCAATCTAAAATTTGAAGTAAACTCTGGACCTTTGAAAACTGCCGTGTCTAAAAAATTAATTGAATTGTAATTTAGCTCTGTTTTCAATTTAATTGACAGGTCATGGCAGTTCAATATCCTCACAAATTCCCTAAACTCTTCCTCAGATCCCACCCAAATACCAAAAATGTCATCTAAATACCTCAAATAACAAGCTGGTTTTATAGGACACTTTGAAAAGGCTTTCCTCTTCCAATTTGCCATAAAAATATTGGCATACGCCGGGGCAAATTTCTTACCCATGGCTGTTCCCTTTATCTGTAAATAAAAATCTCCATTAAACATAAAATCATTCCTCATTGAATTAATTTCTAACAAACTCAATAATTCCTCATCCAGCCTCTTAGTACTCAGCAAAAATATTTTTAACACAAGCAATACCATCTTTGACAGGAATATCTGTAAATAAATTATTGACATCCATAGAAAAAAAATTAAATTCTGATGGGATCCTCAAATTTTTAACAATGTCAATGAAATGATATGTATCCCTCACATAGGCAGGGCGAGTGCACGAAAGTGGGTTCAAGAAATGATCTAAAAATTCTGCTGTGAAGTATGTCTCACTTCCGCAATCTGAGACGAAAGGTCTCCCCGGGGGGATCTCAAATGGGACTGTCCAATTTTCCGGGTCTTTATGAATTTTAGGCAAAATATTAAATCTCCTTTCTCAAGGTTGTAGTTCCCCAATTAAATATTTCCTTTGTTTTTCATTTATAAATTTCTTCTTTTTAAGGGTGTCTAAAATTTTGGCCACCATTGGGATCGTATCAAAATAAATGGGTTTATCTAATTTTTTATAATAATTAACATCATTTAATTGTCTCTCAACTTCAAAAATATACTGTTCTCTACTTAAAATTACTACAGCTGACCCTTTATCTGCAGGTTTAATGACCATATGTTTTGTGTTTTGGAGCTCCCGTAATGTTCTTGTAGTGAAATATTAGGTTGCTCAATTGTTGGTTTATAGTGTGTTCTAAATATATCTAAATTCCTGGCAGGGCTCAGGGGGTCCCAGCATTTAAAAAGTCCATCCAATGCTGAAACATGGCCCTTCCTGTCTCAACTGTCCCATGAATATCGTCCGCCTCTGTCTCGAATTTCCCCTCCAGCAGAAGGGGAATGAAAGGCATGTTCCTCTCCAGATGCTCGTTGAGGATCTGGAGATTATCCTGTTCTTCCTGGGGAAGCGCCGATGAAAAGTTAACCAGCGGAATCCAAATTTCTGCATATGGGAACTGTTTCTTGGCTGACCGTCTTCGTCTTAATCGTTGTTTCTTTAGATTTGTTCCATATCCCCAGTCCCAGGAAGGTGGCTGCTGGTTCTGGCGACGGCGTCTTCCGTACCGGACCTCTGTCCAGTTGTCCATTTTTCCAGGTGTCCATTTTTCCAGGATAACAAAAAACGCTTTCCCAAGTTAGGGAAAGGAAAAATCTTTTTAAATGTGAAGTAAAAATCAACTAGGACTCCTGGAGTTCTTATTTTTACAAACAAAAATAAAAGTGAAATAAAAAAATCCAAAATGAAATAAAAGATTTACAAATCAAAAATGGTGTGCAAAGGCAATGTTTCGACCCTATGAGGTCTTCTTCAGGCCGTGCACACCTAGCTGGTAAGCTAAACAAGCAAGCTAACACTGTTCTCTCTGTACAGATGCTGCCTGTTCGAGGGTTAGGGTTAGATCAAAAGCTCAACCCAGTTCAACCCAATGAAGTCGAATCTGGTACGGAGGCGTGTGGTGGTCTAACACTTTACTAATGTTTTAGTCACACACATCATGTTGAGTCACCCCTCTGTACTTTCTACATACAGTATGTGTATCCACAGACAGACACAAAGAAACAACAAATGCCTTACTCTGCATCTCCTCCTGCTAGAAGTCAAGCCAGTCTCAGTCCACTGAGTCTCTGCCTTTAGTTGCCATATTTGGGGACATGAGGTAAAGAGAGAGAAAAGATCAAATATGATTTATCCGGTTTTGGACAGATAGCCAGTAAACTACACATGCTGAAGCCAATCAGGAGGTCACACAGGGGAAGGTCACAAAGATGATGGTGGTGGACATATTGGAGTGTCAAGAATGAGAGATGTAACTGTGAATGAGTGTGATGATACTTATTTTTTAAAAACTGACCCATACTCTCCTCCTTTTACAGCTTTTTTTTGTGTGTACAGTCTATTCACAGACTTCTCCATTCTCGTAATGTAAGAATACAATGTTAATTCATCTGTGAACATTATCATATCATGACCACAGAGGCTTTCTACACAGACTGTCACTTGTCACTTTGCACTAAGGTGTTGTTAATGTAGTTTCTGTGAGTTATGGGCAGCTGCAAAGCAATCTGGCACCAGGTTGTTGGGGTGAGACACCTTAATGATCTGACCTGAGACCTTGGACTGTCATGTTGGCAAGAGAAAGAAAAAAAAAAAAAAACGTAGCAGTGCCAGTTTGAACTAGGTCAGTGCAGTTTGACAGGTCATCATCACAGTATGGAACAGACCAATCTACTGTATTTTATGTATTTTACAAGTGATAAGACTGCAAGCATTGAGGTGTAATGCAATTACTTTCGATGTGACATTTCTATATATCAATTCTAATATTGTACTGTCAGATTTAATCTGTGTGTATTCATTAATTTATTCATTAAATCAGGGTTACATGAAATGTAAAAAGTCTGGAAAGAGAGCATGGCAATAATTTATTGGGGCTCTGATTGGGGATTTGGGTATCAGACACATTCACTGGAAAGAAAAACACCAATTACTAAAAATAGCTCACACACACACACGCACACGGAGGTAACTGTTGCATATTTGGGCAGGAAATATGGCAAATGAATAAGCAGCCAGCTACAGTAGCATTTTTTCTAAGAGCTGCCAGCAACCTGGAAATCCCTAAAAAATAACTAAAACTGTTTTAATTTGTTGCTAGTGCAGATGATCAAAATGTCCAACTTCCCCTCACATTTTTTTAAATACTGTTCAACATCTTTATATCCTTTGACATCTGGCATCCAGCCTCTTGTCCCCCTTTTTTTCCTCCCTCCTTCCCTCCCACTGTGTCCTAGCAAGCCTGTGGCTGTGAAGGTCGGCCTGTCTCTCCTCACATACGACCCCGACTGACTGTGCTGCCTTTGGGGCAAGAACCCAGAAGAAGTACGGGTGTGTGACGGAGTGTGTGTGCACATACTGAACTCTTACATGCATGTACTTGTGGGTGCTAATGTGTGTAGGTAGTAGACACTGAATGAATGAACTGAGCAAATTAACAATTGGCACATCCTAAACTTGACAAGGTGCCAGACAAAGTCAAGTTCAACAAGTCCAAAGTCAAAGCTAACATTACTGCAAAACATGTAAAATACATTCTAATATTGTGGTTTTAGCTAGTTAACGTTAGCTTGCTGGCTAATATCTGGAATAGTGCATATGTGTATTTTTGCTACTCTAGTCACCTTTTTAGCTTTTGTTTTGTTTGTTTTTATCCTAATCTGTGGGTGCATGAGGTTCAAAATAAAAAAAATTACTGTGACTAAAATACTGGGATATTTAACAGTGAAAATCTCACTTGTCTCTGGTGGACAAACTATGTAATGGAAACAGTGATTTAAAATGATTGCCGATATACATCTCTGGCATTTCTGTACTGCAATTTCTTAGTATTTATTGGCTGACATATTTGCCAATACAAATATATCTGTATAAAGATAATATCTGCAGCCAATATAAACTGGCCAATTCATCATTAAGGCTCCACACCAGAGAAGGACGATAGCATCTAACCATACCAGTAATATATTAAAATACACACACAAAAATTGTACACAGAAACGTTTCTGAGGCATGTTACTTATTGTAAACTAACTGTGTGGGATCCAAAGATGGTGTAAACAGTCGAGTGCATATCAGCCAACAGAGCCTCTCTTTAGGGGAAATTGTTGTCCTTACACAAGAGGTGTAGAATTGCCACAAGCGACTGAATGGTGTCTTAAATTAAATTAGCCTGGGAGAAGATAACACATTTGGTTACCATGCTGCTCCGATCCCAGGAGAACCAATGCCCAACGAAACAAATAGTTTAGTGATATCAAGTGGAGAGACAAACAGAGCCACAAGCAGTCTGCAGGGACAGTCTCGGTATAGAAAGGGGACCCACAAGCCCCATCTACATCTATAGAGGATGTAGACCTGTATACAGTCCAATACCATGTGTCAGATTACACACCAAACAGCTCCATGTTGTGTGTTATTGGACAATCAGTCGATCTACAGCCACAGATTTGTATAATTAGAATTAAAAGTGCAAAAAATGCCTTGAAAGTCCTTTGAATCCTTTGAAAGCCATGCAAATACAGCACAGACATAATACCTTCTACGTGAGCAGGAAGGCTATGTAAGCACAGATTTGAGTGATCCTAGTCATGAAAACTGAACTGCACTGCTGGACCATGAATGACACAAACCCTTCTGTGCCTTTCCTTCCACTTCACTGCAGTCGCATTCATGGAAAGGAATCACAATAGGTTGAGGTAAGGTAAGATTGTGCAACATAAGGCTCCCAAGTGCAATATGAAAAAGAACGCTTTGCCCACAGAGCACCTGGCGTTAATATATTCATACACCTTGTTAGCAGCTTTTAGGGTGATACATTTATTTTGACTCATTTCCTACAGTTAAAAAAGCACCCACCAGTTACAAGACTTACAAGACGGTTTCTCACTAGCAAATAGAGTATGATGGAGAATTATTCAGTTAAAAAATATCTTAATGTTAGAAAAGCTGATCACTCTTGCAGATTGTGTAGATTTTTTGTATAGATATCTGTATATCTTGTCGGGCTCAGATCTAAATTGTCAGACTTTCGTCAATTACGCATTATTGTTGACATTACCATGTTAACATAAATCTCAGACTACAGCTGCAACTTACAAGAATTTAGTTTTGTGTTGGAGAAATAGACATGTTACAAGTTAGGAGATCACCAAAGTCACTTGGAATTATCCTCTAGGGTCCATGAATGTCTGTACCAAACTTGGTTGGATGATACTGTCAAAATAATTCTGGATTGAGATAACAACAACAAATGCTGATAGGGATTGTCATCCTACTAGTGTGGTTGAAAAGTGAGCTACATAGATCTAATTAATTATATAAAAGCCATAGGTGTCTAATATTCACCAGAGGAAATCATCCTTACTCTTGGTAAGATCTGCTCCCGTCCTAATATTCATTTGTAGTATCTGAACTACAAACTAACTACAAAACTGCTTCCCTCAGGTTTGATCTGACAGTCCATCTCTCAGACTCTGTCTGTAGAGGCTCTGTATATTCTCTAGAGGGTATTTGTTGATCAGTGGCACCATTCTGTCATTCAACAATACAAGTGATTTACCTGAAGACAAAGACTTGAAATAATATCGTCAGTGCCCATCAATCTTCCCCTTTGTCACTCTTCAGTTTGTTCAAAGAGCTGTATCTACTGCCACCACTTAAAATATTACAAACAGATACCCAAAGTTTAAAAAAAGTCCGATAGATAGGGTTCACGAGTGCAACTATTTAAATAGAATAGAGGAGTCATAGAAAAGTAAGAAAGTAGTGCAAGTCTAGAAACACCTGCAGTCAGGGAAACTGAAAAACATACTTAAAAACAATAAACTGGACTAATGTTCAAATGTCATTCTGAATTGAAATTGCCAAAAAAGTATGGTGCATTTTGCAGCTGGACTAGTAATGCTCCAAACTTTTCACTGGTTTGAATGACTCACTGTGTTTTGCAGAAAGGCATCATGATAGTCTTCCTGAACTTTTCTCAAGACGGGGAAAACTGCTTACGTTCTATTGATTTCACTTTTTTATTCCCCTTTCCCATTCTGCAGACTCTTCACTTTTTATGCCCATCTGTAAGTCCTGCATTTCCCGCCAGTAGATAACAGTTATCTGCACAATTATTTGTAGCGAAGTGATGGTCAATACAGCTAATATAAAATGGTTAAAGAACAAGCAGCCTGATACCCCGAAATACATTAGCATAAGTGGGTTCGAATGCAGAAGCCACCAGGATGACTATTAAATGAGATGGGGTGTGAGAGACATGGAAATGTATTCTGAGTGTGTGGCTGGTGGCATTACCACCTCTATTGCCACCTGTCAACACACACATTGCGCGCGCACACACACACACACATACACACTAACTAATAAAAACACAATCTCATGAGAAAGAAATAATGCATGTAGCCAACACACACACACACACACACACCAGTCAAACCACACTGCCTCACTACAGTTACTTTACACACCAAGTCACCGGTGTGTGTCTGACCCATCTGGTGAGAGAGGACAGCAAAATGAGTGAGACCATGCAGGAGAGGAGAGGAAAGGGAGGGGAGAGGCACTAATGTGTTTTGCTGGTAACTGTCACTATTGAGAAAACATAAAGCATCCTAATTGAAGATAACAGAAAAATGATAAACCTGCAGAGCAACATAACCATAAACAGCCTTTTGTCTCTACGTCTCTCGGGTACACGCTCATGCTCGGAGAACATCATGGTTGTTCAGAACCAAGCATATAAGATCTGTGAGCATATTCTACATGTACAGACAATTTGAACACTTGCAGAGACAGATGCGTGCATGGAAACAACAAGTAGCACCAGGCAACCAGGGTGTGGGTTGTCCATGAAACTTATATTCATGTGAGAGAATAGAAGAATTTTAAACATGACAACTACAAGATGGAGGCATTGTTTACAAGTAGAAATACTGAAATGCTTCATTGATTAGTTGATCTACAAAAAATATTTTGATAATCGTATGATCTTATGACAAAAAAGTAAGACAAAAGAGTGAAAAATTCTTTTGATCAAGCTTCTTCAATGTTTAATGCTTTTCTATGTTTGTAAATCGAATATATTACAGTGCCCTGAGAGGTGAATCACTGTAGCATTCAGTTTTCGCTCAGTCTAACATGAAGATGAAGTAGAGAACCGGGCAGAGTGGAAGGACAGAGCCGACAGACTGGGAACCCCGACCTTAGCACTCCAGGGAAACTCTAAGGAGAGACAGCAGGGCAGAGCCAGAGTTTTCTAGAAGAATAAAAACCCTCAAGTCACGTCGGATTGTGCTCCAATGTGTGGCCATTTATGGGCAGGAGGGAAGAAAGCTCATAGTTTATTTTATAAATTTTTGTGATTAAGAAATGTATTTATCTTCACTCTCAATTCTCACCTTGTCTGCAGCAGTGGTGATACTACTTCATATTCATACAGAGACTGTACAAAAGAGGAGAAAGCTTGGAGAAAAGTAAGTGAGGATAAATAACGTGTCTGTTACTTGATTTCATCTATCGGTTGTACTAAGTTAGCATAGCCCTCATTGATCCAAACTCTTTTCAGAAAAGAAACATTTTAAAAGTTGTTTGCTTGTCTTGCAGGCATACCTGACAAAGTACAAACTGAGAAACTCATGATGCAGTTATTTTGGCATCCTTTTATTGCAATCAAAACACCAATTGGGTTCAGCAGTTCACACACAAAGGATCTTGCAGTCATTTTGTAACCACTCTGTATTATGGTTATGAGAGTTTGGAAAGTTCATGATGCATTTTTGAGAACATTGCAAAGTTTATTTACATGTCTAAGCATAAAACAATGTTCAACAGTGTCATCACGGGTGGGAGGAGGTGAAATGATGCCCCCTACTTTTTAAATGGAGCTTGTGGCGAGGGCTGTTAATTTAACTGTTAGTTGCAGGCGTACAAGACTGGTTTTTTATTTTAAACCATAAAATACAGAAAAAAAGATTCACCAGCGATAAATTAGTGCTGACTAGAAAATTTAATTTTGAGAACACGATGAAGTTGGAACTTCTTAACTTCTTTCCAGTGTTTGAGTTTCCAATTTGGACCATGTGTAGTCCCTAAAAAAATGTCAAATTGGAGTGCCGCGTACATGGGAAATGTTCGTACTAAGAGTGTGAGAGGGACTGAGGGTGTGCTGACAGGGTGAAAGGGAAAAGACAGAAAATAGAGTTGTTTGTGAGTTTATTTTGAGCTCCATTACCCCTATTACAGATGAGTATCTGCTCTCCACCCTCTTCTAAATGCTGAGGATGCAGGTGGCCCACTGACGAAAGCATTAATCTCTCCCTGGCCATCTACCTATCCGTCTGCCCATTTATTCATCAGCTCATCTGATGACAATTCACCCTGTCCATTCCACTATTCTTCTGCCTCTCCTCCATCTTTCAGATAATCACTCCATCAAAACATCCATCTGTGCACCCATCCAGCAATTCATCTACCCATCCATTTATCTCCCCATCATTCATCCATTTGTCTATCATCTATCCATCCATCCATCCTAAAACACACGCTTGGTTCCATCAGTTTGCAGTGGCTCCATCAAGACTGCACCTCAGCTGTTCAAAGTGCCTCACATGACTACAACAGGCCATATGTTAGACTTCCAAACAGACAAACGGAAAACAGAGGAGCTTTTCAATCAATAGACGTGGCAAGCTGTAATCACTCCTGTGACTCGATAGTTGTGGGAAAACACAAAATACAGCAACATGGGGAAACAATTAAAAACACAGATAGAAAACCATGTACAGACACTGTTTGAAGGTGTGGGTGATAGCGTTGATTACCAAGAGAGTCTCGTCTTTGAAATCAATTACCAGTTCACAGATATCCTGTAATTGAAATGGATTAGTGTTCAAGGATTATTCTCTCATGTCATGTACAGTAAGGCAGTGATTGTAAAACTGAACCAACGCAGAGTCTTTGCAGATGAAAGGAATATTTTATGGAAATACTCAAGGATACATACTGTAAGAAGATTGATCCCTCATGTCTGTACGGTAAATATGAAACTACTGCGAACAGCTGATTGAGGTAGTTAACTAATGTTTACTAATTAACATGATTGTTTAACCATGCATAATACAGTAACAGCTGTTTGCTGGTTTAAGGGCAGGTTATGTACTGGACTACTTCTGGCCTATATAATAGACATAGCACATCATAGCCATGTCCCCCTCATAAAACCCCAAATTTTAATTTTTTACATACAACTAAAACTTTAAAAAATAGATGCTGTAAAGTTGAACCGAGAACATAAATGGCATACATTCTCTCAGTCAGCTTCATGAGGTCACCAACAGTCTTGAAGGAGTTCCCATATATGATGACATGACAGCACTTGTTGGCTGCTTTTCCTTCACTCTTGCAGTCCAACTCATCCCAAACCATTGCAACTGGGTTCAGGTCTGGTGATTATGGAGGCCAGGTCATCTGATGCAGCACACATCACTTGGACGAATAGCTTTGAGGGGTGTTTTGGGCCAATGTCCTGCTGAAAAACCAATGATGGCCCCACTGAGTGCAAACCAGTTGAGATGGCATGTCGCTGCAGAATGCTGTGGTAGCCATGCTGGCCTTGACTTTTGAATACATTTCCAACAATGTCACCAGCAAAGCAACCCCACACCATCACACCTCCTCCTCCATGCTTTACGGTGGGAACCACACATGCAGATACCATCCGTTCAACTTCAACAAAACACAGATTTCCATTCATCTATTATCCATTCCTTGTGTTTCTTGGATTAATCATTTCTCTTCTTCTTTATGAGCTCCCTCAGTAGTGCTTCCACTGCAGCAAATTGATCATTAAGGTGAGATCAAGTGTTAATTGAAAAGCATTACAAGTGACTACCTCATCAAGCTGACTGAGGGAATGCTCCATTTTGAACAATATAAAACTTTCAATATATTAAATAAATTTTGCTTACGCTTTTTTTTGGTTAACCACATAACTCCACGTGTGTTATTTCATAGCTTCGATGTCACCTGTGTTAATCTGCATTGTAGAAAAATAAAATAAAACTTGACTAGTAATGTAACAAGATCACAATTTTATTTAAAAACCAGGTCATAGAGCTCTAGCAAACCCTAACTATAGATGATTCTTCTACCTTCGCCATCAGTTATTTTTTATTCTCAGTTCTCATGTTTTGGCATACTGTAGGAGGTTAGCTCTGTGCAAATGGACCACCTAGAAAGTGACTGACACTTTTTTTTTCTTTTTTTTATGTACGCTGCACTGGGCATAATTTTACACCATATGGGTTGAATGCTAATTACCAGCATTCACATGTTTAAAAAAAGAAAAAAAGATATGGCAATCAGCACCTTTGATGCATTTTCAAAGCACAGACTAGCACATATTGCATGTATTTCAATCAAAAATATATTAAATAAACATGTGAAGGGTGACAGTCATGACACGTGACAAAATATGCCAAATACTTTACAACAAACTGACAAAAGAAATTAGGTCACAAGCAGAAAGTAACCAACAGAGATTTGATAGATGCACAAAACAGCTAATCACGGGTTGACGAACTGCTAATTAGTATACAAGCTAATATATTGTAACACAATCTTATAGCAGTTTTTAGTCATCAAGTTATCTGAGGAGTTGAAATGTGCAGTGGCTTGTGTTGAACAGTATATACATAAGCATGTACATAGTTTTAGTTCAGAAAATAAGTGCGTCTCGATTTTCTGCATTTTCCTCATCTTAAATGTGCTCGCAAAAGGCATACTCTGTTTTAATGAATGAACTTTAATTGGAGGAGTTGAGTTTTTTTTTTTGCTTTGTTTTGTTTTAAAGATGATGTTCCCCCGAGATGACGTGCAGTGCAGAGCTGTGTGGGTCTATCACGCTGCCAGCTGCTGTTCAGATCAACTGGATCGCAGTAATTAGTCTGATTCTTTTTAATAAGCACTTCTTGTAATTCTAGTGGTGTTTTAAGCTGGGTGTCCAACACTACAAACATAGCTCGAGCATCATCTTAGTTTCAGGGAATTAAAGGTGAGAGAATGATCACTGCCGGAGGGCTACAATTCATTTTCATAATTTTGTAAGGATTTAAAAAAAACAAAAACACATCAGATTCGGTGTGCAAGATTTTGAGGAAGACACACCAAGAATTCAGACTTAAACTCCTTTAGTCTGATCTCACCGTCAGACACAGGATTGTTTCTCTTTTGGTTGTCACATACTGTACCTGCAGCTTTCAAGTGCTCAAATTAATGGTGCTACTGAACGTACCACTAATGCTGAGCGTATAGTTGCGGATTCTGTGTGCCTCTTGTAATACTGTCCCCTGTATAATGATGTTCCACTTACCTTCTGTTAGTTACAAAGTGAGTCCTTCCTTTTCGTGTCTACTATTCTGTTCTCCACTTTCCTGTCTTTATGTTTCATAATGTCTCCAGAAAAGGGAATAACTGAAATGATACTGAAATGATACTGAAAATATGTTTACTGCACATGTTCTGTAAACCACTGAGGTAAGCTGTGGCTGTGTATGATATTACCCTCAGGGGTATAAAAATTGAATATCTGCTATTTGCCACGTTAGCTATTTCAGACAATTAAAACATTATTGAATTCTTATTGATTTGTCCTCTGTTCTCTCAATGGAACATCTGCAATTGTCTGCAAAGGTGAACCTCGGTAATATTAGGAAGAGGAGAAACAAATGCAGAGGGAAGAGCTTAGCTGCACATGTCATTCTCTGACAGCCCTCCAGGCCAACCATTAGCAAGCAAGAGGCAATCACCATTTCATCAACGTTCACCGCACGGCCTCTCCCTCTCTCTATTTTATTCATGTCTTCTTTCTTTTTTGTTTTGTTTTTCCTCCACCATTTCTCATTTTCATTCTATTTTCATCACTCTTCTCCCTCTCTGAGCTCTCCTCTCTTCTCCTTGGTTGACAGTAGTGGTGGATGCATCAATTCATCCTCCTCTTGTGTGCTGATGAATGTTGATTTGAGTGAAGGATGCAACCCCATTGTGTAAGATTTTATATGTACGTGTGACTACAACAGGTGTGTATGTGTGAGTTTCTGTTGATGTTTGTGTGCTTGTATTTGTAACCACCTCAGGGTGACCTGATGCACTCTGATGGCAGAGAGGAGAGAGTGGCATCCAATAGCACTGCTGTTACAGGATAATGGAGGATGTATCATTCGTTTCTCTCATTAAAAGGTCTGTATCGCTGTCCTACTCCCTCACACATAAACACACACCTCTTACCGGTCTCTTTCCTCTCCATACACTTATATCCTTTCTCTTCCCTCTCTCTCTGAGAGGCTTCACTCACCACCTTATCGGCCTAAACCAGCTCTGACAGTGCTGGCCTCTCTCACACACACCTTGTCTCGGGGGCAGACCACATTATGAAACAATTACTCCCTTAATTGACAGTTAATTAATCTAAAGTCAATTTGACCTTGCGAGGCTAACCTTGAGATTGAGAGCCGTGGTAGTCGTGACACTGAGGCGAAGAACTGGGTTGATGGTGGGATGGAGGGAGCAAAAGAAGAAGAAGCAATGAGGGATGGAGGGAAATGATAGACTGATGCCGACTTATCTTTACACCAGCAGAGAGATCACTTATCAGTATCTTCTTGTCTGAGTAAAGATAGACTGAACTGGATATGTTTCTGTGTGTGCGCTGTGGCCTGTTTGTGTGTGCAACATTACACTTTATCAGACAATTGCCAGCTTATTCTGCTGAGTTGATCATTTAGGTGTTAATTACGCCTCTCATTTGAAAACTCGGCAAAGCCTCGGTTTTCATCCTCTCAGGCAACCATCTTGGCTACAGTCTATATTTGTGTGTGTGTGTGTGTCTTTTTGGGTAAAGGTGCAATTACCAGAAAACTTATTATTTTTAGTTGCGTTTTCTTGTTTGTCTTTATCCTGTCTTGGATCTATGGTTGTAGATGTAAAACCTACATCAAACACAGAGGCACTTAACGTTCAATGATGAATGTACCCAACGAGTAAGATGATGGTGTGAGATACAGTACTTAAGGCAATCTCTGCTTTGTTACATATACTAACATTAGGTTTAACAAAGACTGGAGGGTTTTTTTGCAGAATTACTGGTAAATAAACTGGTAACTTAGTTAAGATATCACTTAAACGTCCCCAGTGCAAAAGGACATATTGTAAAGAATCATGTGTCTAGCCCTATTTCCACTGATAGTAAAAATTCCACCACAATTTATCTAACTTATTTCAGCAAACACATGGTGATGTCATAATATTAGTCCTGTGACAATCAGCACCTGTGATTTGGGGTTGGGTTTTATCTTTTCCACCTTTATTTGAGCCAACAGGAAAGGGAGAGAGAGGGGCGGTGACATGCAGCAAAGGGCCGTGAGTCGATGCGGTAGGTACTCAGCCTTGGTAACATTGGGCGCATGATGTACAAGGAGAGCTACCAGGGTGCTGTTTTGGGGGGTTTCTACGCATTTATCTGTCTATTTCCAAGTCAAGAATTATGATGCCTTCATTGGCAATTATAACTGCCAATTAATTGGTTTGTCTGATGGAGACCCATTCGCAGAAAGAGCAACCTCAAATCCATCAGAAGAGGAAAATCTCCAAAGATGATGAGATGGAAGACATGCATGGCAGCATGCAGTGAGGAAGAGGTGTTTGTGGATATTTAACAGTGCGGTTGTGCACCATTTGATCTAATTGCTTTTAGTAACGTGATTCACCGCACACAGCAATTAAACTAAGTGTCTCTTTGCGTGTCCAATGTGAGTAAATACAAGTAAAGTACAGGCTTCACTTATCCTGTGTGAATTCTCCACACAAAACACAGACATGGTGGGGTGATTTCTAAATCAGGTCCCCTGGTAATATTAGTCCTGTGCGATCAAAACTTCTATTCCTGAACGTAGCTATGAAAAAAAGTCATTTTGGTATCAGTACAAATGTGAAAACACAATACCTAGCTCATATTAAATAATAGTACTGTTGGGCAATGATTATACTGCTGTGATTTTGTGATGTCATTTATATAAAGGTTACTATCTTTAAATATCTTCGGTTGCTTTAAGTAATGGCAGGTAATGCTGCACATTAACTGGATTGCTTTATGGTAAGTTTGGATTTATGGGATTTGTAGTGCAGCAAAATTCAGGTATCTAATTCACTTCCTTATTTTACTCTACAGAACAGTCTCAGTTTCTCAGTTTCCAGAAAAGTAATTTAACAATATGTATCGCTTGTTATCATGACAGAAACCAACCCTCTCACAAAGGTTATGGGTATGAATAAGGGAGCAAATGCTGGTAAATAAAATATAATCACATGTGTAGTTGCACCAGCTTGAGTGTGTCCTTACTAAACATTAGCATAATACTGCATGCTGCATTAAAAATGCACTCAGCATATAATGTCAAGAATAAAAATGACAAGGGCAATTGTTTATCGTGCTCCACTCAACTTTTCGCTGTCACAGCTGTCAAATTAAAAGTTCAGCCTCTTGACATGCAACCGAAACAGCAGCCAATACTCATCAGAAGACCTCAACACAAAGACCTCCATTTAGGTTTAGCCTCTTTTCTTCACAAGTGTCTACACGTTTTCTGTATCAAAATCTATGGTGCGCTGGATAAATTTGTCTCCACTTTGTGTTGCTTTGACAAGACAGAGCTCCGGCTTCATGGCCGACTGAATTTGTGTGATTAAAGACGACAAGCAAAACCATCTGCTTGTCACATCCATCTGTCATCGCCCAGCATTCGCCATCAGCCGCACATCACTCAAAAACAACAGCAAGTCATGGAGAGAAAGAGAAAGAAAAAGAGAGAGAGAGAGGGTGACGGGGCCCGTACACTGCAACGCCTCAGAAAGAGAGAGAGAAGGAGGGAGGGATGAGGGGAGGTGAAGAGAGAGGAGCAGGAGCTGAAGAGACAGGGAGGTGTAAGAATGAGAATTGGAGGGTGTGAGTGAAAGTAAATGAGGGAGTGAGGGTAAAGAGACAGAGCGCTGGAGTGATCGAGAGAGGGGCAAACACAGCAAGAAAAAGGAGGAGACAGATGGAGATTTTCTGCTCCCCATATCGGAGCCAACCTGTTGATGTTGCCCTGTTGTGCCCACAGATTGTCTTATAGTTACACAAAGTGTCCCAGCAGCTCCCACCAGCCAGCGATCGAATCTCACCCAAGCTTTATTCCCCCTACTTGTCATCCTCTCCTCTTCACTGCTGTTTTTACAAAAAACACTAAAGCAAGTAGACTGCTCACTCTCCTATAACAGTAACTGTTTTCAGACACGTATCCAAACAACATTAAGGGGGAAAAGTTATGCATAGTCTCAGAGACTTACAGATAGAAGCAACTTATATTCTTTCTCACGTATATGTGAGTAGTTTTGGGGTTTAGTGTCTTGTTCAGAGACTCAAAGGGAGGGAACAAACGACTAACAACCCCAGCCTCTGGGGGCTGTTTTGCTCTCCACATGGACTGTTTACCTGCATGCAACCAATGACAGTATAAAGAATGGACAGAGCCTGAGTGACGTCACCCGTAGGTTTCTGAAGTGCTGTTTTGAAGCCGAGGCGGAATGACGCCTGGGTGATCTGTAACGGCACTTGCCTGTCAATCAAGCAGTCACGCTGTTAATTATGCATAACTTTAAGCCGTAATATTATCTGAACGGGTGGGTTAAAAAAAATACATCCCCCTTACAGTTTTCATGAATGGGGAAATTAGCTATAGAGACCAAAACTGATGTCTGAACAGGCTGTAAAAATATGTTTATTTCTGCTGTGAAGTTGGGCATTTTAATACGGCCGCTTATGGAGATTGACTGAGATTGATTGATTCAAATTAAAATACCCTGACCCTACATATAGTCTTAAAGCCCATAGTACAACTGTATGATACTATATGAGACTAAGACACACCCTTACCACACCAATGAGCCACATATCCTTACTTATAAATCTTTTCATACAGTATTGCAATTTTTGCAAGCTTCTGGCAAGCTGCCTACTGAAGCTGAGTGTGCTGAATAGCAGGCAGTCAGACGAGGTTGTACACTTGACGTTGCTCCGCTCATCTGTGGTGCCTCTGCTGCCTCGCTTGGATGGCAAGCTAGCAGGTAAGTCCACAGATTTGTTGTCGTTGTAGAGTAAGACAGCTGCTTTGTCAACAGCCTTACAATTTGCCGTCTACGGTGTATAACCCAAAATACTTCCACACACACAAGACAGCTTTGCTTGCAAGTGTCCTCTAATTTCATAGCAAACAACATAACATCAGTAATTTAGTTTACGGATAGGTCAATAGGGCATTCAATAGGTGAAGCTGATGGCAGAAATTACCAAAACTAAAAATGGATGCTCCCTTATTGCAATGAACCTGGGTACTGTAGTTTATTTTGAGTCAATCCTACATACATGACTGAAAATAGTCCCCCAACAAATGCACGATTTACTCCTGCTTGAGTAACATTTCCTGAAAACTACCGTGCCCACGGAATTACTAAATTAAAAAGGTCCAGTGTGTAGGATTTAGTGACTCCTAGTGGGGAAGTTGCAGATTGCAACCAAATGAATACTCTCCCACACCTCTCCCTCTCCTTCCAAGCATGTAAGAAAAACTCTGGCTGCAGAATTTACAATAAAAGCAAAAGGCCAAATCTAAATCAGTGTTTGGTTTGTCTGTTCTGGGCTACTGTACAAAAATAGTGGTTCAACATGGCGTAGATATAAAGGGCTCATTTTAAGACAACGCAAACACAACGATTCTTATTTTCAGATGACTATACACTAATGAAAACATACTAATGAATATTGTATTCCATTCCTGCCAATAAATAGTCCTAAATCTTACACACTGAACCATTTACATTTTCAGTAGGAAGGACTGGGCTTGACAGTCTTACGGGGAAGTAAGAAAATACTGAGAGATGAGTACATTTTAGGTTTTGATGGTTTTATGGGTTCTTATTGTTCAGCCCCCGCGACCCTGATAAGCAGTTACAGTGGATGGATGGATGGATGGATGGAAAATCAGTGATATGGCAAAAATAATGCCGTCATTCTCTCTTCTGAATTGGAAAAAACAAAAGCCACATGACTAACTACAAAATGACTCTGCATTTCTCAGCAAGCTGAGTCAAGACTCTGAAGGAGGTGTTTTTTGTGAAGAGGACATCTTGTTGTTTCGGTGCATCTCTACTAGCTCTCCATGTGTTTCCTTGTGATTTCACAGTTTCAGTCATTCACCCCTTCTTCTCTTTCTCCTCTCTTTTTCTCGCCTTTCACCTCAACAATGTCCTCTCATCCTCAGATAAAAACACAGTCAGCAAAGGGGCCTTTGGGAGTTTGTGGGAAAGCCAGCCCTCATCTTTCATCTTCCCATCCTGCTCTGTTCTTCCCCTAGCCAGTCTCTCTCCCCCTCCTTCTCTGAAGTTTCTGTCTCCTTTTCTACACCTCCTCCATCCTTTCTCTCCCTCCCACAGCCACTTTCTCTCCGTCTTTCCCTCTCTCCCTCCCACCAACTATCTCCAGGATTATCGATTTAGCGTAGGCTGTGATTGAGTCTCACTGGGTGTAATGCAGGCCCTAAGGTGTCTTCTGAATGGAGAGCATCATGAGTTATGGACTAACTATAGTCACTCTTCCACAACACCTGAATCACAGGCAGACACGGTATATACACACACGCACAAACACACACAAACATACACACACACAGAAACTGCGTTCCCCCAATGCAAACCAACCCGTGTGCAAAAACAAGGACACACACATCGATCGTACTATATTCGCTGATACACGCACACACAGATGATCTGATGTCCATCGTCGACATAACTTAATTTCAACAGAGGTATAACTTAAAGGTGCCATTTTATAACCTCTTGTGCTTTTGCTTTCGCTCATTTACATTCAAATAGATTGCATCCAGCAGTGACCTCTGACTTTATTTTTTTCATTTTCATAGCAATAAAGGTATATCACACACTCTTGTCTAATATTACATCCATGATTCAACACCATGAGCAGCCACAGATGTGCACTGTGTACAAATGAATCTACAAGACAACAGACTAACAGTAATGCCAGTGGTAGAAAAAAATTAAGCTTTACTCACCATTAAAATGGGCGAAGATCATCTTGAAGGTCCAGTGTGTACGATTTAGGAGGATCTATTAGTAGAATATGGAATATTATATTAAAAAGTATGTTTTCATTAGTATGTAAGCACCAGGAAATAAGAAAATTATTACTTTGCTAATAATACTTGTACTATACTTTTACCCATTACTCATTTACATTGTACTGTACAATACTTATTTCTTCACAGGAAAGGATTTCACATATGGCAGTGAAGGCACCGACAGTGAGTGAATCATAAATATAATGTCATAACTCATAGGATAATCGTACCTAGGAATTGTTTACAATACCCTCCTATGGGCTGCGGTTGTCGGCTGTGCAGCATCTAATTGCTTCACTAAAAGGACCAAAGAGACCAGAGAGAGACCTGGAAGCTGGCATCACTTTCCACACGTCAGTATATAGAGTAGATATGAGATTTATTTTTCACATATGGGTCAACTAAAACTAAAAAAATTTAGTGAACTAGCTAGGTAACTTTAACATTAGTTAACAGGTAACGGAGCAGTACTACTAATATAATAATACTAATATAAGAACAATAAATTCTGTGTCCCATTCTCTCAGTCCCAGTACAGAGTGAGAGAAATATAGAAAGAGAAAGAAATATATCTCTCCTTATGTGCAACTTATGACGACATTAGTAAATACATTCATATATTGCAGGTCACAGTTGGTGTGTGTTTCTCTGGTGTGTTTCTGATTGTAATTGCCTGCCGAAATAGGCCAAAAAATACTGAATCTATTTAGGATTTCTACATAAGATATATTGCTTAGTAGAGATGTTCCGATACCATTTTTTCCCTCCCGATATCGATTCCAATACTTGTGCTGTGGGTATCGGCCAATACCAGTATCGGAGCAATTTCCAATACTGGTATCGGAATCGGAACAACTCTATTGCTTAGTGCAGGGGTCTTCAGCCTTTTTCAGCCCAAGGACCCCTTGGACGAAAGACAAACAGAACAGAGATCCCCACATGTGTCACATTTTAAGTCTTATAATAACTTTTATATTTACTTTATTCACCTTTTATTTCACCTTATTAACCTATTTATATGCTGGGTTATTAGCCTATATTAGCCTATTAGCCTTAATTCTCACAAATTATTTTGGTGAAAATTGTCGATTATTATGACAAAAATTGGCAGACTCCCTGCAGTACCTCTGCAGACGCCCTAGGGGTCACAGACCCCTGGTTGAAGACCCCTGGCTTAGTGTATTAGACATTGGCAAAATTAAAAAAATAAAATCATTGTCTATAATATAAATGCAGGATTAAAAGCATGATTTGTTCTCTTGGAGCTCTAATAATCAAACTTCTACCACAATCACTGTTTACTGTTTGTTTGTTCGTATTGTTTGATAGGCACAGTTGTCTTAAGCTCATGACTGGATAAAACAGTATTAGTGGTAGTGTTGGGGAGTTCAAGTCTTTTTACTGACTCGGATCTCCTACTCTCGGACAGTAAATTGAACAAATCTTTTTTTGAGTCATTTCGTTCATTTTTACAGCGGGTGGCGCTGTAGCCCTCTTTAGGGCATTGTAAAAAAGACCGCGGTTCTCAAACACTTAACACTGAAGGCAACATGGTTTGCTTCAGCTGACAAAGCATGATAAACAAAATCAACAAGCAATTCAAACCATATGAAAACCTAGGAAAGCAAATACACACCACAATAAAGTGACTTGTGTCCAGTATCCTCCCTGCCATTGTTGTTTAACAGCACGACAGTGACTAGGTAGCTGTCACGTGACAAATGAACGAGAGACCGATCCGAGAACGAACGTACTTCTCGTCACACAGCCTGCTCCCTAAAAACAGCTGGGTTATTTCATCTACCCAACCGCTGGGTTATGAAATGTTTTACCCATTATGGGTTATTTATATGGAACTTGGGTTATTTTGTGCAACTCATGCGCTGAGTCAAAATCCATCAACCCAACATACATCGGTTGACTCAGAACATGGGTTGTTTGTGCTTCGAACATCATCATCACCTTGAGTCCACCAGAGTCCACACACCGAGCGCTCATCACAGGAGAGAACCTGACTGATCATCCAGCGAGGCAAATAAATAATAAAAGGTTTGTGCACACTACATATCTAATTCACATTGTCTGTGTTGCGTTACCTATTAAAGTAGTATCTTTATATTGTCGAGGCTAGTTGGTTGGTTTGGCTAACAACGTAGCTAGCCATTTAGCCGTTATCATGGAAGCACGGATACAGCTTATCTGTTTGGTCTCAGCAATGAATTAATGAAACAAGTTCATAATGCCCATGGGCATATGGTCATGTTTATTGAGTTCGCCAGGCTAATTTGCCAGCTAGTTTGCTAGCTAGCCAGGTGATTTGTCAGTTAACTAGTTAACTAGCCAACAGGCTGTCAGTTAGTTGCTTTGCTAGCCGGCTATAAATGAACACGCTTGTTTTTCATGAAGCTTTTAATGTGAAATGTGAAGGCATAACATAGTGTTTGACTGATTAAAGTATGTAAAAATGGTGAGATAACCTGATATGTCTGACTAAATGCATTTATGTGCATTTATAAAGTAATGTGGTGACCCACAATAGATACTGTGAGAGGTTAACGGTTACTAGTTCCAGTTGACAGTTAATTGACAGTTAGTTCCAGTTGACAGTTGGTTGACTGTTAGTTTGTGCAGTTGTTTTCTGTTGCAGATACTAATAACGTTTTTATTTTTTATTTTATTTCACCTTTGTGATGTATTAGTTTATATTTGTCTGTTCTGGTCATTTTCCCCGGGTGCCGCCGGAGTGGGGCCGCGATAGTGTTTTATTTATTTATTTTTTCCCCAAACTTTATTGAAAGAACAATCAAACAAACAAAGAATTCAGTCATACCAGTTCAAAGGGAAAGAAAAAAAGAAAAAGGGAGACAGAAAGGCAAAAATAAAACTTAGATGTGACAGACTTTGTAATCTTACATATAAATAAAGTTCTAGTTATAACTGTTGTGACAGGTTATTGGTTGAAAATATCTGCATGAATATTCATTATAGATAGACATTTCTTATTAGTAATTAACTTAAGAGACTTAAAATAATAATCAACTTCAATCAAAAATAGCTTAAATGATGGTGATGAATCTTGAAATTTACATTTATGGATGTGAAATTTCCCTAATAAAATATAGAGGTTGACTATAATACATAGTTTCTTTTCTTTGTATTCAAAATAAGTAATAATGTTTTTTTTCCCTCAATGTTGATTTTATGTTTTGTTTTACACAGTATATAGTTCTCAAGTTCTTTCCAAAATGTACTACTATATGGGCAACCATAAAATAAATGAGTTACATTTTCAGGTTCGGTTTTACAAAAGGTACATTTGTTGTCGATATCAAGTAATTTTGATATATATGCCTTAGATGGGTATATGTTATGTAGTATTTTTAAATGTAATTCTCTGATTTTATTTGTGACACAAAATTTAAAAGGAACAAGCCAGGCTTTATGCCAATCAATATCCATAAAGATAGCATTCCAAAAGAATTTCCCTCTAGGTGTTATTTTCTTAGCATTGTACACTGAACAAAAATATAAATGCAACACTTGTTTTTACTCCCATTTTTCACGAACTCAAAGATCTAAAACATTTTCTATATACACAAAATAACCACTTCTCTCATATATTGTTCACAAATCTGTCTAAATCTGTGATAGTGAGCACTTCTCTTTTGCCGAGATAATCCATCCCACCTCACAGGTGTGGCATATCAAGATGCTGATTATGGAGTTACATTTGTTCCACTTTTATGAGCGAGCAGTAGCACAATTTGAGTGCAGCAAAATATTTTGAGCGAGCACACAAATTATATTTTGAGGAAAAATGAAACTTGAGCACAAAAAAACTTGTAGTTCAGCAAACAGGAATCTATGTTGTGCTCCACAAATGTCTTTGCCTGTTTGCTAATATCAATATGTATGTGCAACATCAGCCCCCTTTCTTTCAGTTTCACTGTACGTGCTCACACAAACTGTTCCTCCGCTCGCTCAGGTGATCTCTGTCGCGCTCGCTCAACTTCATCTATGTGCTCGCTCAAAACTTTCGACAGCGTTACGTTTGTTCCACAATTGTCAACCAATCAGAAAATTCAGGGGAGATTAAGTGCTCATTGGCTGCTGAAGTCCAATTCTCATTGGCTGCTGAAGTCCACAACGCCTAGCGTCATTTATTACTAGTGTCAGTGGGAATCGGGAAAGAAGGAACATTGGAGCACGCCACATGAAAATACATCTTTGGTAAGTATTTATCATAAATATGGGTATTGTTGGATTTACAACACGGTTACAACGTCTACTTAACTTTATGCGTTGAGAGACCAGCATGATTAACCTTAGTCTAACGCTAACGTTATGCATTCCTCTTTAGCAATCTTGGCCGCTAGCATCCATCGACAATGTCTTCTAGCGGTCAGCAAAACCTTACACCACATCCACATGTAAGTATTTACTATCTGATTATACCGTTGTTGTAACCATTAATAACGTCTGGTCTGACATATTTGCCGCCCGTAAAAGTAATTTATACCGTTAGCCTGCTAGCTTACGTAAGCTAATTTAGTTCAACTTCACGCTTTTGCTAACGTCATACCATAGTGTTAGCCAAAGATTCTAGAGTGCTACGCTCATTTTTTAAAAATACATTTAATCCAAAGTCATGTCTAGTTGCATAACATCATTAATTATTGTATTATATCCTTCAGGAGCAGAGAAAAGAAAGAGGAATAAGAGAAAAAACGCCAAGATAAAGGTATGTTTACATGTCATGGAATGTTAATCAAAGAGATTTGTGAAGCCGTTAATAACATATTAGCTAGCTAGTTAAAAACGAAAGAGATTTATCTTTCAACTGGCCTGTTATAGCTTAATATTCATACTACAGTAACGTGTTTGTATTTGTGGGGTTGGGTTGGCCCTATATATCCCCCCCCCCCCCCCTTTTTTTTCCTTTTTGGCTTCAAAACAAAGTTTTTGCTAATGTTTGATAGTAAACATCTGTTTGCTAGCAAGCGCAGTGCAAGCAATATGTTTTTGGATCAGGCTGATAGGCAGATGTTGCTCAAATTGTTTGCAGCAGAGCATGGTAATTTATGTGAGTAAAATAAACATTCTATTTTTTTTTTTTTACATCAACTCATAATGTGAAACTTCCCCAGGAGCACTGTTAAAGTACTTTGGAGGCACAGAATCAGCCCAGTGCCAGTCCACATCCTCAGGCTCAACTGTGGGAAATACATCAGGTCAGGGAAAGACTGTGACAATTTCAACTGTAATATGACATCTAACATGGCTAGCTTTTGTTGTTTTTTTCATCTTAGGTCCATCTCCATCCTCTGTTCCCCCAGGCCGCTCTTGTAGCTAAATGTGCTACATTTTGAGATTAAAAACCATATGTGGCACCCTGAACATCATTCATCAGTCATTCATTGGTATTAATTGTATGGTTGCATTGGTATTAATTATGTTATTACCTAGGCCACCCCCTTAAATGTGTAAAGACATGTCAGGCGCATTAAATTTATACTTTAGTAGGTGTGTGAATGATCAACAATCAATATTATTGGCAGAAATAGAGGGCCCCAAAATCAAATTTTGCTTAGGGCCCCATGGAGGCTTGGGCCAGCTCTGACCACGTGTAACCACACCAGCCCAGGACCTCCACATCCAGCATGTTCACCTCCAAGATCGTCTGAGACCAGCCACTTGGACAGCTGCTGCAACAATTGGTTTGCATAACCAAAGAATTTCTGCACAAACTGTCCGAAACCGTCTCAGGGAAGCTCATCTGCATGCTCGTCGTCCTCATCGGGGTCTCGACCTGACTCCAGTTCGTTGTCGTAACCGACTTGAGTGGGCAAATGCTCACATTCGATGGCGTCTGGCACGTTGGAGAGGTGTTCACGGATGAATCCCGGTTTTCACTGTTCAGGGCAGATACACAAATCTAGAAACACCTTCAGCTTTAGTTAAAAGGACCCTTCCTAAAACTGATAAATCTCTTTGAAGCCATAAGTTTAATAGTTTAGTTTTAGATTTTTTAATTTTGGGGGAGAAATTAAGTTTTTGGCGCTCCATGACATCCTTACAAACATAAACACTGAGATATCTAACACAATTTTTAACAGGTATGTTATATATAGTTTTAACGTTTGTTTGGAACAAACATAAAATTTCGCATTTAGATTTATTTAGTTTTAGACCAGAAGCAGCTGAGAATTCATCTATTAATGTCACAGCATTTTCAACCTGATGTTTGTCCTTTAAGAATAATGCTGTATCATCAGCTACTTGGGTCAGTCTGACTTCCTTACCAAAAATAGACAAACCTTCAATTACCGGGTTATTTAAGATATGTAATGAGAGTAATTCGACAACAATCAAAAATAAAAAAGGCGAAATCGGACAACCTTGACGGACGGATCTCAGGACTGGAAATCTTTTGGTAGTGTTAGGATATAGTATGACACAACTGTCAATATTTTTATGAAACATTTCGATAGTTGATACGAAGTTTTGACCAAAACCAAAAGTTTGGAGTGCTTTAAATAAAAAATAATATTCCACCGTATCGAAAGCTTTATAAAAATCAAGAAAAACTATAAGGGAGTCGTTTTCGATGTTATCAGAGTAGTCTAATAAGTCAAGAACAAGCCTTATGTTTGAACTGATATGACAGTTGGATCTCTTCAAGATCTTTTTTTAACCTTCTAGCATATACCAATGAGATAATCTTATAATCTATATTCAATAGTATGATAGGTCTCCAATTTTCTATCAGTAGGTGATCTTTATCCGGTTTAGGGATTAGTGTTATCATACCCTGTTTCATACTTGTGGACATTTCTTTCTTATCAAGACATTCCTTAAATAATTCCAGTAAAGGATCCACAATGATGGGATTTGCCTTTTTTCATTGATTGGATTGCCTCTGATATTTCAGATTTTGTGATTTGTTTTAAAGTGTTCTGAAATAGTTGGTGTACATTTTTTTTATTGATTCAATAAATCTATCACAATCATTGATATGAGAATTTGACTTGTATATATTGCTGTAAAATGAACCAACATAATTCGAAATTTCCAAATGATTGGTGGCTATGTTATAATTAATTTTAAGTGCAGAAATATTATTTCTCTTTTGGTTTCGTTTCTCAAGAGCAAAAAAGTAGCTAGAATTTCTTTCGCCTAATTCCAGCCATTTTGCTCTTGACCTTATGAAGGCTCCTTTAGCCATGCTAATATTGTCTATTTCCTCTTTTAATCTTTTTAATTTAATTTCATCATCCTCTGAAAGATTATCTTTCTTCATTAATGTGATAGTATTTTATGTATGCAGTTGTTGGGGCTGCATCGGGTGTCTTCTTCCTGTTTGGTGTCAATAAAGGTTATGGAATGGCAGCACAGTAAACACTGCCTCGCTGCCGTTATTATTATGTAAGTTTTTGTATGTAAGTCGATTTTTTTTCCAAATTTAAATGCTTCATTTTAGTTTAGTGCGAAAATGTTTTACTTGGACTACCTAGTAACGTGACGTCATATCCGTTTGCGGGAAAAACCTAAACAGAAAGCGAAGAAGAAAAAAAACAGAAAGCGGAGAATGGCGGAGAACTTGCAGAAATGCGTGGAGATAAAACCTCCACCAGCACATTTTGGATTTTTTGCTTTGAAGGGAAAAGCAGGACTGGACATGTCAAAAGCTATTTGTAAACTCTGTAATGCACACGTCACGTACTGCGGAAACACGACAAACGTTACTGCCCACCTGGCAAGACACCATCCTCGGGTAAATGCAGAGCTAACAGCCAAACGATCTGCAGCAGCAAGCCAGTAGGTACTCAAAGCAGCATTGTACATCCACTGACTGAGCAGGAACAGCTAAATAAGCTAAATAAATACTTGAGAAAAATATTTTTTTATATTGTACATTTGTTTGCCTCTTTTACATGCAGTCCAGGCTTTGAAAAGAGAGTTTAAGTTCACTTTATTATGCAGTATATTAATTTAAAGGCTCCTATTTGTGTTGTGTGCAGATAAATGTAGCAGTTTACATCAGAAAGTCTATACTTTGAATTCATTCTGTTAGAAAGGTTTCAGATGTGGAAAGTATAACCCTCAGAAAAGTATATATTTTTATATATATATATATATATATATATATATATATATATATATATATACTATATACTTTTTTTTTTTACCTCATATATGCAGTCCGGGCTTTCGAAAAGAGAGTGTAAGTTCAAATGTAGCACTTAAAATGGTTTAAATGTATTGCTGCTAAATAAATCTTAAAAACTGACTCACATATGATGTACATTTTTGGGGGAAATATGGCTCCTGATATAGTCTGTAGACATAATCATCATTCAACTCTTTCACATGGTTTGGTGTTAAAAAAAGAAAACTAAAAATTGCAAAAATCGGCAATATCGAAGAATCGCAATTTAAATTGAATCGGCACCCAAAAAATCGTAAAAGAATCGAATCGGGAGAAAAGCATATCGTCCCAGCCCTAATAATTGCACTCACATAGTGAACTTAACAACCTTTATATAAGAACAAATTCTTATTTAAAATGGCGGCCTGGCAAACGACAAGAACCACTTGAGTGAAGAGGAGGTGGGCAGTGTTGGGTATAGTTACTCTGGAAAGTAGTTAATTAGGTTACAACGTTACCATCAATTAAAAGTAATCTGTTACGTTACAGCGTTACCTATGAATAAAAGTAACGCGTTAGAGTACTCATGCGTTACCAAAAATTAAAAGCCGTTAAATGCACCGAGAAGTCCTGCTTGGATACAAGATGTTTTTTTAAATTGGAAGTGGAATTTTTTGCGGTCGACAAGCTTTTCACCAACGCAGAGTGTCCATTTTACTGTACCTTTTCGCTGGCGAATTGAAAATAATGTGCGTACTTCCACAATTCAAAAGCTGTCCTCTCTGCCATCTTGCTGGCGGTTCGAAAACACTCACACACACACACAGGTAACGTAGGTCAGCAGGGCACAGACGCATCATCACAGCGCTGCGCCTCCGCTGACACATCCGCAGGTGGCACAGTACTGTCTGACAAAAAGCAGGCTGCAGTCGGAATTTTTCTTTCTTATCCGGAGAAATTCTTAAAGCAATGGATTACTTTTTTTTAAAAATAACTAAGTTACTGATTGCTTAACGCACAAAACTAACGCGTTACGTTGCACGAAAAAAGTAATTAGAGTACTTGTGTTACCCACAACACTGGAGGTGGGCTATGAGATTAAAATACAGTTAAAACATTTAAAATATACTACAATGACAACAAACACAGGCACAAAAAAGCAGACAGGCAGATAAACAACAGTCAATAAAAGCAATATGAAGGGGAAAAACGTATGAATTATTACATGGTGGAATATGATGTTAAAATGGCAGTAAAAATGGTCATTTTTGCTCAAATTTGGTCTTCTCAGGATTTATAGACAAGACCTCATATGAATTGGGTTGCAATGGTTTTTACGTTTTTAAAAAAGCTGGTGCCCTGAAGGCTATGCTGTGAGCAGCCACAAATATTCTTGTGAAGTAAAAACATAGACAATTTACATGTATGCAATTTATCATATGAATTATATAGGGAGAGAGGGAGGATTGTTTTCTCTATATTTTGTGATGCTAAATAAAATGGCTGTGTTCACTGTTCACCCACAAACAAGCTTGTTATCTTCACACTGGATTACATTCTGCTGCTAGTCTGCATTGCTTTTGGCATGGTGATATCTGAATAGTTAATACAATAGCAATTTTATTTTTGCTTAAGCTCTTTTTGTGTTTGTTTCAGATCAATGGACAGCTTTGTCATTAACACTTTGACAGAGTGGCAGCTGACAGACCTTGTCGAAAGATTTAAAGTAGTGCTGTCAATCGATTAAAATATTTAATCGCGATTAATCTCATGAATGTCATAGTTAACTCGCGATTAATCGCAAATTAATCGCACATTTTTATCTATTCTAAATGTCCCTTGAATTATCATTTTAATACTCTTATCAACATGGAAAAGTGGATAGGCTTGCTTTGTGCAAATGTTTTTTTATTGCAAACCACAACAACAACATGTAGTGTTACAGCCATTCACGTCTGAAGCAAAATCTCAAACAAAGCAACACTATCAATAAACAGATGACAAAAAAATAAATACCTAGTCACAAAAACAGCCCCCTCAACAACCTTCAAAACAGGGTGATACAAAATAAATCCATCCATTGTCGCCTGGTTATGACGCGGAGGAAGCGGAGAATTTGAATTGCCGGTGTGTTTGGCCATCAAGTCGTATTTCAGACTGGATGTGCTACGATGATAACTCAGTTCACACCGACAATACACACAGATAACTTTTATCTAACGAACTTTTCCATTCATAATTTTGTTAGCAGCGTCCATTCCAGCATCTCGTGCTCGACATCCACACAATACGGTAGCGTGGGGCGCGCTTATTGTTTTGCTTCCTGTTTACAGCTGGATCCTGTAGTTTTTCTAACGTTACTAGCAGTGGCCTCAGCTTATGAAAAAACTACAAGTTCACGAGGTCACAAAGAGCGTTAATCTCGCGATAAAAAAATTAACGGCGTTAAAATTGTTTTGCGTTAACGCGTTAATAACGCGATATTTTTGACAGCACTAATTTAAAGGTAAGAAATATTTTTTTCCCCATCCACAGCATATCAAGTCTGCATTGCTACTCAAGCCCTTTTCAGACATGTAGCACACATCCGCACATTGTCCGTGATAGACCATGTTCACACTCACTGGAAATATATCGTTTAATTCAGGCAAGTGGCGTCAGCTGGGTGGAGCGCGCAGGAGGCAGGGCATGACGCAGAAAGTATGCAGCGGACATGAGTCCCTTGCTGTCCCTTTGATTTGCCGAACTATTTTGGCGTCGGCCCTAACTTCCAGGAGCTCGTTGTCTCATCAGTTCGCCATTCTCCGGGCCTGCAGCTGGATAGTATTGTTCTTATCGCCTGTAGTTGTTAAATGATCCTTCTTCTGCGGTGGAAGTTTGTATTTTTTCACTACTGACCGTAGTCAGCTGGCCCTAGGCTGAAGTTCCTCAAAAAATTTAGAGGACTTGTAAGTAGTTAAGATCAATGTAGACAGGAGAGGCTCAATTCTTCAGTTTTCCACACACTGTTATTATTTCTGAGTATTTAATAGTTTCTTTGGGAAGATGGCTTATACTTGCTTTAAGTGCAAAAGGCCAATTTCAGGGGGTATCAAGAGTCTTTTTATGCATTTACGTGCAATACACCATGTAAACTTAGCATCAACACATTTCCAGTGTAGTGAAAGTGGTTGTGGTAGGACATTTTCTTACATGTGGTCTTTTAAAAGACACTTGGAAAAGGAGCATGACGTTGGAAATACTCTTGATGACCCCTTTGAAGGTCCAATCAGGTGGCCCTCTTTTTAGCCCACCTTAAATCCAAATCTTCTATGACATACTCAAACTTAAACTTTGTGGTTCAGCATACCTCCAGTTTAATTAGCGATATTGTCAGCAGACTGCAATCAAAGACTATGTCTTTATTTCGTCAGTTTGGTCTTGATCAAAGCCCAGAGGTAGAAGAGCTTGGGGTGGAGTTCACAGAAGCAGCTGAGCCTTTCAAAGGAATGGAGACAGATTATAAACAGATGCAGTATTTTGCTAAATCTGGAAACATCATTCAGCCAGTTGAGGAGCTTCTGTCTGGGGTTTTCTATGTTCAGCCAATGGCCTCTGCCACTGGCACTGTCCGGCAAGTTGCAGTTCCTGATTCATATCACCGTATTCCGTTAAAGAGCCTTTTAACCAAGATTCTTGAAATTCCCGGGATTTTACAGGCCATGCTGGAATGGCAGCGCAGAGAGGGTGATGCAATTCAGGATGTTTTTGATGGGGAGTTTTGTAAAACACATCCATTGTTCCAGAACGAGGTTTCAATCCCACTTGTGATTTACCAAGATGATTGTGAGATAGTAAATCCGCTTGGTTCTAAGACTGGGATTCACAAGTTAGGACTTATTTATTTCATCTTGAAGAGCTTGCCACCAGACCTGCTATCAAGTTTGCAGTCACAGTTCCTTTTAGCAGTGTACAAATGCCACATCGGGTCTTACTCTGCCTGCTTGATCCAATGAAAAGGAAATCAAAAAACAGGATGCCACATCGGGTCTTACTCTGCCTGCTTGATCCAATGAAAAGGAAATCAAAAAACAGGATGCCACATTGGGTCTTACTCTGCCTGCTTGATCCAATGAAAAGGAAATCAAAAAACAGGATGCCACATTGGGTCTTACTCTGCCTGCTTGATCCAATGAAAAGGAAATTTAAAAAAAACAGGACGCCACATCGGGTCTTACTCTGCCTGGTCAATACAAGGAAAAATCCAACTATTTCTTCTGTTGCAGTTTCCTGACCTTCTTACGAAATGCTTCAAAGGTGCGGATTAGGACTTTGCTTTCATGCACTTTTTGCAGTACTCATTGTAAGAGTCCTTGCTCACGTCCATGTCTGGTGATGAAGGAGATCTCTTGATGTGACCATGGTTTAAATGTTTTTGCTGGCAGGTACATGGCCTGAGACCTCTCCATGGGCCTCAGGTTGTCCTGCAGCCTAACTGCCTGCACATCCTCCTCAGACAGGGTCTTCTTCCTCCAATGTCCTCTATGTTGTGCGTGGTGGAAGGCACGGGTGAGAGGGTGCCGCAAGACGGTAAGGAATGTCCTCATGAAGCTTCCACATGATGCAGTTGTAGACCTTCCGCAAGGTGAACCTGCTCATGATCTGCAGCTTCTGCAGGTCACCCTGCGACACTGTATGGCTGATTGATGTCAGAAGGTCTCTGAGGTGGTTGAAGTCGATGTAGTCTCCGTTCATGACCATGCCGATGGAGCTCAGGAAGGTCAGTACACTGACGAGAGTGTTAGAGAGGGCTTTGATCCTTGGGGTAAGCCGGGCCAGGACCTTCTCCATCCATGGCATCCCATGCTCCCTGTACTTTTCCAGGTTTCTTGAGTACGTGAGCGATAGCCTCTCCATCTCCACGCAGACCTGCATGGTCATCTGCGCCACCACGGAGATCGGGAATGGTTTGCAGTGACTTTGATGGATCTGGACATAGTCCCTGCAGTTCCATGTAATCCTTTTTGTGTGAGGAAACCCTGCAGAAGGCACTCCTTTACATCCTTTCCTACCTGCTTCACCAGCACCCATGCCCTTGCAAAGGTGTTTGGGGCCGGGAAGCAGTCCTTCGTTGACAGGTCCTCGCAGAGAGTCTCCAGAGGCCAAGCACCAGTGAGTTTCCCAGGTGGATTGTCAGAGGTCAGAGCTGACATCGGGATCTCCGTGTTGCGCTTGTACAGGTCCCCTAAAAAGACCTTGACAAGCGCAGCCCCAGTGACAGCTTCCCCTGCCTCAAGTGTCTGGCATAAAGGAAACACCCGCTCTATCCTTTTTGCCTGCAGGGGTTGCCTGGTCCAGTGGTGGAGAGGAGGTGGCCTTTCCTCGGAGCTGGCGTTCGTCGCTGGGGCTAGACCAAGGAATCTCCTTTGTTTGGTGACACTCTTGTCACTCACTGAATTTGTTCCGAGTGACACACTCAGCTGGTAGTCCAGTGGTGAAATGGAACGTCCATAGAAAGCCTCCTCCAGTGCCAGCTCACACTGGAAGGCCCTCCATGTGGCATCGAATCTTGCCACACCAATGTTGTCTCGGTAGGCGTTTACCAGTCTGTCCACCAGGAACCCAAGAACGCCTCAGAACACGTGCAGAAGGCCGCTTGTTGTAGTGTCCTTGAACGGCACCACAACTTCCCGTCTCTCCAGGAGGCGGGTCAGTCTGTGCAGGTTGAAGTGCTCCGAAGGGTTCAGGATGTGTGGCACACCACCGTTGAACCGCACCACCTGTTCCAGGCAACACTCCAGCTGTCCTACCATCCTTTCTGCCATGTCCCTCATGTTCCTCAGGTATTCCTCAGCCCTCGACACCAGAGAACCCTGGAAGTTAGGGTGTGATAGCCCGCAGGTGAGTATGGCGGTGACTGGATGCTTGAAGGGCATTTTGATGTGTGCATGAGGTGAGTCGACGTACAGTTGCACGAATATCACCTTCCCATGTCTTGAAAAGACCCCCATCAACTCTTGGCTGACATCCATGCCACTTCGGTCGAGATTGCTTTGAAAATTCGTCACCTCATGCATGCCCAGTGTTGTAAAGAGGGTGCCCTTCATGCCCACCGGTTCCTGAAGGCCATACCTAGAGAACAGCAGGTGTGATTTATGGTCCTTTGCTGCAATGTTACAAGCAAAGTGCACAGACACAGCCTTTACATCACCTGGGTCCAGAAGGTCAGTGATGTCCAACTCCTCCACATCCTTCTGACCAAACTGGTTCATGACAATCATGACATCTAGGTAAGCGCAGGAGTTCGCCTTCTCCACTGCCTCATCAATAAGGGAAAAGATGAACGTGGTATCCCTCCTCAAAATGTGGTATTTTGATGTGTCCCCAGAGCTCTGCTTTTTTATTGTCGGACGACATCTGTCCTTTTCCAGTATGGTGCGCAGCAACTGCTTGAAATTGTTGGCCACGTTGTTCAGCAGTTCCGTGTATATGTCCCTCCTCAAGAGACGTGTGTCGGGGTTTGACATGCTTTTAGGCACTGCTGTGAGCAACAGATGGTAGCCACCATCCACATACCCAATTGTTTGCCCAACACACAATTTCTTAGGGCAGTCAGTCCATTTTCAGAGCTTAAACAGAGTTTGTTTAATTCCACCACTATTCCGTCAATATCAAAACTGAACTTCACAAAGGAAGTTGGGTCAGGGACCGTTGTTGAATGCACTCCCAGTTTGAAATCAGCGTGCAGGAAATCAGCAATATTTTCGTATTTTCTGAATTTCTGCAACAAATTGTTGGTGTTCATATTCCAGAGGCTGAAGATGTCGTCCAGGTACCGGAAATACAGGAGGGGTTTGATGGGTGTGGTTTGAAATACCGTTTCCTCCCAATGGACCAAGTAGATGTCTGCGTACGCGGGGGAGTATTTACGGCCCATTGCACACCTGCACAGCTGGAGGTAGTGTTTATTGTTGAATTGGAAATCGTTTCTGGTGAGTGCGATGTTCAGTAACTGGAGAATATGGTTGTCTTGTCTGGCTGGGTCAGGATATTTATTGAAGGTATGTTGAATGGCAGCTAGGCCTAATGGGGACTCAATGTTGGTATATAGTGAGTCAATATCTATTGAAAAAAGAAGTGTATGGCTGGGTACCTGCAGGTTTTTAATTTTACTGACAAATGCATATGTATCTTTAATGTAACTGTGTCACGATTTCAGGGGAGGAAAAAAGGCAGCGGACCCAAGGATGCAGACTTGCCCAAGAATGTAGAATTTAATAAATGCAAATAAGAAAAAGTGCACGCTGGAGAGGACAATCACACAGCACATAACATCGAACAATGACGCAAACCAGACTAAACTGGAAACAAGACTTAAATACAAACACAAACGAAGGAGAACGAGGAAACTAACAAAAGTTCCATCAACAGTCTATGGTGGGCGGTACCCCTCAAGATCGAGAAGCTGAGGGTAAACCTCCTCAGGAGGCCGAGCAGGAGGCCTACGGCGAAGACGGAGCACGGCGGAGCCCAAGCGGGAGGCCGGTGGGCGGAGCCTTGGGGGACGGAGGCGGAACGCCTCAGGAGGCCGGACAGGAGACCAGCAGTAGAGACGGAACCCCTTGGGAGGCCGGTGGCGAAGGCGGAGCCCCTTGGGAGGCCGGCGGCGGAGGCGGAACGCCTCGGGAGGCCGGACAGGAGACCAGCAGTAGAGACGGAACCCCTTGGGAGGCCGGCGGCGAAGGCGGAGCCCCTTGGGAGGCCGGCAGCGGAGGCGGAACGCCTCGGGAGGCCGGACAGGAGACCAGCAGCAGAGACGGAACCCCTTGGGAGGCCGGCGCCGAAGGCGGAGCCACCCTCGGTGCTGCAAGGGTGTCGCCGACTGAGGCTCCGGGGAAGCAGGGTTGGCTGTTGGCCGGTCCACCAACGAGAGGCAAGGGGCTGGAGTTGGCCGGGCCGCCGACGGAAGTCCTGGTGTCGGCCGGTCCGCCAAGGAGAGGCGGGGAGCTGGAGTTGGCCGGACCGCCGATGGAAGTCCGGGTGTCGGCCGGCTCGCCAACAGGAGGCGAGGAGCTTGGGTTGGCCGGGCCGCCGTCGGAGATCCGGGTGTCGGCCGGCTCGCCAACGAGAGGCGAGGAGCTGGTGTCGGCCAGGCCGCCGACGGAGATCCGGGTGTCGGCCGGCTCGCCAACGAGAGGCAGGGAGCTGGGGTTGGCCGGGCCGCCGACGGAGATCCGGGTGTCGGCCGGCTCGCCAACGAGAGACGGGGAGCAGGAGTCGGTCGGACCACCGACCCAGGGGCAAATGAGACGCAGGGAAGCTCCGGCTCAGGGGCAAAGAGCAGCAGGAGCTCTGGCTCAGGGAAACTGGGGACGCTGGGCTGCTCTGGCTCAGGGAAACTGGGGACGCTGGACAGCTCTGGCTCAGGGAAACTGGGGACACTGGGCTGCTCTGGCTCAGGGAAACTGGGGACACTGGGCTGCTCTGGCTCAGGGAAACTGGGGACACTGGGCTGCTCTGGCTCAGGGAAACTGGGGACACTGGGCTTAGGCACGGGCTCGCAGGGAGTAGGTGGTCTGGGGGACTTGCGTCGCCAAGCTCTCCTACGACAGCGCTTAGCCCTCTGGTCCCCCCTGCCCATCACTACGTCTAAATCTTCCAGCTCAGAGTCAGAAAAAGTCACCGTAGGTGTGAAGAGGGGGCTTGGATGGGTAGCTGGGCTGCCGAGACTTGGGCACAGGCTGGGCGCAGGACCACTCGGGCTGGGGCAAGCCAAATCCGAGGATTCACCAAGGCAGGTGGCCAAAATAGGAAAAAACTGTAGCAGCCATGGTTTGGACTGGGTGAGGTCTAGTAAGAGAGTCTTAGCTACAAGTTCTTCATCCTTCGTTGTGGCCTGGGCAAGATAATCCAGAAGTCCCTGAAAACGGCGTCTAACCTCTTTCGTCTCCAGAAGAAAAAATGCCAAGTCCGCTGGGTCCGGAGTTGGTTGCGTCATTCTGTCACGATTTCAGGGGAGGAAAAAAGGCAGCGGACCCAAGGATGCAGACTTGCCCAAGAATGTAGAATTTAATAAATGCAAATAAGAAAAAGTGCACGCTGGAGAGGACAATCACACAGCACATAACATCAAACAATGACGCAAACCAGACTAAACTGGAAACAAGACTTAAATACAAACACAAACGAAGGAGAACGAGGAACAGGTGAGAGAGGGAGGAGAACGTCAGGCAAGGGGAGTGGGGAGAACACTGATAGGTGGGGAGAAACACTAGGAGGCAGGGCAGGACAATGAGACAACAAGAAGCAGGTGAGGCACAAGAGGGCAGGTGCAGGTAATCAAACAGGAGGGAAACAGGACAAAGACAGGAAGTGAACGAAACAAAACACAAGACGATACCAAGTACAAAATAAAACAGGAAACAGAAACACACAAAAACTCAAAACCATGACAAACTGGGGTGAAGTTTGGAAAGCGGATTAAGGAAAGAATCTATGTATTCTGTGATATTATATGTTTCTGATCCGCAGTCACTGACAATTGGCCTGCTGACCAGAACAATGTGGGGGACCGTCCACGTTGCAAGAGGCTTATGGATTTTGGGGAGCAGATAAAAGAGGCGGGGCCTGGGCTCATCCGGGCCGTCCAGGTATTTCTTTTGTTTTGCATTAATGAATTTGTTTTGATATAGAGAATCTATTTGACCTTGCATTACCAGATCGCCATTACCCTCCGCTTCCATAGGGAGGCGTTAACAGACTCGTGACGGTAAGAAAAAATGCAAGCAAAACAAGCCATGGTCAGCTATAATCAGACTCTCCGTGTACTCACGCTGCTAACAGACAAGTCCACTGGAGCTTTGACAGTCACTATAAGCACATTAATAGCCCTTTGTGAACGTTTCTGTGTGGTACTGCCTTGTTGTGTGTGTATGTGCGCGCGTTGTAGCCGTAGCTCTGCTGTTGTCATGTTAACATTGTCAGGCTTGAATATCTTGTACAACTCTGAATATAGCACAGTTAGTTAAGGGTGTGTGTGTTGTGTTTACTGCTACAGAAACACGTTTCCTTCAGTGGCGTTTTGATGACAGACAGCATCTTCTGACTGTACTCCGGTACTCCCTTAAATACTACCATGTAGTTGGGGCTGGGAACCCCCACATTTTTACGAAGTAAGCTCCCTCAGTGCGTCGGCGCAACATCAGATCAAGGGGGCGCGGACATAATGTGGCTCTTATCCATTTTTGCTCACCTGCTCTAATTTTTCTCTTAGGCGGGACGCAAAATCGCTTAAGCAACCGCGCCTAAGTCATATAATGGCAGGGAAAACCCTGAAATGTCAATATTGGTTTGTGTAAATGTAAGGGTTTCCCCAGAGAGGCCGGTCTCACTCACTAGGCTACGTTTGTCCAACCGGGGTAGAAAGCTCGCAACAGGACTGCTAGCTGCAGGACGGGAATTAGCTGCACGTAACAGTTAGCATGGGTTTTATTTTAGTTGGATATTGAATGACAAAATCACAGGTTCCACATCGTATTGATACCTATGTCTTCCTACGGGTGGCGTTGGGGAACTCGCCCTGAGGCAGCTGCCAGCCTTGCTTCCACCTACAACTTATAAAGTTGGCCGTGGCCGCGGTGCTAAAGTGGTTCGCCACACCATTCAGGAATGCAGCTTGGCCTTCATCGACCATAAGCCTGTAAGTCCTCCAGCACATCTAAAGGGGAAACTTTATTCATTTTATTAACATATCTGGGCTCAAGAATGTGTGCACGCACACGTGCATATCCAGGTTTGTTCTCCTATACTTGTGGGGACAGGCATCAAATATAGCTTGACAGTATTCGGAAAATAGCCGATCTACAAGCTTACAACTCGTTGGTCACTATCAAAGCATCCTGGGCTTCTAGAACACCTCAGCAGTGCCACAGGCTGATTACCTCTGTACCACACTGCACTGATGCAGTAATTTGTTCTAAAACAGGCCCCAACAAAGTATTGAGTGCAGAAATTAACGTATTTATCAGAAGGTTGACACTTTTGTATTTTAACCCATTTGGACCTGACTCTATGAGGTTGACTCTAAAGAAGTCTTCTAAATCTACAAAGCATTTGCTGCCCACCTATCTGACCATCTAACCCGGCTGCCTATCGGCCAGATAGGATAGTCAGATAGGTGGGCCGCACGCATTTTCAGAGCATGTTTATTGTAATGAAAAATCATCAATCGATTTATGGTTTCTTAGGTCAATTGAGGTCTGAATCCTTTTTTAAATTGTTTTCTGTAATGTGAGCTATATGCCATAACCATCACCACTAATTAATTATGATTTCATGAATGAATAATGTATATCGTGTATGACAAGACACCAACAAATCATTCATTTCCTTGTTCGTTCGTTGTGCTTACTGCTCGTCACACAGCCTGAGCGACCTGGCTGTCACGTGACAAATGAACGAGGACCTGAGGACGGACGCACAGTTGAGTGAGTCGTGAACTAATCATTTCTGTTTCCTGTCCTCCTGACTGAGCTTATGCAGCTGCCATGTGGCGAGGGAAGGTACTGCATGAAAATGAACGAATCACTCACTGAGACGACTCATTACTCCCGAGTCATATAAAAGATTAGTTCATATTGAACGAATCGTTCACGACCGACACATCATTAATTGGTGTATTAGTAGAAAAGATGGCTGCCATATGGTTTCATCCCAGGATGACAAGTTATTATGGTATCTAAATTTAACTAGCTAACCGACAGATGGAACGGTTTTCAGCATCTACATCGACATTAGTATATGTTACTAACAGTCTGTCAGTGTATTTACGTTACATTAAGTCACTAAAGATTTACCTTATGGATACACATAGAGAGGTAAGTTGGATAGTCAGTCCCAACATCGCCGGTGTTTCGGGTTATTGAGCGACCCTGTTAACTTGCGACCGTTAGCCGTGGTTGACGTAGTTACGTCAGCCGTTGAAAACAGGGAGAGAATACGTAGCTGTTAAGCAAGACACGAAAAAGACAGGTCGGGTATATTTTTTTGACATTGTAATATAATGAAAAAATAAATAAACAAAGAGTCATTCACACGGACAACTACGACAACCACAGATGCATTCGGCTAACGGTCGCCAGTTAACAGGGTCGCCGGTTGAACCGAAGCACCGGCTGCCCGTCGGATTAGCAGTGATTGATTTTTATCAACAGCTGATTTTCCTCACTTGTTGCACTGTCTGCTGTCTCCTCGGGAGCTACATTATCTGGTCTCTGTACTGCTGGGGTAGAAATTGAGCGAAGAGGGGAAAAAAGGGTGCTAATTTTTGTTGTTAGCTGTCTGTCTTCTAGTTAGCACTTCATTTTAAGGACATACTTCCGGTTAGATTGAATTTACCTGGGTGGGGACACACCTTTTTACAGCCATAGGGATTTTTTTATTTATTTATTTATTTAGTACATGGGTGTGCTTATTTTGTATTTAAAGTGTGTGCAGTAATGAATTACATTTTTATATGATGCACTTGCTGCACTATGCTGCTGTTTGTTCATGCAACGTTTGTTCCCTGTTTTTTGCTGGGCTAATTTTATTGTAGCCTAATTAAGCCTAGATGTAGGCTATCAGCATTAGAAGACTGAAACCACAAGCTCTTCTGGGAATATTCAGCCCACTCCAAGACACTAGAAGTTTAAAAAAAAAAAAAAACAGTTTCAGAGCTATATCTAATGTGTCATTCTAACCATTGCAATATGTCAAGCACTAACCAAACACTCCCTAAAGCACAGATGTTCTCTGCAAATTGATGGACAGATTTTCTTTATATGAATGCTCTCTCATATATTGCATTATAACTGAGGAGTTTTAAAGGGAAATTAAATTGGATTTCTTCCTGAATGGGTACAGCACTTTGTCAAAGATTAGAAGTAGAATTACAAAAAAATATGTTATTTTGTGGGAAAAGGTACTCACCTTTATTTGTATAGCTTGATATCCCATGCAATGTCACAATACATGGGTCAAATCTCTCTAAGAAGACATGGGGTCCCTTTGAAAAGAAGGGATTTTTAAAAAAAGTTAAAAAAAATACAGGAAATGTCAGGAGAGGAGATTAAAGGACATATGTCCTTGTTTAGATGGCAAGGAGTGCTGTACTGTACTGTTGGAGGAAAATGGTAATTACAAGATGAAAAGAAAGTGAACACAACAGTGACATCAACACTAGCTTGCACACATACAATACACAAAAAGAACAGGACTAAAACAGAGTGATATCAGGTTAGTTGACCTGACTTCTTCACACAACATACTGAACTACCTACCAGGTACGCCACATATATTATTGATGATAGTTTTGGAGTGTAATAGGTCTGCATAATTGATTAAAAAGCATTTATTTTAGCATAAGTCATATTTGCCGTGGATGTTTCAAAATGTATGCTTGCTTTTATCCATGCATTAACCCTCCCCTCCTCCTCGAGCATCCTTAGTGCCCCAAAAACAAGACGCTCATTGTAATTCGTGAATCCTATTAGGATTGGCCCCAGAGTCGGCCTCTGCTTAGCAAATAAATAATGGTAATGATGATGATCCCTCATCTTGTCACTGGGGCTCTCCCCTGAGGGCCTCGCAGTGCAGGTGGAGGGAGCCTCTCCTGGCCTAATTGGTTCCAACCCTGCAGTCTTCTCTCCAGCCTTTTCTCCCTCCCTCCCTCTCTCTCTCTCTCTAACCCTCTGGGCCTCGGGACTTACTCGGTAAACTTGTCTTTCTCTTTATGTGTGTGTGTGTGTGTGTCATCACCATATTTAATTTATTCTTGCACAAGCATGAAATCACACGTATCCACCAGCAATTTCTGTCCCTCTGTCCTGGTCTCCCTGTACACACACAGATGGGTGGACAGATGAGCTGCACACATACCCACATAAACACCTATATACTGTACTGTGGTAACTGGCTGCCAATATTTTGCCACTGTCTTCCCCTGCAGTCTCTTTTTGGCAGGTGGTGTATATAAACACCTTGAATTGTTTAATGGTGCCAGACAGGAAACTGTTTCCATCTCTTTACCTGTCTGTCTTGTCTATAACTCTGACCCCTGCCCTGCAGTGAGCCTATCTCCAACCATCACCATACCTCATTACATTTCCACTTCCAAAAAAAAAGCCACAGTTTTGTAACACACAAGACTGCAAAGTCATTTTAAATACATGAGTAATGGAGATTAATAATCGTAGAAATCAGATTAGATAATTGAATTTTGGCACCTCAATGAAAAATGGAAGGAAATAAAAGGAGTTTTATTCTGCAACAGTTATTAAAAGAATCATGTCAGAGCTTTAATTTAACACTTCAGAGACTCTGTCAGGAAATATGGGATTTGATACACATTCACACTATTGCACACACACACACACTCACACACGTCACAAAAAAGAGACAGACAGCGAGCAAGGGAGTAAAAAAACTTTCTAAAAATAAATCCGGTCCCTATGCTTTGTAAAAGGTCTAAAATGTTTTGTTGCTTTGAGGACCGAAGAAGCTCGAGCATTGGCTCATGGAAGAGACTTTCTGAAACATTTCTCTAAAAATCAATACCTTCTCTGCTAGGCAAAGAGGATCTCTAATATAGTTTTATGTTATTATTTTTCCTCACACATTGCTACATTTCTCAGCGGCTGGCGGAGGGAAGATGGATTTTCTCTTCGACTGGATGCTAAATGTGATTCTGAATGCGGTGGGTCAATGAGATGATGCAGAGCCTGCACTCTTAAAAAGGGATGCATCACTTTCTTGCACATCCATAAGTGAAGTTTGACACCTCGCAAAGTTATATTACTTTTCAGCACCGTGTAATGCAAACATGTACAGGAAATGACATGTCACACGCATATCATGGAGTGACAGTAACAAGCTGGGTGAGGCCTCAAACTGCACCCATGGGTGTGATACTTAACACCTCAGAATCACAGGAAAGAAGGAACATTTAACTGTCATTTGATCAATGAGTTAAATACAAACTATTGATACTGATGATAGCATATTAAATGTCTGCATTTGAGTATATGGACAGGAAATCACTTGAATACTATGGGAATATAGGATCTATTAAGATTTTGAGAGATCAAATTAATCATTCCAGCACCTCTGTAAAGTTATTTAAAACAACATGATCATTAACATTAAAAATAACAAATGTATCACCTCTTGCGAGCCTATGGCCTGGACAGGCTGCACCTCAGTTTCACAACTCACAATCATCCCTGTGTTGTGTCAAGTTTGTTCAGAGAGAATTTCAGTGTGCTTTGCTCTATATCCGGTACAACGGGGACCTCTGTTGGGTAAAATCACCATTACATGTTAACTGTGTCAGTACAAATCATTGTAATTCGGTATGTAATATGTTATGTTTGCAATATGTGTTGGTTTTACACATACACAATCCAGATTTTTATCTAAATTTAATCAATAAGTTTGTACTCTTTTTTTCTTTAATTACTTTTTATTGCACCTCGATTATTTTAAATTGTGTTGCACTTGGTTATCTAAACTATGTTTAAAATATTAATGCATTTTCTGATGTCCTGAATGTCCTGAAATATTACCACAGTTATAAAATCTTGCTGAAAACTTGGAATTAAAAGTTAAATCTTTATCTGCCTAAACATCTTTCTAGTAGAGTCTGATCCTAACTTAACTCGTTGTTTCAATTGCTGAAGAAATAGCATCCTCCTTGCTTTTCTTGTACCATAATTAACATACGTCTTCGACATTGTGAAAACAGAGCTTGATGACTCAACTGAAGCTCCAGTTGTGGCAGTTGCCATGGAAATGTGCATGTATAAACTTTCAAACTGTTTCCATGGTTGAGAATGAACTGCCAAGCTCAACTTTCAAATCAACATGGATGTGAGAGATGCAGAGATCCAGAAGCATGTTTGAATATCTGCACCAGTGTTTCCATGGCAACAGAGCAAATTCAATTTGTTCTTGGGGGCCATGTGATACAGTCGAAAGCTCCAGAACAAGAGAGGAATATTGTTCTATATAATTTAGCCATACAGTAGAGGTTATAAATGAACCCCCTTTACTTTACAATATTTTGTGTCCAAAACTGTGCCTAAAATCATTAAAACTCAAAGTTTACCTGCAGAAAAGTTTGGCTCTTGACATGATGTCTCCAATAAAAGTGAAATTCTCCTGAATTGAACAGATTCATTGCTACAGGATCATGCTTTTGCCCCCTCACATACACATACACACACACACACACACACACACACACACACACATAAAATCATCCACCCACAAAAATCCACAAACATTTTGGCAACCCTCCTCCATCCTGCCTGTCTGGAGTGGCAGGGTCAGGAGGTCGGGGATGACAACATGGCAGCTGTGATATCTTCCAACGCGGTCCCTCGGTCCAGAAGCGGCATGAATCTGAGGCTGTTTCCCTGGGGGAAGTGACCCATGTCTGAAGGGGTGCTCTGTTGTCCAATCAGAGGACTGCTGAAGCCTGGCGGAGCTACCTGCTTGGGCCATGCTGCTCCTTTCCTCTTGACAGACAACAGAGGAGGAAGGCGGCGTGACCAGGCGGCTCATCATCTGCATCTGGACGTGGCCGTTGACTGTGTGAGGAAGAGGAAACCAGAGAGAGAAACAGAAACAAAGAGGAAGAAAGAAAAAGTACAAGAATTAGAGGAGGTCTTTATTGTATTAACAACAATCAGAAGGCAAAATGAAAAGGTAAAAAGATGTAAGCGAACCTGTGTCTGTCTTTCAAGGTGTCATGTTTTTCAGGCCTGTAGTCACTAATGGAACGCCTGTCCAGACCTACAGATGCCATTCCCTGCATTCCTGATCTCTGAGCTGTCCCTTTACATAGCAACCCATGCCCATAGTGTTCCCTATGGCTAATTATACTGCACTCAGGGTAGCTACAGAAAATAGCCCTGCATCCTTTTGAAGTTCTGGAAATGCCTCTGTCTTTTTTGAATCAATCATTTGTTCCCCGACATGTGAGGAAATGGAAGCATTCTTCTCTTCAATATGAATGACACCAATAACTACACACACATACACACATTACAAGTCTGAATAATGAAACACACTCAAATAATGCTCGTCTAAGAAAGTTTCACACTGAAAGCTTCTACGTGTCAAAAGTAGTTTCCTTCCTCAAACAACTCTGTGATCAGCGCACAGAATACTGGAAAAAAAAACGGGCAATAAGAGACAGAGTAATCAAGTTGAAGTGATAAACAGAAATATGTCATTTTATGACAAAAGAAATAACACATGCTGTCTGTGCAATAAATTCAACGTTTCATAGGATTCTCATTTTACATTACAGTAGTATTGTTAGTAGAAATAATAAATAATAAAAGTGAACAGCAGCCCATGAACGTTAAATAATCTACAAACTACACTGAACAAAAATATAAAAGCGCTATAGTAGATTTCTTCTTTGCACACCAAAGGTTTGATTCTCTCAAATTTTGTTCACAAATTCGCATATCAAGATTATTATTGATTAAACAGCATGAATATGACACAGGTTTGCCTTGGACAATAAAAGGCAGACAATAAAATATATAGATTTAGACAGGTTTGAAATACAACCACACAGAGATGGTGCAGTGATGGGCAGCCATGTAGTGGCACCCTGGGAGTAGGAGGTTTGGCATTGTCAAGGAGGTTAACTGTCACCTCTCCAGCCACCAGCCCATGCTTCATACTGTGGTCCATGCTGGATTAAAACTGGCCACCCTCTGGTTCCCAAGCCAAGTTCCTAAGGACTAAGCTACTGCCATCCCCATTAGCTAGTACCAGTTGACACTGTTGGAATAATATAAGCCTCTCGATATGCCACACCTGTCAGGATGACTTATCTTGGCAAAACAAACCTTTTGTGTACATAGAAGAAGTTTTGAATCTTTTATTTCAACTCATTAAAGAATGGGAGCAAAAAACAAGCGTGTTGCATTTATATTTTTCTTGAGTGTAGTAAGAACATTTCATATTTAACAGATTCATATTTGAATATTTGAGAGGTGACGTGATTACCAACAACCTTTGATTGTAATCACAAATACATGCTTAATACCCGGTGCATAACACAGATAAAATGGCCTTAATTAGTACAATACATCAGATACAAAATATGCCTAAAAATAAAACCAGTGACCTGTGTGACGTTTTATGAACTGAGAAAAATATCTGCATCTGTTATGATGATGCTTGATTCACAAGTTTTGATTTGTATTATTTATCTGTCCATTTAGCACATGCCTCTGCTCACGGAGTAAATTCATCACACCATATTCTGCACACAGGTGATGTGTCCAAGTTTCCAAACAAACAAAGGAAAATACCAACATGTGTTGAAATTCAAATTCAAGTATAAAGTGTTAATGCTGCAGAGATGGGAGCTGGCTGGAGGTGTGATTTGACGCCTGCCGGTTTTCCTCAGATCTCCTGCAACAGGTTGGCAGGGAAGAAGCCAAGCTTTCGTCCTGTACTGACCTTCAGGTAGCCGTTCACCTCCTCACCCTTTTTCACCACAATCTAAGGACACACACAACAAACACCGGGTGAATTTCTTTATTATCTTATTCCAAATGCTTGCCTGCAGTGTGTGTTTTCGTGTCTGTGTTATATGGTGGCTGATTAACAGCAAATCTAACGAGAGCATTCAAGAATTTTGAGCAGAAATTAATCTGCAATTCAACATTTGAGAGTGTGCAGTGGCAGACTTATAAATGCAGAACAAGCTTCAATAGCACACAAGAGCAGAAATGTTCATGTAAAACATGTTGGTCAAAAGTCAGGATTTAGTACTTTAAAAATTGTAGATCTGTCCCCAAACACACCCCAAATATTTGTTTGATTTCTTTCCATTTTAGGCACCGCATGTTGGTATCATAGTAAAGACAGTGTAGCAGACAGTGAAGTGTGCCACTGAATCATTTTCATGTCTTCACAAGGGGAACAAGAATTTAAAGTTCAGTTTCAGGTCAATTCGAGGGTTAAATTTAAACAGCTGTAAGGTTTAACAAGGTTACATTTTGGTGACTGGTCGTAAATCACTGATATAACATTTGTCTCTTCATGTCAGCATGACACATGCTTGTGTTTATGTGTGTGTGTTTTTATAGCTGTCATGTCAACACACATGATGTCTGTATTTATATGAATAAGTATGTTTAATTCGTAAAACTGGAAGGCATGTTGTGTTACTTTTACCTTTCTCTTCTGGATCAGTGTTTATTAATTATTAAGGTGAATGACACTTGAGGATTAATTCAGGCTTTAATTAAGCCAACAATCCATAGACAAAGGGTAAGAAAGTGTTTCTGGCTGGATGATATTATAGATTTCCTCCTTGTATTTGTGAGTATGTACATGCCTGTATGTACCTATGAGGATCAACTTGTCCTCACAGACCAACAAAGACATATTTCAAATTCTCAATTCTATATTTTAGCGTGTTGGACTTCAGGTTAAAGATAAAAGGGGATCATGTTTATTTTTAGTGGAGTGTATTTATGGTTTGGTTATATAATCATGTGTCTGCATAGGAGTATGTATAATGCATGTGTGTGCCTATATATATATATGTGTGTGTGTGTGTGTGTGTGTTAACCTGGTCTTTCTTCAGCGTGATTTGGCCCATCTCTCTGTTGCCAACAAAGGAGCGTGTCACCTTGTAGACTGTCTCTCCTGCTCGCACTCGGATGATGTAGTTGGCGGGTATGAAGCCCGTTCTCTCTCTGATCTTGCCCTGGTGGAGCAAAAGCTTTAGCAGTGAGGTGTTGTGCCCCAGTTTCTCATGCAGATTTCTCAAACATGAACAGTCCAGTGTGGCCGCACACGTCCAGTGGTATACTTACTATAGTTTGAGAACCAGCGTTAGCTAGCTCTAATGGAAAACATCCCAGGACTACATTATGACCAACATCTACTTAAATGATCCTCAAGCCATCTGAATGTCTGTCCATAAGATTTCATAACTTTTGGATTGAAAACATCACTTTAGCGTCACTGTGAGTAACATGAGAAAACAAATCACGGACTCACCCTCCACCATTCCTCATTGGAGTCGTCTATCACTGTGATGCGGTCACCAGCCCTGGTGAAAAAAACAGGATGTAGTATTTTTAGTATTTAAATATTAAATAATGACACCAACAAATATGTTTTTGTTTGAGTGTGACAGTCAGTACAAAGAGACACACTGAGAGAGCTTACTGAACGTCCAGGTCATCTTTCTCTATGGCTTTGAAGCGGTACAGAGCCAGATAATAGAAAGACTGACTGAACACACCGATCTTCCCCGGCTGAAGCTTTTTAGTCTGAAAAACACAAACACACAAAAGAGAGTACTGACTGATCATCATGAATCATTAATATTTAGTGTTTTACAGTATTCAAAGTTGTCATCATCTCTGACCTTGTCATCGGCAGCAGCCTTGTCTCCTTTTTTGTCTCCTTCTGTGTTTGCTGGTACACAACAGGATAAAATGAGACAAGCAAAAACTGAGGGAGCAACATAGAGCAAAGGTCTCTCTCTCTCTCTCTCTCTCTCTCTTAAATAAACCACTTGTCAAACAGGATATCTTATCCCTGTTCAGCACACACTTACCTCCTTCACCTCCTTCATCATCCTGTTTGGGCTGGGATTCATCATCCTCCATCATCATCATCATCTAAACAATTAAGGATAAACAACAATAACACATTAATGTAGCATGTGACGTTTCATAACTGAATTATTTGAATTATTTTGAATTATTATTGCATTCACACTCACATTCTTCTTGTCCTCTGAGCCTTTCTTACGCTCCTTGTTGGCCATGATCACCCCGATACGCAGCGTCTCAAAAACAGGGTCGGTGCGGTTTGACTGTGCTGCCAATCAAATGTTATCAATCAATAAACAGAGAAAACATGAACACAGAACTTATAACGTCCTGAGAAGAACCAACTTTACTGTAACTGCAGCAAAGGATTAAAAAAACAGGACTGCTTAATGTTGTTTCTACAATCTTGGATGGTTACATTTGATCGGACTAAACAGCCAATGATTTCATCTGTGATAGTGTCTGGTGACAATTTTCCACCATGTGCATTACAGATCTAAATCTACCTATATGCGCTGCTTTCATGACAAGATTACAAACTGGAACTTAACATCAGGCTAAGAAAGCAGAGACAATGAATGGTTCATTTGGTTTTAAGGTGAAAACATATGTCGGACTCACAGAAAGGCAGCAGCTGTGAGACTGTAGCATTCTGCTGACTGCTGTAGAGAGGAGAACTGTAGGCTCTTCTGAATCCCGGAGGCTTAAAGAGGAGAGGAGATGAGCATATACACTGAATATCTGAAAAAAAGAGACATCTCTGCAGTGCATTTGAATTAAAACCAGTAGTATTCTGTAACATGAAGCTCACAATTTTGCCAAAACACCGTTGGAACTCAACGTAGGACTGACACTGGTGGTGGATGTTGGTTTTGCAGTTCTTACATCTCAGTGCAAATTTATTGTTTACTGATGAGGGAAAAAAAGGCAAAATTACATCATGAAAACTGATTTTTAAACTGATACACTGATGTCTACTTATTTTGTCATGCAGGAAAGAGAAAGGATGGACGCACAAACTATCATGCGTGCACAGACGTCACAAAACTTTGGTTTCTTGCAGTAGTGGTCCTTGAACTTGTGAGGTTTGTCGTTGACTGGTTTGGCTGGTTCTGCAGGAGGTGCTTCATCTTTCTCTTCCTCCTCTACCTCCTCATCATAGATGAAATACACCTGGTGGTAGGTGAAGAAGGAGGTTTAAAGACAAGTCAAGACGAAACACAAAAAGATCATTTAAAGGATCGGTGTGTAGGATTTAGTGGCATCTAGCGGTGTAGTTGCTGACTGCAACCCCTTTGCCTTATCATCCTCCAACGGTGGCTGCAAAATGTGTGAAAAAGTTTGTCCTTTCTGGGCTATAGTAGGAACACGGTGTCTGTAGATATAAAAGACTTATTCCATCCATTATCTGTAACTGCTCATCCTCATCAGGGTCACGGTGGGGCGGGAGCCTATCCCAGCTGACTTAGGGCGAGAGGCGGGGTACACCCTGAACAAGTCGCCAGCTCATCGCAGAGCACATAGAGACAAACAAGCATTCACACTCACATTCACACCTACGGCCAATTTAGAGTCACCAATTAACCCATTAAGTGCATGTCTTTGGATTGTGAGAGAAAGCCGGAGTACCCGGAGAGAACCCACGCAGACACGGGGAGAACATGCAAACTCCACACAGAAAGGCCCCAGCCGAGGTTCGAACCTTGTTGCTGTGAGGCAACAGTGCTAACCAGACTTATTCCAAGGTAACAAAAACACCACAACCAGTTATTTTCATGTATTAAATTTTCATGTAACTATCCACTGATGAAAACATATGTGTATAAATAGAACTCCCTAAATCTGGACCTTTAATATGAAACACAATGGACTGGGTGTAACAATTGCCAAGAGAATAGTCAAAAATAATATATATCATACACATACATGTGCAGTGGTTAGCACTGACACCTCACAGCATGATGCTTCCTGGTTCGAACCTCGGCCGGGGCCTTTCTTTCTCCTTGTGTCAACGTACCTCGGCTTCCTCCCACAGGCTAAAGACATACACTTCATAGGTTAGTTGGTAACTCTAAATTGCCCGAACTAGCAACTAGTGAAGGATGTACCCTGCCTCTTACCCAAAGTCAGCTGGGATAGGCTCCAGCTCCTCTATGAAACTGTTAAGGACGAGTGGAAAATGGATGGATGGATATTTGACAGTTTTCAAGATTCATTTATTTTTATAATTTTACAACACAAGGACCTAAAATGAAAGATGTAGTCCCTGTATGCTATTCACTAAATAAAAAATAATTATTTGTGACATTACAAAGTCATAAAAGTAAACTGTTATTTATGGTGGAGTGCAGACGAGCCTGAGGAAAGAAGCTGTTCTGTAGTCTGGTGGTACGTCAGTGGATACTTCTGCAATCAAACAAACTGAATAAATCCTCCTTGATTGATTCAGATTTGGGATTCCATTGAATTGTTTTTATTTAATCCAAACAGTCCCAGTATCCTGCAACACCCACTGACACATTTCTATGAGAATGATTCTACTAATACTGAACCACCCTGCGGTCTGAGTCATATGGAGTCTGTCTGGTTCACACAAACTGTATCGTATCAGCCAGAGCTGCAGATCCACGAATAACAACATCAAACACACACACACATGTTAAGACTACTGCTTTTTTATTTTGAGAAAAATTCACACACACACAAACACACAAGCCACAGGTGGGTTAGACTGCTTAGAGCATAGATCTCAAAATAGCCTTCATCAGAGACCGACAGAATTCCCAGCTGAATGTAACAAAGCTTGACATTGCTACTCCTAAATATACTACAGTCTAGTCAAACAGAGCCATAAGGATGTCTCACACACATTCACAGCTTTGTACGTGCACACACACACACACACACTCAGAGGGACGCCTGACAGACCAAACTGGGCTCTAATTCTCACTGGCAGGATTAGAGGTGTCGTGTGGCCGTCGGGCTGCAGATTTACACTACAATAACTGATAATACCAGGGACAGTTCACACATTACAGCACCATCACTCTGCAACTCTATTTAGCTGTCAGGATTCCTAAACAAACCTACCTCAATGCCTCAGTACATTCGTCAGCTTAGAGTTGACATACTCAAACACACCATGCCAAGATAAAAAAGATAAACAGCTGAGGCGCTATTTGTCTGTATTAAAAAATATAAGCTTACAAGAAAGTAGGCTGAATAAACACAAATCAATATATGTTAATACGGTTAATAAGAGTTGAAAACACATATATTCATGCGGTGGTGTCTGTGCTTTTATTGTCCAGGGTTCACATTTATGAAACTGCTAAAAGTGAAATGGTTTCTATGTATCTCCAGTGTCTGCTCTTGTTGACTAAATTTCCTTTATTGTATGATATATTAAATATAAAATAAATAAATAAATATCTGCAAATATGTTGTCTGTTGTTGTTATTTGAGAGAACCATATATACCATATATATTCATAAAAAAAACACAAGCTCCAACAATGATCACAATCAGGCATGAATAACTGTTGAGTTACTTGGAATTAATAAATCAGTTTTCTGGATATTTGCCTTGTAAACAGCCCCTTGATGTATGTGCCATGTGGTCACTTGTGCATATAGGATGTCTCACCGTGTTGTCTTCTTCTTTCACCACATTATCAGGGAGAGGTGGGTTGTCATGAATATCCACGGAGTCCTTGTCATCCAACCTGTCATCATCGGAGAGCAAATTTCACATCGAGAAGCGGACGTTGGAATGTGAAAGACAAATTGTGATTTCTCGTGCTCATGGTGGTCTTTCTCTATAAGTGCCTGACTCAGATGTCACATATTATTTTTCCTGTAACAAATTTTCATTATATTATTTTTTTATTATAAGACAGTCTAGACTTTGAACCAGTAGAAACCAGCTTCACGTAAGGGCAACCTGGCCTTAAAAGTACAGAAAACAACAAATTAACAACAAACAATTATTTGTAATAGATAGATAACTGATGCACAGTTATCAACATAAGGTTTCTTGTTCTAATATGCTTATTCCTTTTGTGGTCTCGTCTACAGTCTGAACTTACGAGTCATAATTAGCCATGGTGTTTGGTCAATCGAGGTTTAGTTCCTCCAAATATTCAAAGTCTGGACCAGCAGATGGCACTGTAGACAGAAAACATATGAGCATCACTTCTGTGGCTGCAAAGGGGGATTCCCAAAAAGTCCACGAAATCCCCTCTGGGTGTCAATTAACAAAGAAACTCCTTTCTGTTTAGCTTACAATTAATGATGAACTAAAGAAGCTTAGATCTGTCAGATATGCCCACAGATAAAAAGTGTTTGGCAGCAGTCATTTTCAAGATGCAGTGAACACTAAAGTCTGTTCTGGGGAGGCAACTTGATCTCAGCTAAGTTAAAACAGGACTCACTTGTAACCTGGTACGAGATATGTGGCATCTAGAGAGGGTTTAGAGGGTTTCCCCCCTTCTCGTGTTGCTCTACACGTTAGATTACATGTTAAGGACATGAGCAAGGAAACATTCAGCGATCCAACACTTAACAAGAGCCCAGCAAGTATTAGTAAGGGGTTAGAAACAACTAAAGTAGATCATTATTCTGGACATTCATGCAAAAACTGTTAACCGACCGTTGAACTTGAACACTGCTTGTCAAAGTGAGGTGGTTCTTATGCGCTGCGTGCCGTCAGGAGGGATCCCTGCAGCTTGAAACTTCTTGGAACTCTTTCTACCAGCCCCAGTCCTTTACATGCTCAGCTTTCGAAATGAGGCTCCAACAGGTGGGAGATTGGGATGAGTAATGCCAGCAGGCCAACCCAGCCCAGCCCTGGGTCTGTATGTATGTGTGTGTGTGTGTGTGTGTGTGTGTGTGTGTGTGTGTGTGTGTGTGTGAGGGTGTTTGTGGGTGTGTGTGCATACATGTGACTGTTTGGGACAGCTGAGCACTTTAAAAGATGAGAAGCTCTCCCAGCTGAGTGGTAAAAACAGTGTTCTGCTTCTGGTTCCTCACTCAGCAAAGTAAAGTGAATATTATCACATGCGTAGTAGTCTTGTTTTACTGAATAATTTATTAAGATATAACAGTTTATCTAGATGTAGTTGTGGAACTTGTGGAAAGTCAACTGAACAATATGAATAACATTTTTAGTTTTGTAAACCTGTTTGAATCACTAAATATTAGTTTTCTTTCAGAATGTCTCACACACCATGTTCAATGTTTTATACAGCAGCTCTGTCCCTTGAATGAGTTGAGTCCAATAATCAACACCAACCTAAGTTATCACTATTGTCTGCCTTAAAGACAATCCACAAACTCCAAAGCAATGAACAAAGGTTTAAAGTGTTAAATTAGAAGGAGTATATTACAGCTAGCCTGCAAATAAGATGCTTATTATTATGTACATATATTTGAGTGTATCATAGGTCTGGATTCAAAGTAGGTGGGTTTAATATATACTGTATATGTTTAAGTCTAATCTTGCTTCATGACCAGGTCCAGATAAGCCAATAGAGTTTTCGAGTCTGTTAAAGTTAAATACAAATAAGTTGCTGTTGATTTTAAGATTAGTGAATACTTTGACAAGAGATGTTTCGGTACCCCTTCTAAAACTTGGTACACGTCATACAGGCTGTTGAGGGCTAACTGTGCAGTTGTTTGTAGACAACCTGCTTGCTGGGCTATAGTTGCTAGTCATGGATGGGTCTAGATCACTCTTTTTCCGTAATGGAGTGACAAAATCATTTAGGAAACACCAGACTGTAGGGAGGTGTTATGACATGCAAAAAATCATCTGACAGGCTGTGAAAGAGACATTTCGATCACTAGAGTTGAGTTTGTATTTTTGGCACTACAGTTATTGGATTTTCTAATGTTTGTGATTAGGGTATATACGTATTCCATGTCTAATTCTAAACTGGATTGCGTTTGTTCGAATATATAGAGACGGACGACTCCAAATATCTCCCTATGTCTCCTCATCAATAATCTCCGAAAACTCCTTCACATACACCTCTAATCTTCTGTGTGTTGAGAGGAGACATGCTACGCTTTATAACCATAAAATGAACTAAGCAACACCTTCCGTGGTTGTTCAAACAGCGTTTTCAGTTTCAGGATCTAAAGACCTCTGCTGAAGACAACCGGAGAAACCTGTTCTACCTACCGTATGAACTGCTGTTACCATGCTGAAGAACGAGTGACCACCTCCCTCCTCTCAACCCAATTGACCCACCCAACTGCTTTATGTTAAAAAGAAAAAAAAAATACTGGGACATTAGGAGGAGATTCCCCAAGAGGCTTTAGAGTTCATTAAACCCATCAATGTGCAAATGTTGGACAGGACAAACATAGTGCTGTTGAGAAAACATCGCCTTAAGGTCCATTCAGTAGCAACAATTTTCATTGTTTTATGAGCATTTAAAAAGGACTTATCACACATGCTAGCTTAACTGAAAAGAAATGAGTGAATGAAAGCATAAAAACAGATATTTTAAACATTTGCATTTCTATGATAACTGGAAAATTTACTTCTATTATCTATCATCATTTGGTTAATGATCAGTAAGCTAAGGAGTTCTTCTTGGAGTCCTTTGACTTAGTTTGTACTGCCATAAAACAGTACTCCACCAATTTAGCAGCTATAAGCTCTCGTCTTTCCAACTCCACACTTTACTAAGTTTTCAGCTCCAACTAGGGTTTGCTGCGTAAAATCAGTGTTCCCCTTTAAAATTAAAATGACTGTTTCTTAGGGGCGCATCATGTGCTCAGTATGAAAAGACAGGTTATACAAACCTGAATAATCAGTAGAGAAATAAAGAACACATTTTTTTCATGAAGTGACCAAGGAGCTAAATTGTTTGAGAGGTATGAAAGTGATATGAATCACACGATATGGGCTCAGCAATGATCTAATCTCAACCTCAACACCTGAAACGCTGAAATGTCAACAGCATTCTCCACCATCATTCATGAAATGAGGGAATAGCTTTGAGAAGAGTAGTGTGAATTCCTCTGTTTAAGTTAGACACCTAGGGCAAGAAGCACTGAAGCGGTTGTGATGTGGTGGCCCAACATCTCACTAAGACACGACATGTTTTCGTGTCTGTATATTCACATAGGCTGCTGGTGAGTCAAACAATGAACCACATGACACGGATGTTTTGATAGATTTTTTCTCGACTTTTATATTTTTAAAAACAAACAAAAAATAACAGATTAAATAAAATTTACAGTAGACATATGCAATCATTGTGCACTTTAACTACTTCTTCTGATACGTTCTGCACAGCTGTCAACGAAAAACGCAAACACAATGGGGCGTCGGGGTGGAGCGCGGGGATGTGGGAGAGAGGAAGAGGACCGAAGAAGTGAGGTAGAGGGCAGTAAGGAGGAAACAAAAGTGGGGAAGAGAGGAGAGGGGGGATGAAGAGGGAAGGAGTAAAGGATAAAGGAAGGCCTAAACTTTTTCACTCAGGGGAAAGAAAAGAAAAATCACTGAATATATAGATTTCTTTTATTCCTTACATCACTTATATAAATATATTGAATCCCAAAAAACAAAAAAAGAAAAAAAAAACTTTTGAGAAAAAAAAAAAAAAAATCAGCGCAATACAGAAACCCACAACAGCAGTAAGGCAAACAGAAAGCAAGAGAAGAGAAGAGAGCAGTGAGAGTACATGAGAGGGACAGAGAAAGATAGGAGGCGGTATGAGACATGGCAAGAAAAGAGAGAGAGAGGGGGAGGGAGGGAGGCGCAGTGGGGAAAAGCAGAGAGAGTGCGCAACTGTGCGTATGAAAATTTATAAATATGTGAGATTAAGAGACGACTGGGTGACGGAGAGTTGAGGAAGGAGAGAAAGCGTTGGCAGAAAAAGGAGGAAGGGGTCAGAGAGCGGAGGGAGGAGGAAAAGGTTTGACTGAGGTCGACTGTCCAGTGTGTTTTTGTTATGTGCTACGTGACCCTGTTGCCTGCGTTTGTGTGTCTGTCTGTGTCTCCTGGTGTGTTACGCGTGTGTGTGAGTGTGTGTGTGTGTGTGTGTGTGTGTGTGGCATCGCGTGTGTTTTTGTATAATGGCGGCACACATTCCACGGCAACAGTGAAACACATGCTCACGTGTCTTGTGTGCTCTTCTGCTATATAAATACAAAACAAAAACAATGAATAAAAACAAACAACAAAATCATAATTGCAACCAAACACCAGCCACCTTATGATTCACACCTTCTTCCCTTTTATACATTTGACACAATTTTTTTTTTTTTTTTTTAAGTTTTTAAATTGTACACTAAGAGCAGTCCCCCTCAGTCCTCCCTCCTTTTCCACCACTCCACTAAGAGTCTTTCTTTCTGTCTCTTTGACTTTCTTTCTTTCCACCCCCTCTCTTTTCCTTTCACTGAGAACTGGCTCTCTCCAGCACTCGCAGGTCATAGTTCTTTTTGGCGGCCCTCAGTTTGAAGAGGCTGGCCCCGCTGTTGTTAAGTTTGAAGGAAGCACTCTGGGCAGCCATGGTGCTCGGGAACACTGCCACTACTGTGTACAGGTGGGCAGGGTCGCTACCATCGCACTTCCCTCCCGCGATGGCCCCGGGCCCAGCGGAGGCTCCTGGCCCAGAAGGCCCTGCACCAGGACAGGGGCCGCAGCCACCTGCTCCTCCTCGGCCTCCCTGGGGCTCCTTCAGCCACTGGATCTTGGCACCGCACATCGACAGCTGGTTGAAGAGCTTTTCAGCCTCTGGACGTGAAATCCCCTCTGGCAGGTCCGTTACCTCGAGTACTCGACTCACCACTGGACAAAGAAGAAACAAGGAGACTCACTCACTCCAGCTGTTATCTTTAAAGACATGAAGCACCTGTGCCAGAGACATGCTGTGTGTGTGTTTGTTTGCCACTTTGAGCTTAAAACTTTTTGCAAGAGGAACATGGCCCTGAGGACAGCAGGACACTCCGATGAAAACCCAATTTGGCATCTACGCAATGGCTTTAGATATGCACTTCAATGTTCAAACTCACGGTTTATTTAATGCTGTGCACACCAGATGGAGGAATGTGCAAGAAAAACAATATAAGACAATCAGAAATACAGGATGTCTAAACTGATATAATCCAGTCACATAACTAAAAACTCTTTGCCAGATGTTCTTTGAAATACACAACCACGTGTGAGTGTGTATAACAATACCTGTAGAAGAATGTAACAATAACTCTGGTAGATGTTATGCAAGTCTGCAATGATGCATCTGCAACTCACCGACATCAGTGGTGCCGAGATCTGTTGATGCAGATTTGAGTGTTTGTTTTTTCCCCCGTGCCCCGTGTTTCATTACTCCTTGGCCCTGAACACATAACACAGATATTATGAGGATTGTTATTACAATGCAGTTCCATCACAAGACACTAGATGGGGGTGTAAGTATTCAGTGGGAGCCTTAAACAGTTGCAACACACACACTAGTGGGCACAGGAGAGGTGATGACACCTGCAGCACAGACAGAAAATGATGGCCAGCTCTCGGTGTGTCATGGTTTCCATTTTAAATCGATGTAACTCTTTGTTACACAACATGCTCCAAAGAAAGATTTCATTCATTTCCACACAGACCACATTTTTATGACTGTGATGTAAGAGAGTTGTGGTTGATTTCCAACATCACAAAAATAACTTTATTCACAGAACCAAGGCATTCTGTGGTTTGTCGGGTAAAAATAACCTCTGACATTGTGCACCACATTCTTAAACCTTTAACAACAAATGAAACAAAACAAACATTACCATATAGAAAAGTTACGTTAGTGTTTCAGACAGTACAGCGAGCTGCCTGTACTGACCTGATGGGAGCTGTAGGAGGACTGGCCATGCATGAGGGGAGGAGGACACAGGCTGTACTGAAGAGGCTGCCCCAACAGAGAGTAGCGTCCGTCACCTTAACGACAAATCACAAGTTCAAATTAAAATGATTGATCCTTAAAACACTTTAATTTAGACATTTATTGCCTCAGCAGAGACCAGGTGAATCATATCATCACAGTAGATCATGTTGGTGTCTCATTAAGATAAATATCTCTTTTTCAAGAAAGACCTGGCCAAAATGGCAGCACAGAAGTGTTAAAACTTATCCACAGCAGTCAGAAAGGAGATGGATGATGGATTTAATGAGGGTTTATGGAACTGGGAAAGATTTCACACTCAAGACTTTCTTTAAAAACAATTTGGAGAGTTAAAAAAAAAAATTGAAAATAATCTAAACCCATTAGAAATGTGTCTGAAGGCCAAATGTAACACTACTACACTGACAATCCAGTAAAAACCAGCGCAATGGTGATAACATGGATCGTAGACTGATGCAAGACTGTATTTGTACATGTAGTCATGCATTTCCAAACAGTTGGTCTATTTGTCAGTAAAGGTATTGTGGCTCTACGTGTAATCATCGGTCTGAGGTCAGGCACGAGGTAAAGCCATGCATGGGCGTAGGTTTGACCGGGTGGCATAGTGCCAGCTGTGAACCTGCTGAGGCTCAGGTCCAAAAGCCACCTGACGAGGTTTAGAGGGTCGCTGTCGAAATGGGTGAAAGAGCACAAGTCTGAGCAGAGGTTCAAGCGCACAGCTGTAACAGCAGTTCATGTTTATTTACCTGCATCATTTTTTAACAACCTGGTTGTTATTTTTGTAGTTTGGGCTTGTGTCTAGTGGTTATGAATGATTATTAAGTTAATTGGTCAGATTTGGGGATGTGGTGACGTCGCTACAACAAAAGAAGAAAGAACACAAACTGTCAGACGAGCCCACAGATACATGTGCTTGTCCGGGGTTCCATATTTGTGATATCTGACTGCATATGTATCATTTTCATTGTCATTGATTAGATTTAAGCGTTTAAATGCTTGATCTCTGCTGCTACGGTTCAATTTGCTCAAGATAAGATATGATAAATGTGTATGTATTTCACCCTTCTTGTTTAATTGTACCTTGAGCTGGTCCTCCTGGCCGGGGAAACTGGGAAATGAGGGGTAATGGTCCCAGACCTGGACAGACGCTGCTGACGCTGCCGGAGGGAGACGGGGTGGGAGACTGAGTGGGGGAGGCCAGGGGACTCGTCAGCTGGGTACTGGCCTGGACATAAGGAGGAGAAAAAAGAAGATGATTCATTAGATCCTTTACATTTACAAAAAAACACTTCACCCAGTGATTGAGTCTTTCATGTGTACCTGTGGAGTGTTGTCAGGTTTGTAGAGTTCTCCTGGCTTGCCGGGCCTCTGCTCTATGCTGTAGTACTTGCAGGGGTTCCACTGGACCAGAGGAGGGTTCTGGGAAGGCTGTGGTCCATTGGGGACACTGAGCTGCATGACCATCACCCCAGGCCCAGGAGGTGGTACTCCTGAGAGACCATACAGAGAGATGTCATGTCTTTTATTGGACAATTCCTAGTAACTATGGATATAAAACAACACTGCCAGCTTCTGGTTGAAACAGTTAAGTCCTGATTTAATTTATTTCTCATTACTTAAAGTGTTGCTGGTAAGTGTAAATGTAGAAAATGCACATTGGATCCATCATAAAAAGGTAAAAGTTAATTTCAAACTAAATGATCCCACAAACAGTTTCAGGAATAAATGAGAGGATGTTGTTATAGTTTTCTGTAGGAAAGTATGAGGATTTTTTTTGTCTGTGCAAGTGTAAAGTTGGTTTTATCTCAAACATAATGTATAGTAGATCACGCATGGTTTTAAGTATTGGGGTTCGTATTAAATAGCTACCAACATTTCAGATTTTGCAGCTAAAGCGACTGAACTAATAAATACTGACTGACCAGTTCAAACAAAACAGTAGAGTACCTTATAAAGTTAAATTCAAAATCTTTTTGTGACTTTAAGGCATGATATTTGAGAAATGTTCCCTTTCTAATGACCTGCAGAAAACCTGTAATACCCATAATGTCTTGTTTCCTGGTTCAAGATTACAATCTGGTTTGTCTGCCAGAATAACAGATTAAGCTATCAAATACCCGAAGATGATCTGCATTCATTATTCCAAACATGTAAAGTAAGCTGCTGACAACATTTTGTAAAATTCAAGAAGACCCAAGTGTTATAACTTATTGTTGAATTCAGTGTCAGGGCAGAAAACAGAGCCTCAACCTTTGGGACAAATTACTCAAGGGTCAAACATTTTACTCACCAAATAAACACACACCTGAGTACATGGAACACACAGAGCAGAGAATGATAAAGTGACCATTATGATCAACATTTACTCAAGGCCAAATGGGAGCAGAAGGTCTTTGTGAAGTTTCCATGACTTCAGTAACACAGTACATCGATTTACAGGTTCAACATGCGAACCCTGTGTCCCTCTGTCTGAACCTTTCCCTCAATACCTTTCACCTGATTATGTAATTGACAGCTGAAAATTGGATTTCACTGAATTGCAAGATACACCAGGCATTAAAAAACAAATTCAAACTAAATTATATATCTTAAAGAAGCCATAATAATGTCGATCAAGTGGTCACAAAATGTTTATTTTTAATGACCGCTTTACAACTTGTTGACACCAAGTCTCACCTGAATATTGCTGTGGCAACTGTTGAGGGTTGCAAGGGGACGGCGACTGTGTGATTTGATACTGCTCAGAGCTCGGGGGCTGCAGGTAACCTACTGACGGGCTGCAGGATACACACATACGAAAAGGGGGAGACGTGGTGAAAGGTAATTCACACACATACAGGATGATACAACAATCCGTATGTTCATGTTAAATTCACAACAGATCTTATTTGTATGAATATAATGTAATTATATACGTACCTTGTGCTATTCTGCTGTGTAGGTGTGATAACACTGTAGTAGACAGGCATGGGACCCTGGACAGACTGGCTGACTGGTACCATCACCTGTTGCTGGTACTGCTGCTGCACCACCTGCTGATTTTCATTTCCCACTGGTACCTGGAGAAGTGTAAAGGATCAAGAGAAAAGACGCTGTTTAGGAAAAATGAAAAGAAGACTAACAGAGAAGAATTAACGTAGCACTGGTCACTTTTACATTTCAATAAAGACTGAGTCTGTTCATTTTTATCTTGCTCTGTTCACAAGCATTTTAAATAGTATAATAACGGTTCAAATAATAAAAAAAATAAGTATTATTCCAGAGTTCTGAATGCCTTTTCTCATCTAATTTAAAAACTAATGCATGCTCTGTGGTAGTGTAGCTGCCATTTCCTGTTATGCTGTGGTGTGTTCATGTGCTGCGGGAAAATCCGGACTGTCATCACCTGGCAGATGCTGCGGAGGAGCAGCCATTTAAATGGCCAATAAAATTCACAACATCCTTTTGATGATGTCCATGTTTACTCATCGTTTGCCCTCTTAACAATTTCATGCCTTTCACATGGATTAGGACCATGGTCCTTTTTGGCATGCAACACACAGGGTACAGATGGAAAGGGCTTCACGTAGCACACACACAAACATCACATAAAAGTACACAGGCAGCAGCAACTTTCATCAACTCCTTAAACACAATCACAAGTATGGAGTTTGACCAGAGTTTGACAGTTAGCTCAAGCAGACTTCAAATAAAACTCTGCCGGTCAAAACTTCTGCATTTAAAGTGTGACATTTTCACCATTTACTTGGTGGGTTTCGTTGAGCTTGTTGCAATTGTGACGTTTTGGTGGTCATTTAACCTTTTTTATTTTAGCTTTATTTGACATAGACAGCTTGAAGAGTGACAGGAAATGTGGGGAGAGAGAGATGGGGAATGACATGTGGGAAAGAGCCACAGGTCAGATTCGAACCCTGGGCCGCGGTGGCAAGGACTGAGCCTTTGTACATGGGGCGGATGCTCTACCGGCTGAGCTAAACGACACCCAAATGGTCATTTAACTTTACTCAACATAAAATGTAAGTGTGCACCAGATGGAGCTGTTTAACACAGATGAGGCTCAAACGTCAAACTCACATTTATTAAACAATATAAAAGTTATTTTTTAGTTGTTTGTATCACAAATAGCTAACTGTTCATACCTGATATGATGGCATCTGTGGATACTGAACCATTATGCTTTGCATTTGTCCTCCCATGCCTGCCCTCTGGGAATTGAGCAGACCAGGGTTTTGGGGCTGCTGCACACCCATCATGCTCTGGTAGCTCGGCTGCTGGCTGGGCATCATGGTCTGGAGACCTGATCACAGACAATTGGAGCAGAGAAATTAGAGTAGGGTGATAAAAGAAGAGGAGATAAAGGGAAGAGGGATAGTTGGCCTTTGAGGGGGAAAAACAATCACTGTACAGCAGGGCAGAAGTCGAGCTGAGACCACAGTTAACAAATGATGGTGCTATGAGTAATCTGTGCTCAAATGCCAAAATTGAGCCACTTAGATAATGGCAAATTTCTACCTAGACTACCTTTATACTTCATTTTTATATACTGTATACCTTTTTTTATTTATATAAATTAGGGTAGTCACAACAAGTATTTGTAGATGATAAAAATGTTTTTAAAGTATAAAAAAAATCTTGAGCATCACAAAACTTATTTTGTAACGTATTTCAAACTAGACATGGATGGATAAAAGGTCCCGCTGACCGCAATTTGGCAGGCCTCCACTATGAGTCAGAGTCCATTCAGGTTGTCAACAATGTCTATCAGTCTTATACTGTATAAACACACAGCCAACCTTCACAGATCCCAAATGAAAGGTACTGAAAGATAAGGCTGTCATGGTTTTCCATGAAAAAAAAAGAAAAGCTCTATTTTGGTCTGAGCACATTTGACTTGGCAGAACGATGCAGACACGAGGTTCAAATTCAACCTTTCACTGGTCGACTGGTTAAAACTGAGTATGATTCAGCAGTGAGCAGTTTTTTGCTGACGGACAATATAATTCATGTATATCGACATGTTCTGGACATACTTTGCATGGTTCAAATAGTAGTAAGAGTATTTTTTAATAACTCTATTCTGATTTGCAGTGATAATATTACAAAATACACAGGAAACATTGATATTATATGTCTTTATGTAGTTTTCTATTTATGATGGTACAGCACAGTCACAGCCTAACTAAATGTACTGACCTGACTGCTGTGTGGGCTGAGGCATGGGTTGTGTGCGCTGGGCAGAATAAGACACCTGGTGGGACATGGGCTGGGGCACACGGTACTGCTGGCCTGAGCTGGGATACTGACCAGGAGGGTAGTATGACACCTGTATCTGAAGAGAAACAGCACAAAACAATTTAGATAATAATAGATAGTAATGAATAGATAGATAACAGATATGATTTAATAGACAGATATATAAAAGATAATAATAAATACACAAAGATGAGAGAAGAAAAACTGTTGATGACTTAAATTAGCTGTCTTTAACCTCGTTCACATGTGGCACAGAGATGATACCCCCTTCTATATATCCATAACATTGAGAACATATTATTACTTTCTTTTAAAAAACGTATTATTATATATGGTATATTGTATGCTGTGAAACCCCAGACTTTGTTGGTCAGTTATGCAATAAACCATGAGACATACTATATGAAAAGATTAGGTTTGGTTGGAGGGAATTTCTGCCAAAAATGTTTTATTTCTTTTTGTAAACACACATTTAGATTTTACGCATTTATGCTCTCATGGGTTGGAAGAATATTTCAAAATTTAAATGTGACAAATTAGCGCAGGTTTTCACTGTCATAGCTCAGTCTAAACTCATTAAACCTGTAGTAAAAACTTACTTTTTGGCTTCTTGAGAGCAGCAGAAACCACTGACATGTGATCACCTTTTAAGTTGATACATGAAACCTGTTAGCAAACAGTGACCCATTTACACAACAAGCTGATGTGGAGCAACATTAGCATTCATTTGGAATAATGTGTTTGCCTGCCCGATGATTTTAAGTAATATTCACTCTCCTTTTAGCTCTGCTGTTGGTCTGATCTTTCCTCAGGTTAATAACTGTCTCTCTAGAAGTTAAATGCTCCACTATGTTCTCCAGCTAGTTGATAACTTTGCCTGCTGTGTGGTGCAGTCGGCTGCCTGCTGCTGCTGCTGCTGCTGCTGAAAACAACAGTATAGATGACATATGACATTGGTGACAGTGAACCAAAACAGTTAGTTGAAATTCGCTATAAAGGCTTGTCATTACAGATGTGTACGACAATTATCTGTGGGTTCATTAATACCCGCGATGCCTTTCACATACAGGTAGTCATGCGATTCGTTGTTAATTCTGTGCTTCCTTGTCAACAAGTACAACAGCTACAGAGGTGCAAGCGTCCAACGATGAAGATTTAACAACATGCGGCTTATACAACTAAATGTCTAAATACGGAATTTCCAAACGAGACATCAAATAGAAAAAACCGAGAGGAAGTTGAATGTTAGGAGGATCGATAGTTCCTGCCTCCACCTTCATCTGCATACATGACAACATTCAGCCCATCTAGAGGCTGCAGTGGTGTCAATATTTGCACTCTTGTTACGCTGTCGAACACCCACACATCGAACAACACAGTACCTTCCTTTCCCAACCAATGCTGTTCATACAAGCATGATCCAAGAATGAGGATAATATAAGATGGTCTGTAGGGTGATAAAAGGCATGAAAAAGACACTGTCTGCACAGGTCGGAGCTTGGAACTAAAATGAAAGCTAAATACATAAAAAAAAAACAGGTATTACGGTGCAGTAAACCATTTGTAAGATTGCAAATTGTAGATTTAAAATGTGCACCTGATTCCAGTAAACATTATTACTCATCACATGTACTGTGAAAGTCACCTTGGACCTCAGATAATGTACTTCATTGGTGTTTGCATTCTTTAATTGACAAGCTGCTTTAAGAGGATACTACTTATCCCAGATTCCCTTCATAAGAACACAATTATCAATAAAAAAAATAAATTGGTCACTTCAGCTATTAAAAACTCTTCTAAACAGACTATCTTCCTTTACAACTTAGCAATATTACAGGGTCTAATGACTCCCATAGGGTGTTTAATGGCCAGGTCAATTTAGTTCTCTCTCGTCAAATGAATTATAATAACTATTTTATGGATTCAAGTAAAAGCCTGAGGAGGGGAGAGGAAGAGTGTGAGTGACAGAGAGTGAGAGAACTCATTATTGTCACCGCCTCTGCAATTAGAAGACTGTGACAGGCTAGCTGACTGACTGTGACCGGGCTTGTGAAGGTGACGCACAGCGCTCTGAGAGCGAGGGCCAAACTCCCCACTGGGTGAATCCTAGAGAATCACATCACTGAGATGTCAAACCTAAGTGAGTTTATAAAAGAGGGATCTTTCCAATTTGTGATATTTATTTTATAGCATTTATACATTTCTATAGTGCACAGCAGGTCAGATGAACAAACAAAAGCGTAACATTTGCCTACAGGCACGCAGCGCAATTCAACGTACTTGAAGGATAAAGTTTCCAAAAATAAACAAATAATGAAGACATATTCTATTTGGTTTGAATGGAGCAGTTCTTTCATGGAAATTTGTACTTTCCCCTTTAATTAGTACCAAAGTACCTGTTTTTTCCCCAGACTTATTGAATAAAATCATTTTGAAATTACAGACCTTTAAAATAAAGCATTACAGTTTTACAGAGGAGAGAACGAGTGGAAAAATTTTGCATTTGGATCAAGAGGCAATGACCTCTGTCTTTCTAACTGACTAACATGTGGTACAACAGAACAGGTTGTGTTTACACATTTTCTCGTAATTTTATAGCCAGATTCAGGTGCTGTAACTGTGCTACAGCTGGAAACATATTAAATACAAACAATGAATTTATTGTAAGTAAAGCTAGCCTGAGCCATTGTCAGTTAAACCAGTTATTACTTCCTTGTACCAGGAACTATCACTTACAGAGAGACGGTGTGACGTTATTTAACCACAATGGATGTTACTTGTCTATTATAGGAGCTTAACAGCAACAACAAAACTGTCATATCACTCACTTGGTGTTATATAAAAAGTTTCCCTTCTCTGTATCTGTATGTTAAAACAAAGTGGAGCGATATCACACTGTGTACCCTTCTCTTTCATTATCAAATCTTTACATTAACACTAATTAATATGAGGTGTAAGGAACATGAGCCGTGGCAAATTTCTGAGGGGAGCAGAAACAGTCTGATATGAGACTGTCATTCTGTTTGAAATGAAGTAAAAGCTTTGAGTCTACTTTAAAAGATCCTTTCCAGACATGCTTTAAGAAAATTAGAAAACTAATCTGCTCAGAACAATATTTACTCTCTAATATGAGTTTCCACATTGCTGTCCCTCATTCCAAAATCTATGAAAGCTTAAATACATCGTACATTAGTTTGATTTACACATTAATATTTAACATGTGGAATAAAATCCTTAACATAATAAAAGGAGATTGTCACTGCAATGAGAAATTTTGTCCATATGGTCCACCCCTACACCCCATACATACACTGTAAAATAGATAATTAGTACTGTGCATTAATAATCATCTCCACACTTTTATGTCCTGACAACCATAGCCGTGAGTGTGTTCGTGCCATAAGTGCTCAAACGTGCCCTCCTGAGAGCACTTCCACAAGTCACGACTGTTCTTCAAATTGGCTCTGAACAGGTTTGAGGAGATCTACAAGCACCAACATTGATAATATTTAAAATGGATGATCCTCGTCCAAATTTCCCTCGACACAAATTTGGATTTCTTCAATAAAAATCAAGCTATGTCTCATGAGTAAATCAGACTTCCGCCATTCATTTTAACTATGGTGGAAGTGCTGGTGTGAATTTCAATGCTCTAAATTATTTCTTATGAAACATTTGTAATTTCCTGCAAAATCTGTACATGAAAGAATTACCACTACCAAATATACTTTGATTGTCCAGTACAGTGGATGTGGACAAAACAGTCTTCTGAGAGGTACTATTCTATCCAGCCTATGCCGCCTTTTTCTCACAGCCAGTGGAGAGTTGCGTACCTGTTGAGGTGGAGGAGGCTGCATGTAGCCTTGTGGGGGCGGTGGGGCCTGCATGACAGGCTGGGATGGAGGCGGTGGTGGAGGTGGAGGATGGGGGTGTCCAGTGGCAGGCTGGTAGCCAGACGGAGGCGGCATAGGCTGACCCGTGGTAGCCATGATGTAGCCTGTCTGAGAGGAGGGGGTGCTGGGACAGCACCGTAGGGGGAGCCTGATACATGGGGGGAGGCTCAGGGTTCTCGCTGGAGCCCTGCCGACTCAGCGTCATCTGGCTGAATTGGGGTGCCAGCTCTTCTCCCTATGAGGAATGGGAATGATGTCATTGCTGGGTTAGTGCCACTACACTAAATACAAGTACAAGATTATCAGTATTAATCTAGATTAATACAAAGTATTGAATACAACATGTGTGATACACTGAAAGACAGAACTCGGAAACAGGAATTGAACTAGCAGGCACTCAACACACTGACTTCATATTTAATCCATTAATACCATTCATTAAAAAGTGCATTAGAGCAAACCACTGAACGCATCATCTGCAGATATATATATATATGTAAAGCTTTACTTTATAATCTATGGCTGTAAATATCTAGCTTTATATATCTGTATTTAAGGTTGTAGGTCATGACCTGGGCTGCGGACATGTCATGTCTGCTGGTATCTCTCTGTCAGTGCCTCTTGTGAATTTTGAAGTTGTGGTGTGAGGTCTGAGAGATTAAAAGTGATCACCAAAGCCATAATATTACATTAGTAACAGCACGAGAGCTCTAGAGACACAAGTGTTAAAGGAACACTGTGACATTTTGGAAAATACGCCCATCTATCATCTTACAAAGTCACATGAGAGTATCGATATACATGTGTTTAGCAGTCCTGTACAAAACCAAGGTGACTCCTGGATGAAACGGTGGCCAGATTAGGAACTAAAGCTAAGGACACAATTCTGCCGTTGTTGTTGTAGATCATATCTGACTGTGGGTTTGACAGAAAACCCTAAAATGTTCCTTAAAATACGGCTGAACATGTTCACTTGGATGATTAGGACACCGCAATTTCAATCATTTCATGGATTTATTTGATAAATGTATATTAAAAAATGAGAACGGATTAAATTAACTGTTAAACTGAGTAGGAAAACACAAAAATTGATTTTCATTTTTCTATAGAAATCTTTAAATGTAACATAGTTTCATTCTTTTCTTTAGTTAATAAAATATAGAACAAAAATATATAGGGTTTTGCTATATCTTAATAAAAATCTATGTGTATATGAACTGTGCTTGACAGACCATACTACGAACATTAAAAAGGCAACATAAAATGTAAATGTATATCATTATAATTACCAAAATAAAGTACCACAGTCACTTTTTTTGTCATAGCAAATAACGTGCTTGATGCAGACGCACATTTGCAGATGGAATAGCTAATAGATGATTGAGTTAGGTCTCTCAGGCAGATTTTACAGCCTGAAGAGAAAGTGCTATGTGAATGGTTGAAAGCAGCACAGTTGTGGTTAAATACCCAACTAATACGAATGAAAACAGAGTGTAGGAGTGCAAGATTTTCTAACAGAATAAAGCGAGGTAAATAGCTAAATGCAATGTGTGAGGGTGGTCAGTGATGTAGTCTTTAACAAAAATGAATATTACGAAATGAAGCTACAAGAGGTGTCAGTACCATTGTGTACTGCTGGGGAGGAGAAACTGGCAGGAGAACCTGGGGGCAGGAAGGGCTGGAGTAGGAGACAGGCTGAGAGGGCTGCAGAGACGCCACCGGCTATACACACCACCAGAAAGAAGGAGGAAATAAAGAGGCAGAGCAAAGAGAGAAAGTGGAGCAAGCCAGTGAGAGGGAGGGTGTCAGAAGCATAAGATCGGATAAGAGGGGAATAAAGAGAAATGAAGACATGGGAAAGATGTGGGTTAGAACACAGAGGAAAAATTGTTAATGGACAGATGGATAGAAATGGAAATTAAATTTAGTTTCTGAATATTTTACAAAAGCAATAAAACTGAGCACCTACCATTACTCAAAGTGAAACAAGAGAGGAAATGGCTGTCATTACAGTATGTTGTCACTGAGTGTAAATGACTTCTATGTTGTTGCTCAAAGTACCTTCTCCTTACATGCGACCAGAAACAGCCTCTGACTCACAACAATCATTTAATTACCAACCCATTTGTAGTAGGAAGGTGGACAGGGGATCACTAAAGATATTGTATTGACCAACAGATTCAATTAGATCCTCTGTAACTTGTACGTATGCCTTTACCTTTTTACTGGCATGGATGACATAAATGCAGGTAGTGGAGATACATACCTGAGCAATCATGTGGTTGCCCATGGGGTGTTGCTGTGGGGTGGGCAGCAGGGCAGTCTGAGGCGGAGGCTGGGGCTGCGGCTGGGGCTGTTGTGATGGGCAGGGAAGTAGGCTACGGCTAGACTGGGAGGCTGCAGGTGGGGGACACACATCAGGACTGACTAGGGGCAGGCCTAATGATGCACAAGAAGACATGATAGATAGACATATTCTAAGTTAACATTCCAGTTAGAGGTGAAACCTCTCTAGTTGAAATGATTAATAATCGTATGAAATGATCCAAGTTTGTTTTAATCTCAGGGAATGTATTCGACATAGACATATTCATTCACATCAGATGTTTTCAGTGTTGGCATTACAAGTCATTCGTAGCTTTATTGCTGTGAGTTCCTGTAAGTCTGTTTATAGGACGACTGTGAGCTAAGCTGCCAGTACACTCCCTCAAAACTTCTTGAATAACTTTGGAAACCCCCTCCTGGATTGGGGGGCTGTGTCTTTCTTGACACAACTATTTCATAAGTCACTTTTCATATCAACAACTCACTGCAAAAGTATAAACGACTTTCAGAAGAGACTGAAAACGTTTGTCTTTTTCCTCTTCACTCCTCTACTCTTCAAGTGTGGCCACTCAGAACATGTTTAAACGTGATTTCAGACAAGGTTGAGTAACACAGTAGAAACCATTTCAGTATTTCAAGCACATAGCGACCCTTAGTCAGGCCTGAGAGTGTTTATTTAGTCCAGTTTATGGCTTGTTTTATGGAGGAAATACATTACTAATGAGTAAAAATGAAGAGTGTCTCCTGACATCTCATCTGTCAAGCAGCCAAGAGTAACCAGTATGATAGAGCTAAATATATGCTAACTCTAACCCCAAATCTATCAACTTTCCTCCAAAGTCCTTACCAGAGCGAGAGCCTTTGCAGCTTCCCTGTGAGCCTTTGCTGCTGCCAAGGCTATCCCCTCTGGTGAGGATGGAGATGCCAGAGAAGCTGCTAGCCTTAGTGACGGGCGGCCGGAGGGTGCGGTTGGAGCTGTCTGAATCGGTGCTGCTCCAGGGCCGTGGCTCCAGGCACTTCATGTCACTGTCTGTGCTGCTTTGACGACTGCTAGATGCTCGACTGGAGCTTTCACGGTTCCCTCTGAGAGAAGACAGAACAGGGAGGAAGAAGAGAGAGACAATGAGATGAAATGAAGGGGATCAAATGGGTATAGGCATAGGAACGAAGAGGTGACAAGGGAGTTAAAGCAAGGAGAGTTAAGAATTCGCAAGTGAGAGATGTGTACAGAGGGCAGAGTTGAAAATTAAGTCAGAGGAGAGACAAAGAATGTACATGGGTAGGGTGAGGAGTATATAGAGAAAGGGAAAATGTGCACACAAGAGAATTTGAAGCAGAGAAGAATGTAGGTGGAAAAAGAAACAGAAGGAAAGTCAAAGACAAAATAGGACAGAAGGGGAGAGCAGAAGCAGAAGAGCACAGTAAGGTCATAAACAGTTAAAGAGGACACAGTGTGACAGGCTTTAGGATGGGGCATTCAACACAAATGCATACTGGCTGGTTTGGTACAACCACAATACAAAGAAAATCAGGCAACAGACCACCAAACAATATTATTTCCAATTTCAAACAAACGACCACACACATTCTCACACACACACACACACATACAAACCCATCCATATAAAAAAACATACATGCAGGGGAGAAAAGACTTCAGACAACCAACACTGGGGTGTAAGAGGATATTACAGTGACACGAGATGAGACAAACATCCATGAATTCAACACACAAATGATCTAAGACTGGAGACAACATTCACATAAATGACTTCACAGAATGAGTACTTGCATACATACGTGTTATTATTTGAATACAGGTAAAAAAGGTAACACATGCGTTTAAAATATCTTGTATTAAAGACAAGAAAAGACATGACGCACATACACACACCTGTAAATTAACACATAAGATGTACATCCACACTCAGACAGTAAGAGCAGATGTACATCAACACTCAGACTCAAACTCACTTATCTACAAAATAACCACTTGCTACCACTGGATCACCACTATGGTTCTTTAAACTATATTGCTGTATACACACTCATTGTGTTGCCGTGATGCTGTCACCCTGGATAAGGGTAGCTGCCGAGAAAACCAATGATCACACTGTAAGCGTAACCACCACTCTGGGGAAAACCCCTCCATCACAAGTAAATGGTTGGGTCTGCCATTGACATGTCAGCATTAAGTATATTGTTGTTTCATTTGAACATGTCCTACTGTGTTTGTGATTGAAAATAACAAAAAAAAAAAAAAAGAAATTCAAAAAAAGCAAATTGCTCTGAACATATTGTGGTGAGTCATTAAATAGAGTGAAGATAGAAAAGCTTTCTTTAATGCAAAGGACAGCAGAGTAAAAAAAAAAAACACAGCTGGGTCAGCTGTAAACACTTGCTTTTTTCATCCTCTTAGAACTGAAGAGGGATATGAATTGAGTATATCCATGTAGAGAGAACAAGGGTAAAGTGAATTCAAAATATGTACGGCTGATTGTGGGAATCTCCATGACGATAACAGGGATGTGGTATGGGTTGTAAAACCCTTGTGATGGTGAGTGGTGTTTGAAGGTGGCTGTGGCTGATAAATATTTCAGAGAGACTGCAATTAATGGAGGATCTATTTTGAGTCCTCTCTCTGCACAGCCTATTTTAAGGAAGGGTGGGTGCTCTGCCATTCTCTGTTAAGGGAGGTGCACACTTGTTTGCTTGGCTCTGCAGACAAAGATGAGAGCAGGATGAGCGGGGGGAGGAGGAGGGATTCGGCTGTTGATCACATGATATTTTATTTCCACTCTCTCCTCACGACAGCATTTCCCATCACATGCACTTACAAGGGAAGCAGAGAGGCTGTGGTTATGTGCTTCCTAAAAGGGTTCAATTAACCCACGTCTCACTAAAGAGTTTTGGTTCATTCAAATGAAGTCTGAGGTTTTATGGTGTTCTTAGTTTAACAGCAAAGGTTAACATCTAATACACTTTATATGAATGCTGGGTTTGGGATAATAAGCTCATTTTAGGTGAATTGTGAAAGGCCATAATAAGATTTTAAACTTCAAACATAAATCCTATTAGATAACATGTCAACGTCGAATGAAATTTCTGCATGCCGCACATAAAAAAGTGATGACAAAGGAATCAACAAGAGTCACCAAGTAATTGGATGTTTCAAATGAAAAATGTTTTACAACTAAAAGAAAAAAAGAAGGCTATATGTGACAGCTAATCTTAAAGTTTCCAAATAACATGCTGCAGACAAAACACAATGTTTACAAACAGCAGAATGTATGTGACCTTTTACATAATGAAAAAGAAAAAACTGTATATACACGGTATGAACTCAAGAGCTGAAATGATTAGTCAATTGATCTATTGCTTAAAATAGTATTTATTGACCAGTTACGTGATGTTATGTATTTTATTTATTATTGTAGAAAAGTTTAATAAAAAAATTTAAATAAATAAAAAGTATTTATTTTTTACAATCAGTGTTTATTACATATTAACTGTAGGGAGATACAAAGGTCCCATATTGGATTCTGGGGACGCTGTGGTTCATAGTTTTTGTCTTCACAAAAGTTTTGAATCAATTATTTAAGTGATTTTTTGAGGGAAAAAAACAAAACAAACATTAACTGGCCAGCTTCTAAAATGTGAATATTTGCTGGTTTTATTATTCCACTCCTTTAGTAAACTGAATATCTTTGGGAAAACTCCACAAAACAAAACTTCTTTGGGACAAAACCAAAAAAAACAACATAAATGCTTTTGAAGATTTCTGGAACATTTTTCACTGATGTCTGGTATTTTATAAACAGAAATGTTAATCTAGAAAATAATCAGAAGATTAATCAACAATAAAGCTGCACCCCTTTTAAGGTCGAAGCAAAACATGACAACACTGTCTTTTCTTTAGAGTCTTATGTTTCTTATTTTCTTTTCACAGCTCAACAGCACCATTGCATGTATGTACGGCTACCATATTTGTAATACTATGCAACAGGTGACATGCTAACAAAAACTACAAGACTAAGTCAACCACAAAACAAACAGGTTACTGTGGAAGTGATGCAATTACTTTATATAAAAAAATGTAGTTGACGATAAATGGGTGGAAGGGTAAGTAGGTCAATCAGTCTCCAGTGAAACCACAAAGCAGCCATGCATGGGCCATGGGAAGCCCCACGGTGCAGTGCTGGAATAGCCATCAATCAGCCGACTACGCCAAGCAAAGATATATAAACCACCACAAGTCACCACTATCATCACCAAACCACTTTCAAAATATGGGCATGGCAACACACAAGTCAAAGTCAGCAGCACCCCAATACCTAAAGATCTGCCTCCTCTTTTGAGAGCTAGAGCAGTAGCCCTCAGTGGAAAGTCTGTTGGGGTTAACATTAGGAGAAAATGCTAGGGTTACAGGACTGGATTGGAGAACAGGAAGGGGTTCAGGGGAGGGTGAGATAAGGAGGGATGGGAGGTAGAGGTAGGCACAGTGTAGAACTTACCTCTGAGAAGAAGTAGAAAATAAAAAAATAAAAAAAATGCACACAAGGCAGAAACTTTGACTGTTCAAACGCCCACGCTTCTTTCTCTCTCTCAGCATATTATGTCCTAATCTCTCAACCTCAAGGGCCAGGGTGTCTAGGAATGCAAGCTGACTGTAATTGCAGTATGAGCACACTTATTTCTAGCAAACATTTGTTCCTCTACCTGTAAATGTTTCTCGGAGACTGTGCGTTTCTTACAATCTGCATAAAACAACTACTGAAAATCTAGCCTGGGAGAGAAACGCCAGCAAATGTGTAATAATCATTTGCTTGGCAATGAAAAGAATAAAACAAATGGGAAATAAAGATATGTAAATTCTCTTTTACAACTATTCTTTGAGTTCTTTGAAGGAGTTAGATTATTTCAAGTGGTCAGAATTATGCAAATAAACTACATTTAATTTGTAAAATGAGTAATGTTCATATGTCTACAGACCCCTATCTCTCATACCTGAAACCTAGCAAGCAAACTGTAGCTTTAAAGGGGAAAGGTGGCCACGATGGAGCTTTATAAATTGCACGCATTAAAGTCTCCAGTAGGATGCATCATCTTACCTGTTGTCGTTGATGTATCCATTTTGAGAGGACTGTAAAAAAAAGGACACCTGCACATTATGAAATGCTTCATTCATCCAGGAGCACTTAATATCAAGTTTATGTATGAATTCATGTGTAATATGTTACTTAAAGCAGTGGTTCCCGATATATCAAAGGACTGCGAGATTAATCTATGGTCACAAGATGAAAAAATACATGTATTACATAAAAATATTACTTTTCTGTAACCTTTACTCTTTTCTTGCCAACTACTACATAGTTTTACCTCTTCAGGCCTGTAAAAACTATTAAGATTAAACAGTCTGGGAAAATAAAAAGCACTCTTCGAATGAGCTCTTCACAACTCATTAACATGCACCCTGAGACGCAGAGTTGTGAGTAGAGATTGCTTTGTATTACCAGAACAAAAGCAAAACAAGTTGGGAACCACTGACTTGAAATATCAACATTACTACATTTTAATGCACCAGTTGTTAAACAAACAGTTCTTATTCGCATCTAATTAAGAAATACTGACTTCTCACTAGTCAAAAGAGCTGGCGGTAACAGCTAATGAATGAGAAAAATGTATTGTGATTTAATGGTAATCTGTCCTTCCCAGTGTTTGTTACCCTGTCCAGGTCCAATACTTACTTCCCGGGCAAAGATCCGGTCTCGTACCCGCTGATACTCTTCCTCTCGCTCTTCAATGGACTTGCTACGTCGCCCGTCCTGCAGCGGCACACGGATCTAACATTTGGGAAAACAATCATATTAGGAAAAATTACATTTGCAATCTAATATGCACGATTCACAAATATAAGCTGAAATATTATCTAATTACATGTATAGCCACACTTGGTGTGACCTGCTGTAAAGATAGGAAGCAGCAAGTCACATGATAACAACAGTAGCATGAGAAGGGAGAGCAGCTGCCTGCCATCAAAACAAAAACAACAGAACGGAAACTGTGCAAAATGAGTGTTTTGAGGGCTGGAATCTGCGTGGGAAGGTTTAACACCACAAACGTGATGGAGCACTTGCAGAATCATCATACAAAGGAATATGACAAATATGTACAAGCATTAGGCGCCAAAGAAAAGTGTCAATGCTTAAAACAAACATGGTTGGAAGGAATCAAGTGTGAAAAACTTGCAAAAAGCAAGCAAAGTTGCTAAAAAATTCTTTCTTATTATGATCAAACTGTTGCTGTGGTTGAAAACATGAGTGCTTAATTGTAACCTCAAACTACTGTTACGAGTCTGCCAGAAGGAACTAGGTATTAGGTTTCTAGTAATAGTAATAGTGAGTAATAGAAAATGTTGCAGTTGTGAGTTTTAGAGCTGACATACAGAGTTTAAATGTGGGATAGAGTGAAGTTTTGCAAAATGCACTGGTCCTGGATAAAGACTTTTGTGGATCACACACAGGTAAATCTGCAGCAATGGAGGAGGAGGATGTTAAATGCATGGCAAGTTGAAAAGAAGAAGAAGAAGAAAGTGGGACATGTTTGGACCATTAACTCTTCTTTTATTTTCAATGGTTTTGAGTGGTAAGAATGAAAAAAAGGATAGTGAATATAGTTGTATTATGATAGCAAATGTTATGATGTACACTGCAGCCTACCTGATTATCATCCTTGTCCATGCTGGCATCGTCTCTCTTAAGGATGAATTTCTTCTGGAAGTCCATGTTACGTTCATCCTTGATGTGTTCAGAGAACCGTTGTTCTGGGCTGTAGAAAGAATAGATATATAATAATAGCTTCATAAACATACAAAAACAAAAGCAACAGATCACAGTCGACAGTGGCAATGTTGGTGCTTCTAAAACTGAATATCAAGCATCAAATCTTCACACATTCATTTGGAAAACTGTTAAGGTGCATTTGGCTGCTGTTAACGTGATCAACACCTCAACACAAGAACATTTTTTTAGCTGCTGACAAACTCATAAGTCCGTCAATCAAAGTAATAGTGAATTACAATAAAAGTGATTACAATTATGTACTGTATATAATATTAAAGTTACCTGGAATATAAGAAGGATGCATGGAGACCAGTGGAGAAAACCATTGTTTGTTGTTTATAACATGCTATACTTATTACACAATTACAAATAATTCTTCACACTGGCCACTGGTCTCCATTTATGTATTTATTTTGTTGTTGCTATAGAAATTCTAAAATCGTGAATTTGTAACTGAACAGCAGCTATTCATGTTGAAGCCCTGAGGTGTAAAATCAATGCTGGCTCAAACAATATTTTGGAGTAGTTAAAAATTTATTTTGCAACAGTTATTAACATTTCCAAATATGGAATACTTTACCTTGACCTGACATTGCCTTAGCTAAAGTCAAGTATTTACTGTTACAGTAAAACCTGTCCAAGTAATTTATTCAGAGCAAGACAGAAAAATAATTAATAGCTGTGGTTGTGGGTTAAAACCTAACTTTAATCAGCTTGCTGTTAAATTAACAAGTTACTCGCTCCCTGTCTGAGGTGCACACACTGTGATAAGCCCACTGTGTGTTTGCCATTCATTGGGGTTTTGCATTTAATCAGTTATGTTAAAATAGGGCTGAAACTTCTTTATTTCTTAGGTGTATTGATAAAGTTTCAGCTGAAACAAACTTTTCAATTGCAAACATGTTCTGTTAAAGTTTTGGTTCAGGTTGTTCTTCATCCAACTCAAAAATAGAGCTTATGGCTTTTGTTACCTTCATGCTGTGTTTCCTATGTCGCCTCATCTGCCATGTGGGTTTGTTATTGTTATAGAGTTCCCTTGAGGTTGTTTACATTATTCATGTAACCTTCTGGATTTAATTTGCATATAATAGCCCTCATCACAATCGCTATTGACACCACTACAATCCTGGCACCTGGAAAATTCAGATTAAAATATGATATTTCCTCAACTATTTCTAAATGTTTGAGTAGTCTTGGTGCATTCTACGTGTACCAATATAAAGATTTGGAAAGCATAATTTCAGATTGAGTTTCCTGTGGCTTTAAGACTCCAGCTGCTCAAGACTTGACTTAAGTCAGGAACTAGACTCACATGCGCGTGTTTCCCGTCTTGTTGATGATGACCGCCTTGCCAGTCTGATCCACATTGTGGTCCATGCCGAAGTAGGCAGCCACACGGTGCAGCAGCATACGGTGATAAGAAGTCATCTGAGGAAACTTCTTATACTGATTACTGCAGGGGACACAAATTACAAAGTATTTGTCAACTCTGCTCTGCAACCAATTGCTAAAGTTTTCTTTTTTGTTGAATGCTGTAATGTCTGTTCTTATAATGGGTACATTTCTTTTTACAGTATGCTAACATAACCCTCTTATGTTTATTCTAGGAAGAAATGACAAATGGATTCTGCTAAACACTTAGAGGAGATGATAGATGTTTCACCAGACTGTCTGAAACAACATCCCTTTTCATACAAATTATATTTTTGTATTTTTTTGTGTTTCCAGGAATGTTTATGTAACTCCTGTAATACCTTTATTTATTTGACAAGCAGGATATGGGTGGGGAGACAATTTGCCTCTGTTTTGTACAAGATAATTTACTGCTTTCAGGCTGATTTCAAATCATAGTAAGTAGTCTAATAACACTACTGTGGTCACAGGGGAACACAAGAGTTGTAGAAATACCGTCAGCTTATATTTGTCCCGTAATATCAACTACAACTTGCCATACTTGTCTAATTACCTCAGCAATCTATAAATAAAAAAGGAGTGGATGTAGAGGGGCTAAATTTAAATACAAGAGAGTGGTTATAAAGAACGTGGCTTACTTGTCGTCATTAATGAACTCCAGGATATCTTGTTCTAGTTTGAGCAGCATCATTCGATCCCTGCTGGGCCAAAATGGGGGGAGAGGGGGAGAGGGGGAGAGAGAGAGAGAGCGAGAGAGAGAGAGAGAGAGAGAGAGAGAGAGAGAGAGAGAGAGAGAGAGAGAGAGAGAGAGAGAGAGAGAGAGAGAGAGAGAGAGAGGGAGAGGGGGCAGTTTACACATACCAAACACAGATCAAAAGGCTCAATGTATGGTCATAAATACTTCCAATAATGTTTGTATTGCTTCTGAAATTTCTATCTTTTTCAAACTGTAATATTATCAACCCTCCTTTAAACAACCAGATGCAATCATGTCAGCTTTTTGGGGAGCATTTTCTATTAACAATTCATCTACAAACTCCTGCAGAGGATAGAGGATTTAAACTTTTCAGACATCACATTATTACTCACTAGCAAATGCAGGGACCCTCCTGCCAATGGAATATTAGCACTAAAATTTCTTTAATTTTATTTATTGTTTCCCTTTAACACAGCGCATTACAAGGTGCTTCAAGAATTGGCAGGTATTTTAGTAGTCAGTGCATGTTGTAATTCATATTTCACATTGACATTAATGCAACAACCAGATCTTTTCATTGTATGAAACCTGATGAAGGTGTGCATATTAATCAGTTTAAAGTATTTACCTAATGAGCTACTTAACACAAGAACAGAGTTAAGACACTGGCTAAAAGATGTTCAAAAACTGACCATTTAAATACCTAACTTTGCCATAAAATGTAAAAATTAGTAGGCATTTAGGCCAAAATTAATTTTGTTTTTGCGATGTTTCCCTTCCCTTGAAAATGAGAATATGCATCCCAAGGGGTTTATCACAAGACAATACATTTTTTAATGTATAAACAAATATGTAAATGATCAAATAAATGAAAATAAATAACCAGCTCTACCCTTAACCTCCTCTCAACCTCATACCTGGGATTGTTTTTCAGTGTGTTGACCAGAAACTCATGAACATCGATGCCCGTGGAGTCAGTGTATTCCTGGCTGGAGTCTAACAGAGAGAAGAAAAAAGTAAATTAGGAGGTGAGAGGAAGAAAAGGTTGAGGAGAGACTGTTTGGGGAAAGAAAGAGAGTGACACTTAGGAAAGTGGAGGGGCAACAGAATGAGTTAAATCTGAATTCTGTGTAGCTTCTAAAATGGCACCCCAACCAGCAATGACATTCCAGGTTGTTGAGGAAGGATAAACATAAGAAGCAGATAGCATGAGACACCAGCTTGCTGTTCTTCTATGCTTTCACACACACAGACACACACACACGCACTCTCTCTCTCCCTCTCTCTCTCTCTACAGGGGATCATTTTCCACAATTTTCCACTACACTAGACAGTTAGGCTAGCCATTTCATCTCTGCTGCTCTCAGAGTCTAATGACGCCTGAGAGCCTTTGCACAGAGAGGGGGTGAGGTAGGTAATTAAAAAAAGAAGAGGGAGGGATACAATTATCTTCTGGAGAAATTAGCTTGACATTATATTAGTTTGGGTATTAATAATACAGTGGACATTATATTTACATGTAACAGTCATGACATGACAAAACTTTTGCCCTAGTATTTAGTCGATTTGTGTAGTGAGAGTGAATAAATGAGCTAACTAAACTTATCACATTTTTGAAGTTTTTATTCTCGTCTTGTGTAGGATTAAGCATGGCAGTGTGAAACAAGAGGCAATACAATAAATTTAAGCTCCAAAGTTGCGTCTTACCACGTGACAACATCTTTCGCGGAGTCTTGTCCTTTTTTTCCTTCTCTTCATTTTCATACTCGTCCTTTGAGGACTTCTCCTCTTCCTTGTCCGATGGACAGCTGATGTGAAGCTGGATGATATCCTGGAAAACGACATTCCACTGCTATGAGAAAAGATGGTACAATTTTTCAATTCTAATTTTTGTTTAGTCTATTTAGCGTTGTTAATCCTACACAAACTGTAGTTGCAGACAACTAATTGCAGGCTAGGCTAACTGCAGGGTATGGGACTAGGGTTAGGGTGAGGGGTTAGGAGTTAGAGACAGGAACAGCACAGTACCGATTCAGGAGGTCCATCATTGGAGAATGGACCAGAGGACTCCTCACACACTGCCAGACTCCGTACCAGCTTCAGTTTGGCATTAGACTGAAACAGAATCACAGATAAATTACCTGTACAGCTAACTGTGTTTGGATTTTGTTGTTTTTTAGGGATTTTCAAAACGTAGCAGAACAGTTTAAACTGTTCATCCCAACTGTATGTATCACATGCACCCAAAATTCATGCTATAAAGTTTATTGTAGACAAGGTCCTCTTACAACTCAACAGCTCAAAATCAACTGCAAGTAATATGACGTTTAAAATATGGTTCATTTCAGTGTTTGGTTGTTTTTTTTGTTGTTGTTGAAATGAACAAATGAAATGAAAAATAAAGAGTTTCTTTCACCTGATTTTTTAATTTATTTTCTTTTAATTTGTTTTGGCTGTTTCAGTTGTATATATAAACGCCTTGTAAGAGTGTAAAACATCAAACCCTGCATAATGAGTGACAGAGATCCCTGAAGAATGTAAGAGGAGCTGAAGTGAGAACACACAGAGCTTTAATACAACATAGTTGATTGACTGTCCCTTTGGTGATAATGTATTTAAACCAAGAAGGAAATGATACAAGGGTGATCCAGCTTTAAGTATGTTTACACTGTGGTAACAGCAAGTTGATCTTGTGCCTTTTACAGAAGGCATTATGAACAGGTTAAACATGGATGTCACATTAGAAAACCACTCCCGAAACACACAGTGTTTGGATTGAACTCTAATGTCTACTACTGCCTTGACATCTTTAAAAGATGCACACAGGCCTAAACAAATACACACGTTGTCGAGTTATGAGTAAGGTAGATGTGGCTGCACTATATTAATGTAATAGTTAGTGTTTGCTTCATTTAAGGTGATGTGACATACACGATAGTGTAAACAGGGTTTATAGTTTAGTCCAAATTAAAATTCTGACGGTATAAAAGACTTTATTTATTCCTCCTATGCATGATTTCTGTAAAAACAGTGTTTCACAATCTTTTTAATTATAGCATTTAAAATATATAAATAGTTGGCTACAAACTTAAATTTCTAAAAGAAACATGGTGAACTCTGCTGTTTAGCTGTGCAATATTTAGAGGTGGCATTTATGCATATAATGTCAAAGGTAGGACTTTGATGCATATCCAAACTATGCAACTATTGTATAATTGTGAATGTACACAGACTAGTGCAGAGAGAGTATGAAGTGGAACAACCAGAGTCGTTTTTGTCAAAGTAGATGTTCAAACAGTCGGCCAGGGAGTTGTTCTTCAGTTTGTGGTAGAAACAAACAGACTGGAACACTATTCAAGAGGTCGACTCGAAACAAGACACAAATCAAGTTCACAATGTAAAACGCAGTTTGCTCAGTGGAATGGAAAGTTCCCTGGAGTGAGCGATAAGACAAACTGTGAGACTTATTTTTTTATTTAGCAAACCAACATCAACCAAATTTATCTGTTTATAGTTTTAATCAACTGTCTGAAGTGTATTCTCCTCTTTCGTAGCTTTACCGAGGTCACTCAAATCACATGAGAGGGTTAATAGTAGGTATGTTAACCACTTTAAGCGCATGATAAGAAGACGGTGGTCCACTGTAGTTGAGAGGATTAGTTAACGTTAATACAGGAAGGTCATCTTATACAACAAACCAGCAGAGGGTTATTATCTGGGAGCAGGATTATGAAGTTATTTGGGTGACTATTAGAAAGATGAGTATCTTTTTTGTAGTTGAAAAACAAAATATTAAAATCAGTGAGCACAAATCACTTACCTTGGCCCTTTTCCTGCCATGGCTGTGATTAGGAGCCCGTTTCTGCAAGAGAAAATTATTTTTTTCATCTTAATAATAATAATTTGCACAAGGCAGATACAAATAAACACATTTGGAACTAGATTGCTATGACTGAATATTAAAACATTTTATATGCTAAGTGAATTTGTATGACATGCAACGCTATGGATTACAGTAGTACAGGGGTGAATGTAAGTTCTTACTACTGTAGTCCTGTCATGTACATTTACAAAATGCCATGTTGTTTGCATATTAAATTGATTTGAGGAGCCTGTCAAAAGAGTGCCCAGGTGTATAGAATAAGGGTAAGAAGTGCATAAACTTTTAAATGCCTTTTTCCACTGGAGAAATCTGATTTGCATGCATTTGCGTAAACTGGTTTGTAATCAGGTTTTAAAAAGACATTTGTGCCTTTAACAGATTCCAGATAGCTAAAGTGTCACTGTGAAGGCAGTACGGT